>OX621242.1:11277500-12517500 GCA_951640165.1 Pseudoips prasinana | reverse complement strand
AGACGGCGGAATCTTAGCAATAGAGCCCCGTTTTACCCTTTTGGCACGAAACCCTGAAACGCTCAAGTATAGCGTATTTTACTATATTTTTATAAAAAAATATTGAATACAGTTCAGATTTGGAATCGAAATTTTAGTTTTGTTTCCCTTTTACACGTACGGGCAGAGAGCGAGACGGCCTTAGCAGTAGGGATTCTTCTTAAACCCAAACAGTGATTAAAACTTTATTAGTAGGCTAGCTTTATTAGGAGACTAGCTCGCGTCCCATCTCGTCCGTCTCGCACGACATCACGTTCCGACTCGCACACCGATTCCAACATAAAATTGATTACAAGATTGCACGTTAAATTCTTCACTACGTTAGCTCCCTACCTTAGTTTTAATTGTAAAAGAAAACCTTTTTACAGTTGTAAGTTAATGTCTGGTAAACGAATCTCCCGATTTCATATAGAACTAAATAAAACATGGTATAGCCATTCGATTAAAAACAAAATGAAATGCGATCAGTTTCGGAAGTGGAAATAGCAACCTCAACTTTGTTTCTTTTAATATTATTTTGGTACAGACAATCTTGGTAGTAGTTCTTAAATCAAAATATTGAGTTTTCAAGCTTCCCACCTATGCTGGGTATCGATTACTAATACCCTAATGTTATGTTAACACTGATCAGTAAGAAGTAGAGGAAACAATTATAATAACGATAGGTAGTACACATAAAGGATTTCAATCGGGTAAAATCAAACTTTTGAACGCTTGATCACGGGCACCGAACAAAACTAAAATTCGTATCATTTTATTTTTCATTTCTGCGTTTTATGTGCATGAAAACATTTTCTATTTTGTTGGCTCACACCTCGGATCAAACAGCGTAAAAAATATTTTTTATTTTATTGTTACTAATATTCATGTCGCGGCAGCAATTTTTGATTATAACTATACTTAAATTGACTATCTCGTTAGTTTAGACTAACAGGTATATTTTTTCGCATTTTCAATAAATCGTTTTAAAAGCTGTTCTACGTGTTCTCACTAGCTGGACCCTCGCCCACAACAGTAACAAAGTGGTCTTCGAACCGAATATAATGTTCAACACGCCGCCCCACAACATGGTTTCCACGCGAAGTATGTGGCGTAAGGAACAAATGGATCAACGCGATCGAAGCGAGCTAGCGAGTACAATGGAACAACAGGGATCAGAGACAATACCGAATCCAGTACCTTCAACAAGCCCAACTTAGTTGGCAGTTTGGCAATTCTTTGGGCTATGTCGGCTACTTTGGATATTCATCATTACGTACTCGTAAAATTGCTAGAATGAGAGATAATTGCTTTTTTACTAAAACTATCTAACGGCTCAGGTCTGGGCATCAAACAACACCCCATTCATCTTACTCGCGTATTTACATGTGTTACATATGCGCTGGTAGACTGATCCGTAAGTGATCCGTGAGGTAAACCACCTAGGCACGCAGTCTTTCAGATGGGTGACCGTTAAAGGGAGACGCTTTGGAGGGCAACTTTAATTTAGTTAAATCAATAGTACTCATTTAGAACTCTAACCTCCATACTACTTTATAGGGACTAACTGCTGCTCCTTGCGTAAGCAAGCGAATCAATCAGTACTCCATAAGGATAAAAGTCAAGATATTCTTAAGAACTTTTTAATTATAGGTAAAAAAAAATACAACCTCTTAGCTCTCTGCCTGTACTATGTACAATGGTATTATATAGTTACGCTTGAAACCACTTGTCATCTCATTTTAAACTCTATCTAGTTGTAATAAGAGCTAAAACGGTAAAGGGTTAGTGCAAAATATCAAAGAAGCTGTTATACCTAGCCTTTAAACTCAATTTAGGTCACACTGACCAATGAAATATGTTCAGTGTTCAACCACCATCAAGATTGGTAAGACGATAGCCGCTAACGTTCAGTCGACGTATTGAACCATATAACGAACGCTAACGAACTTTGCTATCGATATTGGACATCAACATTTTATTTTCTTTATTACTGACACCTTTTTTAAGGTAAAAAATGGAACCATTAAAATGGTATATAAATTTGTATAGTACTAAGTCAGCAGTTATCGTGGATACATACCGTTGTCTGGGAAACAGGCGTGAATCTAGATAGACTCACTCCTGTTTCCCAGAGGGGTAGGCAGAGACAATGAATTTCAATTTGTCACTGCCTAGGTCACCGTAGCCTAGTTGGTAGTGCTCCTGCCTACGAAGCTGGTGGTCCTGGGTTCGAATCCCGGTAAGTGCAAATATTTGTGTGATGAGCACGAATATTTGTTTCTGAGTCATGGATGTTTTCTATGTATTTAAGTATTTATCTATCTATATAAGTATGTATATCGTCGCCTGGTACCCATATTACAAGCTTTGCTTAGTTTGGGGTTAGGATGATCTGTGTGACATTGTCCCAAGATATTTATTATTATTATTACTGATCTTTGCACACCTCTTTTGCCTAGTTTACTGTCATACATGCTCGCCAGTTTGGCGTACTTCTGACCTGGCATTTCTTGAGAACGTTTCCGATTTGGTAAGAAAAATAAAGTTATCGTAGATACAGGATCTTATATAAGACAAGGTTTAACAGGATATTTTGAACTCTCGGGCTATCAAACAACATGAATTCTGTAATATTCCTTTTCGTATGACAGTACAGTTTTGCTGATTCTTATATCTATATCTTTATAGTCTGCTTGTCAGAAAACCTATTTATAGTAGGTTTATCTATATATAATAGAAAATCGAATAACTCTGGACGGTCTTTTTATGGGTTTTTAGGCATGTTTTCATAAACAATATCAACAATTGAATTTAACATGAATTATTAAAATAGAGTGTACTAGCATTTTGAAGTCATTTTCATACACACTTAAATACACATAGATCATGAAATAATGATGTAGGACAGAAAAGCACAGATTAAAAACTAAATTATCTAAGTAAAAATATTTCCCAAACTGTCTATGGTAATGAATTTATGCACCTGTCTGCTCACTATTTTATTTTACTGTTTCAGAAAAGTTGAAATGGGAGTACAAGTTAAGTTTAGTATTGAAGACGAAGACCAATTATAAGTTTTTTCAAATATGCACAATTTTCTTGTAGAAAAAAAACTACTCTCGTTTTCCTGATGCCCCCTGAAGGTCTAATTTTAAATACCTTCTTAAATTCCTTCACGGTTCAGGCAGTCAGATTGTGGAATTCTCTAACATTCGTAATTCAAAAATATTATCACTGTTTAAGAAGCAAGTACAAAATTACTATCTCTCCTCTTCATCCTAGTAATGTATATGGTTGTGTTATTAGTATCTGTGTATTTTAATAAACTACATAGTTTATGTAATGATATTATAAACCTACGCACATGCCTATTGTCCCTTTATATGTCCACTCGCGGGTCAGCTGGAAGAAATTTCTTTTGAAATAAGCAGCCTGTTTCTTCTTCATGTAATTTACTTTTGTTATGTCTGCGTGTACAAAATCTATTAAATATAAAAGAATTAGAAACATAAGAGTCTCAAGACCTCGGTCCTGTACCACTTTTTGGTCGTGCCAACTAGCCGTCCATTGGATCACGAGACTAAAAGATTAAAAATTGCACCTGAGTCTTCACACTTGTGTACTATATAATATGTTTTACTCAGATGGCCAGTCTCCATTGAGATTAGCTGCCATTACACCAGGAACATTTTATTAATACATAATTAAAGTAATCAAAATTCTAAACTATTTTAGTATAAAGCCGGTTTACTTGAAATGTCTCAGAGGTAAGTAATGTCAATTATGCTTGTGTCCACTTTAGAGGCATTCTTCGTGTTTGATGAGAGGACAAACAGAAATAGTTTCCACGAAATTACTCTACCTTCTGTTATGCATACATAACACACTCGCTAAATACTTCAGGTATGATACGACAATGTTTAAGTCAAAATATCTGAAATATTTTCTTTGCATAACGGATGCAGTATATCTGCTCAATAAATAATATTTCACCGACATTTATTATTATACATGGTTTCTTATTGAGAGATTTTTTAAATTATTTCAAAAACCACGAGATAATAGGAAAAACCAAAGGTAGGGTTTTACTCTGTACTAAAATCGATTGTCGATTCAAATTTCTGTTAGATAAGTTCACTACTTCAGCACCGGAGCAGGCTAGAATAGGTTTAGTCGGTATGAGTCCGACATCCATCCGCAAACACTTTTTGCGGCTGGCATCCGTAGGCATTCCCCTTGCATTATCAAAAAAGGTTCACTACTTGACGCATGACAACAACAATTCCATCAGACAAACAAACAGACATTATCAACATTTCAGTTGCAATACGGCTGGACGAAGCGCTCCCTAATGGTGTCCAGAATATATATTCTTCCTTTACTCGCATTAGCGGCTGCCTGCAAGCCTCACAATATCATCTGTCTACCTTGTGGTGGGCCAGCCCACACTGCGTCTTCGTGTTTGTGGTCTCCACTTGTGAACTTTCCTGCATCAGCGGGCGTGTGTTCCTAAAATAAGTAATGGACATTCTTTGCAAGTGCTGATAATTATTTTAAAGTATCTATGTAAAACGCTGCGTATTAAAATCTGGGCTTTAAAATACGAACCATGTCCGCCCTACCTTCTTAAAATTTTCGATTTGAAAAAGACTATTGAAGAGTCAATGTACTCCAGATTCAAACAGAGAACACTGCATTTGTATCGATAGACGTTGCTTGCCAAGTAAGAAGATAGGAAGGTGGGTAAGTATCTTATTTCGAATAAGCTCGGGTGTATTTTCTAAGCAATGTTTCGTGCCAGCTTTCAGCGAGTATATTCAAACTGGCTTATGTAAATGTTATTACAAAGACTGCATTTTCTTAGACGCTTTATATTCACTAGACTTGAATAAAAGTTTTGATTGCAAGCCACGTGGTTCACAGGTGTTAAATTAATGAACTTAATTATAAGATGATACATAGACCCTGTCGTGGACAAAAATTTCCTCATAGTATGTTTAAAATTATAATAAGAGTAGAGACTGTTTTGTCCGTAAACTGCAAATACTTACTACTCTTAGCGTTTTCATTACTAACCTGTTTTCAAGTAGCCTAATATTTTGTCGTTAGGATAACCCTTAATAAGTTTCATTTGTAAGCATATTTAAAATATAGCAGTGAAGTTATTCATTTTGTTTATATTGAACTGACACTAGGTAATTTGTAATAGACATATAAACGGCATAATTTTTTAATTAGCGGAGGAGCCTTTCACTTCTATGTATATCGGACAGAAGCCGCGAGCGGAGCGGAGGAGAGGCAAAAACTATGTAAACGCACGCTAAATTTGCACCCTCCTTAGGTTTCGAACCACGGCCCAGGCCCGTTACTGACTTGACATGGACTTCGAAAACAAATATCCACCATACGGATTTATTGAGTAAACTATAATATTATTTATATGCGGTAACTTAACTCAATTTATAGTTAGACGTGATTGTGTAAATCATAGTGGGTAATGAATTAAATTGCGACATCAAGTTTGTGGCATAATTGATGAAGGCGGTATGAAACTTTTGATTTAGCGTCGTAGAATTAATTGAACTCGGGGTGGGAATTGAAATAGTGCTTTGCTTTGGGCCTCTGCACTATGTATACTTGAACTGGTAAATTATTAAGTTTCAGGGTTCATAAATTCATTAAATTAATCCCTAAGTGATCGGCGAGGTTAATAACTAGGCGCGCGGTCAGTCCATAGATGGGTGGTCACCCATCTCAAAGTGGTTTAATTTCTGAGTGTCTCCGTGTGTTCGCTCTGTTAAGCTGTCGGTCCCGGTTGTAGTCATTAGGCAACAGTCGTTAAGCCATGTCAGAGGCCTACTGGGCGGCTTGAACCACTCTGACACTAGGGTAACCACTGCCCATACGATAAGTAAGTAAGGTATATCAATAAAATAAAATATCAAATGGATTGTATAAATTCGAGGTACGTGGATTCGATTCCCGCTCGCACTTAGATTGATAAAAATAATTATAAAGATTACTGAATCTTGGTTTAAATTAAGAAATGATAAAGATACTCTATGCTTCCAATAAGGGCTTAGTAAAATGGGTTCGATTTCCACCCAGCACAGATATTTGTGTGCATGAACATGTCTGTTTGTTTTGAGTATATCTATATAAGTCTTCGAGCATTTAGACGCTCGAAGATATAAGTATACAGTATTTACAAAAGAAAAAGTACTACTTATATGTAGTATGTCAGTCGTCTGGTTTCCATAGTACAAGCTCTGCTTAGTTTGGGATCAGATGGCCGTGTGTAAATAATGTTACAGGATATTATATAATGTGATAATTTCTTCTATATTAACTAATTGTTAAGTTAAAATAAAAAGAAAGTTTAGTAATAACCAGTATAAGAAGATAAAATAATCATCCTAGCCCCAAACTAAGCAAAGCTTGTACTATGCGTACCAGGCGACGATATTCATACTTATATAGACAGATAAATACTTACAGGTATACATAGAAAACATCCAAGAATCAGAAATAAATATTCGTGCTCATCACACAAACATTTGCACTTACTGGGATTCGAACCCAGGACCACCAGCTTCGTAGGCAGGAGCACTACCAACTAGGCTACGGTGACCGTCGAGTCGAGTATAATTGCGAAAGTTTCCATGTGTGTGTTTGTGTCTGTGTGAAGAGTGTATGCTTGTTACAGTGAAATTGAAAAACGGTTTCGCGTGTAGAATAATATAAGCTTATAACGCAAACACACATACACACATCAACAAAGTCTAGGGATACGTTATTTTGAAATCAAACATGGCTTTATTGTTTAAAACCTATTTAGTTTCCTTAAAAAGTTTATTTACAGATTTAAACCTTGTCTATTCTTTATTCAAAATTTAAAAATTAAAATGAGAAACAAATGAAAACACGCAAAGCACAGCGCAATCTTGAGTTGTATCTAATTTCAAGAAGTTGCATTAAAATTTTTTTGCGTGTTAATTGAAGAAAACCTGATAAATTGTTTTATTTTCTTTTCTCAATTGGTTGTGTAAGCTTTTTAGCGTCATGCCACGCCATCATTTGAGTCGAGATGAAATGTTACGGGCAGTTGGCATGTTACAAAACGGTGCTATTCAACGCGTCGTTGCTGAGTCTCTGGGCACAAGCCAAAATGTGGTATCCAGGCTGTGGTCACGTTATCGCGCTACTGGAGATGTGGCAGAACGGCACACAGGTAGATATCGTGTTACCACTCAGAGACAGGATCGATTTCTCCAAATGACCGCCAGAAGACTACCCAATATCACAGCGATGCAACTAGTGCAAAGGCTCCAGGAGGGTCAGCAGCTGCTGGTGAGCGACCAAACCGTGCGAAGGAGGCTGCATGAAGTTGGTCTTCATGCTCGCAGACCGCTACGAGTCCCAGCGCTGCGACGTGGCAATCGCGGTAGGCGACTTTTATGGGCTCAAGAACATTTGACATGGAGTGATCAACAATGGTCATTGGTGCTGTTCACTGATGAGTCCCGCTATGGATTTCATCCAGATTCGAGACGAACACGCGTTTGGAGAACTCCAGGCAGGGTCAGCCGTCTCCGACATCCACAGGAGGTCCACTCTTACCAAGGCGGGACAATTATGGTGTGGGCAGGAATACGAATCGGCGGACGAACCCAACTCATTTGGATTCAGGGCAGCACGACTGCCCATAGATACCGTGAGGAGGTAGTAGAACGTGTCATTGTCCCGCTCAGGGCCCTAACGGGGCAAGAATTTCAGCTCATGCATGACAATGCACCTTCCCATACAGCGCGGCTGGTGAGGGCCGCCCTTCGAGAACACGATGTTCAGGTATTAGATTGGCCTCCACAGTCGCCAGACTTAAACCCAATTGAACACGCCTGGGACATGTTACAGCGAAGAGCATTGAGGGATTTTCCGCCCAACTTGACAACAGAAGAACAACTTTTCGAACATTTAAAAAGAACTTGGGACTGCATACCCCAGCAAGACATTGACACCTTAATTTTAAGTATGGAAAATCGTTGCCGCTGTGTGATTAATGTTAGAGGAGGAAATACCGATTACTGATTATCAGATTTGGTAAGATTTTTATTCATTTAATTCGATTGAATAATTTTATAAGAATAAAATGTTTTTGTTCACTCAGTAATTTTCTATGGCTTAATTAATTTAAGACTTTTATTAATTAGAAAAACAAAATCGCATCGTGTTGTTAATGTTTAAATATCAACCATGAAATTATCTTTAATTCTTCCATTTACAGTCATAACAAAATGTTTATAGTTTTCTAGATAATCAATGAAATGTTCAATATCCCTAGATTGTGTTGATGTGTGTATACCAATGCTCCAGTAGTTGCTAAGCCGCGGGCAGCACCGCGGGGCGCATCTTGTTAATCTATAATTGAATCAGGACCCTTCGGATCTTGATAGACAGACAGACGGAAAACGAAGTGATCTTATAATCATATACGGGTCCCTTTTTCCTTTTGGGGTTCCGGCACTAACAATCTACAAGTTACCGTTTGGTAAATAAATAAATAAAATAAAAAAGGTTTTTATTCACGTAGACTTTAAAAAAGCGCTTGTATATAAGATAATTATTTCTAGGTACATATAGATAGTGCACGGAGTGTATGAAAAACTTAAATATAACATTGAATGTATAATTTTATGATTTAGTTATTTAGCTAGCTTATTTTACATTATTGTCAAGCTTATATATAGGTTTAATTATCTAATTTCAAAAGTTTTAGATATAATTTACAAAAAAAAAAATACCTTCAGGGAAGTAAATAGTTATGTTCACTTCGCTGAATGCTTTTCTTTATTTTCATAGCTGAATGATTTAATGATGAATGATTTAATATAAAAACTGAATAAAACTAACTATTGAGAACACTAAAAAAACGATATTATGTAAAATGTACATAGCCAAGTGCTGTGCCTTACATATTATAGATAGATAGATAGATAGATACACTTTATTGCACACACTATAAAAATGTATTACAAAAAGAAACTTAATATTTAAATAATGTACAATTGGCGGTCTTATCGCATAATAGCGATTTCTTCCAGACAACCGTAGGATGGACTAGCATAATTGAAAATGACAGGCAGCTGATAGTGTACCGTCGCCGCGTCGTCAGTTCTGAGTGTAGTGTCCTAACCTAATAATAAATATACTACATAGATTAATGTACTTTACATTCATACATACATTATATTACATACATTCATATTCATACATAAACAAATATAATAAACTAATAAATATTTCATAAGTACATAAATAAATTTATATTAAAAATAATAGAAACGGAAATTAAATAAATTGTCAAGTAGCAGGACTAATCTAAATATTAACGTAAGTAGTGGTTTATCACCATATTTTTAAACGATGTTATATTTTGAGCACGTCGTATTGGCACTGGTAGTGCATTCCACAGTCGAATTGCTTGTACAGTAAAAGACTTATCTAGGAAGTCTGTATAGTGCACCGGCATTGTAAGCTTCAAATTTTCTGATGATCTCAAAGACCTCAAATGTGAATCACGTAGGAATTCAAATCGTTCCTGAAGGTAGTGGGGGCTAGCGGGATTGAACAAAATATTGTAAAGTATGGATAGAATGTGAGTATTTCGGCGAAGTCTTATGGGAAGCCACTTGAGTTTTTTGCGAAATTCGGATACATATTATATACATTTGTAATAATAATAATAAAATTAAATAAATAATTTGGAATAATAATATATCGTGGGACATTATTTACACACGACCATCTGATCCCAAACTAAGCACTAAGCAGAGCTTGTACTATAGAAACCAGATAACTGATATACTACATATACTACTTTTCTTTTGCAAATACATAGTTACACATATAGATAAATACACCCAGACTTAGGACAAACAGACATGTTCATGCACACAAATATCTGTCCTGGGTGGGAATCGAACCCACGACATCCGGCGTGAAAAGCACGCATTTGCCAACCACGCCAACAGGCCCGTCATTGTGTGACTATCAAACCCAAAATACGTGGATAAATCTTTAATACCAAGGGACCCATGCAGTCAAAAATATAATTAAGTTATATAAGTTCAGTTGTGTTTCTTAGGGGCAATGATTAACTGCTTTCGGTGGGAAATATAATGAAATGTAGCGTTCATCACAATCCATAATTACTGCAGAACCATTCCCAACGCGTAATCACGACACAATTTGTCATACAGCTACAAGTATGTTGGTAGCACACATTCGCAATAAGGTTTGGGTACCAGATGGCGATGTAACCAACCATGAAGCACAAAGATTTTGTCACGAGATTTCGGTACGTATGTAATATGAGGGGAGACGTGGAAAGTAGATATGTGTGTGACGCGGAAATGACAAATTATTACTACGTTGTCAGGCTCGTTATATTAATGTAGTGATTCCTCGGAAGAAGGGCGGTTACCTACATATTTGCCGTCAAATATAATGTGTAATATAAGTTACTTGTTATTTTATATAAACCCTCAATGACTACAGCCTCTAGATGGGTATAAACAATGACAAAGAAGCTAAGATGATGTGAAGTCAGACCTTTGTCGACGCAAAGAGGTAAACAATGGAACTTTTGTTTTTTTTTCAGAAAACGCCCGTAGTAGGGTTCTAATCCCTGTGTCGCGGGATACTTTCCAACATATAATAGACGGACACAAATTACATCCAGACTCAGAACAACTATTTATGGGTCACACAAATAGTTGTCCGGCGCGGGACTCGAACACGCGACACGAAGTGGCGAGGTGACTGGCTTAGCCGCTGCGCCACACGTGTATATATAGTTAGATTTATGGTCATAAATAAAAAAAAGTTAATTAAGGGACTCTAAAGCGCTTTGTTTTTGGTAAGTGCTCAAGAAATCAAGCTGTACTACAAAAAAATTACATTGAAAATTATTAACAAAAGGAAAAGTTACGGACGAGTTAATGTGTTTAGTAATAAAATACACAAGGTGTAACAAAAATAATGTACTAAACTTAAAGAAAGAAGAAACTCCCATAAACTTCCCAATCTAGGATACCCATTTGTTTCATATTGATACTTTTGTATGGGATGACAAATATTTTATTATGTTCTTAATTCGCAAACTGGTTATCATTAATTAGTTCACCATCATGGGTAGATTTCACTCTTAACGTTAATAATGCCTCACCATCTGACTTTATTCACTCTTCTTTTTTTGTCCAGTCTAGTCTTCTTTGGAATGGGCTGCCTCTCGAAATCAGGTTGCCAAAGCCGCTTCCCGTTCAAAAGGAAGCTAAGAGAGCACACTCTAAACAACTTGTAAGCAGAATTGTGCTTTCCCTACCTTTTTAATTATATATTTATGAATGTATAGTATATCATAGTAGTAACAATATTATATATATTAGATATTTATTATATATTATACATTTATGTATATACATTTAACTATATATTTAAATTAATTATTTATCGAATCCAATCCCTACTTAGTGCGCCTACCCACTGTCTTATCTCTGCACCTCCTCAAGGTCGACTGGGAGAAAATGCCTACGGCATTAAGTCCACCTCTGTACAATTTTGTGCATAAAGTTTTGAAATAAAAAAATAAATGTCCTGCTAGCCGAATTTCAACCACGGCGGCATTATTAGTCTCAGAGAGACTGGACTGGAAACTAGCCATATGCGCGGGGCATATTATAGTGCACAAGATGGGACGACTATCGACACGACCGGAAAAAGGTCAAGGTAGGTACAGGACCGACGGCTTTGCGTGCTCTCCGAGGTACGGGAGTATAATACCGTCAGCTCCCAGACTTCGTGCCGATACTAAGATTTTTTTAATTTTCAGAGAAAAGTTCCAGAATCACTTTTGGCCCGACCCGGGGTTTGAACCCTGGACCTCGTTATCTGCCGTTGAATACGCTACCGCTAAAACATCTGAACGTTACCTTGTACGAGTATAATCACACTAATATTATAAAAGCGACAGTTTGTGAGTGTGTATGTTTGTTACTTCTTAAAGTCCAAACGGCTGGAGAGATTTTAATAAAATTTGGTATGTAGTTAACTGACACCGTGGATTAACACATAGGCTATAATTTATAAAGTTTAACGCAGGTAAAACCGCGGGGCACAGCTAGTAAGAAATAAAAACTGGTCGTATTTAAAGACTTCAATCTATCCAGAAAAAAAGTAACTATTTGCGAAACATCAGCTTGTGGAATATTGATAGTAAAAGTTAGCTCTTCGTGAATAGAAGAGCTGATTGGAGTGTTCGCCGGGTCGGGAACAAATTTTAAGCGAGTTTGTAAATTGAAGTTCTACATGTTGTTTAAGTTCGTAAATTGATATCAGATTTAACGTAAGTTCTTCCATAATCTTACCTGTTTTGTTGTTCCAGATTTGTAAAGTTAAAGTTCTAGAATAGAATCTTGCATGAGTCTAGCCGTTCAACTTTATAGCCTAGCAATTTGATATTATTGTTAAAATAGGATTTTTTTAAATTTTTTTCCTGGGACATTATTCACACACGGCCATGTGATCCCAAACTAAGCATAGATTGTACTATGGCACCCAGATAACTGATATACCACATATACTACTAGTCTTTTGTAAATACATACTTATATAGATAATTATACCCAGACTCAGGTCAAACAGACATGTTCATGCACACAAATATCTGTCCTGAGTGGGAATCGAAACAACGATCAGCGGCATTAAAGGCCAGTATTTACCAAAGACGCCAACCGGCCCGTCCTATAATTATTATTATTTCTTACTTATTTATTATTCCTTAAAAAAATTGTTTATTTATCATTCCTTCTTATATGTATGCACATTTGTAGCGGGCAGAAGGGCTGTGGAAATTGCATTCCGGCTTGATTAAACATATGATATAATAGCGGAATTAACACTACTGATATTCATTTTGTAATTTGTAAATTAATTGTGTTCACGTAAGATAAGTTGAGTTCGACGATTATACGAATAGTCGTGAAGTAAATATTATATTGAAATATTATTATACTTATATATTGCCACCATAATTATTATCAAAGCTTAGAATTGTTGGTATGAATGATTACTTCGTGACTGAAAACACAAAACCTAAGTACCTTGATGTATAAGAGGTATAATTAAAATATCTAAAAACATATTATGTAAGAACAATAACAGAAATGTTACCAATCATCAAAGACTATACCTTAAGGGACTACCTCAAAAATGAAAGGGCATGTTCCCACGTGGGATCTATACGTCATTTCCGTTTTTGTCGTTTACTTCCTCGATAAAAAAGGAGGGAAATAGGAAATTATAATTGAATATATTATGTTTTTTTTCACAAAATACACTCAAGATACATATACTAAACGAACACTTATAATATTTTCGATGTTTCCCCTTAATTCGTTATTAGCAACAAAATCAAAGTTCCTAAGTTACAATCACAGTACAATGGATAATGGTTTTACAATCTAGATTCCATTGAAACAATCATAAATCGTGAGACGAACGTAGTATATCCGTCAATATCAATCATCTTTGTATCTGATCGATACTCAAGGCACTTCAAGGCAGTTGATAATGTCGTGATAGACTTGATGGATGGAAGCGCACTTTAGTTCTATAAAAGATGCGACTAAATTAAAGCATTGTTAAGATTACTGTGTGATTAGTATCATACTTCTAAATAACATTTCAGACAAGATCATTATCTGCAACAAAGACACTACTTGATGGACTTTATTGTTGTTATTTAGCTCAGCTGGTCTGAATAGCCTAACTTACTATTCAGTAAGTATTCAACTCGATAGTCTAAGGCTATTCAACTTGGTTGTGCTAAATAACAACAATAAAACAATAAATACTTATTGTTCAAGTCGATTCTCTAATCTTTTGTAAGTGGTGCCATTCATTTTGATATTATGGGTTTTTTCAATCACAAAACGTTTCGTTTCCTTCGAAAGCTTGAATTTTGATTTCTATCTAATGCTTGGCACCAAGCTCGGCATTGGTTAAGTTGAATGGGTCTAATACCATCTGAACTAATGGAGTCTTACAGAATGGCATGTGTTTTAATGTGGTGCGTAGATCCAGATTTGTGCACATGTCGCCGAAGAGTGTCCTCTCTATGCATTTTCGGGTGGTCTGGAAGAAATGCATCGACTTACTCCGGCGGCCGAAAAATTGCTGCAGAATATTGCTGTTAAAGTTTAGGATTCGAGAACATTTCGAAATTTCATACGATATGAAGACCACTTCTATCTAACTTGCTTAACTTTGAGGTAAAATATAAAAAAAATGCATTAGAAAATAGGAGTTTGATACAACACTGCACATCCTGGCCTGTACACTAACAGTATTCTACACCCATTGCCACAAACTGCTTAATTATAAACTTGCATGCAAAAGAAAGGAGTTCATAAGAAGATGCATATAGGACAGTGTTGTAATTTATTTCGTCCAAACATGATCGCAATTAGTTTTAATGTCATAATGTACATATTTCTGTAAACCAGCCAGATTTATCCAATTTTGTAAAACAGTTTTACACGGAACATTTGCATTCATCAAGCGGTTTGCGCGTGCCATTGAGCACTCCATTAAGCTTCGTGATCCGTCGTAATTACTCACCTATCTCTCTTTGTACTTGTACTGCAATTGAACTGATTTCGCACCCAGCAAATTACAGTGCTTTAGATACCCTTTTTGCGTAGTGGTTTAAACTTAGATCATCAGATTCTGTTTGGGTCGCGGATATTGCTTTTCAAATACAAGCTTTTCGTTCAACTCGTATCGTATGGGCAGTGGTTACCCTGGTTTTGTCAAAGTAGTTTAAGTCCCTTAGAAGGCCATTGATATGCCTGAAGTGCCCCCTGAAGCACATAGACTCTTAGAAATTAAACCACTTTGACGGTTAAACATCTATAGACGGTGGGCAAGTAGCCAGTGGATGCTTTGGTGTGCGCTGGTTTTAGGTAGATTTATATTATTTAGGTTTAGATAGCAGTACCTACAGGTTTTATTAACACTCTCGTTATCAAATGGATTTATTTTAACTCTCAATCGCAGTTTTCGGACTTATGTCAGTGTTCCAAAGACAGATGTCAAAATACAAATACTACGTGAATTATACAACAAAATATTTGTTATTTGAACTTTCTATTGATATAACTCTCCAATGGAACCAGCTATTGGCAATAGCGATATTTTTTCATCCTGTGTAGGATAGTGGAAATGTAACAATTTTTATTTGCTTAAAAAATAACTGCCTACATGAGCGGCACAACTTTTCAAAATGAAATAAATTTTTAAGGGCAGAATATGGAAACAAAATTGCCTAGTAAATTTAATAGTACTGTATTTTATTTTTAAAACAATGGTATATTCAGCTGGTATCACGTTTCTAAATCATGTCAATCTAATCATGTTGGGTGACATAATTTTATAATCATTCGCTTTTTACAGCCTTTGTTATAAAGCTTTATCTATTGTCAGTCTAACAATATACAAGCTAATTTATTACTTATGTAGATTCGGTACAAGCACTAACAAAAATAGTTTCACAAAGATTACATTATTATCGCTTCTTTATTAATAACGGATTTACAACATCAATTACTGCGGACGTATTATTTTCAAAAAAGGAACTCTTATTCTAAAAACATATCTATAGCATCTGGATTTTACATTACAAATTGCCCAGTGGTTTAGAGAGCATGGTTCTGTGTCTCCCGATCGTTAGAATGGACACGTAGTTACTATATTCACACTACTATTCGTTCAATTCAACTGCCATAGCAGAAATTTGTTTAGCCAAAATCTTCTATAGAAAACATTTATATTATTATATTTATACATACCTACGTTATTGTGGCGAAGCTATAAATATGTAACGAATATATATAGTTAACAATAATATGTTTATGAATGTCTTCTGTAGAAGACTGTAGCGTGGCGATTTCAAATTCAATAAACCTTTATTTCTATATAATATTACATAGGTACAACAATTTGTTTACTATATCGTGCAGTGCAGTATTTATTAGCTTCTGGAAAATACTGCCAGAAAACTCAGTAGGAGTAATACAGGGACCCTTTTTTACGAGAGAGTAACAAGTTATTCTCTGCACTTCTCATGGTGACCGTACTTGTATGATGATATCAGCTACGAATAAATAGGCGAGTTCAAGTTAATGATTTGAATTACAAAAATGTTTGTTGACGTACAACACATTATTTGTAGAATAAAATGACCAAGAAAATGATAAATTTCCTGTTTGCTTACTGGTAATCAAGGTACGAACGCGCGAACGTTACTTATCGTAGCACTGCAGGTATTCTAATTTATTACCTATGATAGATAAAATTATCGGACTGGTGCGGCGTCGGTGGACCAAAAGCTTTGCATACCCAATAGATGTACCAGGAATGCTATTATACTTAAATAAGAAGAAATAGTCAGTGGTTTCTTCAGCTATAATTTTCCTAATATAGAAAAATATTAGCTGAAAACACCACGATTACGTTTCTTGCTAACAAGCAATATACTACTAGTACAATTGACGGTCTTGACGGTCACCGTAGCCTAGTTGGTAGTGCTCCCGCCTACGAAGCTGGTGGTCTTGGGTTCGAATCCCGGTAAGTGCAAATATTTGTGTGACGAGCACGAATATTTGTTTCTGAGTCGTGGATGTTTTCTATGTATTTAAGTATTTATCTATCTATATAAGTATGTATATCGTCGCCAGGTACCCATAGTACAAGCTTTGCTTAGTTTAGGGCTAGGATAATCTGTGTGAAATTGTCACTAGATATTATTATTATCAAAAAAATATTGGGAATTAATATGCTTGGGAATTAATATATTGGTACATATTGCTAATTTTATTTTACTTTTTTTTTTTAAATACGACGCCTGCATTAGGTAATACAATCCCTATGTCGCGGGGTACTTTACAAACATAGACGGACACAAATTACATCCAGAACAACAATTTATGGGTCACACAAATAGTTGTCCGGCGCGGGACTCGAACCCGCGTAATGAAGCGGCGAGACGACTGTCTTAGCCGCTGTGCCACACGTGCAGTCATATAATTAAAAAAATTCTAAGATGCGTTATCACTTCAGTAACAAACTTAACTTCAAAACTCCTGCTTTTTTAACGATTGAAATCTGGTTTTATTTCAATTTAATTTTTAAGTGTCAAATTTCTTCAAGCCGCATAGTAGTATTAGTTATTTAATAATAATTCTGAACAACCAATTCGGGCTGTGAACATTAATTTCCAAAATCCCTGTATACTTTCAAGCGAAACAACTGTTTTAAGTAGATGATCGCATCCATTCTTCCACTACGTGTAACAAGGAATTTATAGTACTTACCCACACTAACATAGAGCGCGCCAAACGTAAGAAACTTGCAGACGCCAGCACATAAAGCTATCCCAACCTGTGAAATTTCCCCAATTGAAAGTGAACCTTATGCTTTTGTAATAAAGTTGAAAATCTATAAAAGAAATTTGACAGATTGGGGTAGCTGGATGTGCTGGCGTCTGTACCTAAACACAAATGAAATTAAAGAGAAAAGTTCCCTGAATCTTGGTTAGGAAAATTGCTGGTTCCGTTCCATATTACCAAGCAAACAAGAATACTTTACATGAAATGCAAGATATTGGTACTCAATTTAGCACCAATGACAATTAAATAAAGTGTATCTATGGCGATGAGTCGAGAAGCATAAATATTAAGAAGAAGTAAAATGAATAGATGAACCGAACTTCACATAATATTGCGCAATTTTTTACAGTAGGCTATAATAGTAAAGGTGTCACATTTTTCGCCCAAAAATGGTTGGAGTTCAGTTTTATACATCTGTTATTGTTGCTGCATCTAAATATCGTGACCCGTATGGGCCCGTCTATCCTTTTCGATGTACTCGTATGGTTGGATCGAAAGTACCGAGTGATATGACTGATTTAACTAGATAGGAAATATCCTAGTCGGTTTTTAAAAGCTTACAGGGTGTTAATGTAGTTTTATTCCCTCAATTAGGAAAATCTTGCATAACATAGATTTGTCACGAAGTTTGTATTTGGCCACAATTCATTACTTTGTACAAATTCACTTTGTGTTTACTCATTTTGACAGTTTATGGTTCACTCTATTGAAACAGTAAATTGGATCTTCTCAGCGTCTTAACTTGAATGATTATCTGAATCAAAACAAAGTAGACGGCGTTGGAACATACATTTTGTACATATTTTTAAGTAAGGCCTAATGGTAATTTTATTTAAATGCGTCGAACGTTTAAATACGTTAAAGAAATCCACCGTCCACCAACCGAATACCAAACTATGAGGAGTAACTTTAAGAACGATGGAATTGGTGTAGTTGCGGACCGACTGAATTCTCCACACGGACTTAAACATAAACAATAACGTTCTCAACTTATACCCGTGTGAGAACAGTATAGAATAAGCTCCCTTCAGCGCGCTGGCAAAACCGCGAGTTGTACGATACCTTCAAAGGGAACATCCTCGTTAGCAGTCTTACCGTTTTTTATCGTTTGTATGTGAGAATTGGAGCCAATTGATGCTCCGAATGTGACCAGAGTACATAGAATACGGTGACTACTTGCTGATCTATGCACAGGTTAATACCTGTGCATATACCGATGATAGTTCGACTTCTTATTAATTTAATGGCATTTCGCGTTTCCCACGTTCATATTTTCCAATTTTAACTGAGGATTGCTGTTCTGGCTGATATTTTCTTAAAGATATTTAACAGACATATCTATACTTGCATTACTACACAACTATTCCCGGTAGAATTGCTAAATGTAATCTCACATGCTTATCAAGGGGGAACGTACCATAAAACTAAAAACTGCGCCGGAGGCCTCTTTGGGGTTCAAACCTCGACTCTAGGCCGTTGATATCTGAGAGTCGTTCTACGTTAATACGCGAATGCGCGAGTCCCTTCTTTGATTGAGGATCGGAGAGCATTTTAATCGATACGAATGCAAACAAAGGATAATGGGGACGCTGGTGTCGCGATGCATATGCGGTCATACTTTCGAGGAATATGACAGATATATAGCAGGAAATATTAGCAGTTGAAAAAATATTAACGTTGAAATTTGACTTTACATCACACTAATATTATAAAGGCGAAAGTTTGTGAGTGTGTATGTTTGTTACTTCTTCACGGCTAAACGGTTGGAGTGATAGTAATACAATTTGGTATAGACTTAGGTGACACCCTGGATGAACACTTAGGCAATTTTTTTTATTTTAGTGTAAAACCGCAGGGCACAGCTAGTAATCAATATATCTTATCTTAATTACAGTGCAGTTGTAGCGTAGTTTAAATAAACCGAGTACATAACATTTACCTAAATGAAACATACGCATACATTTAGGTACGTGTGTAGTTAGTTGAAGAAAACAAACTACACATTTTTCTTACTGGTATCATCCCTTTCAATTCTATATACATTTTCTTCACGATAATATTGTTCGTAACAAATACAAACTACGACTACTAAGATTGTAACAAAGTAAAGCTAAGGTAGGCGCCATTGATTTTTATGCCAGACTTTGCTACTAGGCTTAGTGAAGAAACGTCTAAGACAGGAATAGGTGCGATATTCCACGTACATATAATACATATGTACGTGGAATTGAGGGCTACGAACTACACATGTATGTAGCCTACGCCAATGCCAGTGATAGCGAGAATATCCAACGTGGTTATTGACAGTAAAAAGTTGTTCTACATGAAAGTTATACAACTGTTTCCGGAAATCGTATGCGTTTGGGTAGATTTTTGTACAATTTCACATTCTAACAACCGTTATCGAGAGTAACGAACCATGTGAGCGGCACATTGTAATGCATGAGCTTTTTAATATATAAAAAGATCTCTACCTACTGATTTAGAGTAGTCTCTACGTCAGTACGTACAGATCTTATCCTCCTTTTCAAAGAGTTCAGCTGATATCACACGACTGCATAACCACAATCTTCTATATCTTCTATACATATAATAAAATCGTTGGAAAGTCAAAACTGTACATTGAATATTTTTTAGAAAGGATACCTGGGGCGTGATCTCCTATCTATATCGAAGCCGAAAATATAGTTTTTAGATTTTTTGTCTGTTTGTCTGTATGTATGTCCGGGCTAAACTCAAAAAGTACTGCATGGATTTACTTAAAATTTTACATGAATATTACTAAGAGGTCGGGTCAACATATAGGCTACATATTATCACGCTATCACCTACGGGGAAGGAGCTGTGATAATTTATAAAATTTAACGCGTGTAAAACCGCGGGGCACAGCTAGTATAATAGAAAAATGTAAATAATAGCTTGAAGTGTAATTTGTAGTTCTTTGCTAGCCGAAGTGTTCATACATGGAATAAATAAATAAAAAATAAACGATTCATATTCACATACAGTTTAAAAAGCGCTTGTAAGTTAACTATATATAATTATATCTAAGTCAAAAAGATGATTAGATCTGTGACACTGTGTGATATTATTTATCATATAGAATTATAATTATTAATGATTAGTTAAATAATAAATTATTATCACAATGCTATGCTAACGTACATAAAGAAAACATCTTACAATATTTATTTATGCGGATTACCTTATTCCCTGGCTAGCACTAAATAGTTAGTTATAATTACTAGTTAGTTATATTAGTGCCGCAGTCAATATTTAAATTAATGGAAAGCTCTGGTTTTCTTTTCTCAATATTATTCTTGCTCGTTGTTATAGGTTGTATTTAACACCTACAGTAGTTTATGAAGTGAAAACTTCTTTTGGCGCGTGGAGCACTTTTTGATGAACAAAAATCATGTAACTCGCATCATCGTTACGTGTGTGACTATTATATTATAGATTATTTAGATTAGAAGTGAAAAAAATCACTAGCCCGTAGACGTCGTCGTCAGTAGATATTTTGACCTTACCAGTGTCTTTGTTACAAGTCTCCTGTAAGGTAAACTAACAAGGCAGTCCAGATACTTTTGTATCTTGATTGCATCTTTAGTTTAGAGGAAGGATGATCAATCGCGGGTAATGAGAATTGGTTGTTAAGCAATATCGCAGTGTCAGTCCGGTAAAATGAAGTTTATTTCTTTATCTATACATATAATAAAATCGAAGGAAAGTCAAAACTGTACATTGAATATTTTTTAAAAAGGATACTTGGGCAGTGATCTTCAATCGATATCGAAGCCAAAAATATAGTTTTTAGAATTTTTGTCTGTGTGTCTGTTTGTCTGTATGTATGTCCAGGCTAAACTCAAAAAGTACTGCATGGATTAACTTCATATTTTGCATGAATATTACTAAGAGTTCGGGTCATCATATAGGCTACATATTATCACCTACCGGGGAGGAGCTGAGATAATTTATAAAATTTAACGCGTAAAACCGCGGGGCACAGCTAGTATATAAATAAACATAACAATTAGTTACAGTTTTGCATATTTACGTTTGTTTAACGAATAACCCACACTATTGTCCACGTGTTAAATAATGTTATGTGGAGCGTGACGGAAACTAAATGTAATTGGCATAAAAAATAAGACAAAAAATTCGGAAATAAAGAGGTGCGATGAATAAACATGTCAATTAGATGATTTTTAATTTTCAGCGAGCAAATTTTTAGACAATTATTTAAATTTTGATTGCGAAAGTTCAAAGATCTCAATATCGACTAAATGTGCGTTATAAATTTCAACTAGATGGCGAAGTTGGCGGCGTTATGAAGCCGTTGGTCTGGCACCCTGCTTCCCATTGGACTATGAGAATGAGGGGATATAAGGTCTTGAGTAATTGCCCCTATACTTGTACAGTATGATTTTTCTCGTGTATACGGCCAATCTCTAATAAGACTGGAAGCTTTCGCGAAATTCGAGGAGGACATTCGTTACAAGTATCCAGTGACTTGGCGTTTATTGATCAGGCAATTAATTATCGTTCAGAAACAAAAACAACAAACGATTGGCTGCGACAGGTTTGTCAATATCATAGGTTCCAGTCCAGAACCAATTACTGAACGCCGTTCAAATAAGACGTATTGGTTTTATATCGACCACCTTGTTCTTCGTTGTATACTTTTATATGTGAGCATTATAGCAGAAATGAGGTGTATCATTACTTATTTCTGGCTATTGGTAAACTAATAATAATAATATCTGGGACATTATTTACACATGGCCATCTGATCGCAAACTAAGCTGAGCTTGTACTATGGAAACCAGATAACTAATATACTACATATAATACTTTTCTTTTGTAAATACAAACTTATATAGATAATTACACCCAGACTCAGGAAAACTGCCTAGTTGGTCTAGCGGTGAGATCTTCAACCACAAATAACGAAGTTCTGGGTTCAAATACCATTTTTTATGGCAAGATGTTTTTACACGGCGATGTCTCAGAGGGCTTTTAAAGCTATCGGTCCTGTTGTGATTTCTCCCCAATCGAGTAGGATAGCAGGTCCATCGGATTATGAGCTTGAGCGAATAGAGAGATTAATATAACTATCGATTACGAGAGATTTTATGTAAAGACATATTCACTTATTTTAGATGTAGGATTTTGGTACATACTAACAGCCTGTATAAGAGGCGGATGAAGTTTAATTAATGAGGCACTATTAATAAATATTGCTAATAAGCATTAAACTAGCTATCAATAAGGAAGTATACAGTTAAAACGAGATCCGTTTAACACCGGAGATGACTGTTTATTTCAATTGTTTGAATTATAAAGACATAAAAGACAATATGCTGAAAAAGCAATTTAAACTTTGCGGAAAGGAAGTAAGGAACAAAATGTTACATGTAACACAAGCAGTTTTTCACACATCGAGTATCATTAGATGGTATCTTAATTAATTCCGCCACGAAAAAACGTGATTAGTTTTGTACTTCTCGTAATGCCGTTAGCTTTAAAGACCACATCTAATGTTAAAGATCATCACGACTATTACTACGTATATTATTAACGTCCGTTGGTTTAACAATACCATGCTGACCCGTAATTAATGACCCCAGAAGGCCACAAATGTAACTGGGGTTATACTCGAATAACAAATGCTACTATTCGGTCCAGGAAACCCAGACTTAGGACAAACAGACATGTTCATGCACACAAATATCTGTCCTGGGTGGCAATCGAACCCACGACCTGCGGAGTGCAAAGCAAGCAATACAGTCAAGTTATGTGACTATTTAATAAATGTGTACCCAAGCATAGTTTGCACGCCAATATGCGGAAAATATGGACAGGACATAAATTTAAAAGCAAATAAAAATAAATCTGTCAAATTTCTTTTATAGATTTTCAACTTTATCACATAAGCATAAGGTTCACTTTCAATTGGGGAAATTTAACAAATTGTGGTATTATACTTAGTTCATTAAATTAAAAACGAAGTGAAATATCTTAAAGAACTGGTGATCATAATTTTGAAACATTTAGCGAATTGTATGAATCGGGTAATCATTTACAACTACGGACATATACAATAGACTATTTGAAGGATTTCTAATTCATTATGTAATTAATAATGACGTTGATAATGGAACTGCTAAGAGCGACGATGGTATTAATGTTTTCAGACACTAGTTTTTGTGAATCAACAATACAATACTAAGCATGCCACTTAGAAAAAGCTATGTCTATGGCTTAACGGTCATACAGCTAAAAGTGTTTTTTGGGACGTTTCATCATAATTATTTTTAATGGAAATTGGTATAAAAAGGAGTTAAAGAAATGTAAGAATTAGATAGCAGTCGACAAAAAAATAAAATAGCCTTACCATTGCTGTCCAGTCAATGAACCGGAAATAGCGTAGAGCCAACTTCAGGTTGTACGTGGTCTCTTGTTATACTTTTTAAATTTAGGGTCCCATTCAAAACGCCCGTTAAAACTTTTCTAAAACAACTAGACTTTTATGTAATTTTATATAATTTGACAACTTAGCCGGTTGCTGAATCATAGAAAATATTTTTTTGCTTAGATTACTCTCAATCCTTTTCAATTTGCTATTGAGAATTTTGAGCAGAATGAGGTATGTATTCCTTTATGTTTTGTTTGGTCCAACTATAATCTTAATTGAAAATTTAATGTTATGAGCTTTAAAATCCTTCCCAATAATTAAATTTGTGTTGTGAATGTTCATAATTAAATTTGGATTATGGTGATAATATAACGGTTGACATGAAATTGCATTACGCAGTTTATAAGGGAATGCAGAATTATTTTTTTATTATACAGGGCTACATGATTATTAACAAACCTAGGTGTACCCCGCACTTTCCACCACGTTAAACTTTAAATTAAAACCTATTTGTTATTCGGATGTTTAAGCTATATTACTATAAAGCAGTTTTATCGTGCAAGAGTAACAAACATTCATACATCAATCCTCACGAACTTTCACATTTATAATATTAGTAGGATAAAATATGAGAGGTGAAATTAAATCCCAATTTTTTTCTTTTGTGCCTTCAACCGATTCCTAAAATGGGGAAGTACCAATTTGTCTACAAATATGTTCTTTTATAGATGTTATACTATGTTTATGTTGTTTGTGTACCAATCTTGATCATTTTCTATTTAATCGGTAGATGAGGCTTTCAAAATGGTCCTATATACCTAATTCGAGTCATATTGGATAGCGAACTTAAAATTTATACCCAGTGAAAAGTTGAAGTTTGTTTTATTTAATGTATATCTATATCTTCTTGGGACATCAACATTGCCATCTCATCTCAAACTAGGCATAACCTGTTCCTTTTTTTTTATGATACCGGCGGAATGCCTACGCATGCCACCCTCAAAACGTGTCTGCGGGTGGGTATGTCGGACTCGCACCGACGTAACCTAACCTACCGTGGCGCCCCAGGAATGGGAGTATCTATGCTGTTCCGGTACCCTCCTTTTGCGTCAAGTCCAAAGCAGAGCCTGTTCTATTGGAACCATACAACTGATTTATATAATTATATATTTCTAAATACATACTTATTAGAAATAAATAGCACATAGCCACAGAACAAATACAACATACAAAGATTAGTCCTAGATAGAGATCGAACCCACGACATAGCAGTTAAGGTCACTAACCACTAGACCCATAGCCCATAGACCTGTATGCAATGAAACGAAATATTTGTAGAATAGTAAAACAGCGTGTGCAAAAAACTCCACAATTGTCGGTCTTGCACTGCCCGCATCCAGCGGATTCCAGCGATCCTCACAAGATCAGAGGTCTATCTTGTAGGGAGCTTCCCTATCTTGTAGGTAAGCCCCCTACAAGATTGTGGAGTTTTTTGGGGGAGGCTCTGCCTAGTAGTGGACGTCTTTCGGCTGACATGATGATGAGAACAGGAAACGCAATTTACTAATTTTACAAATAAAAATACACCATATTAAATCGGATAGGGGAAATACTATAAAACATCCACCTCTATGCCACTATATGGATACGAAGATATAATTAATAATTTAATACACGACCGGCAATCAATACATCTGCCAATTAATTGTCTATCTTATAGATTCAATAATGTTCTCAACCCGTCACATCGTAAACGATCAATACTTGCCGTCTACGTGCTTAAACTACATAAGTTTCAATAAAAGACACCGTTGTAACTTGGTGGTGGCGAAAAGATTTATGCCTTTCCTCAAAGTTCGTATGAATGAATGAATAATTTATTTGGTAAAGTAACAGGACTCATTTTGTTAGTAAAAACCTATGTTAGTAATTCTGAAACACATATGTAGTACACAGACCAATACATCTATTTGCACATCGAGCGACCCCTCACATGCGTACCCCTGCTATAAAATAATTACGGACGTTGACAACTTACAGCAGCGGCCCACATACAAGCAGTCTAGTCTACTGGCTATACATTTAAGAATAGTGTTGGGACTGTCCCGCACACGGCGCACCATGGATGCACATCTTTTTCGCATCGTTGCATAAAAACAATCTACACGGCCTTCAGCAAACATCCCTGATGCGCTGCAATACCGGGGCAGCCCCACCAACACTCGGAACGCGTTATTGTATTGTACACGAAGGGCACTGTACGATTTTTCAACATAGTTTGCCCACAGGCTGCAGGTATAGAAGGAGGTGCAGTATGCACGGAATAGAGTTTTCTTCACATCTGTAGAACATCGTGCAAACCTGCGAGCTATCATGTTAGCTCTAACCGACAGCGCCCTTCGCTCTCTTTCAATATCGGCATCATCCTTCAGGTCGGCGGTCAAAATATGTCCTAGATATTTCACTGTAGACACTCTATCAAGAGGCACACCATTCAATTTAACTGGCGGCACAGAGCCTGGACACTGACCACCGGCCTGAAAGACCATGACCACACTTTTTTTGTCATTATAGACCAGTCCGTGAAGCTTAGCATAGTCTTCACAGATGGCCGCCAATCTCCTTAGACCGCAGATGGACGCGCTCAGCAAAGTTTGATCGTCGGCGTAGGATATGTTATTTACACACACTCCATCAATGTAACAGCCAACTCTCTCCTTGCTGAGCGCCTCAATTAGCTCATTAATGTATAAATTAAAGAGTGTAGGTGAACTCAACCCCCCCTGTCTCACACCACATTCTAAAACATACGGTTCCGAGAGTTTTCCAGCCCATCGAACGTGATTGATCTGATTTCCATACCAGTACTTGAAGGTACTTATTAGTTCAGGAGGCACTCCAGATGTCTCCAACTTCTTCCAAAGAATACCGTAGGAAACCAGATCAAACGCTTTGGAAAGGTCGAGGAAGCAAGCATATATCGGAGTTTTACGATCAGTGTAGTATTTGACCGCCCACTTCAAACACAAGATTGCACTCTCAGTAGATAACCCGGGTCTAAATCCGAATTGATTGTCGTGTAGGTGAATATATTTGTCAAGTTGTGTGTTAAGTAGGCTGTCAAACACTTTCGCTATTACCGTAGCCAGAGAAATGGGTCTGTAGTTGGACTTCGCCCCTATATCACCTGTTTTATTTTTGAGTATAGGTACTACAAGTGTTTTAGTGTATGACTCGCTATGTTAGGATAAAAGCTTAAACTTCTTTACTTTTAGTGTGGGAATTTGTGAAGCTTGCTGATGTATATTTAATTTTTGGGTTACAGGTCCCAACTGCCTTATTGGAGAAGTAGCGGGTCCAAAAAGTCGGTTCATAAAATGTTGTTCAGATTTATTGAGCAGGATAAACACCTAGTAGCCAGAACACTGAACCCGGTAACAACTGCCTTATTGGAGAAGTAGCGGGTGCAAAAAGTCGGTTAAAAATTTTGTTCAGATTTATTGAGCAGGATAAACACCTAGTAGCCAGAAAACTGGACCCGGTCACAACTGCCTTATTGGAGAAGTAGCGGATGGAAAAAGTCGGTTCATAAAATGTTGTTCAGATTTTTTGAGCACGATAAACACCCAGTAGCCAGAACACTGAACCCGGTAACAACTGCCTTATTGGAGAAGTAGCGGGTACAAAAAGTCGGTTCATAAAATGTTGTTCAGATTTTTTGAGCAAGATAAACACCAAGTAGCCAGAAAACTGGACCCCAGAACTATATATCTGATGTCCTAGATTTATAAGATTTTATAATCTTGAAAAAGAAATGTTTTCAAGCAACGCGGATTACCTTCTAGCACTTTACGACTAAACGAGATTTTGTGAGAACTAAACCTATCACTTTTCCATCGCATTAAGCTTAGCTTGGAACAAAAGTATTCACAGTTAAAAGCCGGCTTCTCCGGATCGAGAATTTTCATTTGCGGCTTTTCCAATAAGGCAGTAGATTGTAGAATTAAGGAAATCGAACAGATTTTGTTGCAATGCAGAGTACAACGGGTGCAGACGATGCGGTTCTTTTGATTCTTTTTTCACTGTCTAGTGGGATTTGTTCGTTGTTTTACCTTTGATTTTTCACCTGGCTTCCTGAGGGAGGAATTCCTTCCTTGGATTGTTCTTTCACTTTTATTCTCATGTGAAAATGTGAGTTTATGAAGAGCAAATAAAAGTAATAATATTTTTTTTCTTGACTTATGACCCTTTTCATACATGAAGTACGAGTGGTTTCAAAATAGGTCAAACCTTAATCTTGGGCGTCAAGACATTTAATTAAATTACGCAGATCACATTTATTTATTTGCATATCTTAGCATTACAATTAATTGCTACGTACTATATATTGCAATTATTATTTTATTATTAACTAGCTGTGCCCCACGGTTGTACCCGCGATAAATTTTATAAATTATCACAGTTCCTCCCCCGTAGGTGATAGCGTGATAATATGTAGCCTATATGTTAACCCGAGCGCTTAGTAATATTCATGTAAAATTTGAAGTAAATCCATGCAGTAATTTTTGCGTTTAGCCCGGACATACATACAGACAAACAGAAAAATTTCTAAAAACTATATTTTTAGCTTCGATATTATTGTACATCACGCCCCAAGTATCCTTTTAAAAAAATATTCAATGTATAGTTTTGACTTTCCTACGATTTTATTATATGCATCGATAGATTACGTAAATACGTAATTCCTGTTATACGCCGACAAATTCTGTTCCTGTTTTTATTTAAATTCTGAACTTGTAGTCTTCGAACTCGATTCTATAATATTATTCATGACCAAAACAAAAGGTTCCATTTCATACATTGGCGATCGAGATAAAATATTGCCGTTCATGATACGAAGTCATAACAGACACCGTTTGCATGCAAATGTTATTTATACACTGTACTAGACAGATACAGTGGGTTTTCTTCTACCTTTGATAAAAAAAGGTCGCGTAATGATACGCTACAAACTTGTGATAAGTTGGTGAATGAGGGTAGCAGATGTAAATGTCTCAATAAAAATCTTATATAACAAAATAAGGAAATAATGTTGCTTAAATTTCACACAGCGTATAAATTTAAAGGGATAATAGGTACTGTAACATAAAACTATCCACTTTACAATTATCTTTATTGTATTGTGTTTCTTTTACAGCTCCTCACAAAAGGACTAATATATAAAAAATATAAAAGGTAATTATTATTATAATATTTTTTTTTTGTAAACAATCATCATATTTATATCATATGCCTAAACCTAAACAAAATTTGTAATAGTTTTTATAACTTTTGACGTCAACATTGTTTTGCTATATTACTACAACGTGTGATTGAAATAACGAAAAAATTGTTAAAAGTGAACTAGGCTGGAATTATAAAATGTATTTTACCGCACTGATCTAAATGTGGAAGGAAGTTTTGTTTGCTTGTTATGCTTTATAGCCTTACTTAGTCAAGTTCATCATAAAAAATCATAGACGATATCTGGCTGTCGTACTGAAAAGGACATTCATCCATACATTACGTATGTACTGTTCTACGTACTGTTCTCGAGGGATAACAAAAATTGTCACATGACAAGTCCGGGGGTGGCAGCTGTTAAAAAAATGGTGAGTAAGCTAAAAAAAAACACATTATATTCGAATTGAGAACTTTAAAGTAAACTTTTAAGTTAAAGACTTTGTAAAAGTATAAGTTGATAGTAAAGCCGGTAATCTACTCGTATGTATTTCGTATTCAGAATCCATCTACAAGTTAAGCATCAAAAATAAAAATGCATCCTAAAAAGTAAAGAAGTGAGATTGTCTCCAGTGATTGTGGGCAGCTTCCCTAATAATATTTACTTGTTTCGACCGCCAGGAAAAGTGTGACAGTTGTAAAAGAAATAACAAGATTTCCTTATAAATCACAAATGTTTGTTTAAATTCGTTTTGGCCAAGATAATTTAACTTAGTGAGGACATCTTCGTTGTTTTGATTTTTCAGTACATCTGTTCTTTTCTTTGGCAGTTTGTTTTGCGAATGAGATAAGTTCATTTCGTTTTACATATACTGCTCTTTGTTATTTCTTTGGGTAAGTTTTTCTAATATAACTTCCAGGTAGATTAATCATTGTTTGAGAAACTTTAACATAATGGACATTGAAGTATATCTAAAGGAGCAAAGTTTATTTGTTTTCCAGTTCTTTCTTCTGTTTGTCAAAGTATTATATTAAGCAACTCTCTGGGTAACAGTTAGAAACATAATGCTGTATTTCCGTCCGATCTGATTATGAGATTTAAGAAATTAAAGAGTACGATTGTGTCTGCGAGTATTAATTTATACTATATCTCGTACCACCCTTGTACCTACTATTTTTTTACCATATGCATGTCAGGGTAAGAAAAGATCTGGAATAACTACAATTAACTTATAAGTTTAAGTTACTTACTATTATATCCTAATTATATACATCAATAGGTCTGACGCTGCTCTAGCTAGAGTCTAGCGGAAGCGAAGTGTTCGTGTGAACTTGTCAATGATATTTTCACGTTCGGGCTTCGAACCCTAGTACGAGTAAGGGTTTTGATGGTCTTTGGAACAGCGATAGAATGTTCTAGATAATACCAGAACAAAAGAAACAGGATAGCTGATGAAAAGGACATACAGAATTCTTAATGCAGAAATTGACATAAGATGGTTCCAGAATTAAATGGAAAGAGATGCTACGAGTTTGATGAATGAAAAAAAAAGAGATAAGTGTAGGATAGGAAGACAAGGACAGAAACATTACGATTAATCTATCATATAGGCAAAGTTTCTCGAAAGAAAAATATGACTGGGAGAAAATTTTTATCGGAATGTTAAAGCAGAACAGTGAGTTTTAATTCAAGCGAATTCGAAGACGAATTAAGAGGAAGAACTAAAGTGGAAAACTGAACAAGTGCAAGTGATAAGTGATCAGTGACAGTAAACAGTGCCAAGTGTGCTCTACACAGTGAGAAGTGTGCCGTGTATATATATTGTGCTTGCCTGCTAAATAATTTCAGTAAGTGGACCAAATCTCGTGTATATGCCCCATTGAGTATGTTTCGCCGGAGCGTCTCAACTGGACCGTGTTGAAACTGGTAGTATAGACACCCGCTGAGTTTGCTTCGCTGGGTCTTCTCAGTTGGGGCGCAACGGATCCGGTGGTAGCATTAAAGCGCGACCGCGTTATAAACACAAGGTCCGCCATAATGATAACATTTAATTCGTACCTTTCAGACTAGAACCATTCAGACAATATGTAGTAATAATATAGCTAAAATTTAGATAAGTAAACCTACACATGATCCTTGACAATAACTTAATTTAAGTTAGCTAAATATCGTTACTGTTATAAAATAGATCTTATTGTAAATTATTTCCAACAATCCGTGTACCTAAATATCTATATGTACCTAGAAATAATTATAAATCTATATATATATAAAAATCAATGCCACTTTTCGTTGTAATGTTATAACTCAACAACGCCTTTACCGATTTGGCTAATTTTGGTCTTGAATTATTCGTGGAAGTCCAGGGAAGGTTTGTACGCACTTAGAGAAAATTTTGAAATGTATCGAAAAAGTGTAAAATCAAAATTTTTTGCAATTTAAATATTTTTTTGTTTGAATAAATGAACTTAATAATATTTTTTTTTATTACTATGCCCTATACGTAGCGAAGCACGTACTGGGCCGCTAGTTAATTATATATTACTACGAACATGTTCTGACTATTTACAAGCGCTTTTTTAAAGTCTACGTGAATAAAAACCTTGTTTATTTTATTTTTATGCAATTTAGCAGTGCTCGTCACGGGAACTCTGAAGTTCGCTAGGTGTGGACTCTAACAGAGAGCCAGTCGCCGGGACCCTGAGTACGTGTGTTCCGTAATCTTAGTGGTGAACCAACTGTCACTGTCGTCGCCAATAAAAGTTCCTGTGCAAACACTAGTTTCTTATCCAATCCCCTTTTCCAATCGCCACAATATATTCATCTGATGATCACATAATTCAGCAGAAAGACGTGTGCAAGCATCCTGGACTATTATATTATATATATCACAGGCAGGCGTTGCTTCCCCCCACCCCAATGAGCTCTGGCGACCTTACTCACACTCGGAAATACAACATTAAAATTATTAATGTTATTATTAAGGAATGTCTTCTGTAAGGTGGAGGTACTTCCCCCGTCGGGCTGCTCTTTGAGCGAAAGAACGCTATGCCCCACCTCTCTTTTGTTTTTTCATATGAATCTTTTAGTTTACGCAATGTATGCCAGTAATACTGACAGTTATTTTAGCCAATATATACAAAAAAATTAATTATACACTAAGAACTTTCGGTTTGTTGGTGAAGATGTATGGAAATCTGTTCGGTAGTTTTCGAGTTTATCGATTTAAGACAGACAGGCTGACGTGGTGAGCGGCGTTTTTTTTACTTTTAAAAAGACACCGCCCGTACTAGCGAATTTCATCCCTGTGTCGCGGGGTACTTTACAAACATATAATAGACGGACACAAATTACATCCAGACTCAGAGCAACTATTTATGGGTCACACAAATAGTTGTCCGGCGCGGGACTCGAACCCGTGACACTAAGCGGCGAGGCGACTGTCTTGGCCGCTGCACCACACCTGCTGCTTGGTCTTATTACTTATATGTATAGATTTACGGGTACAAAATCTTATTTATGATTGACATTGAAGCGACATAGGCACCGTTTCATTAGCAATTCAATTATGCGAAATATTCCAACTTACATCTCAAGTTAGAATTATCTTGGAATTAAATTGTGTCACAAGCTTATTTACTTGGAAGCATTAGCAAGAATTTACATACAATACTGTTCATAAATCACGGTTTATTTATATTTTAGTTGATTGACTAGTTAATTTAAACCACGTCGCCAGGAAACGAACATATGCCCTGATTGATGGTAAGCGGCCCCTTTAGCATATGGATGTGTAATCCACAGGACATATCTAACGTAATACTGATGTATGACTTTTGAGGCACTGGTTTTCACCAGAATAGAACACAGTTTATAGGAATCCTCATCTCTTTCTACCCTGTTTTATCTTTACCTAAAACTGCTTGGACCTGAACCACAATGCAACGCGTATAAGTCTTAGTGTAAAGTCCTTTAGCTAACCCGCCAGAGGAATCAATAGATCTTACTAAGCGGGAAATTATGATTCCTACTTTGATTATTGTTTTCGTATTTAATTAAAGATCTTGTTGTTTGTTGAGCAGATAAATTAAGCATTTACTTATGTTCTTTATCGTCTTTATATAGTATAATCAGATGCAAAATCTTATTAGATACACACGACTACATATCAAACTATACATTTCCAATATAAACTGCTCTCGTTGTATGGAAATCCTATATAAATCCTATATAAAATATTTATTAAACTTGTAAAGAATTTAAACTGTCATTAATTTTGTTCAAATCGTTCTTGATATATTTACGTTCAAAAACCGGCATTTATATGACTGGCGGACTCACTCATCAAAAACCTAACGCATTTCTATATGATCTAGAAACTTGATATTTGGTACCAAAAGGGATAGGCCTAACAAAAATCTGACAACCGTAAATTATGAAAGTCGTAATAGTATACCCATGATTAATAGTAATAATTTCTCTTTTACTATTAGTAATAATTTCTCTATTAGCTGAACGAACGAACAAACAATTGGTAATAAAATTATAAGAAACTAGCAGTGCCCGCGGACTTCGTTCCGCGTTATAAATATTTTTGTCCCTGTTCCTTTGGATAAATAAAAATATGATATGAATCATAGCCTATGACTTTCCACAGTAACGTAGCTTTCCATTGGTGAAATAATTTTGAAAATCGGTTCAGTAAATCCAGAAATTACCCCTTACAACGACACAAACTCACAAACGTTACCTCTTTATAATATTAGTATAGATAATCGCAGCGGTAATGACTTCAAAATTTCATAAGCCATTAAGTACTATTATGCTACAGGTATTTTACCTAAACGGATATATAACCTTACGAAGAACAGATGTGCACAGAAATTAAACTACAGAGTCACCTATCTACAGGCTGAATGCACGCCTAGGTGTTTAATAAATAAAAAAAAAAAAAATAGGTTTTCATTCACGTAGACTTTAAAAAAGCGCTTGTAAATAGTCAGAACATGTTTGTAGTAATACAGTTATGATTTCTAGTTAATTATTACAGATATTTAGGTACACGGAATGTTAAAACATTTATAAAAATTATTTTATAATAGTAGTGAAATTTAGCTAGGTTGTATAAAGTTATGTCAAGGAGATTATGTTTAGGTTTAATTATTGAAACTTATATTTTACTACATAATGTCTAATCTAGCCGATCCTTTTGTTTGGCAGTGCATGTTGACCCCCATATACTGTTTCTGTAAGTATCATCATGTACTACACATCTTTTACAAAAAACAGTTCATTTAATCTCTTAAAAAAATATTCAAGGTCACAATTTTTTAAAGAGTTTAGACATTAGTCATGAGTGACTAATAATATTCCCATCGTAATAGCATATTATGAGCTGCTCGTTGCCAGTATCACGGACCTTTTGGGTGCTATTTCTGCGACTTATATTTCTAGTAACAATAGTTACTACAAGTATATAGTAATACAGCTGCAGACAATCGTTTGTAAATATTATTTTCTTTGCAGAATAGTCTAAGCACAATACAACTGCACCAAATGTCGAATGGATCTTTAAAGAGTAATTTTTAAAATAGATATTAAAAGAATGGTAAAATATACGTATAACTCATATTACGATAGGTATCGTAATATGAGTTATATATTTTACCATTCAATTCTTCGATTTAAACTAATAAACAATATTTAACAAGAAAAACGTGACTTAAGATTAAATCTATAGTATTGTTATGAACTGAAATACCATTGTTTGATATTATCGGAAACATTATTATGCTTAAACTTAAGTTTAATCGATTTATTATACTTTAAATAACTTCCAACTATAATGTATTACTATGCAATGCAAATAAATAAATAATTCATAATAACTACCGTGTTCAGTTGGTAGACAACCTGCCTTCTGATCCAAAGGTTGCGGGTTCGATCCTCGCATAAGACCAATATTTGTGTTCACGAACATGTTTGTACGTCTTGGTCTGATTTGTCTGATATTTTACGATTATATATACAAAAAAAAACTGGTAGATATCATACAGATATATACCAGATATTAATTTATTAATTATTAGTGTAGTGACAACCAGAAACTGTCTAAAGACAATACTTAAAAATTTGAATCAAATGCCTAGTTTATTAAGGTGTCACAACATGCACAGATTCATGACACTCGTGAAATCAATAAAACTACATAAATATATAACAACTTAAACTAAAATATAAATTTAAAAATACTACTCGTATAAACTAAAACAAAATTAAGGAAACAAAATAGCTCGCAGGAAGCTCGAGCGAACATGATAGCTCGCAGGTTTGCACGATGCTCGAAAGAAGTAAAAAACACTCTTTTCAGAGCGTATTGCACTTGTTTTTATTCGAGCGCCCTGTCTAAGTATACTCAAAAACAGTACAGCGCCCTACGAGTCCAATTCAACAATGTCTACAGAATGTTGTTGGGGCTGCCTCGGTACTGCAGTGCGTCGGGGATGTTCGCTGAGGCGCGCATTGACTGCTTTTATGCGACGCCGCGACGATGCGAAAACGGTGCACATCTCTGGTGCGTAGGGTCCGCGCCAGCTCCAACACCATCCTGAGGATGATGGTTGAGAGGTTTGACTGTTACTACATTTTTTTTTATTATTGTTCTTCCGTTCTCTATGGAAGATGCAGTCGGTTCATCAGCCCTTAGCCGAATCCTAATTTAGATTTGCTTATGTTAAGGGTTTATGTATTTATTATGAATTATAGTATATATAGTATATATATAGAATATAGTATTTAAACTCTTGGCTGTTGTTTGTTGAATTTTGAATAATTTATTTATGTATATATATTTTGGAGTTTGTTTTTGTTAATTTACCTTTTTTTATATAAACTTAGGTATTATTCTGTTTATTTTTACAATTTTCTTTCTGAGGTTTTTATTCTGTTATCTGTTTCGGCTCAATTGTCTTGATCTTTCTCTTGGTATAATTATGATATATGTATAAGTTAAATATATATAGTCTTATATAGTTTATAGTGTTTTAATAGATATGATAATTATTTTATATATATAAGTATTTTATATGTTTATTTTGATGTTATATAATATATGGTGTCGTTCCTTGTCATGTGTCCTTTTTTTGCAATTTTTATATATTATCATCATCATCATTACAGCTAAATAAGTCCACTGCTGGACAAGCCTCCCTCAAGAATTGTCTTGGGGGGATATGCCGTAATCGCCACGCTTGGCAGGCGGGTTGGCGATCGCAGTAAGATGGTCATAGTAATCAGAAGGAAGCTGCTGCCCATCCTCTGGTAGATATTCCCTCGGGTCGACTTCTACGCCCTTATATATTATGCATAATATATATGCATAATATATATTCTTACAAACCTTCTCTTGTTTCTTTCCATCCTTCTTTTACATGTTTGTATATTCTTATTTATATATGTATATGTATCTTATTTTAGCGGTATTTCAGTTTTGATTTGTTTTATTTGTATATCCTTCATTTACATTAAGCTTTCCATACAAATTATCGGCTTTTTTTCAAGATAATTGTGTCGAAACCTACACAGCTGACCTGGTGTGCACTGTAGGGTCCATAACAGGACTTTCGTTGTGTGTATGCTGAGTGCCACTACCCTGTGAGCTTCCATCGCGAGTTCCCCCGTGTTTTAAGTATGTTCCTTTTGTAATTAAATGTCTATTGTTATAATAGTACATATTAATTTTGTTGTTATGTCTCAGGGGGTTCTCTGTCCGGTTTAGATACATTTCACATTCGACAACGACTGTCTCTTGCGATATTCTAGGAGTAAGAAACTCTAGCTCTCGCAAGAGCGTCCCATTTCTCACGAATGGGACAGACGCTGTCAAATGCGTTATGGTCTTGCTTTACGCCTTTTGGCAGCCGCACCGGCAGCGTAGGTGGTTTGAGTACGGGAGGAGTGGTCCACCGTAAATGATTTTCTCTTATTCAGGTCCCCCTCTGCCGTCCCTGTAGAGTTTCTGGGTGCAGTGCGGAAGATATTCTCCGGTAGGCAGATAACATAAAAACTATCAATAAGCTAGTAAGTGGTGTATATGGACAACTCAACTAGTGCGTCAAAAAGTAATTAAGTACAATAAAAGTGTTTTTTGTGCCACGATGAGACACAACTCTAAATGAGGAATTCACTTCAACTTCAGATGTGGGTCGCCTTGGTGGTCGGGGGTATGCCGGTATGCTGATCATATCTTTCGGATGCTCAGAAGGAGCTCTTTCCGATCGGCAAATATATTTTTTTGGATACCCTACCCTTTGAATTGTAATAAACGGGTGGGTGGACTGGCCAAATTTTTGCTGTCGCAACGGTTTCCGACGCTGCCCTACCACTTCCCCTGGAGTCTGACCCGACGAAATAGGTGTTTTTGGGTAGGCAAAGAGGCTATTGTTCAAAAGTGGCAGGGTTCGAAGCTTATTTCGCGTATTTCTACAGTTGGAATTATCCGAATCGGATGTTTAGGTTTTGTGAAATTCCCACTGTCACTACATTAACCATTGTTGCTTAATGTAGTGACAATAACAAGTAAAACGAATTAAGGACAACACATAACTGTATATCATATTTCATATTATTCAATTTCATACAATTCAATTAATCCAATAATAGTTATACTACTTTTTAATTATCAATATGTTATTTAATTTTACTTTATTGACTTTGCAAATTTAATTTTTAAATTCGAATGTAATTTTGTGTTGTGTTGTGTATTATTTTACAAATTTAAATTTAATGTTAGTACTTATATGCTATCATTATGATATATTTGTTGATTGAAATAAAGAATAATAATAATATTAAAAATTAAGATGAAAAACGAAACATAAAATATAAAATAAGAAAAGTAGTAGGAAACACAAACACTAAAAGTTCGTTATTATTCTATTTCCTTGCTCTTTTTAGAAAATTCTCGCAGATCGGATACCGCTGCATAACAAAATCGAACTAAAAACAAATCTCATGCACTTTGGGAGCCTGGGTAATGCATAAGTCGGTTGGAGTATAACAACAGATTTTATTTAAACCGTTTTGTAGTGTTTGTAAGTAAAGGAGATCAAATTTTTGTAGCGTATATCTTTTAACTCTAGTGTTATTAGTGTAGCTTGTTTGTAGTGAATACATATTATTTAAACTATAGTCTTTAAAATATAGTTTGATTAAAATGTCAGTTGTTACCAATATGTACGACAAAACTTTGTAGTAACGTAGTAAATATTGTATCTATGTACAAAGTATCACAAATAAATAAATATATTTTATAAAATATGAATTAAAACAAAAAAAAAATACACAAAAGCTAATTATCTAACACGTCCGCACAGGGTTAAGTCACGTTGAAAAAATTTAAGAGATGGGAAATATCGATCAATGTAAATCGAATGATTTAGAATATAAATTATTGACATTTATTATGGCAATCTTATAATTTGTTACGAGTGCAGAAGCCTGGGTATCCACCACGTGATTTCCTGTCATTACTTTATAAATTTTGTTAGGTATTTATTGTTTATTTATTTGTTCGCAAATACAAACAGTTAGACACTTTTCTTAATAACTAAGTGATTGTTTATAGGATTTGTCAATGAGTAACCCACATCGTTATCCACATCTTAAGTAAAATAGTCTTAACATGGAACAACTTAACTAAGCACGAGTGAAGCTAGTGCTAAACATATTTAATTTAAGTAAGGGCATTTATATAAAGCTACATATAGTTATATTTTTTAAATCTTACTTATGAGTCTATAAAATATCAATATGTTCAGATCTATTTCTTCTGGAGTAAACAATTTCGAAACTTATTAGTAGACAGTGTGAACAGAGCAAGGTCTGAGAAAAAATTATTTTAATTATTGGATATTCGACGCAGAGGAGCACGGACCCCAGCGTTCGTGCGACAAGAAGATACAACTAAAAGCGGAAATGCACGCATCTCCCGTCTCATTATATTATTAAAATTTATTTAATTTTGATATATTGTTGTTATTAAAAGTAATTTAATTTTATTGATAAATAATTAATTTACATCAACCTAACGTTATATCAATGGGCAATGCATTTATATTTTAATTAAATATAAATTAAATAATGGAAATAAATATTAAATTTTCGTTTTACTTAGGTCACGCAGCCAATTATACAACTGTTGACAGAGTAAAATAAAATCAAGTTTCTTAGGTGAGAAACCTTATAGTATGGTTTTTATATAAATAAATAGTTGAGCGTGGTTCAAGTAGTTGAGCGGGGTTTACCTGGGCCGTGGTTAAGCGACGGATCACGGCATTATTTATTTTATATAATTTGCGTTTTTGCGCCTTCGAATATAACGCCTTCACATCTTCGGAAAGTTTTGTTTATATGAGCGAAAGGCATTTTATACATTTTGTGTATATTTAGGTAGAAAGCTCCATATAATTATATCTTTTTTCAAGGAAGCTACCGTTGATATTTCTGTTCCAATTTCAACGCTCGGATTCATTTCCGACTGTCACTTAAGGTAAATCTAAATAAAATTATTTCAGATCTAAAACGTGTTTAAGAAAATTGTCTACAAAAGGCAGGCAGCTATCCCCGTCTATTCCTAGAAAACCTATTATTATACTAACTTGAAGGTCCAGCAAAAATAGGAATGAATAAGTTAGTTCCTCATCCGAAGGCAGTATACCTCCCCGATAAGTTGGAAGCTATGACTCAGCCTTTTTAATTTTTTTTATTGCAGAATAGAAAAGGCGGAGTAAATTGGGGAGCACTATCTACACTTACTTATCGTATGGGCAGTGGTAACCCTAGTGTCAGAGTTGTTCAAGCCGCCCAATAGGCCTCTGACATGGCTTAAGGACCAATGTCTAATGGCTACAACCGGGATTGACTGATTAACGTGCCCGCTGTAACACAGAGACGCTCAGAAATTAAACCAATTTGGTGGTTACCCGTCTATAAACTGACCGCGAGCCTAGTTGCTTAACCTCGCCGATCACTATTTTATATACTTAATAAAATCTACACATGAAACTAATAAATTGAAAAAAAACTGGTTCGTGAAGTACCTCGAACATTGTATTCCTACACAAATAAAATCAGCTGATATTTATGTTAGTATGCTAACTTCGTTTTGTGTATTTGGCATATGGATGTGCTAGACGTCGTTTAGTTTTATGGCTTAAGTTACGTATACTAAATTATGTAACACCTTGCATATCATGCCTGTCTCACTTGATACTTTCGGTGCAACCCTCCGAGTGCAGCCAAGAAACCAGCCCAAATGTTATGAACGATAGAGGGACATAGGAATTTGGCTTTGATCAGAAGAATTAAAACTCTCGTGTAAAATTTTTGGTTAGTAATATCTAATTAGTAAAAATTTCGTCAGAATATTGCGGCGAAAAGAATGTAATAAGAATTGTTGTTATATTACCAAGTTTAGAGGTAACCCTATCGGATAACCTTGAGTTTAGGTAATGGGGACTAAGACTTGTTACACACTTTAAAAAATATAATACTACTTACTACCTGCATTCTCGCGGTGTTACCTGAACTTAAACCATATATGAATACATGTATTTTGATATCTCCATTCCAAATGTCATGTAAATATTTTTCTCTATTTTTTTTATTTCCTGAGCACTTTAATTCTATTTTTTTTTATTTTGACATTATGTATTTTAACTCTCAGTCAATTGGCAATGTGGGAATTTTAAACAGATACTAGATTGTCAAGTTCTATAAAATTTGTACGTGTCTATGTTTCCTTAGTCTTCCTTTCTTAGCTTAGTATTAATTTGTAAATAAAACTACTAACAATTACTATCTATAACAAATATAATTGTATCTTTCTTCAAAATATGAACCGTACTACTAATCTACTACCCATGTTACATTGAATGCTGTGGTGGTCTATAAATGTTGCAACACTACTTCCTATTCTATGTATACATGTGTCTTTTATCTTTTTGTAAGTGTAACGTTGATAATCCTTAAATAAATATAAAAATAATAAAAACCCGTTCAGCCATTACCGCGTGAAGAAGTAATAAATATATCAACACACACACACTTGTTATTGTGATTCAGTATATATTAGTTCGTACGCTTATTTAAGGCGAATAAGATTACTAACACCCATACAGCGTTACGAGGGTAGCTATTTATGTAAATGTTTTGGCGAAATTAATATTCTTTACACAGAATTAATCTCTATACTTTGGTTGTAGCTTTGTGTGTTCTAAGTAGTATTCAATTTATGTCTGCCTTGTGTCGCTGTGGTTATGGTAGTCGCCTCGTACTACCTACCAACGCGGCACATTAGTATTCAGGTTCGTTTCTTGCACAGTACAACTATTTGTGTCGCCTATATATGGTTGTTCTGAGGTTTGGGTATACATTTTGTTGTAAAGTGTGCGTGTTGTCTAAAGAAAACAGAAGTAATTACTTTGTAATTTAAATACTAATTAAAAATTTAATTTCAAATTTTGATAGGAAATATACAAATTTATGAAGAGAAAATCTTTTTCCTATACATATTAAAATTAAAATAAAAACCGCTAAAGCAAATATCGTTTTCGCCTGCTTAATAATTTTGTTAAGTGGACTATATTCCGTATGGTTTTAACTGGGTCATGTTGAAATCGGTAGTAGAGGAAAGAAAGCTGAGTTGTATCGCTGGATCTTCTCTGTTGCGGCGCACTGGATCCGTCCATTGGTAGCATTAAATCTCGTTGTATAACGACTATATTGAATTCTTACACCAATAAATGTTGATATAAAACACTTTTTGCCCTGCTTGTGGCATTGTACGTGAATAAAACGTTTCAAATCCTATTATTCTTTATTCTATTAACGGCACCCTCGGAAAGTTATAAAACCATTTGCAGAAAGTTATTAATTTTAAACTAAAAAAATTATCAAGGGCGAGAATATCTTTTGTGTTTACTTCTAAAAGACCAATCATTAATATTCTATTTTTGTGAATAAATTTACTTTTAGTTGAAATTTAATAAAAATAGTTACAGTGTAGAACAAGCCTATATAGGTCCATATTGTATTCATTGAGGTTAGACCATTGTTTCGTAGACTGCCTTCGCTAAAGATGGACATCGAGATGAGAATCGTGTGAATACTGTGAATTACAACATTATAAATTACATTGCACGTTACAGATTGCATCTGTTTTGTAATACAAATGTCCGAATAATAGATTAAAAGAGGATACTCGTCTCATCGAGTATAACATAAAATAGGTACTATCCCATTAAATTAAGGAAGTTGTTGAGCAATTAGTAGGTAACAGCGGATACTACTGCATTACCTCTTTCCAACGCTTATATTTGTTTTCTACCACACTATTAGCAGCCAAGTTCCCATACGAATGTAATCGTGAATATTCTCTTCAGATTTTAATACTAAACCCATAATTTTTTAACGCACTATATATAGATATCTGTCAGTACCATGCGTCGTTTTGGTAGATAAATCTATTTTTCTTGAAGTTTTGACCGTCATAAAATTAATATTAAGCTCTATTTCAAACTGGCCAAAATAAAAATCTGGTAAACTAATCGGTCAACTTAATACAAAACAAAAAAAAATGGTCAAATCTTACTTTTCCCTACCGTGCAGTGGGTGACGTGACAGCTACTGAGAAAAACTACCAGAAAACTCAGTAGGAATCCTTTTTTTTTTATAAAATTTACATAAAATTTATTGCATATTTTTTATGTGTGTGACTTAAAACAACTCAATTCCAAACACTTTTGTCACTAAAATAATCAGAAATATAATGTAATATGTAAATATAATATGCCATGCTACACAATTTAGCTTACTAAAATAAAACCAATGGGTATAATTAGTTATAATTGTGATACGGAATCCTAAAAACTATGGTATTAGAGTATATATGAAGAATAATTAAAACCAAATGGGCCAAATGATGGATGCTTTTGACAAGATTTGATTGTATAAAACAATATATATTATTAAATTGTATCACTGAGGGTACTTTTTCGAATCCCAAGAGATCTACTTTCATCCGTTACTGCATTCAAGCTATTTTATTTATTGTTCTGCATAATCCTTTGGAGATAATGTCAAGGTATTTTCAACAAAAAGGGGACACGAAGGCAGTTATACGATTTCTGAAGGTATTTGAGTAATGCTATCATATTACAGGAAAATGTCTTTGTAAGAAAATCGGAGAGGCCTGTCCTGAGGGTATTGTGAAATATTTGCTTTTATTTTTATTAAGACTATCACTTTGTTGTCAGTTCAAAATATAAATATCTACTTTAAACATAAAATTTAAATTCAATATACATCTACTTATATACTACTGTCCATAGTGAGTTTTCGAAGGTAAAGCTATGCATTGGATATTATTATTATTATAATGTATAGATTAAAATAAAATAAAAAAGGTTTTTATTCACGTAGACTTTAAAAAGGCGCTTGTAAAGCGCTTGTTCTGACTGAACATGTCTGTAGTAATACAGTTATTTCTAGTTACTTATTACAGATATTTAGGTACACGGAATGTTAAAACATTTATACAATTTATTTTATAATGGTAGTGATATTTAGCAAGCTTGTATTAAGTTATTGTCAAGGAGATTATGTTTAGATTTAATTATTGAAATTTATATTTTACTACATATTGTCTGAATCTAACTAACCATAGATTAGTGAGCTTACTATGGTACTACTGAGTAATAAGTATTCAAAAGCATTAAAAATAGGTGTGTAAACATTGCCAACTCGTATTCAAAGTTGATGCAACGAGGTGCATTTCATTTACCTTATCTAAGAATTTTACATTTTTAATGGCAACTCAAGCTTGTTTGCGTGCCAAGTGAGCGGCTCGAACAAAGCTGATTGTGTAAATAAATTAAGAACTACACAATTATATGTCTATCTACTCGTAGTAATTTGCAGTGTTGTGCACCTAATATAAACATGAACAATTAGGTGTCCAAGATTGATACAAAATCTCTACAACTTTTAATATATAAATAATGGTTATTTCCTATATATAAAATGTCTAATTATGTGTATTATGTATATAAAGTTATGAATAACAATTCGGAATACTAATGATAGTTAACGCTAAATTAAAATGTAAACTCTAAATTTGTCAAATTATTTAACTATTAAAAAAGAAATTATTTTTTTAATTTTGTCCACTTTCAATTTGTAGCATTTATTCTTTTCGAAAATAATAAAAATACTTGTTTTTAGGAATCCGTACATACGACACAAAAATAATCTTTATAGGATTACTTCGTCGTCCATCCGTTTGTCCGTCAATACCGTTTTTTGTCAGAAACGCGTGGAGGTAATAAGTTGGAATTAATATCGTAGACTCAGGTTAGGAAGGTCAAACAAAAGATTCGTTCTAAAACAGATATTATACATACTGTAGAAATAACAAACAAAGTTAATAACAAACAAATTTAGTATATTATAGAGATATTTTAATGATCCGAATTATTTGGAGACTCATTTTTCACTTGTGTCATAAAGTAATAGTATTTATTGAATTTTTGTCCACGCTCTGGATCAGCCATCTTTTATTTTCCAGATTTAATAATTAATAATTGATCTTAATTTATTTGATATTAACTACTTCGACGATCTTTTTCTTTACTTGATAACAATTTTTCCTGTTGGCATTATCTTATCGTGTTGTACGCGGTACACAGTAATGATATTAATTTTTGCGGGCTCTGTAAATCATTTGTTGATACCTTATAAACCACCTGGAGTGCGCAAGAGTACAGGGACCGACTCTGGTATCATAAAGGCGGACAGATACATGGTGGCCATACTTTGTCGTTGTCATCCTGACAGAATCTAACAGAGAACGGGCAGCATCGCTTCTCTAAGTGACGATCACATTGCGATTGCCACAGACGATTAACATGCGTGTAATAAAAAGCTGCAAAGCTTGGATCATAGGCGTCAGGTTGCAAGCTTATCGGTTTTCTATAGGCTATTTCATGGAGAATGCGCTCAAGACCTCTATGAACTTATCCCTCCTTCCCCCTTTTTTCATCGGACTACTAGGCGTCGGGAGGGTTTTCACCGCTTTGTTGTTGACATCCCATTCTGCCGTACGAAGCGCTTTGCTTCCTCCTTTATCATACGCACGGCTAAGCAGTGGAACACCCTCCCGAACGACGTGTTCCCAGACTCATACAACATGGGTTTATTCAAGGCTAGAGTGAACAGGCATCTTATGGGTACGCGCGGTCCATCTTCGACCAAATCTTCACTTACCATCAGGTGAGATCGTGGTCAAGCGCAAACCCATTCAGCATAAAAAAATGATGATTAAGGCATATCCCCCAAATGATGCCTTGTCCTTGCCTTGTGCTGTTTAAGGCTTTTCAACTTTATAAAGTCTCCCGGGATCTTTTGTTATATATTTTTATATTGCTATTTTACAAACAGGAAATTTATATATTTTAAAGATATGACATATGTTTGAATAATGTATACAGTGTTATACAACTGTATTAATTCAAAATGTTTCAATAGATATACGGATTTATTGAAAACTCGAAAGAAGATATTTCATAATAACGCTATTATGAAATATCTTTCATTCATTTTGGTATACCAAGAATGGAATACTTTATCGCTCTACTGAAATAATTAAGGGCTCCAATCGAAAATATTGATATTCTACGAGGGTATGAAAATAAAAATCTTCGCACAAAAATTGCGTTGAAAGTTTTGTCTCCAAATTTTGCCGATTGCTTTTATTCGTTTCAATTGTAACCTTTTTCGTGGTCGGTATTGTTCACAGTATAAAATGCCGACGCCCCATGAAACATTCATGAGGCTTTGCCGCCAAAAAAGTAAAATATCTATAGATTTTTGACTTGTTACAGCTTTTGCGGGGAATAAATAGAATTTTGGTTTACTTTTTGTGCCTTTCAATCGGCATTGATTTTATTTTATCAGTGTTTCCACATTTGATAAACATACAAATGATTCAGTCAAAGTATTCCTCAGTCTTTTATTGATGATAGAGGTTTGTTTTGTACAGACGCCAGCACATCAAGCTACCCCAATCTATCAACTTTCGTTTATAGATTTTCAACTTTATCACATAAGCATTAGGTTCACTTTCAATTGGGGAAATTTGACAGATTGGGGTAGCTTGATGTGCTGGCGTCTGTACAACTAAGTCAGCAAACAAACATACATCTCACGTTATTACGAGTTGCTTACCTTTCTCACACACTTGAAGTCGAAATTTAAAGATTAATGTTATTACCGGGACCTAAATACTAACACACTGTCATCTAATAACAAAATAAGCAGAGCCTGTATAAAGCCACCAGACAACTGATAAACATACTAATATGTTTCTAAATACATACATATAAATTTTAGTTAAGTTACGCCCAGCCAAAGAACAAATAACCGTGCTCATCACACAAAAAATTGTCCTGGGTGGGAATCGAACTCACGACCTCTAGCTTTGCCCGGGTCACAAACCACGAGACTAACAGGCCCTTTATTACATAAATAACTGTGCCCCGCGGTTTTACCCGTATTAAACTTTATAAATTATAGCCTATGTGTTAAACCAGGATGTCACCTAACTCCATACCAAATTTTATTAAAATCGCTCCAGCCGTTTAGACGTGAACAAGTACAAAACATACACACTCACATAGTCACACACTCACAAACCTTTAACTATTATTACTTTCATTACTTTAAAAGAATTTATATTTGTGAGATGAGCACGAATATTTGTTTCTGAGTCATGGATGTTTTCTATGTATTTAAGTATTTATCTATCTATATAATTATGTATATCGTCGCCTGGTACCCATGGTACAAGCTTTAGTACTCTTTATTCTGTGGTTTGGGGCTAGGATGATCTGTGTGACATTATCCCCAGATATTATTATTATTATTAATTTAATACGATCACAATATCTGTCTTCCTTCGAATGCAAATTTTAATATCTTTAACGTATAGCCTAGTTCATTTCCAAATTAATATTCATAACAATGTCTGGGTTACAAAGATCTTAGTGGAACTGTTAAATTATTCTACATTTGCAGTGTAATTTACAAATTGCTCTGTATTAAATTATGGCGAGGTTAAGTTGGTTGCAGGGTTAGTGTTCAGTGTAGTTTCCGTTTGTAAGAATGTATGATTTACAATACATTTACATAATTTCTTACGAGTTATAAGAGAAAATGCTGTGTGGCGGCGGCGGAGAATCAGAATATCATCCTCTCATGTTTGACAATCTATACATATAATAAAATCGTCGGAAATTCAAAACTGTACATTGAATATTTTTTTTAAAGGATACTTGGCGCGTGATCGATAATCGATATTGAAGTCAAACATATAGTTTATAGAATTTTTGTCTGTATGTATGGCCAGGCTAAACTCAAACAGAACTGCATGGATTTACTTAAAATTTTGCATGAATATTACTAAGAGATCGGGTCAGCATATAGGCTACATATTATCACGCTATCACCTACGGGGGAGGAGCTGTGATAATTTATAAAGTTTAACGCGGGTAAAACCGCGGGGTACAGCTAGTAACTTAATACAAGCCAGCTGAATATCATTACTAACCAAAAATAATTATGTATACTTAACTGTATAATATACAAACACATGCTGACTATATAAAAGCGCTTTTATAAAAATCTTGGTGAATAAAACATTATTTATTTATTTTATCTTATTTTGTGGGGGACGTAGAAGTGGACCCGAGGAAATATAAGGGTCGGGGAGCAGCGTCTCTCTGTGTACTATGGCATCATACTGCGATCGCCAACCCGTCTGCCAAGCGTGGTGAATATGACATATCCCCCATGATGATAGTTTGGTGAGGTTTCTGTCGCGCAGTGGATTTTTTACAGCTTTTGTGATGATGATAAACAAGTGCGAATCGTAGTAAATTTACTGTTTATTTGTCTGTTGGTTTGTTTGTTTTAAATAAATAAAAAAAAGGGTTTTATTCACGTAGACTTCAAAAAAGCGCTTGTAAATAGTCAGAACATGTTTGTAGTAATACAGTTATTATTTCTAGTTACTTATTACAGATATTTAGGTACACGGAATGTTAAAACATTTATACAATTTATTTTATAATATATCTTTAGCTAGCTTGTATTAAGTTATTGTCAAGAAACGGTTTAATAAAGAACTGATCTTTATTAAATTGCTAGACATTTTTAAAGTGTGTACTTATGGGCTATTCTTAACAAAAACAGTATTTAATTGAAATACTACGTAGTATTTCAATTAAATACTAAAATCGTTAAGAATAGCCCATAAGGACATTTTTTTACATAACTTTTATTCTTAAGAGTTCCTTTTTAAGTGACCTTATCAATTGAAAATTATGGTACACACACAAATAGTTGTCCTGCGCGAGTATCGAACCCGGGATATGAAGTGGCAAGGCGACTGATAACCGCTGCGCCACACGTGAAGTCAAACTAGAATAGAACTACTAAAATAGAACAGAGAACAGTCCTTCTTTTTGAAGTGGGTTAAAACAATGAAAAGCACTTGGTGTTTACGATCATTTACGACATAAACATAAATCTCCTTGGTGCGAAGATCATCTTAAGATATGAGATGCTTTTAGTAGAGGGAATACTCACGACGCGACTTAACACCGGTGTCACCCTCCAATACATCATTTCTTATCACCAACTACCATAAAGGATAACCCTCCAAAAATAGGCCACACAAGCGAAGTCAATTTGTATCTTTTATCATGATTTATCCTTTCAACCGTGGATAAGTATTGGATTAAATTCTATCTTCAACAAAACTAAGCTTGTAAAAATATCATTATATCTCTGTTTGTGTGAAGTTATTTTCTATGTTTTTATTACTAGCCTGTAAGTTGGTCCAGTGGTCCGTGACCTTGACAGCTAGCCTGCCTAGCCTGAGTTCGTGGGTTCGATCACTTCTTTTATGTCTGGGTGTAATTTTGTGATTTTTTTAAAATCAAACATATAACATATAATAGGCGGACCCAAATTACATCCAGACACAGAACAACAATTTATGGGTTACCTACATAAATAGAAGTCCGGTGCGGGACCGGAATCCGTGTCACGAATCGGCGAGGCGACTGTCTTAGCCGCTGCGCCAATTTATCAATAACATGTATGTATGTATTTAAAAAAGAATTGCCAAGCTGAAGTGGCAGTGGGCAGGGCACATAGCTCGTAGAACCGACGGCCGCTGGGGCAGAAAGGTTCTCGAGTGGCGACCACGAACCGGAAGACGCAGCGTGGGCAGGCCCCCTACAAGATGGACCGGTGATCTTGTGCGTGTCGCTGGAAATCGCTGGATGCGGATAGCGCAAGACCGGCAATTGTGGAGATCTTTGGGGGAGGCCATTGTTCAGCTGTGGACGTCTTTCAGCTGATATGATGATGATGATGTATTTAAAATATATAAGTAAATTTATCAGTTGTCTGTTACCATAGTACAGGCTCTGCCTAGTTTGGGGTCAGATGGCAGTGTGTTAGTTGTCCCAAGATATTTATTTATTCTTTTTGTGGAATTATCGAAATTTTATTATGATACATTTAAAATTCAAGTTTGAGCGTTATTAAGGTTTTATTGTGATAGATAGGTATACCTATATGATTTTGTTTGACATTCAGCCTTAAAATGTTTAAAATAAAAGAATCTAGAAAAATAACATTTGACTTTTAATTGTTGCTTGTATGAAACACTAAGTAAAAAGCGCTCTTATTAAATGTAATACCTACACACTTAGTCTGCAATAAATGTTTTGAGATTTTTATTTAAATATAAAGCATTAGGATTAAAAGAATCTTTGCTACTTTTCATAAAGATCTTATGTTGTCCTCAATAAATATAATTTTGTTAAATTTCACCTTGCTTTTTAACCGGTTTCGGTAGTTTTCTATTCACCCCTATGTACTTGTTCTATTTTCACCCGTACTTGCTAGTATATGGATGCGGGATCGACGTGATACAATAAAATTAAGTACCGTTAGCCTCTAAACGGGGTCGATGCTTTATTTTTATGCTATAAGGGTTTGTGCTTGATTACAATGTAACCTGATGGTAAGTGAAGATGTGGTCTAAGGTGGACGGCGCGTACCCATACGATTTTACCTTTAACTTGATGATGAAAGCCATGTTATATGAGTCTGGTCACACGATTCTTCTAAGAACGCAGGAGAAACTCACCTAATTTGTAACTTCTTACTAATAAAGGGTACTACTTAGTGAAGTAAGTAATTACCCCATATGTAGACATGAAATCAAAGTTAGCGTAGTACTTTAAAAGCGTATTCAATAAGATCTTATAAATCTAAATGCATTTCTTAATTAAACATAAGATGTGTGGTTTGGATTAAAACGTTCACTCCATTAGGGGATCTAAAGCATACCTTGCTTATCTTTCAGTCAGTGTGACTAATAAGTAATATTTTACACTTTTTTGTTATCTTATATATCCAAACTCCTAAATTAATGCCTCGTAGATGGCAAGGAGTAAAGAGCTCTCTACTCAACCACCCGCTTTTGTTTAATGTTATGAAAGTGACAATCGTGACTCATTAGGGGCACAGCATTATCAGATATATTGTAAAAATTATATTCTGTATAAAAATAAAAAATGTGTTGGATATAACTTCCATTGAAATACAATAAATGAATCGGATACAAGACACAATTGTACCTATAAATTGTAAGAGAGTGATTGAAACATCGACGTCAATTTATGTTGCTCGAACAAACGGTAAAATATAATTTTAAGTAAAGTTCAAGAGCTCCTTCCGTCAACAAACAACGACAGCGACCCCGATGTGAACAAATAAAACACCTAATGAGATAACTTTAGTAAACGTTTATTACTTTCGTTAAAATTACCACTTTAGGTATATAAATTTCGACAGTGACTCTGATATGAACAAATAAAACACCTATCATACCAGTTTTCGCTGTAGGTCTTTGTTGATGGGAGGTATCGATAGTTAAGATTTTAGTTCATCACTAGTTCAATAAGTTTGCCTTTTGTCTTCTTTAGTCTGCGGTGAGAGATGCAGACGATACCTAATTTGTTATTACTGTTTACTATTTACTTACGTATCAAAACAGCATGCGAAACAATCTGTAATACACAGTTGATTATTTTTATTTTTATTTATTTATTTTTATTTTATTTAAAACTTTAGCACAAATAATATTGTACATAGGCATTATCTACCAGTCAACCTTTGGGTGGTGCAGAAAGGCTAAGGTAGGTGCACTAAAATTGTCAAATATAAATTTAATAGATTCTTATTGTAGTTTAATTATATAAATAAACACTAGATATAACATAATAATACATACTATTTCTACATATATACATGCTATATAAGTACTTACATACATAAATTTACTTGTATACATACACACAATATATAATACCTATACATACGGACATATTGATTTTCCTATTGATTAGCTGATACTGGACGTTGCTTATCAATTCTTCAATTTTTTTTACATGGATCATATATACAAATAAATAAATATCTTGCGACAACTGATGCACTGCCTTCTGTTCCCAAACTAGGCTGAGATGAGTTGTCTAGCTACGATGGAACTTACGGTGTACTACACTATGGCAACCAGACAACTGATTAACATACTTATATATTTTCCAAATACATACATATAATTGATAAATTACACTCAGACACAGAACAAAAAATCATGCTCATCACACAAATACATATATGTACTGAGAGGGGATCGAATCCACGATCTCTTAGCAGCCAGGGTCATTAACCATTAAACCTAGGCATGTCAAAGTAACTATCCTATTTAGCAAGATATGATCTTCCTCAAAGTTTGTTCAAAGGAGGCTGTTTAGGTCTATTATGCATTGTAGTAAAGATCAGTTACAAGATCTTATAGATCCCCAACACACTGGCTGAAAATTCTTAGAAAATGGCTTCGCCGCCAACGTGTAAAAGGACCCCCAAACATATATTTCAGCTTTGAAACGAACTTTACCCATACACTATTATTAGCGCTTTAGAAAACATGCAATAGATTATCCCATCAATTTTACGGTATAGAATCCAATTACAAAATAAGCTGGAGCTGACGTAAATCTATTATTGATTTCAGAACCGCCACGGGGTGAGGCAGGTAATAGAGAGATTTATCCGGGCTAATTTATTGGTGCGAATAACGTGAATCTAGTAATAATCACGTAATAACACCTTAACGCCGCCCAAAATAGTTAAGGCCAAGAACTCATGGCACAACACAGTCTCACTCGCGCATTTGATGCTTCATTGCCTATACAATGAATGCACTTTCAAAAATGCTGTCGAAGCACATTTTTTGCAATTTCAAGCAAAGCATTGTGCTAGTGAAATATATAATATATATCAATCGGTGGAGGATATATCTTTCTTCCCTTTGGGGTGGAAACAATGGGTCCCTGGGGTCCAGAAGCACGTGTTTTCGTTAGGGAGCTGTCCAGGCGTCTACTCAAGTCGTCAGGTGACATGGCTCGTACTTAAAACAACGTATTAGCCTCGCTATTCAACGGGGTAATGTGGCCAGCTTTCTGGGCACCTTGCCCGCAGGCGACGATTTAAATTCAGTTTTTTATTTATAGGTATTAAATATTATAGTATGTAAGTTTAGGTTATGTGTTAATATGCAAATTAATCTCTTCAAATTCTTAATTTTTATAAAATATATCGCTAGTGAAATTAATCAAAACATATTTTTTCCGAAATTATATTCCTGAAAATTTTAATATACTCACATTTACCTTGATATATGATTTTCTTTTAGCCGTGTGGTTTCCGGTCTAGAAAGAATAACAGGACCACCCCATACCATCCCGTGGGTGTCGTAAAAGGCGACTAAGGGATAAACCAGGTACTCGGGTAGCAGCGCTACCACCTAACTGCAGTCGCCAACTGGCATGCCATGCCCGGAGACGACGGCAAACCTCTCCAAATGGTATAGAAACCTTTGGAGGAGGCCTGTGTCCAGCGGCGGATGATGTCTAGCTGATGATGTATGATTTTCTATAAGACGGTCACCGTAGCCTAGTTGGTAGTGCTCCTGCCTACGTAGCTGGTGGTCCTGGGTTCGAATCCCGGTAAGTGCAAATGTTTGTGTGATGAGCACGAATATTTGTTTCTGAGTCATGGATGTTTTCTATGTATTTAAGTATTTATCTATCTATATAAGTATGTATATCGTCGCCTGGTACCCATAGTACAAGCTTTGCTTAGTTTGGGGCTAGGGAGATCTGTGTGACATTGTCCCTAAATATTATTATATTACTATAACGGCTTTTCGGTAATTGCAGGGGGCTACCGGCTAATTCGCTGAACATCGTTTTCGTGATCGGCGTTCAAATAGACAAGGTTAAAAAACTTCAACGTTGACAATCGATTCCGGACCATTTTTGACGTCACATGTGCTCATGTAAGCCGATTTAACGATTGAGTCATTTTTAACCTTTATTTATTTGAACGCCGATCACGAAAACGATGTTCGGTGACTTAGCCAGTGCACCCCAGGGCAGAAATACCGGCGCACTATTCTTCTGCCCTGCTTGTGCTTCTATGAAATCTTTAAATTCGCTAAGCAATCAGCCTAAAACCCTATAAGGTGCACGAACTTAATTGTTCATATAAAATCTTCGTCTCTTCAATACAGGTATTTTGTAGGAAAATTACAAGAAAATTGCTTGAAACTGCTGAAAATTTGTTAGCAAATTCCAAGCTTTAGTTGGCTAACAAGTCGTTCCAAGCAATTTAAGTGAAACAAGGACGATATGAAAGTGTCAGCGAACAAAGGGAACAAAATGGCGTGTAACGCCCTGTAAACCTTTATTAATGTATTCTTGTGGGAAATAAGTTTAATGAATTTGGCTCAGACTTTTGATTGGAAAGTATTGGATACTTTGCTGTAAAAGAAAATGCTGGTTACTATGGTAAATATATGATAATGTGAAAAACGGTAGTTGTGGGTTTATTGTGTTCATGAAAATGTCTATTTGTTTTGGGCTGGGTATTTTGTATGTATATATTTAAACGGTCGGAGTTTGAACCCCAGTCCCAGTAGAAGATATTGATGGATTTTGTAATATTTCGAGACTGTTCTAGTTAATAGTGGAACAAAAGAAGGATAGCTAATGAAAGGACATAGATGTAATATAGTGCAAATTTCGTGATAAAAAAGAAAGAATAGGAGAAGACAAGGGCAGAAGTATTTCAATTAATCTGGAATATTGGTGAAGGTTCTAGAAAGAAAAGAAAGATTTCAAAATGTTTGAAATTTGGAACAATTCATGGGTATATTAGCAGTACGTCAAAACCGTAGGGAGTGTTAATTCTTTACGTGAACTCGAAAGCGAATCAAGAAGAAAAAGTAAAAGTGAAAGTGAACAGTATCAAGTTTTCAGGGGTAGTGAGAGGTGTACTGTGTACGTCGCGACGTTTACGCAGTGCTCATCGCGGGGACTCTGTAAGTCACGTGTGTACTTTCATGCAGTGCTTGTTGCCAGGAATCTAAGTACGTGTGTGTTCCGTGATCTTACTGTTGCAACAACTGTCACTGTCAGCGTCAATAAAGGCTCCGTTTATACACTACAACACTAGTTGTATTTCCAATCTCCTAACCCATCCCACGCCACAATATAATTGACGGACATAAAGCACACCAGATTTTAGAATAACTACTTATGGGCTGCACAAATAGTTGTCCTCTGTGGGAATCGAACCCGGAACACAAAGCGGTAAGTCGAATTATCCCAAACACTCACAAGGGGAGACCCTCCTACTAAAATTACAACAGCGAATATTCCTGATGTTTGTTACTAATTCACACAAAAACTACGGAACGGATTCTGATGAAACTTTCTAGTAATATAGCTTATATGTATGTGAGAAAGTAAGTATTAATTAGTTTCTGAATGAATAGTATAACGAATGTTAAGACGGATTGATGGTTTCTAAACGGAGAGTGAAAGTAATTCATTAGCCAATTAGACGATGACGAGTGAACGATGAGTAAATGAGACTGATATGAAGGACAGAGGATTAGGGAAGGAAAGAGTGGAGTTTGCATGGTCTCAGACGGTTGTACAATTGAAGACGAGAAATAAATCATCATCTTCCCAAGTTACCCCCTCATGTACATCCGAATAACGCATCGGCTATAATTTATAATATATTTAAACGCGGGTGAAACCACGGGGCACAGCTAGTGCTTATAGGTATAATCTCTAAAATATCACACACACATCAATTAATTTAATAATTTAAACATAACAACAAGTTAAATCATTTTATTTTTATTTATCAAATCACGAGAGGCACCTTTTATTCATCATATTTCTTCTTAGTCTAAAATTGTACAGGAGAGACGGCCTTAAGTTACAAATTAGTCCAATTATGAACATGCCGTGCGTTCAAACAGAATAAAAGGGGACTATTGTGTGCTAGGGGTAATCTGTGTGGCATAAGCACTGAGTAATGTTACAATATTAATATCCAGTTGCACTCAGCGATCCATAAGTGATCGGCAAGGTAAAGCACCGAGGCACGTGGAGATGGGTGACCGTCAATGTGGTTTAATTGACTGGCCTGTTGGTCTTAGTGTTGTCCATAGACAACATTCGCTGACACTAGAGTAATCACTACCTATAAGATAAAGAAGAATTAATAATTAATTCCTAATAAAACTGTGTCCTAACACTGGAATTCTTGGACAGATATCTGTAGGCTTTGGGAAAAAATTATGATTGGAGAGATCCTACTAAACGACAACAGTACCAAAAAGAAAAATATTTAGGATTAAAGAACATTTACTCTCAAAAGAACAGTTACAGTTCTCTTGAGAATTGCAAAGTTTTACAAATGCGTGTCGTCTTGTGACAAAGCATGCATAAAATAAATGTAAACATAAATATAAATAACTAAAATACCACCCAAAAACTTGTCAATTATTGATTACATTAACTAATTAATTATGTTGGAAGAACTACACAATTGGCCAGCCACTCATCATAATAGTAATCACACTAATATTATAAAGGCGAAAGTTTGTGACTGTGTGAGTGTGTATGTTTGTTACTTCTTCGCGTCTAAACAGCTGGAACCATTTTAATGAAACTTAGTATGGAGTTAGCGGATACCCTGGATTAACACATAGACTATAATTTACAAAGTTTAACGCGGGTAAAACCACGGGGCACAGTTATTAATATTATAAAATTGTTTGTGTTGTGTTTCCTTTGAACACTGCAAATCTATTCATTTTTGTACGAACGCAATTACGAACGGAAAATAGCGAAAACTAGTTAGGCAGTTGGAAACTTTCTTAGTTAAGGAAGTTCAGCAATCAATGTTATTGGTTATGTTAGCGACTTACTCTCCGGAAATCAATAATAGACTATAAGAAGTAAAATATATGGTTTAGTCATAATGGCGATCTGGACATCAAAATTATGACCTGTCTAACCTACATGTACATACGTAGGTATATTTTTTCTTGCTAATCGGCAGAAGCGTCATACTGAAGTATTTATAATAAACTAGCTGACCCGGCAGACTTCGTACTGCCTCAATCGATACATAAAAGACTTAAACTTTTGTTTTAGAAAACGTTTATATGGGAAAAAGAAATGGGTAGTTTTTAGGGGTTTTCCGGCAACTATTCGAATTTTTCTCACCTTTTACACCTTCCCTAGACCTCGACGAGCATTTCAAGACCAAGATAAGATAAATCCGTTCAGCCATTCTCGAGTTTTAGCGAGACTAACGAATAGCAATTTATATTATATATAGATATACGTTAGATAAAAAAGTGGCGCGTGTATCAACTTATAGAAGTACAACATCTTAGGAAGCATAAAGTATGCGTGGTACCTCATTTGTTCATAAGTAACATCTGAGGCGTACATCTACAACGCACACATGTACAACACAATTGACTTTATACAACCGCTGAAGTAACACAACGTATGCGTGGTACCTCATCTATTTATATGTAGCATCTGAGACGTACATCCACAACGCACACATGTACAACACTATTGACTTTATACAACCGCTGAAGTAACAAAACGTATGCGTGGTACCTCATCTATTCATACGTAGCATCTGAGGCGTACATCTACAACACACACATGTACGACACTATTAGCTTTAATCGCTTCGCATCGTTGTGTATATGTCGCTCACCCGCTTCCGTGTTGTTGGTTCTGAAGTAATACAGTTCACCTTTACTTAGCCGTAAAATTATGTAAAGGTACTATATATATTTACTACTAGGTATATTTTGCAACTATGGATTACTATCCCATTAAATACATCCTCAGTAAAACCTATGTACTTTGTACTTTGTGAATTATACGTAATATGTACTTTGTGAATAAAATCAAAACAAATTTCCTGCCACCGTCATAAGTTTTCTCATCCCTATTGAATCTAATCTCATCAACGCCTAGGGCTGTCAGCTCATCATAACTGTCGGAGCTGTTAATGATTACCTAAACAATAACCTATGGAAAATGGCATTTCCACTGTGCGGTTTCAGTGGGATTGTTAAACGCGTATAATATTCTATAACAAACTTCCCAATGATATTAGAGGATTGTGTACGAATAAGTTTATAAGAATTATTAAAGCCAAATTGTGTAGCAGGGCATATTACAAAATTTCTGATTATTTATGTGACCAAAGTGCTTGGGATTGAGTTGTTCTGAGTCAACACACATGATTGTAATTAATCTTAAGTAGTATTCTGGCAGTGTTTCTCAGTAGCTGCCAAATCACGCACTACACGGTAGGTTAAAAAAAAACGATTCCACATAAATGTATAGTGCTACAAACTTATCTGGCCCGGTGGCCAAAAGTAGAACTAACAAGCCAGTTTGAAATGTCAATCGGCCTGTTATTCCATGACATTCCTGCCATTGATTGTTTGTTGCGCGTATTTATTTTTCTTTATGTGGTTTTTAATTGTGAAAAATGCCGAAAGCTTTAAAAAGTGATTCGAGGAACGTTATATTACAAGTATTGAATTATATGAAGGAAGAAAAACGCCTTCAGGCACCAATTATACCCTTCAATAAGTTGTATAAACGCGTAGCTGCTGCTACAGGTTAGTGTTGTCAGCTTCTGAAAAAATACGAAAATCCCCCTCGCACTTTAAATTAAAATATTATTTATTTATTTAATTTTTGCTATTTCCTTTGTAGGCGTCCGGGAGCGATTTGTAAGAAAACTTGTGAAAGAAAAAGAGCAAGCAGATGCAAAAATTTATTGCAGATCAGAATATTGGTAGATCGAATTCTGAAATCCTATCATTGATTGCAGAAGCTTTTGATAAAATAACAGTCAATGAATGGCAAAATTTTATTGCTATTCATTGACAATTACAATCATGTAAAAAAATTATTGAAAATGTGTATCGAAAAAGGGATGGATACTTAGACGAGCCTTTCATCATTCATTTATGTAATGATAGTGAAAGCAGTGATTCCGATAATGATGATGATGAAATGACTTCTGAATTAAACCATTCCGGTGACATAATAATACCTGGAGTATCTCCGTTAGAGAAAACTCAGCATACATTTTATGTAAATGATCATTATTTTATGTAAATTATTGTATAAAAATATAAAGATTTGTACATGACAGTATTTGTTTGCTTTTTAGTGAAGTAACATTTACGTTACAATGTGCATATTATTTTTACCCACTTTATTGCAAACAATAGTTACTAGCAACACTAAATGCAATAATAGCGACGCTGCCACCGGGTCAGATAAGTTTGCGGTACTGTAATTTTTTTACGGAATAAATGATTTTTGACTTTGACTTTGACGTATTGTGGGATGGCTTCATAGCGCGCGGATGCGTTGTCAAGATTGAAAAATACATTTTATTATTAAAAAATAACTACAATACGAAATAAATAATTTCATTAAAATTCGTTATGTTTATTTAATAAATCCTAAATATACTCTTTTAAATTAATCGAAACCGTACAACTGACGTACATTTTTCCTTTATTTTTTTTTAATTTTACGCCCGCTATATCTAATACTATCCATGTACAGACGCCAGCACATCCAACTACCCCAATCTGTCAAATTTCTTTTATAGATTTTCAACTTATTTTCAATCTTTGGCAAACCATTGGCAGAAACGAATATCGATACAATGTCAGCTGAACCAATATCCCACATGTTAAAAACCTCCCGCGCAAGGTTCAAATATTTCCTTGCCTATTACAGCCTTCAAACGGTTGTCATCATACGGGATAGTAACATCAAACATCACTGTCCAGCGTTTCTTTTATTAAATAATGTATCTAATAGATTTACTATATTTGGAATTGGTTGTGTATTATAAACAAAGATTTTTATTTGTTTCAAGTTAACTTAGACCCTACCTCTTGACGGTATACATTATTTTTTTTAAACCAGTATGCAAACATGCCTCCACTATCAATATTAGCGAAAACATTAAATCTCTCTTGGTTAAATTTAGTTCCGTGCTTGGAGTTTTAAATTGAATAGCTGATTTATAAATTGGACTAGTTAATCCGTTCCTCTACCTAAGTGTTCGGCCACAGCACTCAACCTAAAACCTTAATTAAAAATATGGGAAAACTGGGACACAGATATATAAAAACCAAATTGATGTTAGCCCTATACAAAGTCTAATGGAATCGAGGCCGTGTTAGTGACACGAAGTAGCCCTTCCTATTGTGTCGTGCTGACAATTACCTATATCTTCTTAGTTATATTGAACTAGCTGTGCCCCGCGGTTTTACCCGCGTTTAACTTTATAAATTATAAGCTATGTGTTATTCGGATATATAAGCTATGTAACTACAAAGTTTCATCAAAATCCGTCATGTAGTTTTTGCGTGAAAGTGTAACTTACAAACATTGGCCTTTATAATATTTGTGTGATAGCCACCGAAGAAAAGAATCATTTTGACAGTATTAAAGTTAAAATACCCATAATTGATTTCATATCTTTTTAATCGATCGGCAAATATATTCCTCTTATGTAGCAGCCTTTGCAATAATGTACAGACGCCAGCACATCAAGCTGTCCCAATCTGTCAAATTTCCTCAATTGAAAGATAACCTTATGCTTATGTGATAAAGTTGAACATCTATAAAAGAAAATTGACAGATTGGGGTAGCTGGATGTGCTGGCGTCTGTACTACGGATACCAAGCACACCCATACTCAGAACAATCTTATACAGTTTTTACAATGGAACTCGAGAGCGCTATGTAAGTGCATTCGTATATGTTGACAAAAGAATGGGCACATTATACAATCTTTTGACAAAAGGGTAGTAATACTTTTGACTTAACAAATTTTAGCATCCAATCTCAATTCCTTCTTTCATTCCACAATTTATGTATATACATATTATGTTAGTAGGCAAAATAAGGTAGGTATCAATAGCGGACCCTGTAGGGTACAACAGAGATTTAAGTTAGGAGAGAGGAGAAAGAGTGCATTGTACATGATGTTTAAATGTTTAGTCACACAGCCACCCATCCAATAAATTGCTGATATCATAGTAATTATTAATTATTTTCGGGTAATGATCTTCACTTATTAGAATATAATATTAACAATGATCTCAAGAACGTGATTGAATGGCTATTAAATAACAATTTAAAAATAAATCTCGACAAAACTAAAATAATGACTTTTAACCAAAAAACTAACAAACCTAACTTGACAATTAAATATGACACTAAATCAATTTCTGAAACAGATACCGCTAAATTTCTAGGACTTATAGTAGACTGTCACTTAACTTGGAAGGATCACATAGATTATTTATGTAAAAATCTTAATCAATTTGCGTACGCTCTATACGAATTATCGAAAACTGTAAATCGCAGCACTGCATTGGTTGCATACAATGCATATGTCGCTTCTAACATAAGATACGGCATAATTTATTGGGGTAACTCAACTGATAGAGAAATGATTTTTAAAGCACCGAAGAAATGTATACGTTCTTTCTGCAAACTACAATCAACTGATATCTGTGCACCGTTCTTTCTAGAATTAAAAATATTAACTCTATCTTCGATGTATATATTCGAAATGGGAGTATTTGTAAAAGGTAATATGCATTTATTTGAATCTCTCAATTCTAGACGTCATGTAAATACCATACGCGGTGCCCCACACACCACAGCCTTATTTGCAAAAAGCGTACGTGGTATGGCATCTAAAGTATATAATAACATACCTCTGGCTATTAGGCGCAAAGAATGTCCAGAGTCATTTAAAATATATTTGAATGAATATCTAGTGAATAAGTGTTATTATTCCATCACAGATTTCATGAATGACAAAGAGCGATACGAGGGTCCGATCTATTAATTTAAGACTTTTAATTGTTAACAAAAAGCTGACAAAGTTTAATGAATTCCATGACTGTTATTAAATTTAATCTAGGTTAAGATACTTCTTACATTTAAATTTGGTACGTCATTAAGTTGGCAAAACATAGCGGTTTACCGTTATACCTGTATAACACCCATGTAATATGTACCTATGTTTACGAAATAAAGAATACTGAATACTGAATAATACTTTATAATATCAGCAATACACCGTACATGTAACTAAGCCAAAAAAATAAAATAATAAATCATACCAACTTATTTAAAGATTTATTGCTTTTTTGTTCAGTTTCGTCTGCGTTCATTCGTAAGAAATATTGTTGTTATTAATTGGATGAATGTAATAATTAGATATTATTTAATTAATGTAGTAATATTTATTAATATTATTAAATTCAATACATTTTATTATTTTATAAGTAAATAGTTACGTGAATTAACTGAAACATTTCTTGATTTAAAACAAATAATTGCTTCTAGACTAACGAAAATGATTAGGTTTCCTAAATACTGTGCGTTCACTCTTTAATATTAATATAAATATTTTTATTTTTCTATATGACGTTGGCGTATGTCACAAAGATTCTACACACCTAGAAAATTGTCTGTTAATCTCAAAAATATCGCCCCCGGGTGGGCTCGAACCACCAACCTTTCGGTTAACAGCCGAACGCGCTAGCCAATTGCGCCACGGAGGCCATGTTATGTGATACCAAATCTTCTGACCAAATTTTACTCTCGGTCAAGGTTTAAATATGTCCTAATATGGCATATTCTATATACCTTATATCGGTAAAATCCAGACCATTTTTTATCACATCAGAATATTACACGCACTTTCCTTAATGTATCTCATATACATATTATTTATAAAAAAATGTTTAGAAACCTTTTATTTGCCGGGCGTAAAATAAGATTTAGCTTTGGGAGGTAGGTTGTTGCGACCAATAAGGTACACCGTACGACAATTTCACCTGTTGTAAAGCAAAACTTCATTTCTGCTTTACAACAGGTGAAATTGAGTGGATTTTGTTTCTTTTTATGCTTCTACGCAGCAGCAATAATTACAAAAATAATTACAATTGCAAATATGTATATTGACTGCGGAAAGACGCAATGATAAATTAACAAATTGAATGTATAGAATCTCATTATAGTTATTCTATGAATTTCTTTTATTTTCTTTTTATTATTATTTTGTAATAGTTTAAGTTTACATTAAGTTGACCTATTGTTACACCTACCTACCCTGTTTTCCCTTTCCTTAGTCTATCCACTCCATAATTGGTTGTCTGGAAGAAATTACAGAGCGATAAGACCGCCCTTTGTACTTAATTCATGTATGATCATTTTAATTTTAAGTTATGGTGTGGTATGGTGTGGTACAATAAAGAGAATTTTACTTTTATACAACATTGAAAACGTCACATTTAGAGCCATCAGAACGGCCGCTCATTGAGCCAATTATGGTTCTAATGGCGTCTGAAACTGCCATATTATTCCGCTACGCGTCGCCACACATAAGCGGCCACGTCATTACCAATGAGAAGTGTCAAATATGTACCTACCAGTCGCGTTGTAAATTTCCCAGTATGTCACATTTGACATCCGGCATCACAATTAATATTGATTTCACCGCGTATTGGAATACTATATTTACTAATTATACCGTGGATTGCGCATTTATGAGGGTAAGTTAATAATAGTATTTTTATGTAACCTATTATCGATACCATATAATTTCTACACAGATAATATTGTTTTCTTTTTCTGAAATGTAATAGAAGATGCTAAATAATAGCCAAGTCAGAATATGAATCACTTATTTAATGATTAATGATGAAAATTATTTAATGATTATTAGTTTTAATTTCAAAAATGGAAAACTATAACTTTAAACGAACCGCGGGTCTCAAACTGGCACTCTCTATCATTCCGAATATATTATTACTTTATTTGTTATGGAAACAAAACAAAAACTATCTAAAATGCCTATATACTCTGTAAGTTAGTCACACACAAAGCACGTTTAATGTACAACTACTAATAATAGTTGGGCGTTAATTTTATTATCATAAACCCATGCGTATTCTAGTGTGGAGTAATGGGTTGGAAAAACCCCGCAGCAATTAGTAACACTCATTGTAGCTCGTCCTACATATACAAACGTTAATGACTAATTCGGCATTTTCATCGAGCAAATATCATACAATATCTATTAATCTCCGCTTTGCTATTGATCTGTTCATGACGTTGTCAGGGTTTATTTATTTAGCATTAATTTATGTTTGATTTTTCTTGTTAATGGAGACTTGCGATCTGCGGTGGGAAAGAAAGATCACACGTATGTACTACCGCTAAGGCCTTTGGTATACTTCCTAGTTTAAATAGCTTGATGAATTGTAATAAAGGAGGTACTGTTACAGCATAAAGCTGTTGTTTTCTTTTTTAACTTTAATAGTTTTTATACTAGTCGTTTATAGTTTGTCTAGGCTTTTACTTTCCTTAGCTTTCACTCCTTCACCGCGCTGTAGCATTAGCTGTGCTTTATCTATTTTGCTATGGGTTATAAAGTGCTCTATTTACAAGCGGGGTAAGTTAAGTGTCTGTAGTGAGCTACAACCTATTGTTGAATTAAGCCCACTCTATGTTACGTATCCCAGAACAGTTTAAGATTTGCCTTACCTAGTCTGCTGCTCTTTGAAATACTTCTAGTAATAAGCGGACTATACTGTCTATACTGATTGACAAACTATTCTCATACTGATCTCGCTCTACGTTACGTAACATAGAAACATCTTTCCTTTACCAAGTTTGCTGTCCTTTGAAAAACCTGTAGCAATAAACGGACTATACTGTATGTATATCCTGATCCAGAACCTATCGTGATCTCGCTGTACATTACGTAACTCAAAAACTACGGATAGCTTTCCTTTACCTAGTTTGCTGACCTTATACAGTACTTCTAAAATAACAAGCGAGTTAATGCGCACATCGAATCAAACCCTATTAAATAAAATCCATTTAGCCGTCTAGGCTACAGGATATCTATTTTGCGATATGACCCGAAAACAGTTATTTGGGGTATGACGGGCATATGTGCATGTTGATATTGATTGTGTCTAACCCTATATTGGCATTACCTACCCTATGTTGTTTTTATTAATCTTTTCCCAGCGAGTACTTTTTATAAAAGTTTTCATACTGATCTCCACAAATACAGTCGAAGACCCACTAGCATGATATTTTAGACGTATCAACTTACGGAATCATTGCATCGCGTCATCAAAAACATAATTTACTGCTATTTTATTGGCCAAAAGCAGTTTATAGACTTAACGTTAGTCTGTTGGAACGTGGACTTAAAGAAAAACATCTTATTAAAAATACATAACAATGATATAATGATATATTAATATTTTAATCATTTCACAGTGTAATTTTGAGTTTCTAAATAATAAAACAGGTTTACAGTGAGTCATCAGAGCAAAAGCCCAGAATATTCCTTTCGTATGCATATTATAACAGTTGGTTGAATATTACACGTCTCCGCCGGTATTGGACTTTTTAGTGTATTCAGCTGTTTTTAAATTAAATATAATAAAATTATATTGCTTTGTCAGGTTAGCGCTACTTTCCATATAAGTTTTTGTGATCTTACGTGCCGTGTTTTACGACCAGAACCTTAGTGACTAAACCCCGATCATTTCGGACACATCTCGAGTAAACGATTTCTTGATTTTACAGATATGCACCCAAACTTTTTTTTATATCAGAGGGCGACAAACAAGCAAGTGGCTCACCTGATGGTAAGTGATCACCACCGCCCATGGACACACCAGAGGTGTCGCGGGTGCGTTGCCGGCCTTTAAAAGTCAGCAAACAGGTGTTGCTGACCCTTCATCCCACCCCAATGAGCTCTGGCGACCTTACTCACTCTCGGAAACACAACATAAACATTATTAAGGAATGTCTTCTGTAAGGTGGAGGTACTTCCCCAGTTGGGCTGCTCTTTGAGCGAATGAACGCTATGCCCTACCCTCTAAATCTGTGCTTTTCGCCTCAGATGACGTCTTTTAAATCAGCACTATTTGTGACTGCTTTTTCGGCCAGTAGTAGCGACGTCAGTTGCAGATAAGGTTGTTGTTGATGATCTATGAGGTTTAAATCCTAGTTCAGGCCACATAGTGTTATTTGGTCAGGAGCTCTACCGGCTAAGTCGCCGAACATCGAGTTCATGAATGGCGTTCAAATAAATAAAGGTTAAAAATGACTTAATCAATCGTTAAATCGGCTTCCATGACCACATGTGACGTCATAAATGCTCGGGAATCGATTTTCAACGTTGAAGCCGATTTAACGTTTGATTAAGTAATTTTTAACCTTTATTTATTTGAACGCCATTCACGAAAACGATGTTCGGTGACTTAGCCGGTAGAGCCCCAGGACTAATCATCATCAGTAGCTGCCCCCATGCCTTTCTGATCGTGTTGACCAGTCTGTCCCATTGGATCATGTGCGTGATAGAATAAAGAGTGCACTAGTGTTGGCGGATACACTTGTGCACTATTATATGTTACTAGCTATGCCCCGCGGTTTCACCCACATTAAAGTAGTTTTGCCGTAAAAGAGTAACAAAAATACATCTATACTCACAAACTTTCTCATTTATAATATTAGTAGGATGTGTACCTCTAGCGGTTTTGGCAGTGCACGCCGGAATAGCTCGCAGATGGTAGATTTTTTCCTACTTATTTGACACTTATCGTCATATTTTGGACAGTTAACATAATATCTTTATAAATTGTAGCCTATGTTTTATTCTAATGTATAAACTAAATTATTGTAAAGTTTCATTAAAATCCATTGAGTAGTTTTTACGTGAAAGAGTAACAAACATCCATCCATCCTTCCATACTTTCGCGTTTATAATATTTGTAGGATAGTCTCGATTAAGACTAGCCAACATTGTCGAAATTTGAGATAATTTGTACAGATATATCTATGATTCATACACTTCCTATAGAACAATTTGGTTACTCACGTATTTTGCAAAACATACGGCTTAATAATTTAACAGCTATTGGAGTTGATTATTATCCCTGTAGCCTACCCAAATTTATGCAAAAATGTATTTGAGTAAACGCTATTATACAATGTGTGTATATCAAAATTGCTTTAACTGGCGTATTTGATGACCCTGTAAGATATTGGGAATTAATTTAAATAAAAAATAATTGTTCTAATAAATTGCTTTGTAATTAAATAAATCTACATGAAAAATCTTGATGCTTGATGATAAAAGAGCTGTAATTTAAAAGACATTTCTTAATACTCAGCATTGAAATAAAAGTAAGGTCACCGTCGTCGCCAATTTCGGGAAGATAGCTGTTTTTCTCGTAATCAAGAACAAAAACATCGTACTCTGTATTCCCTTAAATATTTTATTTTCGTACAGTTTTCCTTTAATATCGTCTTTGTAAACATTTTTGCATGCTTTTTATTTTTTTAGGCCTGTATTTTCAATGATACTAATTAAAAAAAAAGAATGGAGAGTATCGTACTGACTACTACGTTCATTTACTACAATAAATCAAGTAATTTTACGTTCCATTTCAAAAATAAAATCTGGATCATACATTATTAAACAAGTTTGTGTTGTTCAGGAATTTTCCAGTTCCGAAAGAACTACAGGACGGTTAACTTACATTAACTTAAATGGGTTAAGAAATATCGAATGAATTGTATTAATTCGAGTCTCAGAACCACGGTGCAGTGGCGGAGCGGTTAACGCACATGGGGCCGGATACCGTGTGGTCGTGGGTTCGATTCTCACCCGCACTTAAATTTATACAACTATTATATACAATTCATTTTAAAGATGTCTGAAACATTGTTTTCATTAACTTGGCTAATTGGAAAGCTAAGCTACTTTAGGTACCAGTAATTAGGTTGATGAGAAAATAGCTGCAGTAAATAGTTAGTCTAAGGGATATAGACAAACTATAGGGTTTTTGTATACATCGAAACAATTAAAACGTATTTATTTCATGACATTTTTTAATTATGAAAATTTATTATTATTTATCTATCCGATACAAAAAAGTGCTGTTATGAGGATAAGTGGTCTCTCTCTCTCGGTATACTCATTGTTCTTCATATCTTTACAAACGCTGTGTTTACATACAGGTGTTAAGTTATAAAGAATTTAAATAATGCAATATTAATTTTCAAAATTACCTCGTTTTTCAATGAAATTCCATTTTAGTATTTGTTTTAAAGTGGAAGATTCCCCCACTTAGGTATAACCGATTTTATATCTCTTTTTCTGATTGGGATTTATTCTGGTGGTGTTAAAACTGAATGGCTTCAAGGTAGATTTTATTTTGGGAACAGTACATGTAAACAATCCGGTAATTTGACGGGAGTAGGTAATAAAGGCGACATTTGAAACGGTACATTAAACATAGCTAGAATCGGGTTAGACGCAATAAAACTACCGGCGGCATTTGTACTATAGATATGAGATAAATATTTATTCACCAATGTTATTTACATATTCCATAACTATTTTACGTATAGCAGTAAAATTACAATTTCGTTTAAAATTATTATCTTTTATTAACTTATGACCTCCACACTAGGTCAAGTCTGTCACGTGGAAAATAATACGAGTAGGTATGTAGAGTCAAGTCAAGTTATTTACTGACTCTATACACAGAGCCTCCAAGTACAGCTACAGTTTAGAATGCAAAGTACAATCGAAAGTTTTATTAAATAAATACATGTAAACCTAGCCCTGTTATGTTATAGCAATCGTCTATCGTCATTCCCAAAGTCATATTTTAGGGAGTTAGTGGCTCATAGACAACCTGGTTTTTTTGCACAGTAATTCGCTGTTTCAACTAACAATAGTACTCTATTAATGGAGCCATTCATATACTTTGATGTGAATCTATCAAATTTAGATTGACTAAGAACATGTCCGTACCAATCATGGTAAACTTTCTAAACATAAAATCATATGTAAGATATAATGTGTACACGAAATTTTACTTTTAAACTATGCGACAATTAGTGGACTTAACACGATGACCACAAGTAACCACACTAGTTGAGACGTATCTACATACGCCAGCACATCAAGCTACCCCAATCTGTCTAATTTCCCCAATTGAAAGTGAACCTTATGCTTATGTGATAAAGTTGAAAATCTATAAAAGAAATTTGACAGATTAGGGTAGCTGAATGTGCTGGCGTCTGTACATATATCTCCAAGTCGCTGTAAGTTTATAATAAAAAGCTAAATAGTAATTATTGTTGCACTCATTACGATACAATGCCTAAGTTGTGTTACGACAAACAACGTGATAGAGATAATATGGTGGCAAGAGATTAAAAATAAGAAGGGCAAAAGTTACGATGATTTGTTATCTTGCTAACTTGATACTTTACAGCTTTATGTGTTTGATTTGATCTCCACACTAAACATAGTCTTAATCTTAAATTACCTACTTACATCAATATTCAGCGTCAGAGCATGTCTTGAAAAAAAAATGTATTAAAGAAGGCAACAAACAATATTACTAAAGCAAGAATCTCAAATACTCGAAAAGCGTACAAACTTATCCGATAAAATGTGAAAATTCGATTATGAGGCAAAAAGAATTCCACTTTTGCACGCTTCACAAAGAGATAGGGCTATGTATCATCACGTTTTATCAGCAAAAGGACAACCCTTTGAAGCAAAAATGGACGGCTAGAATGTATGCGATGCTATAAAACGAAATATCCTAGTGACAAGTTTACCCTCATATACACCCCTAAAGTACCTACCTAGGTAGATTTGCATTTACGAACTCATACTAGAACTCTATTATTGTGAAAACTGTAACAGGTACTCACGTAATTAATTTTATGTTAGACTCGGCCACCTGTTTCAATCTCTTCAGAAGATCATCTTCAGGGCGAATGCGAACTGTACGATGTTGCATCCGACATAGATTAATCACGTGATAATTACCCGTTTTCCCTATCTTAGCTTCCCACGTCGCGTCAGTATAAATTATACTTACTATATACGGATTAAGCAATTCTTAGTTCCTAGTTAACACAGTCGCCTCGCCATTCGTGTCCCACGCAGGACAACTATTTGTGTGACCCATAAACAGTCCTGAGTCTGGATATTTTTTGTGTCTGTCAATTACATGTTTGTTAAGTACCCTGCGACCTTGGTATTAACTACTACAATGCGGGTGTTGTCTTTTTAAAACCAAACGTCGACTATCTGGTGTATCCCTTAGTCGCCTTTTGCGAAACCGACGGGATGGTATGACTACATACCATCCACCAGGCGCTGTTATTCTTTCTGTATCGGAAACCACACGGCTAGAAGTTGTTCTGTGTTTGGGTGCATTTATAAATATATAAGTATATTTATCAGTTGTATGGTTACTATAGTATCTATTTAAGATCATAGTGCAGTGTGTTAATTGTCCCAAGATATTTATTTATTTATTATTAGTGCAAAAGGATAGAGAAAATGCATACTTATAATTTGTTTTGTTTCGCAAACAAAATATAGTCTACATTAATTATTCTACGAATAAAATTCATCTTGATCTTCACAATCTAATATAATATTCTCGGTCGTATGATACAGAATATTAGATTATGTTGCTGCCTGACTGAGACGGCTTGATGGATTTTAATAAGGTGGAGTTGTTGGAATGGATTTTATAGCGGAAACCAAAAGAAACTAAATTTATTAGCGTCTATCAGACCGTATAGGCTACAGATCGTCTCTTAAAACACAAGGGGTACCGTTTATATATCCACCATAGTCTATATTATATTATTAGTTAGACTTCTTTATGGGAATCTCTCAGGAACGGTGGCCATTGATACTTATTGGTACAAATGTTGCTCCTACTAACACGTCCGCGTTTCGTAGATATATTATGAAAAAGATATAACTTACCAGTCACCCAGCGAAGAGTCTTCTAAACTCCTATTACACCAATGTTCTACAGTGTATGGTTATTGAACAGTTGACTTGACTAACTAGTTTGCGTTTCTCGGATGTATTCTGAAAAAACACAACTCACCGGTCTGACTATTTTCGATAGAGCTTGATACTAGTGTGGCCAGAAGATAAAAATGCAGCCAAAGAAGCACCTAAAATTTTACGGAGTCCTATGCCTTTGAAACGAATTGAAAGACAAGCCTAACAACAAGAATTTCTCGAGAGGAATTAATTTAGAATTTTTACTAAAATATTAATAACAGGTGAAGCATGTTTCCATTCAGCATTCAAACGAATGTTATACAACCGAGCTGTTGTCTTTAAATGGAAGGACCTTGGAACACAGAATGACATGTTCTTATGTGTTTGGACCGATAGAAGTTACAAAAAAATGCATAGTTGTACCAAAGAATAACTGAGTGGGAGCATTGATAAAGAGATTTAATGACGTCAATTTGTTTTTAAAAATGCTTTTTACCAAATGTTTTCGTAAATATTATCCACCATTGCTTGGCAATATTCAATTGAATAAGCACGACAATATCTTGAAAACAACTATGAACCGGAAATATAATTACAAACAATTATTGTTATAACCATAGAAGCGTATTAGCGGAACATGTCAAACCAATGATTGTAATAAGTGATTTTATTAGATGGTACTGGTGACGTATGAACGGTATTTAATGTTTGTTGACTGTTATGGCACTAAGAATTGCTTGTAATTAATGTACACTACGACCATACCAATGTCTTTATTACGAAAGCATTTAGAGCAGTTTTGCATTGCAAATGTATCTACAGATAAAGTGCCAGCTGTACCATACTAAATAAAATTAAGATTGACATGTCGTAAATTTTTAAATTGGTGTAATTTTGCTGTTGAAGGCCATTCAATGTTGTGTCTATTGATACTGAAAAGTTATCAAACAAATTGACAAGATCGTCTACGAAATTATGGAGAATGTGAGTGAACTTTTGTTACCTACCTGATAGCTACGAGCAACAGGAGAAGCTAAATCACATACTTTGGACTTACCTACAATTTTCCTTTGCCAAAATAAGACCTCAAATTAGTTTGATTAGGTACATTAATGCTAATTTAAATTAATTTCGTAAAACTTTAACTTAAAACTTTACTATTAGTTCTTTTGCAATATTTTAACGGGCAGACACTTCTGTTTGTCTGATCTGTATTAAATTTTTTGTTCTTTAAATTAGTATTGTTGGGTAATTATAAAGGTCATGGAAATCTCTAACTCTGTAACTCGAATAATATCCTCTAGTTTCCATTTTTATGCGGACAATCTACAGCTCTACCGTATTTCTTTTAAAGACGCTCTGCATGATTCTATTGCCGCCATGAATGCTGACGTAAATAATATCAGTGATTGGGCAATATTTTACGGATATTAATCTAGCAAAATCTCAAGCTTGATTTTAATTTGATTTAATTTCATAATATATATTTTTTTATTATTTTTAAACCTAACCTAACATCTTTTTTAAACGAAGCTTGGAGCGAAATAATAGTGATAGAAGCTTTCGAAGCTTTTTAACGCCTTTTTTGGACGGAACGCACGTGAAGATGGTTTTTTTCCGTGGTCAGTAGCTGGATGTTTTATTAAAACCTAAAAATTTCACCAAGGAGATTATTTGGAGGTATAAAACTTATATCTGGGTAATTGGCCAACTAGCTACACTGCATAATACCTTTTTGGAAAGGTGTTAAAAAGACTCGTGGCTAGGCGATTTTTTCACCTAGCCACGATACATCCGCGATTTGTTTCACGATACATCCGCGAGAAACTGGCGAGGGACCTTCCAACAATTTACTACAATCAATGTAAGATGTTGGCAAGTATTTATGAAGAGGCTGCAAAAAGAGATCTTTTCTATCTTTGGTTCAACAGGTGCACTTATTTTAGCAGATTACTAAAAAAATACTTAGGAGGATGATAAGGTTTTAGAAAGGAGAGCATGACTCAAATTAATATTGGAAGTATAATTGCTGCCTCTCATGTCATATATATGTCATGCTCTTTCTTAGCGCACATTGTCAGTTGTAATTCAGCCGTGTCATAACACTATTATTCAAATTATCTACGGCACGTTATTGTGCCACATAATAACACGTCGTTTAGACAATAAACTGTTACTGTCGCATGACTCATTTCTTGTTGTTTCTTCATTACTATTGTTATGTTATTTCGTGGAAAATATTTAGTAGTAGTAGCTACCATGTTCTTCGCGCTATAGAAATAGGATGGTTAACTGGATAGGGGTACCTCATTTTCATTATTAGTTTAGTGTCTGTAGGCTAAACTAAACCAAACAAGCTGCCATGCACTTTCTCTTTTAATGTTTCGTCTCAGTTTGCCATTATTAGAGTAGCTACCACTTAGAAGACCAGTAAATATATATATAAATAGACAAATAAATAACATTTGAACAGAAGAACATCAAAACAAAAACATATAAAAAATCATTATAGCAGCTGGAAGAAGTCCACAGCTGGACTAAAGCCTCTTCAAGAATATTTTTCGGGTTCCACGCTTGACAGACAGGTTGGCGATCCCAGTATGATGGTCATAGTATTTAGAAGGAAGCTGCTGTCCTTCCTCTGGAAGATATTAACTCGGGACGACTTTTACGCCCCCTACGGGGAGAGATGGGGTGATGATATTCTGATATTTGCCGCCGCCACCACATAATAAAAATACTAAGATAATAAAAAAATATTATCACAGCCTGGCACTATTTTTATATATGGGCTGCACTTTGGAAATTTATTTAAGATTGCTACCTACCTGCTACATAAGCTAATTATAGTACCAAAGATCCTGAAGGGTCGAAGTGCTGAACGCTAGTACACCCCAGCCAAGACAAGACCTGCTACGTATGTATATCCGCAATATAACTGTTCGTTATTCATTTACAAATTACTACCTGTCTCTTTATTAATAAAAGTTATTTATTCAGCAGGCACTTCTGAGCTATATTCAATGTCACGATTTTCACCTTTTAGTAATTGAATTTATGGCATTTCGTGATAAGAAGTTGAAGAATAAAGGTCCTCTATTAACATACTTAATGCACTTTGATAATTTTTATACTTAGGTTCGAAATGGATTGATCGGCTTCCTCGTTGAGATTTTAATGTGCAATGAATGATGCATTTGTTTATACCTTTTCGCTGACGGGTATATTTCTCGTTGAACTGTCAGTAACCGTCCTAAATCAAGGTACGAACCCGAAAGATTCACTGACTCGTCGTAAAATGCGATATGACTATACTTTGGTTATTCACAACAAAGCTGATAAATAAATATGTCAATAAAATCAAGTTAACGAGACAGGCTTTGCGTCACATTTATTGTATTCCAGAAGGCAAACGCTGCCAATTATATGATCTACAAATCATTTGATGTAACCAAATAATCATTCTGCGATTTGTTTCCTGGCTGACAAACGACTGAAAGATCACTCGTTTCAAGCCAATACACCTGTATAAGTTAACAAGTACGGGTTAAAGTAAAGCGAATAGAAAACTATTATAATGACTTTAAAGACATATTAACCATAATGCAGGTATAATAGAAACTTTATGAGAAATCTAAGGCAACACAGTTTTCTCTAAAACCATATCTCTACTCCTGCATAATATTATTTTTATTTTTTTTTTTTTTTTTTTTTATATAATCTGCAATCAGTCGCAAGACTATAAGCGGATGAGTTAAGTGGGTATGGCTTTCAGGCGACGAGACCAGTGTCTCGACTGCCATCCTAGAATACATCCCTCCTTTTCAGCCTTTTCATCGCTACGGAGGGGATTAGAAGATCATTGGCCAAGGTATTTGGATGGACCGAGAGCCGATCAGCATATTTCCTTTTGAATTTCTCAATTTCAGACTGAATAGTGGGAACACCAAGATATTCGTGGATCTCGTCATTTCTGGAGAACCATGGGGCAGCTGTGATGGTACGCAGAATGTTGTTTTGGACACGTTGAATGAGCATGACATTGCTTTTACTAGCAGAGCTCCAGAGTGGGATTCCATAGGTCCAGATGGGCTTCAATACGGCGTTGTAGATCAGAAGCTTGTTATCCGTTGAAAGAACAGAGTTTCTACCCATAAGCCAGTGGAGGTTTCGGAACCTATGATTGATTTCATCCCGTTTCTTCATAATGTGATAGGTCCAGGTGAGCCTTCTGTCTAAGTTAAAACCCAGATATTTTACAGTCTCAGACTCTGGTAAAACATCAGGACCAAGTTTGACAGGAGGGCAATTTCCCCTTCTTAAAGTAAATGTGATGTGGTTCGATTTTTGAGCACTTGCCCGGATGCGCCACTTACTCATCCATACATAGGTCTCATCTAGCAGGTTTTGGAGCTTATTACTAGCTTGTGCTGGGACCTCATCGCTTGCAAGATAGGCTACATCATCAGCATATGTTGCCACAGTCACATCTTCAGATACTGGTAAGTCTGAGGTAAATATGTTATAAAATACAGGACCAAGTACGGAACCTTTAGGAACGCCAGCTTGAATTTTTCTCAGTGTAGATCTGGCATCTCTCTGTTTCACTTGAAAAAGCCTGTCTTCAAGGTAGGACTTAATGATGAGGTAGAGAGAATGGGGAAGTTTATTTTTCACTTTGCACAGTAGCCCTTTGTGCCAGACTCGATCAAATGCCTGCTGAACATCTAGGAATGCCGCTGAGCAGTATAGTTTCATTTCAAAGCAACGTCTGATCTCATGATGAACCCGGTGCATTTGCTCAATTGTCGAGTGCTGTTTCCGAAACCCGAACTGGTGCCTTGGAATAATGTCGCTATCACTCAAGAATTCTTTCAAGCGAACTATAAAGACTTTTTCCCATAACTTGGATATTACTGGAGTTAAGCTTATTGGACGGTATGATGAAGCTTCATGAGGAGGCTTTCCAGGTTTGTGGATCATGAGGATTTCCGATACTTTCCAGATCATGGGGAAATATGAGGTCCTTAGGGTTGCATTGAAGAGTGAGGAAAGAAATGTTATGCATTTTCTGGGGAGATTTTTCAGAATCGTGGGAGTGATTAAATCAAATCCGGGAGCCTTGTTGGAATTCAGTCGCTTAATCTCACTCGCGATCTCCTTTGGAGATGTGGGTTTGAGTGGCAGGCACAGTTGGAGATCTTGGCTAAGTATTTCATCAACCTCAGATTCGTCGCCACCATCATTCGGCTTGAATACATTTTCCAGATGAGTTGCAAATACTTCCGCTTTCTCAGCATCTGTTCGTGCCCATGAGTTTGAGTTATTTAGGGGGTGGAGATGTTCTTGCGGCTTTCTGAAGGACTTAGCAGCTTTCCAAAGTGACGTTTCGCCCTTTCCCTGAGGTGACAAGCTTTCCAGGGTATTTCGGAAAGAAGAGTTTGCCGATTCTTGCAGTAGCGTCTTTAACTGTTTTGCGGCTTGGTTGAAAGCTGTTCTATCTGCAGGATGTCGAGATTGATGCCAGATTCTTCGAAGTCGCCGTTTCTCTACAAGTTTTTCTTTAATATCGGCTGATTGTGATGTCGTTGGAAGGCGAGTTAAAAAGGGTGAGTTTTTCCATGCAGATACCTGGATCAGGTTTGTTAAGTACATGCAAGCATTGTCAATATCTTCTGGGGTTTTCATGGGAATGTTCAACTGGATATTTTCGTCCAAGAAACTACGAAAGCCCTGCCAGTCAGTTTTCCGATTTGATAAGGAGTCAGATGGCTCGGTATATATGACTGAAGTACTCAAGGTAAGGATTACCGGCGTATGGTCAGATGAACCATCGAGGCTCGATTCTACAGAGGAGTAAAGATGACTGATCCCTTTGGTTACAAAGAAGTCCAGCAAGTCAGGTTTCTTTTTATGATCAGTTGGCCAACTCGTTGGTTCTCTAGAGGATATTGGAGTAAGGTGGTGAGCATCTAGACAGCTTTTAAGTGAACGGCCTCTTGGCAGAGTCATACGAGAGCCCCAGTACGTATGCTTTGCGTTCCAGTCCCCTCCCGATATGAACTTGGATCCAAGTTGAGAAAAGTAGTCTTCAAACATTTGGTGAGTGATCTTGTGTTTAGGTGGAGAGTAAACAGCAGACAATATAATCGAGCCTGCTCGATCGTCTAGTCTTATAGTAGTAGCCTGTATATGTTGCGTGGCATATTCCTCCAGTATGGTGTGCTTAAGGTTTGATCTTATCACTATTGCAGTACCCGCATGAGCTTTGCCGTCGCCAGGATGGGGGGTAAAGTAAATATATATAGCATAATATTAATTAACATTTTAATTTATTCATTTCTTTCTTTTCAAAAATAAAATAGTGTTAAATGTTTTCAGAGATAGTTTATCAGCCTATCCAGATCACAGGTCATAGAGGTCTTTATTCTATGAAGGGTTCCGTAGCAGCAAGTATTTCAATTGATTAAATGACAGCTAATAGCGGTTTACGACTTATTAAAAAAACTACTTTCTAGATCTCGTTCAAACAACGGGGGGACACTCATTTTACCACTTTGGAAGTGTCTCTCGCGCAAACTATTAAGTTTAGAAAAAAATGATATTAGAAACCTCAATAACATTTTTGAAGGCCTATCCACCACAATTTTTTCAGATCTATGTATGGGAACCCCCAAAATTATTGTTATAATACATCTACTTACCAAATTTCAACAGTACAGCTCTTATAGTTTCGGAATAAAGTGGCTGTGACATACGGACGGAGAGACAGACAGACAGACATGACGAATCTATAAGGGTTCCGTTTTTTGCCATTCGGCTACGGAACCCTAAAAATGTTTATTCTTTTAGTGTCACACACGTTGTATACTGAAAATTTACATATACTTTTACACATATTTTTAGTAAGACAAAACGAATAGTACTTGCCAAAAACTTGTGAAAAAATTAGTTTTGCTATATAGTGAGTCTATCCATGTAAGCGTCTATCAGTAATTATTTAGCCGCACAATCACGGCGCGTTTGAACTTTACGCGAAGTTTTTCCACGCTTGAAAACTGACTTTATTATTTTCATTGCTTTTTTGTCTCTGTTTTATGTACACATATATCAAGCCATAGCCAAAATATATAATATAAAGCTTTATTGTGGTTTTTCTCATACGAACGTTAGAAAATATTAAGTACTTAGCCAAGTATTCTTTTTGACTCATAATAAGTTTGGGCCCTATATTTATTTGAAACATTTTGCACGTAACTGTACAGAGGCGGCTTGATACCAAAGGCTCTCTGCCGTTTAATCTTTGGGTAATGTAGAGTTACTATTATATTATGTGTAATATTACCTATAACTTGATACGGTAGTGAATATGAAATACAATTGTATGATTACCACCGTGGCCTAGTTGGTAGTGCTCCTGCCTACGAAGCTGGTGGTCTTGGGTTCGAATCCCGGTAAGTGCAAATATTTGTGTGATGAGCACGAATATTTGTTTCTGAGTCATGGATGTTTTCTATGTATATCGTCCCCTGGTACCCATAGTACAAGCTTTGCATAGTTTGGGGCTAGGATGATCTGTGTGACATTGTCCCTAGATATTATTATATTATTACTATTATACCTATACAACAACAAACTAACATAAATATATAATAATAATGTCCTTCTAGCCAATTTCAACCACGGCGCGCGGCGGCCATAGTCTCATCACTCTCATGATCCGATGGGACGACTAGCGACACGTCCGGAAAGAGTTCAGGTACAGGACCGACGGCTTTACGTGCCCTCCGAGGCACGGAGGTATAATATCGCCATAATAATAATATAGCCTAACATAAACATTAAAGTCAAGATGATTCAACCTTTATATTAAGTATAGTGAAAGGGCTCACGAGTTTAAAAAAAACCGGCCAAGTACGAGTCGGACTCGCACATGAAGAGTTCCGTAAAAGCAAGTATTTCAGATGATTAAATGAAAGCAAATTGCGGTTTATGACGTATTAAAGAAAAACTACTTGATAGATCTTGTTCAAACCAATATTCGTTGTTAGTATGCATGGTAATGTACATCGTATATTTTTTTAGTTTTATCATTCTCTTATTTTAGAAGTTACAGGGGGGGGGGGGGGGGGGACACTCATTTTACCACTTTGGAAATGTCTCTCGCGCAAACTAATCAGTTTAGAAAAAAATGATATTAAGAACCTCAATATCATTTTTGAAGACCTATCCATGGACACCCCACATGTATGGATACGACGAAAAATTTTTTTTGAGTAGCAGTTCTATGTATGGGGACCCCCCACAATTATTGTTCTTTTTCTAATTTTGTATCAAAATCTTAATGCGGTTCACAGAATACATCTACTAACCAATTTTCAACAGTACAGCTCTTATAGTTTCCGAAAAAAGTGGCTGTGACATACGGACGGACAGACAGACAGACATGACGAATCTATAAGGATTCCGTTTTTTGCCATTTGGCTACGGAACCCTAAAAAGGTAACACAAGTCAGTGATTACCGGAGGTAGCCAAAGAAAAAAGAACAGAGTTTAGTTTGTGTCATGATGTCTATAGACTTAGTTTAGTTAGTTTAGTTGTTTTTATTCAATAACAATTTTTACATTGTGTCTGAATTTTCTATAACTAAATGTACATTATTATATAATTATTATGGGAGAAATTCATTAAATTGTCTATGGAATACAATACAATAAATTATAAAAAACAACAAATTATAATAATAAAAAAGAAAAAGAAAAAAAAAATTGTCAATTATAATGTCGATGTTTCTCGGTTCAATACAAATTCGTCAACAGAGTAGAAACACTTTTTTAATAAGAACTGTTTGAGCTTTTTATGAAAACTGCTTGTGTAGACAAGGCTCTTGATATTTAATGGCAGTTTATTGAATAGTTTAACTGCATTGTAGTAGGCATTATGCTTAGCAACGTTTAGATGAGGACGCATATGGGGCTTTGTCTGTAGATCTTTTCTTCTTGTGCGCTCTCTAATATGCCTTTCTTCTTCAGACTCATATTCATGGATATTTTTGTGCAAGTGAGCAAGCAAGACCAAAATGTACAAACTAGGAACCGTTAGGATATTTAAATCGATGAAGTGTGGTCTGCACGAGTCTTGCTGTTGTATCCTAACCATGGTTCTAATCGCCCTTTTTTGGACTACAAACGCTTTTTGTACATTATAGTTATAGCTTCCACCCCAGAAGAGTATACTGTATCTAAGTTTGGATTCTACTAGTGCGTAGTAGACCATCTTTAGATGTTTCATAGCTACTTCATTTCTAAGACTTTTTATCACATAACAGGCCGAGCTGATTGCCTTTTCTAAGTGCGTTAACTCTTGTTTCCAATTCAATTGACAATCGATATAGACTCCAAGGAACTTAACCGCAGGTGCAACATTCACTGATTCGCCACTAATAACACAGTTAAGGCTATCATTATTTTTGGAAGTTGAACGAAACAGCACAGCATTGGTTTTGCTAGCATTGACTTTTAAGCTATTTACTGAGAACCATTCATAAAATATGTCTAAGGTTTGATTTACTATAGTATTAAGGTGTGTATGCTGTTGTATCAGCAGATAATATACATGTATATTATCTGCTGATACAACAGCATTCGTATCATCAGCAAATACTACCAGCTGGATAGAACCCTCAGATTTTTCTCTCATATGTAGTATGAGGTCATTAACAAAAGTTATAAAAAGTATAGGACCCAGTATTGAACCTTGCGGAACGCCAGTGTGTACAGTAGACAGTTTGGACCTATATGTTTCTTCACTGTGAAAGTTGTTACAAGAAGAGTTTGTCATTGATACTACTGCTTTGAGCTCTACAAAAATCTTCCTATTTTTTAAAAAGTCACCGACATAGTCACCGACTGGTCTATTATCGAGTGGGATTTGAAACGTGATGTCATTCAATGTTTTGGCAGCCAAGTTCAGGGACGGTCGCCAGTCGCTGCTATTCAAGTACTTAAACAATAGAATTAATTGCAGGGACGTTTGTTGGACATACATCCGCGTTTTTAATAAATATATATGGTGACGACTTAATTGCTATTGATGCTAGTTAATGTGCAAAAAGTGTTAAGTGATTTGAAAGATGACTTTGTAGTAAATACTTCGTTTAAAATACCACCAATGTATAAATTTTAGTCATTATAATAAGCTATGCGACTGACAAACATGATTATATATTTCTAAATACATACATCATCATCATCATATCAGCCGAAAGACGTCCACAGCTGGACAAAGGCCTCCCCCAAGATCTCCACAATTGCCGGTCTTGCGCTATTCGCATCCAGCTGTTTCCAGCGACCCGCACAAGATCATCGGTCCATCTTGTAGGGGGCCTGCCCACGCTGCGTCTTCCGGTTCGTGGTCGCCACACAAGAACCTTTCTGCCCCAACGGCCATCGGTTCTACGAGCTAAATGCCCCGACCACTGCCACTTCAGTTTTGCAATTCTTCGGGCTATGTCGGTGACTTTGGTTCGCCTGCGGATTTCGACATTTCTGATACGATCCCGCAGGGAAACTCCGAGCATAGCCCTCTCCATTGCTCTTTGGGTGACCTTGAGCCGCCTGATAAGGCCCATAGTGAGCGACCACGTCTCTGTTCCATAAGTCATCACTGGCAACACACACTGGTCGAAGACTTTCGACTTGAGACACTGCGGTATTTTAGACGAGAAGATGTTACGTAGCTTCCCGAACGCTGCCTATACATACATACATATTATAAACAAGCAGTCCCCGCGAACTTCGTACCGCCATGTCTTTTTGCCGTCGTATTATAATAATTACTTCGATGCATTGTACCGGCTGTGTGGTGACGGCATAGAATATCATCACCCCATCTCATCCCAATTGTTTGCGCGAGAGACACTTCCAAAGTAGTAAAATAAGTGTCCCCCCCCCCCTGTAACTTCTAAAATCTTATCATTCTCTAATGATAAAACAAAAAAATATATATAAACTAACAACGAAAATTAGTTTGAACGAGATCTAGTACATAGTTTTTTTTAATACGTCATAAATCGTAAATCGCAATTTACCTTCCGTTTAATCTACTGAAATACTTGCTGCTACGGAACCCTTCATGGGCGAGTCCGACTCGCACTTGGCCTGTTTTTTTTACTCTTTATTATAAGCTAGGCGACTGATAAACATGCTTACATATTTCTAAATACATACATAACTTGCCAGTCCCCGCGAACTATTTTCGCGAAGTCTAATATTATAATAATTACTTTAATGCATTGTCATGTACCTGCTGTTTGGTGACGGCATAGACTCATCCCGTGGGGGGCGTAGAAATCGACTGAGAGAATACTTACTAGAGAACGGGCAGCAATGTTTTTCTGTGAACTATGACCATCAAACTGCGATCGCCAACCCGTCTTTCAAGCGGGGCCATTATGTCATATCCCCCATTCTTTGGGGAGGCTTTTGTCCAGCTGTGGACGCACTTTAGCTGACATGATGATGATGACGATTGTAACGTACAACTTTTTCGTATTTCCTTCGGGAGACAAATACAACTAACACAACGTCTCACAGTCTTCTGTCTCATTCGCACATTCACGTTTCGGATATGTTTAACGAACCTGACAATGGTGCAGTCCTTTGGAAGTTATTAGCGTACAAACATTTTTGTGTATCATTTATAATTTATATAAGAAGATGAATTACACCTAGACGTAGAATAAATAATAACACAAAATAAAAAATGTTTCTATTAAGCGCTTGTAAATAGTCAGAACATGTTTGTAGTATTACTTACAGTTATTATTTCTAGTTACTTATTACAGATATTTAGGTATACGGAATGTTTGAAAATTTATATTTTGCTACATATTGTCTGAATGTTTCTGTCTATATTAAGGTATGAATTCAGTATTATTATTATAACGGACCTTGTGTTTAAAACGACGGTTGCGCTTTAATGCTACCACCGGATCCAATGCGCCCCAACTGAGAAGACCCAGCGAAACAAACTCAGCAGGTTCATCTACTACCGGTTTCAATACGTGGTAATCGTGGTCATCACGCAAAAAAATGTCCTGGGTGGGGATCGAACACATGTCCTTTAGCACAGCAGTCAGGGTAACCACAAGATAAATATCTTTTCCCACAAAACAACAATGGGCTGTCCATTGATTGCTTTGTGGGTAATGATAGTCTTCAATATACCGGGTGTTTTTGACAGCCCTCCGCAAACTGATAGGGTGGCTTCAGTACATCATATTAAGATGACCGGTACATAAAATTCTTTCAGGAACATTAAGGGTATCCAAAAAAACAGATTTGTTTTATTACCTCACACGCAATGTATCGTTACCGTGGCAAAACGCACGTAGCGGACGGCAGCGCAGCGAGCTTGAGCGAAGCTGCCCCCGCCCCCCGCGCGCTCCCCGGCGCACCTGGGCCACGTCTTTTATTACGTTACTAAAGAGAACAGCTGATTTCAAGAGCGTCGTTCGTTTTAGATTTAAACATCCATTGCTGTTTTTTTTAATTCAGCTGTTTTATTAACATAAATGGAGTGTTGCATACAGAGAATGTAATTTAACATTGAAATAAAGGAATATCAGCAGAAAAAACGGCAAAAAAAATAAAAAAAATCCTGAGAAAATTTCCAGTGGAATATGATTCAGAATAAGGAGCTGAATCAATCCTGTGTTTTTGTGGAGGGCTGTCAATAACACCCGGTATTTCGCAGCGCGCGTCTAATAATGTTTTTCTGATACGATACTGCTGATAGCCGATATTACGGCTATGAGCAGTGTTGGTACCCACTTGTGTTTTATTTTATTTTATGTACAGACGCCAGCACATCAAGCTATCACAATCTGTTAAATTTCTTTTATAGATTTTCAACTTTATCACATAAGCATAATGTACACTTTCAATTGGGGAAATTTGACAGATTGGGATAGCCTGATGTGCTGGCGTCTGTACTACTAAACATAAAATAAATACATTTTTCTACTACGTATTTGATTCAATCCACATACTTAATATGATATTAGGATCGATTTTTGCAAATTGTATCGATACGGTTTATGAAAAAATTTAACTATAAGCTCAGAAAAAAGCTCTCTCTTTTTGTATTGAAATGAAAATGGTGGTGCAATTTCCTAATAATTAAGTTTCATTCAATATGATTGATTAATAAATTATTCATAAGCCCTCTAAGGGTAGATATGACGAGAAACTAAACTATATCGAAAGCGAATAAAGCTTCTAAAAACTTTAAAAAAATCTTCCAGCCAGTTAGTAATTTATTATTATTATTATTATTTTTTTATTATTTTATTTAATTGAGTAATTTGCTTGACTATTCAATGCAAGTGTCAGAAGTGGATTTTTTTAAAATTAAGGTATTTTTGAAATCAGTTTTTCATAACATATTCAAATATGTATTATAATCGGGAGCAGTCCAGCCCTCGTAATCCGCTAAATGTTGATATATTTGATACTGTTACCCGGGATTTTCCGAGAACCGGGCGATTTCCGGGAACAATTTGATGATTACCGTTTTACTTAATTAATTTTAATGCAAAGGTAGATAACCTCGTTTTATTACGGTTAAAATCAGGCCCGTTATGTGTGATATTTAGCGTTCTGTAGTAAAACAAGAAACTGTCATATTTTTTTGTGATATTGCGTTAGAAACATACTCTGTATGTATGTCGATACTTAGGAACGATATTTTCTAAACTCCTGTAATATGGAATTAAATTATTAAATTAATAAAATAAGCCAAAACGTTAGTTAACACGGTAGTTAATTTTGATGATACTTTGTAGTAATATAGCTATACATCCAAATTTATAAAGGTTCTCGCGGGTAGAACCTCGGGGCACAGCTAGTAAATATATATTTTTAACTAGCGAAGTTTCATATTAACGTTGTATCGACGGTTAATAAACCGTTGATACGAAGCTTCGCTCACTAATTAAATTTCGCCGAGAATTCTTTGGTCACAATCAATACAGTAATTGAGTTGGTGGCAATATTTCTAGTCTCGATGAGTTCCAATTAAGATTTTATTCACTTATTCATTCGCAATATTTGAGTTGGAATTAATGATTCATTAGTCGCTCATTTTTAATTCAAGTAATCAATTAGACAGATACTTACCTACGTAATATTATATTATGATTAGTAAGTAAGATAAGTGAGGAATCGCAGCCCCGGTTGGTTGGATTAACATCTGGACACGCGGTCAGTGTATAGATGGGTGACCACCTAACCGTTCAACCGCAGATCTCAGTCTTGGGTTCAAATCCCGGGTCAGGCTAAAAAGTGATGTTGGGAAGTTTCTGTTAAGTTAAGAAAGTCAATATCATCCCGAAGTCTGGGTGTTGGCGGTATACGCCTCGGAGAGCACGTAAAGCCGTCGGTCCTGTACCTGACCTCTTTCCGCTCGTGACATTAGTCGTCCCACCGGATCATGAGAGTGTAGGAATAGAAAGTGCGCTTGTGCTTGCGCACACTTGTGCACCATAATATGTCTCGCACAGATCTATCTATCAGGATAGTCTCCGTTAATACTAGTCGCCGTGACCAAAATCGACCACTAGGACATTATTTATTAGTTTGATTTCTAAGCTTCTACATTAAACTTTCGGGCTCAGTTCTAGACAAAAGTCGATAAGCCCACGTCCGAAGCTTACTTGGGCTTTTACAACTTTAGCAGATAAGACAAAAAGATAGATAAGTAATTTTTAGATACAATTATAATATCCGTGGACATTATTTACACACGGCAATCTGATTCCAAACTAAGCAGAGCTTGTACTATGGCAACCATATAACTGATATATTACATATACTACTTTTCTTTTGTTAATACATACTTATAGATAATAAAATAACACCCAGACTCACGACAAACAGACATATTCATGCACAGAAATAACTGTCCTGGAGTGGGAATTGAACCCACGACCTCCGGCGTGAAAAGCAAGTCTTTGTCGACCACGTCAACAGGCTTCTAAAATACTCAGTTAATTTACCTAATAAATGTTATATCAAAGTTTCGATACTGAATAATTCAAAATATCAGTTAGGTAAACGCCGAGTATGCTACAAGTATTTCCTCTACAAACTTGAGCCACTTGATTCAGCTCAAGTATATTATCAAGTTATGGATGTTGCTGTGTTGTGGTAGAACTTGAAAGAAACCACACTAGATAATCCACAAACAAACTCTCAAAATTAGCAACTATATAGTGAATGTATGTACGGATTTGTTTAGACCGTTAAGTTGTACCAAAAATTATAAAACTAAAAGCTGGTGTAGATGTTTAAAAGTTTTGATATAGTTGTGCTAATCGACTATTAAAATAATTAGGTTTTCGTTATAAACGGTCTCTGAATAGGAGAATGTTCTCAATTGTAGTTTAAATTCATTAATAAAAAAAAAATCGCGTTTTTGAGGTGAGTTACAAATTTCTAAAGCACAATATGTAGCGTTGGAGCAAAACTATGCGTTGGTTAAATTAGAAGTGGTAAAAAAGTACAAAAAATTACAAAAAATATATATTTTTTAATTTTCCAGTCAGTATGGAAGTATCCGTGCTCAGCCCTGTCCGTCCATTTGTCTGACATTAAGCTGTATCACATGAATAGTAATGGGAAGCCAGCTGATTTTTTCACAGATTGTGTCATGTCCACAACGACAACAAAAATTTTAAAATAAAAAAATGGCTGGATCTTAGGAATTCCACAAGCAAGGCAATCAGTTTGGCCACGTTCTGGGCCACAAAAATTTAACTAGTTTGCCATCGACACACTAAGAAGAAGATATACACATGTCGTAATACCCAATAAGCATTCAAAGATCGTTTACAACTGTTAATTGTTTAGGAAAGAATTAATTTAAGAGCCTACCTCTCTTAAATTCACATTTCAAATCACAACGTTCATTTGCTCAAAGAGCAGTCCGACTGGGGAAGTACCTTCACCTTACAGAAGACATTTCTTAATAATAACATTAATATTGTGTTTCTGGGTGTGATTAACGTCGCCAAAGCTCATCGGGGTGAGGGAAAGGGTCGGCAACACTTGTTAATTGACTCTTTTAAAGGCCGGCAACGCACCCATGTCCTCTGGTGTTGCGAGTGTACATGGGCGGCGGTGATCGCTTACCATCAGATGACCCGCTTGATCGTTTCTCGCCCTATGACATAAAAGAAACGTATACGTACAGGTATTTACCTGAGCTCTTCTCTGGTCTCGTCTGGTGTAGTCTGGTTTACCTCTGAAAGTCTAGTGAAAATTAGGTTGTCCTACAAAGGGAAGTCATAATTTCATATGACATGGAACTACGAATTTAAACTTCGTGAATTATTTTGTTACACGTTGTTTGATATTGTTTCAAATAAATTAGAACCATTTTCTAGTTCAGTAACTAATTTAATAAACTTATTAATTTTCGTCGGTATGTGGTTGTTGCGAGCTTTTGAGTAAATACTGATATTATTTAATTAAAATATTTTAGAATGTGTGCTACGAGAGTTATATAATATTATAACTTGTACACGATCAAGTACCTAAAACCACAAGGTTTAAGGTAAAGATAGCTTTAATTTACTGTCTTGTATAACGGTAATACGTGGTGAATAGAACTAGGAACAATTTCCAAAAATTAAGGCAATTAAATAATGAAATTTATTCAGCACTTGAGTATTAACATACACGTATACTTGTTAAGCTCACATTGCGGTACATAAACCTAGTCAAATACAGTATTAAAGTAACAATAAACAATTGAATTTTTCCGTCTGTGCAGTCTGTCTATATAGTTTTTTAAAGCCTTAAATAAATATCAAGTTAGCTTATTATCTCTAAATTTAGTACTAATATATTGAAATTGAAAAATTGAAGATAAGTTTGGCTATCACAGAAAGCTCTCAATCAGTAGCTTAATTTAAGCGACTAATATCTGAGGGCACCGTTATGGGATTCGGGCCGCAACTCAGGGGACCGCTCATGTAAAAGGACGGAATTCTAAATGAGGTTGTGATCACTTTGATTTCAAGCGAGGTACATTAGACTATTCTTACTGAACCTTTTATTGTTTTGTGAACAATTTTACATTGAATTCTTCTCAACATATTTACGTTTTTATAAAATAAACTTCAATTAAATGAACTATTTTAGAAAACAAGTATAACTTTTACTATACTTTGAAATTTGTAACGGGGTCACCCGTCACTAAGTCAGCTCAACGTTTCAAAGCATTTCCCATATAGATAATTATCAGAATTGTTTTACAAATAACGGAGAAATCGCTCAACATACAAACAAAAATAAACATTGATAATAACCTTAATCAATTAAAAGTTAAGACATATATCTTTTGATTAGGACGTTGTGAACTATGACTTAGAGCCACAATGAACATTAGGAAAAATATATATTAGGTACCAAATACAAGATTTAGGTAAAGAATACAGAACTCTTACAAAAATCTGCCAAGATAATATTTATCTATCAACACAAGCTTACTAACTAAAATATTAGCATAGACCATCACACTTAAAGACATGTTAATGAATGGTTAAAATATTTGATCAGCATTTTAACACTGATATTAATTACATAGAGCTTATGCAAGTACTTGTTCGAAGTGCATTGCAAATAGTCCTGCCTTATAATGACGTCCTATTTATTTGTTTTACTCTTAAGTACATTAGATATATACAGGGGACATTATATAAATTATACCTATTAAATTATGAAGTTCATTACATACAATATTATTATATGGTATGTAATAAACTTCATAATTTGAATACATTTTCATTCACAATTCATAGAGTGTAGTATAGTAGTAGTATATGTGGTAGTGGTGGTAGTATATGTAGTACCTCTTTCCTTATTGCAGACAGTAACAAATATTTAAGTTAGATGTTGCAAAGTAAAAAAAGCATGAACATAGGCGAGTTTAATTCATTAATTAATTTTTCTTCCAGCAAACTATTAGGACAGTGAAATTTTGAATTAATAGGTACAAGCAGTGTTCAACTAATTTCGTTTTTCTGCATATTTACTAACATATGATCACACGGACTACACGACGTTTAATTATGTATTTTTTAATCAGTATGATACATCTTACTACAATTACCATTAGGAAAAATATTTTTAAAATGTGAGTCCTGTCTGACAGACGGCCTTATCGTCGCTCATTTTTTAATAAAGGGAAGTAGTAGTATACAAGAATTTTTAGGTGTTCAACCCCTAAATTAAAGGATGATTTCAATTTCAATTTCAATTTATTTATTGCATTCATGGGTTTACATAGGTCTTAACAATAGAGTAGGTACAGTACCAAACATGAACCCTGCTAGGGCACAGCAATATTTTTACATTGTAATTTGGGAGGTAGTATAGTAGGTACAGGTATAAATAATTGTCATGATGTGTGATGTCAGGTCATGAGTTAATGTTATGTAAGTCACGTATAATTATAAGAAAAGAGAAAAAAGAAATTGTGTTATTCATATTATTTACTAATTGCATTTGCGCGTATTATTATTTATTATATAGTAACGATTTAAAGATGTCAAAAGTATTTTTATTTTTTATAATGATTTATCATTCAAATACTCATTTATTGAATAGTAGCTTTTTTGTATGAGGAAGCTTTTTAATTTTCTCGTGAAAATATGGATATTTTCTTCGTCCTTTATGCGGTGTGGTAGTTTGTTGTAGAGTTTTACCGACATTGCAAGGGGACTAGAAGAGTGCATTTTTATTCTTGATGATGGTAAGTTTAACCTGTTTTTATGTCGAAATGTGTATTTTGTTGATGTATTTCCTCTTTTGTTAAACAATTCTGGCTGCTTCCGAACGAATTTACATATTTCATGAATGTAGATACCTGGTAAAGTAAGAATTTTATAATTTTGAAAGTGTGGTTTGCAACTATCGGTTTGTTGTATGTTAGCTAAGATTCTGACTAGTTTTTTTTGTAACGTAAAGAGAGTAGGTGCGTCAGTGCTATTTCCCCACATTATAATACCATAGCTAAGCCATGCGAAAGCATATGCGTAGTAGGTGGTGAGTGCTGTTTTTAGATCCGTGGTTTTCTTAATCTCTCGGAGAGCATACGTGAATTTCGAGATTTTTGCTTTTACTTTTTGTGTGTGCTGTTTCCAACTTACTTGTTTGTCAATTTTTAATCCTAGTAGCGTGAATTCGTTAACTACTTCTATTTTTAGAGTATTATATATAAAGTCAATGTTAATAGGTGCCTTCTGATTAGGGTGAAATGTCATAAGTTTAGTTTTTTTAAATTAATTTCTAGGTTATGTTCTTGCATCCAGGTCATTATTGTATTGAAAATATTTGTCAATTGGTAATTAATGTCAGAGTTCGTTTCGCAATGGGTAAGTAAAGAAATGTCATCTGCAAACAAAACGCATGGTCCGTCTATGGATTTTGGAAGGTCGTTTATATAAATAAGAAATAAAAGACAACCGATTACACTGCCTTGAGGTATTGATGCTGTGATATGTTTACCATCAGATCGGACGTGCGTTATTTCTTTTGTTGTTTCATTAAAATATTCAAGTTCTACAAGTTGTTCTCTATTTTGTAAGTAGGATCTAAACCATTCGTAAGCCTTTCCGTGAATTCCTATATAATATAATTTTTTTAGTAGTATGTTAAATTGTACCTTGGCATACGCTTTCGTCATGTCTAATAATATACCTATAGCATAGCGTTTATTGTTTATTATATGATATTAGATACTTAGTAGAGAAGTCCATCAATTTTGATGACTTATCACCACAGAGATGTTAAGAGCGTAGATGCTTTTGATTTTTTCCATAATTCATACCATTCCGTAATTTTTTAACAATATCTATATGGATATATTTTAAACGACACGTTCGCCGATTTAGCTATAAAGAATATGCTGTCCCTGGGTCTGTATACCTACCTCTATGTTTTTAAATAAAAAATGGATGAATTTTTTACCAAATTATATTTATTATTATTATAGTTAATATAAATGGTCAATTTACAAAATTATTTTGCTTCTTATTTCTTTCGTATACAGATTTTATATAATAAACATTACTTTACGATTTAGTCATCGAATAAGGCTGAATTTTTCAACTTTTCTACGAGATAAGAAATAAAGAGGATCTTCGCGTTAAAGTTCCTCTAGAGGGAGATGCGGGGAAAATTAGTTTACCCATAACTCAAGTTGCTTATCTTTAGAATAAAAGTAGAATCAGCCTAGTACAAGTTGAATTCGCGCACCAAGGATTACGTGGCGCATTTGGGCGTAAATATATTTACTTATTGTATCTACGTAATATTGTTCTATCCGTGAAGAAAATTCTCCGGTGACCATCGTCTGTTGCCTCTACAAGAACGTCGTTGTTATTATGCTTCGTTTGTGGTTAAGGGCTGCATAAATGCTGCTTGTGCTTATAGTATCAGATTCAGGTTACTAGTACAGCGAAGTCTTCTATTCAAGTTGAACATCGGAGGATATTCCATTCGATATTCATAATATTAAACTAAATTGTATTAAAATTTGAGAAAATTCATGACAATCGATGTTATACAGGTATTTCCTTTAAAGTACGCTGAGGCTGTGAGATAAGCACACACAGCTTTCTCAAAAAGTGTGTAGCATAGGCTATCGCGACAGAAAAGCTCCCAATGGGTGATGGTTCGGGTGTTGCAAGCATCCAGAGGATATGGTTACCGCTTGACAACAGGTTGGCTGTTTGTTTGATGACTTGATTATACCTATAAAAAATACAGGCATGGCGAGCCGTTAAGGTTGCCTCGTTGCTATTTGCGTGGAAATGGCAGTTCCCAGTATTGGTAAGTTGTGTCCGTGAATTGTTGTAAAATCCAAGATATTATCATTTTTGTCGCAATTTATATTATGGAAAGGATATTTATCCCACTATCTGGAGGTAGGTACTGGGGTAAATATCCCTAGTGTGGATGAAGTCTTAATAATAAATATGCAAATGTAACTGACATATTACTGAGTGAAGTCAATTTGCAAGACTATTATCTGCCAATGGAACATTCTAATACCTCCATTAGCCACCAATAAAGTTAATCGCATTACAGTTACAATAAAATTACTTGAAATGTCAATGATTCTAATATTGCGAAAACAGTTAATCTTATATAAGCAATATACAAACGAAATAGCGCAAAGTATTTTGAGCTCTATTGTACTAATTCGTAATGCCTGAATTTTTTTGTAGGAATCGTTACGAATGGCATGAATTGTGATGACGTGCAGGCGTTGATCCTCGCAACGCAGTGCTGGCACATATTTGAACATGGCCGACTCCATACTACAAAGAGATAATGTGTTCCAATTATGCAACAGCACTCAGAGGTATATTTCATTTTGCTTTTATATTTTACACTGAAACGCATATTACAATATATATGATGAATAGTGTTCACACATTGTCATTATTCATCGTTAAAATTTGATACATCAAATTTAAAAGATTTCTTTGTTTAATTTTTATATAAGTAATCAAATAGAATGGATCCAATTCCATCAAAATAAGCGGACAAAACTTGAGAGTATCTTACTCTACATTTTGTCCACGCTCTTCGATACCACAAGTTTGTTGGAAATACCATAAAGCCTAGCTTTACTTTGGATTAATAGAACTACATTATATGAACCAGATCCGGAATGGCAGGACCGATTAATGATACCTACATAACAGAAATTGCCGATTCTCTCACGCATACGAGTGAAAAATAAAACAATACTTACTGCAAAAATTCAAGGTTTGGTATTCTCCGATTTCATTCATCAAAACTGAATCGATTTAATTTGTTTTTTTTTTCAGAAATGGCCCACCTAAAAATATACGGTTTCTTTATTTTTTTTTTGTGTTTATATGTTTTGTAAAAACATAGAATTTTACGTAAACGTCCGAGCACCGTCGTGTCCAATATCACTGAAACGTTTAAAAATATAGAGTTATTTTTAAAATCCAAGAAGATAAATAAACAGTGTGTGACTGACGGCAAAGAATATTACCACCCTATTTTTTTCCATGTGAGGCGTAGAAGTCATTCCGACGGAATATCTCCCAGAGACAGGGAAGCATCGTCTCTATACTATACCATACCATCATACTACGATCGCCAACCCTGCCAAGCGTAGCTATTATGGCATATCATTTCAAATGACGGACCCAACATCAAATGTCAAACCAGTGACGTAAAACAGATGCATCAATGTGAAGATTAAGAGATCGCGAACCCTGCCGAGCGTAGCTATTATGGCATATCCATTCAAATGACGGACCCAACATCAAATGTCAAACCAGTGACGTAAAACAGATGCATCAATGTGAAGAATTAAGAGATCGCGAATCCTGCCAAGCGTAGCTATTATGGCATATCCATTCAAATGACGGACCCAACATCAAATGTCAAACCAGTGACGTAAAACAGATGCATCAATGTGAAGAATTAAGAGATCGCGAATTCTGCCAAGCGTAGCTATTATGGCATATCCATTCAAATGACGGACCCAACATCAAATGTCAAACCAGTGACGTAAAACAAATGCATAAATGTCAAGATTAAGAGATAATAGCGTAAGTTTAAACAATATAATTAACATTATCTATGTTCAAATAATTCTCTGGCATTATAAAGCACTATTTTTTATCAGCTATACTTTAAAATTCGTTTTCGTAAGCATTTGCGGTATATGTCTAATCCACTTACTTTTTTTATACCTTGATGCACATTACAAAGCACATCTTTTGGAAAAGAGAAATCTACAGTACGACATAGACGAGTTGAATCTCTTTTTACTATTCTATAATTTTTATCGTTCGCGGATATAGAACGATTAGAATATTTTTTTACGAAACGAATACTTTCGAGTGTCTTCCAAAAGGTCCGATTAGTCTATCTTACGAGTATAAGGTGGAGGTAGTTTGTTTCCCAGTCGTCTGCTCATAGAGCGAAAAAACTACCACTATGCGCTAAATCCCTTGCATCTTCGCGTTTCTTAAATTTAATGAACTTTGCTTCTCTCAAAGTTTTGCCAGTAAAATATAACAAGTTGTACATTAAATGTAGAAGCTCCTTCATTGCGGTACTTAGTGAAACTTTAACATTTAACATTTTAATGCCGGTCACTAAAATGTACTATAAAACTAAGACTAAGTAAGTAGTTAAGTTACGATTTTTCTTTAAGGTTGAACAATGTACTAATAAATTTAAAAAATGGAAGATCATAAATTTAATCGTCCAGTGGGTCTAGACCAAACACCCCTATACCAATCTAGGGTAGGCCAGAGCACGTTAAGCTACAACGATATAGGACAGATCAAATTTAGGCTTCCCTAGCCAACACCCTTTCGAGATTTACGTTTTGCATTGCGAATAATTCTATAAAACTTAATGTTAATAAAATTTAATGTTCTAAGTACTTTTGACATGTATGTACTTAGTAATGTAATAGAAATTGTATGGCCAATCTCAAAGAAGATTATTATATGATGTTTGCTGATTTTCTGAGCTTAATCTTTTCTTCTGTTAATTGAACTCCTTAAATATTCCTTTGTATTTATACTTATTTAGGTCATTGCACCCAGACTCAGGATAAACACACATTTTCATGCATATAAATATTTGTCCTGGGTGGGACTCGAACCCACGACCTCCGGCGTGAAAAGCTAGCATTTGCCAGCCACGCCAACAGGCCCGTCAAGAGATATAGTCATATCTCATTGTTATTAAGACAAGTTATGCGATAATTAATAGTAATAGTTAATAATACCGCTCACATTACAATTGACCTGAATGTATACATACTATGTGCAGATGCATTTGACTGTTTATTACTCAATTCATGATCCAGCGGACAATTTATTTTATTGTCATGATTTTCAGATTATTTTATTTTACTGTGTTCTGATAAGTATTCTGAATCATTTCGCGTTACATTAAGAATCAAAAAATTTGGAATTGTGTTTTAATTTCTTAATACTCACTTACTTATCGTATGGGCAGTGGTTACCCAAGTGTCAAGAGTTGTTCAAGCCGCCCGTAGGCCTCTGACATGGCCTTACGACTGTTGTCTAATGAGTACAGCCGGGACCGACCCTCGGAAGCACGGAGACGCTAGAAATTAAACAACTTGGGTGGTAACCCATCTGTGCACTGACCGCGAGCCTAGTTGCTTTACCTCGCCGATCACTTGCGGACCGGTGAGAGCTATGAGCTAAGAGCTATATTTCTTAATATAATTAAGCACCTTTTCATATGATTAATCTTTAAACACGGATCTAAGTAATCATTAAGATGTATCATATTTATGTATCGACATTGGCAATGCCTATTCGCAATACCTACTACCACCTAAAATATTAAATCCCAGAAAAATTTGGTCCATCCTATTTCCACGAAATTTCATTTAAAATCACTGAATTTGTTATAAAAGAGTGTTCATGAAGCATATACGTTGAAAAGGAAATCTGAAAGCCGTACACGACCAATATTCTTTTTGCTCCTGTCAAATCCAAGAATTAGTGCAAAATCACAACATAACATACGTGCCAATACACATTGTAGCCTTAAAGGAAGTTTTATACCCTAGAAGCGCTGGTGGTCGCATATTTTAAACGCTTGAATAAACTTTAACGTATACCCAGACGAGCAATTTGTGATTGACATTTAGTTGTGAGCAGTTCTAAAGGTGATTGTTTTTTGTAAACGAAACGTTTGGAACTGGGCAACAATAATCCACGATAGTATAGAATAGCTACAGCTTATATTCAGACAAATGAAAGCGTATGCATGTTTGTATTATTTTTTTAAAGAAAACGCTCAAATATGTATTTGTTATTGACCAAAAAAATACTCTGTGCCTGGCATTAGGTAATAGGACCCAAGATATGCTGAAGAAAATCAGTTTCAACCTGACTTTAACAACTTTGTTTTTCGCATTAGATAGCTCATTAGACAGTTAAAGACGTAGACGCAAAAGAAAGAAAACAATTAAAATCAAAACTCTTCTTTTTTTGTGGATACTTCTGTGAAATTATCATTATCTCTGAGAAAGCGCAAAAATAAAGAAAACATTATTTTAAAAATGCGACCAAATGTGGCCGATGACATAAAACTAAGTAGTTTTATGTCATCGGCCACATTTGGTCGCCGCATAAATTGCCAGTCTGCTGCCCATACTTTTAAAGTTGTTTGTTAACCCACAGGGTAGTAACGCATCGAGCAATTGTACCAGCTCGTAACACAGTATGTTATTATACATTCGTTCAGGCCGCGATTTCCATTTAATTTATGTAAAATGTTTCTTGATATAACCTTTTTTAAGTATTAAGCTGGTAAATAAAAAAGGTAACTCAAGTATTTAAGTAAAGGATTTCGTGGAATCTGTAAAATATGGGTTGTGTTTTATAGACTAAACCTACTCATTTCCTTTATAATGTACTTGAATTTCATTGTAGGTGATGACGAACTAGCTATCTTTTTGATTATGTTCAGTGCGAGGATAGGTAGTTTACGTTATTTTATGTGAAAATCATTCCATCTATATTTGAATATACTTTGTGATAAAACATAAGTATAACCTTTCCCTTCATCAGATGCATATATGTATCTCTATCTTTCCTTGTACGGATTTCTTTATAAATGTATCGCACTATATTAAATTTCCAGAATCGTCAATAATACTTACTGAAATATCTTGGAAGCTAAAGTAATCAGATTGATTACAGTAGATACACAAAGAAATGCCCTGGAGGTTTTCTCTGAGCTGTCAGTTTAAGGCGGCGTCATTATTCACAACAATAATAAAACATTCGGAACAAAAGTGTTTGATTATACTTTTTGTAATACATTTATAGGTTTCGTTAACTGTTATAACAGCGAAATAACAAAACTACTGCAACATTTTTGTTTCATACCATTATTACAATTCTAAGCGTAATACTAAACTCAATAACGGAAAATCATACATTCAATACAATACAATACAGCGAGTCTCATTGTTCCAGCCAGTCCAGCACCATCTACCATTCCGGAGTAGGAACTCTGCGCTAACCTATGAGCGATACTCACTGGCACATAAAATTTAGGATTCCCTTGCTAACACCCTTACGGGGATGTAGGTGTTATCCTTCGGCCTTGGTTTCTAGAAACGTGACCAACTGATATGTTAACAGTTGCATGTGAAAGATCACATAATATTGAGAACACCTAACAAACTATTAAAGTTTTGTTTTATAATATACCTACTACAGTCCTTAATTATTTTTTCATTTTCAAGGTAACAAGAACGTGTGGTTTCCAAACTTTCGGAAAAGATTTGAATATCTTTATGTAGGTATAAAATTCGGAATTCTATTAAAACATATAAAATTGTATTCAAATAATACAAAATTGAGCGAGCTTTAAAAGGCTAAACATAAATAAATATGTTGACCCATTTAAAGCACGCTCAACTTTGTATTATTTTAATATAAAATTTCATTTTTTCATTTTTGTACTTACCTACTTAAAAATCGTAACGGCCTTATAATAATCGCAGCAATCATAACTTACCTGAAACAAATTAAGAGAATCATTAGTAATGTATATTTTAGTTTTAAAGTAGTAGTCTCGCTATTTTTTATTAATGCCTAGAGCATCCAAAAAAGTGAAAAAAAATTATATTTATACTTTTAGTTACTCCAATATAAAATATTATCTCCTGATACCTTTAAAGTCTAATTATTAATTTTAATCATTTATGTTTTCATCCATCAACTTCATTCATTCATTTTCCATACTAACATTCCACGTCTAATAGCTAATGCAGTTATTACATAATAATAATAATATCTAGGGACAATGTCACACGGATCATCCTAGCCCCAAACTAAGCAAAGCTTGTACTATGGGTACCAGGCGACGATATACATACTTATATAGATAGATAAATACATAGAAAACATCCATGACTCAGAAACAAATATTCGTGCTCATCACACAAATATGTGCACTTACCGGGATTCGAACCCAGGACCACCAGCTTAGTAGGCAGGAGCACTACCAACTAAGCTACGGTGACCGTTTTGTAGGCGCCCTGATGATGATGGTGTGACAGTGTGCGCTGCAGCCTGAATACCTGGTGTATCCCTTAGTCGCTTTTAACGACACCCTCAGGATAGTATGGGCTGGCCCTGTTATTATTTCTAGGCCGGAAACCACACGGCGTCACTCATTAATCTACTTCATCCTTTATTTACTTGCACCAAATAAAATAACGGTAGTGTTTTTTATCGATTTGTATTATTGATTTGGCTGCACGTGTGGTGTAGAGGCTAAGACAGTCGCCTACCAACTAGGCTACGGTGACCGACAAATACATACATTAGTCTATTTTAATGTATGTAATAGGTGCGCGCTCTTTTTTATAAAGAGCCCTTTATTGAAATAGCTCACGCATTTTGTATAAATGTCCATCCATTTCAAAAAACTTACGATCTAAAATATATATATAGTTAAAACTTCTCGTATAAATAGCCACACATTACAAACATTTCGAGCTCTTTGCATAAATAACCATGCATTTTTGCTGTTTCGATGAGTCGGGTGGTTTGAGATCACGTACATTCTAAGAAAGATTTGTATTTAGGTACATTTGGTTACTAGTACCTACCTAGATTAGTAGTATTTACCTGAACGAAGATGATTGTATAACGTGTTACGCTCAAAGAGCAGTTGGACTAATAGACAGCACCTCCACCATATAGGATGTATGTTCCTATAAACTAAAGTCGTGTTCCAGGGCGCCAATAAGATTGTCAGAGCGCATTACACAGAACAAATGGGAAATGGATGTTTTATAATCCCGGCTGATAGTAGGCTATCAATGAATGTATTGTAAGAGTGTATTGACTGTCTTGTTGGGCTAGCCGTGACATCTTCAACAATGACGAGGTGCTAACGAGGTACTGGACCCAAATCTCGAGGTTATCCAAAAATATTATTGTTATTTTTCCGGTAAGAAAAACCTAGTAGCATCCAAGAGTCTGGAAGAGAGCGATGTTATACGCCCGTTCATCGGGCAGTAGGTACGTAAAGCTATCGGTTCTACACCTGATATCCACCGGTCGTATTGTCTAGCTGTCCGATTCGATTATTCGATTATTGAATGATTCATTCATTGGCATATAATAGCTGTAGAGAAATTTCCCATTACTTATCACCAATATCTACTAGTGATAAGAGTTATCCGTTATTGGCCAACAATTGAGCCTCGTCACAGCAAACAATGATTACGTGCCGAGTGTCCTTTATTTCACTATGACAAGGTCTACTATGACTCAAAATCGATGTTTCTGATTGTACTTACATACACGTAGCTCGCTAATGTGCTCATGTACGGAGTTAGCAACTTTGTTTAACGTTCATCAAAGAGCGCTTCAGTGTTCTTTAAACCCAATTGCGGTGCGCTCAACCGTAACGTAACAGTAGCGTGCCCGGGGTGGGTGGGTACCTATAGCGTTAAATTTGTATGGAGTTCAAATCGGCCTTCATTTGTTAGCTTAATAAATTATGTGACCCGTTCAACCCTGGGCAAACCACTGTAGCATAACATTGTTGTACAGAGCATAACTAAAAAAAAATAATAAAATCATTTTATTTTTTTCTCTCACAACAATTAGGTCTAGGTCCAGTAGGTCTTACAATTAGATAACCTTAAAAAAATGTCACCTATGTGAGAGACTGGTGCCTGATGTAGGTTTCCAAACGAAAACCTGTGTTACAGGTCACCAGTGCCCCCACCCTCGGTTAAAAATAAATAGGTACAACTTTAATTTTACCAGACATTGAGTGAAAAAATTAAATAATAACAAACATAAAATAAAGAAATTTAAGCAGAAGCAAATGTGAATGTTGTGTATAATGTGTGAAGATTGTAGATAAATGGATGATTATGTATCATCGTCATGAATGTGTGACAAATGCGAGTGTGATGCGATGGGATGGTTGAATATTAATGGAATTGACATATTTTTTTTTATGAGAGGATCGATAGGAGATATAACTGGAACTATACTATTGGAAGTAAGTATATCAGCTCACTTGATAGAATACTTAAACTATTACCTTGGTGCGTTTGAGCTGGCATCTCTAGTTGCACTTCTCTCGTTTTATGAAGCCCTAGCCCCATTATGTCATTCTCTATCCCGCTTAGCTTTGGAGGGAAGTGGAACTAGTTTTTTCCGTCACTCCTGGTTTCGTTCAGATTAAATTTGTTGTGGGATCCAAGACAGTCGAAGCAATTCCCCGGAACATGCCTGAGCCTCACCGCTCGGTACTCATTTCATTGTGTGCCACTATTGATTCTGGTTTACAGGAGTTGCAGTGGTGGGTAAGAGGAGGGACTAGAAAGGCTAGCCAGCAAAATTAAAATGAAATAGCTACACACATCCAATCAAGTGGGCTTGTAAATAGCAAAACATTATTTGTACAAATAACACTAAATTACACCAAAATGCGTACATAACATTTTGAGAATATTTTAACCCATTGTTAGTTGAATTAAGTGCTTGGAAAAATCATATTAAGAATAATATAATAATAAATTACTTTATTTAAAGCCAACGTCCGCACTAGGGAAATTAATCCCTGTGTCGCGCGGTACTTTACATACATATAATTGACGGATATAAATTATATCCAGACTCAGAACAACTATTTGGACATCACACAATTTTTCGTCCTGCGCGGGAATCATCCCCGGCACAGGAAGTGGCGAGGCGACTGTGTTAACCGCTGCGCCATACGTGAAGCTGACTTCAAAAGGAGGAGGCTTACTATTCGACTGTATATGTTTTATGTAAGTTACGCTCTTTCTCTAATTGTATTAACTTAATTATTAATATATTGTATTTATTTAATATAATTATCCTATCTGTCTTAAATAATTACGTGTCACTAAATACTTTCCTGCTAAGTTGTATGTACCTATCACTAACAATAATTAACTATAATAAGTTACGCAGTTTTGTATCTCGTTTCGTGCAACAGATCATTTTATGTTATTTAGTTTATCTGTATTTCTTAATGTAAGTGAATGTTGTATTCTTTTTTTGAAAAATAAATATCATTCAATTCAAATATCAGAACTCGAAACCTATCCACTTGCAGCGAGGTGTGAGACAGGGAGATGTTATATCTCTGAAACTGTTCACCGCTGCATTGGAAGATGTCTTCAAGCTTCTGGACTGGAAAGGCTTTGGCATCAATGTCAATGGTGAGTACATCACCCACCTTCGATTTGCCGACGATGTAGTAGTCATGGCTGAGACCCTGGATGACCTCGGTACAATGCCCGATGGCCTCAGCAGAGTCTCTCAACAAGGGGGTCTGAAGATGAACATGGATACGACCAAAATCATGTCGAACATCCATGTTGCACCCACTCCAGTTAAGGTTGGAGACTCTGCACTCGAAGTTGTAGAGAACTATATTTACCTAGGACAGACCATCCAACTAGGTAGGTCCAACTTCGAGAAGGAGGTCAATCGTAGAATCCAACTCGGCTGGGCAGCGTTCGGGAAGCTACGTAATATCTTCTCGTCCCAAATACCGCAGTGTCTCAAGTCGAAAGTCTTCGACCAGTGTGTGTTGCCAGTGATGACTTACGGAACAGAGACGTAGTCGCTCACTATGGGCCTTATCAGGCGGCTCAAGGTCACCCAAAGAGCAATGGAAAGGGCTATGCTTGGAGTTTCCCTGCGAGATCGAATCAGAAATGTTGAGATCCGCAGGCGAACCAAAGTAACCGACATAGCCGTAAGAAGTGGCAGTGGGCAGGGCACATAGCTCGTAGAGCCGACGGCCGCTGGGGCAGAAAGGTTCTCGAGTGGCGACCACGAACCGGAAGACGCAGCGTGGGCAGGCCCCCTACAAGATGGACCGATGATCTTGTGCGGGTCGCTGGAAATCGCTGGATGCGGATAGCGCAAGACCGGCAATTGTGGAGATCTTTGGGGGAGGCCTTTGTCCAGCAGTGGACGTCTTTCGGCTGATATGATGATGATGATGATGAAATATCATTAACGGTTAACCGGTATTTAACGTTTAATGGGTTCTATTGTTTATTGTTTTATCCGATATACATCGAACCGATAACAGCAACGTTAATTGCTGTAAGTACGTTGCCTTATTGTCGGTCAGTTAACGTATCGTAGCGAGCCTGTGGCTGACCACGTACCGTAAATCCTCTAGAGTAGCCACTAGGGTGCTTTAAAACAATGTAGACGTTAATTTGCTTTTGTTTCTTTATTATACTATTAGTAAATACTGTAATTAACGTCTATCTCTCATGTAACCAGATGAAATGTTTTAGCAATCTTAAGAGGTTTCATCCTCTTAAGATTGCTCTCAAGATTATATTTTGAATGGTGAAGCAACAGTTCGATATCTATCAAACCTTGTGTTTCGATTCCATATTCAAAATATTAAGCCAAACTATTTACAAAAGTATTTTTTTTTATAAATAGCTAGTGGCAGAGCTGGAACCAACATTGTAAGTATTTATTAGGATTGTAAAGTATATAGACTAGGTTGGGGAAAACGTTTCTTTGCATTTTATTCATAATTCAAAACATTCAACTAAAGTATGTAGGTACCATTTTGTTCCATAACTTTTTGCCATCTTGTAGGTAGGGACATGTTGCTATAGAAACTTGGGACTTCTGGTCAAAATACGGCGACAAGTGGTTTTGGCAGTCCTCTCGTGATGTTAACCTGTCACTGCTTAAGGAATTCTGAAGAGACGGAAACAGGTGGAAATCTGAAGGTGCAAGGTCAGGATTATACGGCGGATGCATTAACACCGTCCAGCCAAATGCTCTTAATTTTTGCTGAGTGGTTTTCGTTATCATGATGAAAAACCATACCCCTTCAATTGATTAATTCCGGCCGCTTTCTCTCAACTTCTTGCTTTAATCTCATCAGTTGTTCGCAGTAGAGTTCAGAATCGATGGTTCTGCCTGGTGGTAAAGATCATAATGAATAATCCCACCACACACACAGCATCACCTTGTTGCGAGTTAACCGGGTTTCGCCACAGTCTGTGAAGCCTGACCGGCCTTTGACCACGACCTTTTTCACACGTTCTTGTCATACGTGATCCACTTTTCATCACCAGTTACCAGCTTCTTCAAAAATGGATCGGTTTCATTACGTCGTAATAAAGAATCACATATGAGTACACGGGTCATTAGATTCCTTCCAGTAAGCTCATGAGGTACCCAAATATCGAGCTTTTTTGTGTACCCAGTTTTTTTCAAATGCGCTAAATCTATTTTGTGCTCAATTCCCAGTTCTTCAGCAACGTCGTAATTACTGATATGCCGTCTAGCTCCACTTTTTCAAAAATGGCATCCATTTTATCCGTAATAGGGCGACCAGAGCGACGTGCATCTTTGACATCAAAATTTCCGGATTGAAAACGCTTAAACTGAATTTTTGCACTAGGTTCATAAACATCGGAATTTTTTTCGTGGCTTGCGTTCCATTTTTGTCTTTTTGTAGTATATTTTTTTTTTAAATGTATAGAATTTCTTCATTGGAGTCACTCATCTTGACAGTACGAAAAACAAATGAAAATCACACATTTTCCTAATTTGAATTTGGAATTATGTTCTTTAAAATTTAAACTCAATGATACTAAGATCACCCCGATACAAATAGTATAGCCAAAGAGATTTTATGACAAGTTCATACATACTATAATGCGAAAGGACTTTTTCTCCAACCTAATATGTCATTGGATATTTATATATTGCCCGTGGGTATGATCCAGTGTTGTATATCTCCTTATTCAGAAGATGTTTTAATAAAGTTCATGCCAGCGATTACCATTGGTAAACTGCTATAATTTGATCGGTAACATACTCATCACATTAATAACATTATCAGTAATCAAAGTACTTATTCTACTATCTACTTTAATGTTCCATTTACTTCTAATTTAATAGTAATAATAAAAATGTTGGGTCAACTAACACACTGCCATTTGATCTCAAACTAGGCAGAGACTAACCCAGACAACTGATAAACATACTTATATATTTCTATATATGTATATAAATTATATGTATAAATTACACCCCGACGAAGAACAAATACCTACTCGTTATTATCACACGATTATTTGTCCTGGTTGGGGATCGAATACTTTGGCTTAGCAATTACGGTCACTAACCACTATTACAACACAGGCCGGTGGAAATGTATTTAATAGCATTTCTCATTATCCATGCATGGTTTTACCAATATAAAGTGAGAATTTATTTTATGAACGGTAATCTGTGGTTAAATTATCATTATAGTAAGGACCGTCGCCTGTTCGAATTTTGGTCGCCCATTCTTGTTGGAAATACTGCAGGGAGGGACATATTAGAATGCCCAAGTGTATGTTATAGCGCACATCAGTCTGTCATCAACCGATGCCATTCAGTCGACACTCCTAAACAGTCCAGGATTGAAGCTTTTCGTGCTTCTATAGATATTAGGGATAATAAATAAGTCTGCCTTGCCTGGAAGAAATCGCAGTAGCGATAAGGCCACTCATTGTATTTTATGAACAGTAATCTGTGGTTAAATTATCATAATAATAAGGACCGCCGCCTGTTCGAATTTTGGTCGCCCATTCTCGTTGGACATACTGTGGGACATATTAGAATGCCCAAGTGTATGTTATAGGGCACATCAGTCTGTCATCAACCGATGCCATTCAGTCGACACTCCTAAACAGTCTAGGATTGAAGCTTTTCGTGCTTCTATAGATATTAGGGATAATAAATAAGTCTGCCTTGCTTGGAAGAAATCGCAGTAGCGATAAGGCCACTCATTGTATTTTATGAACAGTAATCTGTGGTAAAATTATCATAATAATAAGGACCGCCGCCTGTTCGAATTTTGGTTGCCCATTCTCGTTGGACATACTGCACGATGGGACATATTAGAATGCCCAAGTGTATGTTATAGGGCACATCAGTCTGCCATCAACCGATGCCATTCAGTCGACACTCCTAAACAGTCTAGGATTGAAGCTTTTCGTGCTTCTATAGATATTAGGGATACTAAATAATCAATCGCAGTAGCGATAAGGCTACTCATTGTATTTTTACATCTATTTGTAAATTATGTTTACTTTTCTTGTGTATTTTACTTTTACTTTATAGAGATATAGGACTATGACTTAACTATTCGCACTTTAATAGTTGAGCGTAATCTCAATCTTATTTTAATAGCAACATAAACATTGAATTATAACAATTTAAATATGGTTCATTCGACACACATATACGAGTACAAGGTGTAACGTAAATAGTGGACCTAACTCAAGTAAGTATCCTAATATGTCTATGAAACTGAACGATATATAGTAGGTACATCAACTAATGTAAAAATTCAAAATCCACAAGAAATCAAGAATAATGATCAGTTGAAGAATTATGTATGTGAAGCCAAACATTTTTTTACGTATTTCGCAAACTGCTTTTCTATTATTGTGTCTCATGGATAGATAGCGGTACTTAAGTTACATTCAATATTGATTATAAAAAAGAAAACGAACAACTCAAGAAGAACATGTAAAATTCACAGAAAAGTCAACAAAATTAGAACGAGCAATATGGTAAGTGTATAGCCGTACCTCTATATAGGTAGTACATAAATGCTCCCTCTGTGTAATATTATACAATACAATACTGTTTATAGTACACCAAATTTTAACATGTAGAAAATAAATAGTAGTATAATTATGATAAGATTTTCATAAAAATTTGATACAATTTCACTGTTACACATGTTGGAAGTCGTATCTCCGATTAAACAAATACAACATACGAATGCAAATACTATTTCCACCCGCTGTCCCCTAGAATTTGCGTTAAACGAACAAGCCACGAATACCTACCAGTATAACCTAATTATTGTAATAACCATTGTACGTTAGGTTTAATCAGCGATTTAGTGTAAACACGCTATTGTGAGCCTAAAGGGGAATTTGGTTAGTTAAGCTTGGTAGGGATATTTTGTAATCATTTTAGGAATTCTGAATAGTCAATTTTGTGCCAGGGTTGTAATTTTTCAAAGAATGTCTGCAAATTAGCAAACATTCTTATAGAAAAGATTTTTATGAATATTTATTCTCGGAATTCAGATTTTCACAATTTTTTATCTTTGTTTTAAATTGACGTTAACAATTAGCCTCTAAAGCTTTAATGGATCATCTTACATTAAGCCACTAGATGACCGAAGAATATAATGCTTGCTTCGTACCGAACGCTTTGAATTGAACAGTTTTCGAACACATTGTGTTGGAAGGTTTCTGGACGGGCGGCGCGTCCTTAAGGTCTTTCTGTCAACGTCGGACAGAATAGTAGAATAGTGAATTTGATCCTTTTTTGCACCGGAGCGATGATAATTATATTGAATAATTTGTGGGAGTGTCATTTGTGACAAGAATCGGTGTACGTGGAAATGCCTTGGAATTTGACCAGCGCCGCTGAAATTTGGGTGACCCTATTACTATATACCTACACATATGCCCTTATGGCCATAGGGCAATATGTATAGTAATAAGGTGTTACTGGCAGGACGCCTGCAGCACTGCGATAAAATGATGACTTATACCTATAACTCATAGTTTTATGGCGATAAAATCACCCAAATTTCAGCGGCACCGGTCAAATTCCAAGGCACTTGCACTTACACAGATTTTTGTCACAAATGACACTTATTTTTGTCACAACTAAACTAACCTTAGTTTATTTTTTAATAATTATTGACGCGGAGATACATTCCAGGGATATTTTATGCAATTGTCATCTTCGTTAGTAGGCAAAGACACTCGGCTGGCGAGTACGATATAGAATTATTACAATTTACGTCAGTGTAAAAAATCTCTCAGACTCTGACATAGCGAGATATAATTTTGTATATCAGTTTTGAATAATCTAAAACTGTGTGCTGTGTGGTGACGGCATAGAATATCATCACCCCATCTCATCCCGTGGGGGGCGTAGAAATTGACCGAGGGAATACCTACTAGAAAACGGGCAGCAGCGTTTTTCTGTGAACTATGACCATCAAACTTCGATCGCAAACCCGTCTGCCCAGCATGGTTATTATGTCATATGCCCCCATTCGTTGGGTAGACTTTTGTCCAGCAGTGGACGTACTTTGGCTGACATGATGATGATGAAAACTGTGACGCTACCCGTCTATTAAGGGCTGGCCTATTTTTAGCACAGAGAACAAGCATCGCCATATAAGGTGGCATTGCTGCCAGTCTTCTAGCGACGAAACCTTTGATGATGATTTTCGTCTTGTAAGAAGTATAGAAGAGATTTATTAAAATATTTTTTTTTCTCTTTTGTACATAATTTACACAGAACAACTATCGTGCCGTACTTAGATCATACGTTGAAATAGCAAATAGTGCCATTGAAAATGCATCTTTAGCCGTTGAAAGTAATTATTCAGGATCCAAAAATATTGCCATTTTCTCCTAGTTTTTGATAGTAAAAACGGGCAATTCATTCGGCATTTTTATTTTACCGTGATTCTGGGGACATTCGGTATAATACGGTGTTACTTTTTTACGATCCATACTGAAATAGTGTCCTTTTGTGTCACTATTGCATAAAACATTCAGTGGTTTTGGCTCACGAGTGCGCTTTCCGAACTTTAGATTTCTCAACTCCCATTTCATTTATTGGAATAGATCTAAAATTGCACTTTATCGTTTTCACTTTTGGTGCAGTTTTTAACGGAGTTGCTTCGCTACTGCGTCAGCGTGGTCTTGTTTCGGGTTTGAGATAGTAAGGTTAAGGTTCTGTATCCATAGACATATCTTACAAACTAATGAGAGAAACTGCTCTCATCGGATCGTAAGTAACCAGTAAGGTGACGCATGTAAGTAGACGAGTGATTCTGAGCATTTCTGTGCTATGAATTATTATTTGAGTTGTTGGTCCAGCTGTAGTCGTCAGAAAATAGTTGTTAGGCCATGTCTGAGGCCCTTGAACAATTCTGCCGAAAGAGTAACCACTGCCCATACGAATGAATAACTGAATAAGAAAGGGTAAGATTATTGACCATATCAAAAAAAAAAAAAAAATCTAATGATGCGTTTTGTTGTGATTTATCATTTGACGTTTAATGATAAATTACAACAAAGCCCTTGACAAAGATTGACAAAAATTGGAAATTAATTGAGAAAAATCGTCTTTAAAAACGAGGAACTGCCATACCTACCTACGCATCTTGTAATGATTTTATAGTTCCTATTTATTACTCAGTATGATATTGATCCTGGAGTCACGAATATCTATAATATTATTAGTTGAGATTTTCGTAAGAGTGGAAATGATGTCACTTGGACGTGTTCGTGATGTCATTATTGTAATATGGTTTTACTGATCATGACACACGGGTCAACTTACCAGATGTGGATCACTGAACTAATGACTTTGTACATGACTCATTCATTATTACTTGCATTTGTAAAATAAATATGTACGTAAATAGTTCTTTATCAATATTAAGTTACTAGTAGTATTTCAAGAAGAAATAGGCATTACGTTTTACAATAAAAATGGGCATCGCTGTCATAGTAATATATATATCTTTTTGTGAAATCTCTCATGATACATTGATACATTTTTTGATAATACGGTAAAATAACATTTTTTGAGAGAAAGTGCAGAGCATACGTTCTGCACTTTCCTGCTGAAAAGGATCGAAAAGATAATGATATATAATATCAAAAGATGAGTAATGGAGTCTGGTGTAACTTTATCATCATCGGACATCCATAACGATCAAAATAAAAAAATAATATTTAGTGTTAAATCCGCTAATTGTCAGTTTAATCAAGCAGGTGCAACATGCATCGCCCTCACTGACGCAAAAATATACCCATGCAAGAATAAACATATAAACAAGCAAATAACGTGGGCTGGTATGGTACCCAACACGTGTTTCAGTCCCCCACGGATCATTTTCAAGGGATGCTAACCGTCGTTACTTAAACTTCTACGCCTCATTTCAGTGATCTGTAACCATCTATAAGCTAGTTTAATCGGTACGGTTCTTAGTTCGACGCATTAAATATATAATATTTCTCAGCAATAATAAATCGTTTTATAATTTGTAGTAATTATTTACAGTTAATCAATTAATAAAACAATTTATTATAACTTAATACTTAAGCGTTAAATTAAAGGTATTCGAAATGTTCTGGTATCGTTTAGAACTAACTTATTATGAACGATTTATGTGTTCTGTTTTAAGGGCTTAGACATATATACTTTTGATAAGGCTTTACATTATTAATAAACTTTTGAAAACAAAACAAAATTCAATTACTGCCCTTTATAAACATATATTTCTATTTTACATGGTTATAGGAACTATTAAAAATAAAATAAAAAAGAATATATTAAAACATAAATATCTCAGGATTTTATTATTGTTTTATTTAGAAATATATTAGTATGTTTATCAGTTCTCAGGCTCTGCCTAGTTTCGGATGATGTGGCAGTGTGTAAGTTGTCCCACTAGCTTTGCCCCGCAGTTTTAACCACGTTAAACTTTATAAATTATAGCCTATGTGTTAATCCAGGGTGTCCGCTAACTCCTTATCAAATTTTATTAAAACTTTCGCATTTATAATATGATTGTGATAATTTGTATGCAATCTAGCGCTGGTCACTGCCCCTCAGTCCGCTTTTTATTTTTTTAACCATATTTCATGAGTATCTATTCAGCCGTGTCAAATTTACAGCTCTTTTTGTAACTGAAGCCAGGGATTATGATGATTAGTGTAGTCATTATTAGTCAAGGTAAGTATATATGAAGGTAGTTACGAGAAAAATCAATGTTTGTTGTTATTGAGTGCCTCATTCATCTGCAAAAGCAATTTGTCCCGTAATTGGAGTATTTTGTTAGGTTCTGACATCTTTAGTCGCCCTTTGGGATTGCGGACAAAGCACGAAATTGGCACTTCGGACGTTCACTTAATTGAGCTGAAATGGTTTATTTTTTGCGGAAATTTTCGAATTTTCGTCGAGTGAGTTTACGTCATTGGGATGAAAGCAAATTAATTAAGGGACGATGCTGTCATGACGCTGGACTGACGGTTAAACTGAGTAACATTAGGACATATTGTATGAATTTTAATGAAGACATAATCTCGTTAGAAGACAATCAGGCATTCCACTCACGACGCGACGCCATGTGAGTTTTGACGTTTACAGCGTTTTTATACGTAAGTAATAAGGATGGTTTTGGTAGCGTAAGCGAAGACGTGCTAACATGATACGGTACAGTCGGCTGCAGAAATAACGGTGCTAGTGGGTGAATATCGAAGATTCAACTGATATTTCATACTACTGATGGCTTAAAAGGAGGCTTCGGATACTTGTAATTTTATTTTATACTGTTTGAAGCTCAAATAAATTATTATTATTAGCCGTTTGGGGTAGAAACCTTAGGACCATGGGGCCGGAACGCACATTTCGGGAAATAGCAAAAAGATTGATCGACGCTTCCCATGATCAAAGGGCTGGTCTATTCTTGGGTCAGAGGCTCAGCATTGCCATCCAGCGTGGCAATGCGGCCAGCCTTCTGGGCACTTTTCCTATACGCGATGCGGAGGGATTATTTTAGGGAAAACAGTGTATCTGTAGTTTTGCTAACACTACAGGTTAAATATAAATATACATACACACATCAACACAATCTAGGGATATTGAACATTTCATTGATTATCTAGAAAACTATAAACATTTTGTTATGACTGTAAATGGAAGAATTAAAGATAATTTCATGGCCGATATTTAAACATTAACAACACGATGCGATTTTGTTTTTCTAATTAATAAAAGTCTTAAATTAATTAAGCCATAGAAAATTACTGAGTGAACAAAAACATTTTATTCTTATAAAATTATTCAATCGAATTAAATGAATAAAAATCTTACCAAATCTGATAATCAGTAATCGGTATTTCCTCCTCTAACATTAATCACACAGCGGCAACGATTTTCCATACTTAAAATTAAGGTGTCAATGTCTTGCTGGGGTATGCAGTCCCAAGTTCTTTTTAAATGTTCGAAAAGTTGTTCTTCTGTTGTCAAGTTGGGCGGAAAATCCCTCAATGCTCTTCGCTGTAACATGTCCCAGGCGTGTTCAATTGGGTTTAAGTCTGGCGACTGTGGAGGCCAATCTAATACCTGAACATCGTGTTCTCGAAGGGCGGCCCTCACCAGCCGCGCTGTATGGGAAGGTGCATTGTCATGCATGAGCTGAAATTCTTGCCCCGTTAGGGCCCTGAGCGGGACAATGACACGTTCTACTACCTCCTCACGGTATCTATGGGCAGTCATGCTGCCCTGAATCCAAATGAGTTGGGTTCGTCCGCCGATTCGTATTCCTGCCCACACCATAATTGTCCCGCCTTGGTAAGAGTGGACCTCCTGTGGATGTCGGAGACGGCTGACCCTGCCTGGAGTTCTCCAAACGCGTGTTCGTCTCGAATCTGGATGAAATCCATAGCGGGACTCATCAGTGAACAGCACCAATGACCATTGTTGATCACTCCATGTCAAATGTTCTTGAGCCCATAAAAGTCGCCTACCGCGATTGCCACGTCGCAGCGCTGGGACTCGTAGCGGTCTGCGAGCATGAAGACCAACTTCATGCAGCCTCCTTCGCACGGTTTGGTCGCTCACCAGCAGCTGCTGACCCTCCTGGAGCCTTTGCACTAGTTGCATCGCTGTGATATTGGGTAGTCTTCTGGCGGTCATTTGGAGAAATCGATCCTGTCTCTGAGTGGTAACACGATATCTACCTGTGTGCCGTTCTGCCACATCTCCAGTAGCGCGATAACGTGACCACAGCCTGGATACCACATTTTGGCTTGTGCCCAGAGACTCAGCAACGACGCGTTGAATAGCACCGTTTTGTAACATGCCAACTGCCCGTAACATTTCATCTCGACTCAAATGATGGCGTGGCATGACGCTAAAAAGCTTACACAACCAATTGAGAAAAGAAAATAAAACAATTTATCAGGTTTTCTTCAATTAACACGCAAAAAAAATTTTAATGCAACTTCTTGAAATTAGATACAACTCAAGATTGCGCTGTGCTTTGCGTGTTTTCATTTGTTTCTAAATTTTTCTTTTTTCTTTTTTAAATTTTGAATAAAGAATAGACAAGGTTTAAATCTGTAAATAAACTTTTTAAGGAAACTAAATAGGTTTTAAACAATAAAGCCATGTTTGATTTCAAAATAACGTATCCCTAGACTTTGTTGATGTGTGTATTATTAATTGAAACTATCAATAAAATAGCCGCATTATTATTATTATTATATAATACTAGCCCAATATAGGCATATTTGGCAAGTAGGTATCATAGTAGGTATCATTATTTTGTATATATTTTCTACTGTAAGCACAGTATAAATTATATACAAAATAAAACAAATGCAAGACCATGTGTGTAAATACAGGTTCATTCTCTATATCTACCTTCTTTCTTATAATTTCATAAGACAGCTATCTCACATAACCGCGAAGAGGTTATTATCTGGCATAGATGGATGGCAGTGTGTTAGTTGTATTTATTTATGTACACAGTATCGCCTGGTTACTGATTTCTTCCAGAAAATACTGTGTTTATAGCTATCATGTTTGTGAATAGAACATCAATGAACGAACAAAGCTGTTAGGTTCGTAAACTGATTATTTAACTGTTTAGAGGAAGAGCATATTGTTTTTGGCTTAACAAGCTTATGGTAATATTATACGATATTCCGGTATAGCAAGTATATGAAATGGTTTTGTCTGTAAGGTGGAAAATACCGCGTTTATACAGGCTGGCCGAGGAGTTGACGTTCAAACGCAAAAGGAGAAGGAAACTTCTGGGCCCAGCAGTTAACTAGTTGAAATGTGGATTAAAAAAGCCGTTATATTTTTCTAAAGGAAATCACAAAATATCGTATCATGTTTCTATCTAGGAAGCGAGAAAGGTTAAATTAAGTTATGAAACCAAAATAATCGATTAAATAATGACGAATTGCTCGCAATCGATTAAGAATAAATCGGTAAAATCTCAGAATATGTTTGAAAATCAAGTGACAAGTGTTTTTCGTGGAATCGATTAATAGCGGATCGCATTCCATTAATTTTCCTTCGGGCAACACTTCTCTGCCTGACAGCCTTTACATGCTCTTTGATTTGTCACTTGTTCGTTGTCTTTCGTTTTAAGTGCGCACGTATTTTCCATGTTTTATTTGTGGTTTTCTTCGACTGTAGTGACTGCCCGGGGCGCGGGGGATCCAAACGTGCCAGATCTTCGATATGCCACACTCTCCATGCATAAAACCATAACACAACCGAAGCCATTCAACAATATTTTGTAAAAAACTACAATGTTATAATTTAGCCTCACTTTTACTATACTTTATATAACTTGATTCCTGGAAAGCCAAATTTCACCAAAATTTCAGTGAGGTCTTGTTATTATATCCTCTCACAAATAAGGCTAGTTTGAATCAGTTAACACCTGGGCCCAGGAATGTATGGAGTCATTACCTTCTCCTTTTGATACTTTATGATGAGGAGTATCCGAATCATCGTTCAGCTGGCCATTTGCGCGGGATAAAGACAACAATTGTGAGTGCAAACACAGGAGCGCTTTCTATTCCATCACTCTTATGATACGATGGGGCGACTAACGACACGAACGGAAAGAGGTCATACGCGGAATAGTAGTTGATTTCTTCCAGGTCATACTTCCTTTACTTATAAAATGTTTTTAGCTGTAATATGTAATGTAGCAATGTTTATTACTACTACTTGTTTTTGGAGTCTACCAAAATAGTAAGAAGAAAATAATATGATGCGAATCTGTATGTCTGTTGTAACATATTGTATATTTTATATAGGAAGGTAATTGTTGGCGATATTTGTTACAACAGTAGTAGATCACTGCCTAGTTGAACTATATACCCAAATAAGACATAAGCCATAATTTATTAAGTTTACCGCGGGTAAACCGCAGGGCATAGCTAGTATATTTTATTATAATATACGTACCCCATGACAATCTGTCTTGTTCCTCAGTTATTTATAGGTGCCCAACCCGCACAACTAAAAAACAAACATAAGTCCTCATAATTTGAGATCCCTCAGTAATTTTAGCAATTCCAACTTCGGTCAGAATGGACGTCGTTACGCAAAAGGCTCTCAAACGGTTTATCTGTTACACAACGTAAACATTTATGTTATGGGACGGGGCGTCTGTGTAAGCTAAATGAAGGGAATTAAAAACTTTTAGATGGGACGTTTTTATTGACTAGCAGAAGTTTAGAAGGTCACAATTCAGGGTGACGAGTCGGAAAATGCCTGGCGACGTTGACGTTTTTTTTTAACTTCTTCCTTTTTACTTTTTTTTTCATTTTAAAAGACAATGCCACTAGGGAATCTAATTCGCTGTATCGCGGGGTAGTTTACAAACATCAGACTCAGAACAACTATTTATGGGTCACACAAATTGTTGTCCCGCGACACGAAGCGGCGAGGCGACTGTCTTAGCCTCTACACCACACGTGCAGTCAAATCAATAATAGAAATCTATCGATTAAAAAATGTTATTTTGGTTTATGTACCGTATATATATTCATATTTATGTAGTAAAAACCGGTTATTTCAATATTACAAACAGACACTCCAATTTTATTTATTTGTATAGATATATAGGGCTATATGGAGAGAAATTTACGCACAATCCTGGCATTCGCCAGCAAAACCGCCTTCTGCATGTAACTCTCCAGCCAAATATCAAGTCCTAAACTTTCAAGGTTGTTCGGCTGATATGATGATGATTAAGTATATTACAACGAAATTTGTCGGTCTTTCATTATATAAGTTATACGGATAGTGCGACGAAGTGTCAAGAGAATGCTCCCAACCAGTAGTTCTACAAACCCAGGGGTCACACGACCCTTTGTTTAACGGTAGTGTTTTTTATCAAAAACACTACCGTTATTTTATTCGGTGCAAGTAAATAAAGGATAAAGTAGATTAATGAGTGACGCCGTGTGGTTTCCGGTCTAGAAATAATAACAGGGCCAGCCCATACCATCCTGAGGGTGTCGTTAAAAGCGACTAAGGGATACACCAAGTATTCAGGCTGCAGCGCACACTGTCACACCATCATCATCAGGGCGCCTACAAAACGGTCACCGTAGCTTAGTTGATAGTGCTCCTGCCTACGAAGCTGGTGGTCCTGGGTTCAAATCCCGGTAACTGCACATATTTGTGTGACGAGCACGAATATTTGTTTTTGAGTCATGGATGTTTTCTACGTATTTAAGTATATAGAAGTATGTATATCATCGCCTGGTACCCATAGTACAAGCTATGCTTAGTTTGGGGCTAGGAAGATCTGTGTGACATTGTCCCTAGATATTATTATTAAAAAAAAAACCTTCATCACTCCCACCTATGCCATTTGTTTTGCTTTTCCTCAATATACCGTCCACCTTCTCTTTCAGTTACTATAATTTCTTCATGGTCTTCCCCATCTCGTCTTTGTTTCTATTGCCCCTTCTTTTACCGATGTATTGTGACGTAACTACAATTGAATCCACTTTGCTTTTCCTCAATATACCGTTCACCTTCTCTTTCAGTTTCTAAACTTTCTTCATGGCCTTCCCCATCTCGTCTTTGTTTCCATTGCCCCTTCTTTTACCGACGTATTGTGACGTAATTACAATTGAATCCACTTTGTTTTTCCTCAATATACCGTCCACCTTCTCTTTCATTTTTTAAACTTTCTTCACGGCCTTCCCCATCTCGTGTTTGTTTCCATTGCCCTTTCTTTTACCGACGTATTGTGACGTAACTACAATTGAATCCATGTTGCTTTTCCTCAATATACCGTCCACCTTCTCTTTCATTTTTTAAACTTTCCTTATTGCCCTCCCCATCTCGTCTTTGTTTCTATTGCCCCTTTGTACCGCCGTATTGTGACGTAATTACAATTGAATCCACCAGGTACGTCTCTTGATATTTGATCAACGATTGTAAATACCGGTTTTTTATTACGTACGATATTTAAACGGAAAGTGAGTTAGTCATTGGTCGTTTATCTAATTGTTTAATCGTTTCCTACCTTTTTGGTTATATGATATCATTTAATAATTTAAAGTAGAACACAATAATTGGGAAACCCCAAACTAATATGTTGTTTTCAACAACTCGAACATGCACCATCTATTCTCTTGATGGTCACGGTAAATACACCCTGATTGATCTCTTTTGTAAGTACCATTATCTCAGGCACTAGTTAATCCGAAATATGCGATCACGGCTTCTCTAAACCAAGTGAAATCTCTTGGAATTTCTCGTGACACTGCACGCAATCCGACATATCGCTCGTCGATAGTATGACCCCGAGTATATCACGGGATTGGACTGCCTCGTTGGTCTAGCGGTAGCGTGTTCACCAGCAGAGAACAAGGCCCTTGGTTCAAATCCCGGGTCGGGCCAAAAAGTGATTTTGAACTTTTCTGTAAATAATAAAAAATTCTCAGCATCAGCCTGAAGTCTGGGAGTTACCGGTATTGTGCCTCGGAGAGCACGTAAAGCCGTCGGTCCTATACCTGACCTCTTCCGGTCGTGTCGCTAGGCGTCCCATCGAATCATGAGAGTGATGGAATAGAAAGTGCTCCTGTGCGCACACACTTGTGCACTATATGTCCACGCAGATGGCTAATCTCTATTGAGTCCAGCCGCTGTGGCCGGAATGCGGCTAGGAGGACATTATTATTTATTTATTATCACGGCCATCATGTCCTCATTTGTTTCGATCAAATTCTCTTCTCTACTCCACTTCGCATATTAGCATACAGCGACAGTTGTATGCTAATATGTGTAAAACGTCCCTAAAAAGGTCGGGAGGGTCGGGCGCTCTGGTGCATCTGGTGCATGAGTCCCTCAGTAACTACTCTGACTTGCTATTCCAAAAGCGTTTAATTTATTAATTAGCTTGAGCTCTGACTCGACTATATTGCCGGGTGAAGTAGTTAAAACCTGCTGTACATGGCATGTTAAAATAGTACATAAAAGAGATTGAGATTTTTAAAACTTGACTTTGAAACGACGACAAGTACGGAAAGAAATGTATATCAGAAAATAATAAATTATTATATTAATAAATCGTAAGATAAAACTTATTTGAGAAATCATTTGAAAATTGATAATGACTTACATACAATCCTACTAAATGTATGTTTGTACATTAACTATGTTTAATTGGGTACAAAACCTAGCCATTACGTCAAATATATAAAAAATGTAGGTGGGTTGTTTCCTAAGTCAGAATTAAGTAGTTGTTAAAACGGCGAAACTTCGCTATTAATTAAAACGCACAAATTTGCAATGGCCACCAGAATTAACAAGAGTCAACCAATAAAACTACTCGTAAATGAAACGATAAGCAGATTGGTGCTGGTTAACTAAATGACGAAAGCAATTTACATGATTTAACTCACATTAATGACAATGCACGGTTAAGTGTTATGTGCCACAATGAACTACATTTTATAACTACATTTAGTATATTTTTGACTTTTTTTATTTACGAACCGTAAAATGAAAAAATATGACAGAATATTAAACAGTTTGTGGTTTCATGTGAAACTATTGTAATGAACAGACCCTCTAGCACGAGTTCCTGCAGTTTACTTACTCGATCACACGTACAGTTTCATCCCATACATTGAGCACCAGCGATTCTCGCGGAAACTATTAAGAACTAAAACTCTGGTGCTCAATGTATGGGACAATAAAAATGTGAGCCGTCACGGGACGCCTGGCAGATGTGAAACATCGACGTTATTTTGTAAAAGTAATATGCAGAAAAGAACATATTGTGATAGGAACTAAATATGTCATAATGATAAAATAAAAAGTCGATTGCGCATGCGTCACGGCATGCGTCGCCACGCCAGAAATCTGTTTTACGTGCGGCTATAGATGTTTCACATCAACAAAGACAACAAACTGTACGTGTGATCGAGTAAGTAAACTGCAGGAACTCGTGCTAGAGGCACAGATGCAGTTTGCGGTGACCAATCGAGATACTGTCGGAGTATTTAGCTAAGTATGTTTTTGGACGGAGCAGTCTCTGGAAACTGTTAAATTCTATAATGTTGTGCTTACTACTGCCTATAATATTATTGATAAGTACACTAGTAGATATGTTCATACCAAAATTCTGAACAAATTTTATTTATTTCATTATGATTTTTTAAAATTTGTACTGATTACTAATGCTATGGGCTGATTACTATTGCTATGGGCCGTCGATGCCTGAAATTAAACGATTTTTATTTTTATTATATTATTATTTATTAGGCTCTCTAGCCAATACAACTTATCATTAAGACCTTGTACCAAGCCGTCTGAGTATTATTGGCTTACATTTATGTCTTCAGAACTAGATGGCAATAACTATGTTACTTCAGAAGCGTTCAAACGTCCAAACAGCAATAATAATTAAGATGAAGTTGATGAATTAATAAAAAACGTTTTATGATTTTATGTGACCAAATAAAATTAAAATTAAATACACAACCAAAATAATAATAATAATAATATCTAGGGACAATGTCACACAGATCATCCTAGCCCCAAACTAAGCAAAGCTTGTACTATTGGTACCAGGCGACGATATACATACTTATATAGATAGATAAATACTTAAATACATAGAAAACACCCATGACTCAGAAACAAATATTTGTGCTCATCACACGAATATTTGCACTTACCGGAATTCGAACCCAGGACCACCAGCTTCGTAGGCAGGAGCACTACCAACTAGGCTACGGTGACCGTCAAAATATTATCAACAATGAGATTTATTTGGATAAATTCCTATCTACGACAGAATTGTGGCTGTTATTGAGCTTAAGGTTTCTGTTACATTGCGAATGACTACACTATAATAAAGGCTTATGAAGCTATTGTTGTGAGCTCGTCGCTAAGTTTAAATGAACTTGATTCTATTGTTGTCGCTACGTAGTTCATTATTAAAGTACACCTCTACAGTACAGCTGTTATACTTCACCGGCGGACACTTTGTACTATAAACCGCCCTTTACTGCCTAGCTCTAAAAACGGCCTAAACTGTGGACGCAAATATCTCGCTCTATATTTTAACTTTTGAGATTAATCATCAAGTGAGCCGACCGACGTCCACTGCTGCTGGACAAAGGCCTAGGCGCCATAATCGCCATGCTTGGCCTCTGATGATCGCAATATGATGGTCGGAGTACACATAGAGACTCTGCTGCCCGTTATTTGGGATATATGTATTCCCACGGATCGACTTCTGCGCCCCCGGGATGAAATGGGATGGTTATATTCTTCGCTTTGGTATTAATTTATTAATATTCCAAAATATTCAGAGCAATATTCATTATTCTAATGATTATTGCGCTGAATATTTGTTATATTGTTTTTGTATTCACCAAATTAAATTGGAACAATTTATTTTTATGGACATCATAAAAATAATTTAAAATATTGTACAGAGTATTTCTGAATATAAAGCAATTTTTCGCAAGGCAATATGATGATTTTCTATGTCATTAAACATACCTAAATGTGTAAGCAGAATTCTGGGCTATAAGGTTATATATATAAGTTATTTAGTTAAGGTTATATAGGTGTATCAAGCGGAAGCGGAAGCGTAATGGTATCGACTTATATATCAAAATAAAATTCAAAGGTTTGATACCATGAGAAGGAATTTTGATATTGTATGTATGTACTTGACTCGATTGTCTTGGCGTAGGTATATATGTATTTAATTTTATATAAAATTTCTTATTATTTTAATATATGTACATGTATTTTAAAACTACGCTTATTTTTGTCGAAAAAATAGAAAAAACTATATTTTCAATAGGTATAATGCAAAAGTTTGACTTCTATAACTTTTTTTATAGAAGTGAACCTTAGCGTTTTATTAACATTATGAAAATGTTACTTATGTGTAAAGAGGGTTTAATACCAATTTACTAAGAAATATCTACTTTTAATGTGTAAATGTAAATACATGCATGCAAACTCCTGTGTTCTCTCCTGTATTAGGTTTATTATACAAAATAAAGAAAATTTGAATTTGAAATGTTTTAACTATTGACAAGCGCTTTTTAAAAGTCTAAGTAAACACAAACCGTATTTTTATTCAATTCTTTCAAAAACATTATAACGGTAATGTAAGCTTAATGCATCATCGATATTTTACACACGACGTATCCATTAAGCCTACAGTTCAATTTGAATTAATCCAATTGCCTGATTAATAAAATAAACAATAGTCTACTATTTAAATACTAAATAAAATACATTCATGAAAGAGCTCTTGGTCAATCTACCTCAATTTTACAGAAGATTAACCAGTAATAACGACTGTAGATAAATGGAACAACTGTGGACATTACGAGATAGGAAGCTCAAAGGACCGACGAAAAAAGGATGACTTAGACTGGTCTCTCGTGTTTCCTGAAACCAAAGGCCACACTCGGTAAGATCACGAAAAGGCGAATCTGGAATAGGCCATCTTTAGAATATACAGACACCAGCACATTGGGGTAGCAGGCTACCCCAATCTGTCATTTTTTTTATAGATTTTAAGTTTTTCGCAGAAGCATAAGGTTCACTTTCAATTGGAGAAATTTGACAGATTGGGATAGCTTGATGTGCTGGCGTTTGTACATAATTTAGTAATGATTTTTCGAAGTGAAAACTTTTTTAGCGACGTTGTGCACTTTTTTGGAATGGGTAAACGAATTTCAAACTCGCGTCAAGACACGTGACCTGATCGAATATTCTTAAGCCGGAAGATCTTTTTTTAAGTCATAATGACCGTTTATACATGACCGCAGGATTATTGAAGTGAAAACTTATTTAGTGGCGTTGTGCACTTCTTTTTCTTAATTACGTTAGTTTTTTTTCACCCGACTGCCTAGCCAAATTTAGTTTTATTTCTAAAATTTATTCCCACCATAGGAAAGGACGTAATGTCTATCAGTCTTTACCGCCCAAAGCTGGAAAGTAGCATCTTTCACTCGCTACTTGAATCAAATGAACACTACTTTCCGAGTATGAGAAACGAGAAAATATTTAGTTTTCACTTCTATCGGCAGTCCCCAAAGAGCACCCCGCATGTTTTTTTTTTAATATAGTATATCAGACGGCCATGTTTTTAGAAACAGAGTTCATGGATGGCAGAAGGATGGTACATGGTGGTGATGGTGGATGATGGAGCGCATGGATGGTGGTAGGAAGGGAACTCATATATTGATTTCTCGGTGTGTATTGTTTGCAGCTTACCGGTGCCGCGCTGGATTAGTAGAGGATGCTGGTTCGAATCCCGCCATACCGTAAAGTTTGATTTCCAAGTTTGGAGTTTAAACTTACGCTTTGCAGTTTAGCTTTCTAAATACATTGATTTAACAACATTCATGTATCAACTAGTAAAAGTAAGTAAGAATGCAGAAAAGTCTGTTTCATTATGTTTCTTTTTGTTGGGTTTTAACTATTCTCCTACTAAATCCTTTAATTGTTAATAATGCAAAAGTAAGATAACTATTTTCCTTCTTTTTCAAAGTCATGCCCGCAAGGCGATTTTAATCCCTGTGTCGCGGGGTACTTTACAAACATGTTATACTGACGAACACAAAGGACATTCAGACTCAGAACAATTATTTCTGTTTGGTCACACAAATAGTTTAAGTGGGAATCGAAGCCGGGCCACGAAGTGGCTTTATGTACCTATGTTAACGAATGTAATGATTGAAAGTGTGATGTTAAACTGGCATGTAAATAAACGTGCAAAAGTCTTAAAGGATGATATTCACAATTGATGAAGACTAAATAAGCATCGGAAGAATCCAATGTATGTAATTTTGGAAACGAATATTACTCGTGTAAGCCGGTTTAGTTGGAACTTATCTTATTCAAAGCTTCTCTAAAATCATAACAGCTGCACAAAGCTCACAGCTGGACAAAAGCCTCCCCCAAGAATCAACTTGGGGGATATGCCATAATCGCTACGTTTGGCAGACGGGTTGGCGATCGCGGTATGATGGTCATAGCACACAGAGAGACGCTGCTGTCCGACCGCTGGCAGACACTCCCTCGGCTTGACTTTCTTTTTTTTTATGTCAGAGGTCGATAAACGAGCAAGTGGGTCACCTGATGGTAAGTGATCGCCACCGCAACACTACAGGGGTCGCGGGTGCGTTGCCGGCCTTTAAGAGTCAGAAAAAACAAGTGTTGCTGACCCTTCCACCCACCCCGATGAGCTCTAGCGACCTTACTCACACTCAGAAACACAACATTAAAATATTAATGTTATTATTAAGGAATGTCTTCTGTAAGGTGGAGGTACTTCCCCAGTCGGGCTGCTCTTCGAGCGAATGAACGCTGTGCCCTACCTGACTTCTACGCCCCCCGGGATGAGATGGGGTGATGATATTCTGTCTGATATCCACGCGCCGTCAACACGCAGCAGCGTCTCTTTATTAGTATTTTATTGCATAGTTTTAGACGTACATTCACAACAATAGAATAAAAAAAGGTTTCTATTCACGTAGACTAATAAAAGCCCTTGTAAATACTCAGAACATGTTTGTAGTAATATATAAGTAATTTATAATTATTTCTAGCATATAGATATTTAGGTACACGGATTGTAGGAAATAATTTACAAAAAGATTTGTTTTATAATAGTAACGATATTTAGCCAACTTAAATTAAGTTATTGTCAAGGATCATGTGTAGGTTTAACTATCGAAATTTTAAATTTTAGCTATACTTTTACTACATATTGTCTGTGTGGTTTTGTCTATATTAAGGTACGAATTAAATGTTATTACTATGGCGGACCTTGTGTTTATAACGACGGTAGCGCTTTACCTAATGCTTTCACCAGATCCAATGCGCCCCAATTGTGAAGACCCAGCGAAACAAACTCAGCGGGTGTCTCTACTAAGCATGACTTGACTGAATCCTGACTAAGATTTATTTCAATTCGAATATGGCACAAATAAGGTTACGAAAAACAGATACAGGGACGAAAATTTAATATAGCTCCCATAAGTTTGATAATCTACTTCATACATATGAGTCGTCTGGGTAATATTCAATGTTCTTAGATAGAAACCACACTACAATTCTGCAAGATTTGATTTATACATATAGTATAAATCTGCATTATTATGAAACAGTATCCTGTGTGAGATAGTTTGCGCTTCGTTACAGGATACATTAGGCAGTATGTATTTAGCGAAATATCTTACAAGATAACAGGTAATTCATACATGTTGCTAAATTCTGTGATGCTGGTATTAATGCTGCTGTAGGTTTTCAGGTTACGGCTGTGCTTGTGTAATTAAAGTGATTTAGATAATAATAATGTCCTCCTACCCGAATTTCCGCCACGGGGGCCAGTCTCAATAGAGATTAGCCATTTGCACGGGACATATTATAGTGCACCAGTGTGTGCACAAACACAGGAACACTTTCTATTCCATCACTCTCATGATCCGATGGGACGCCTAGCGACACGACCGGAAAGAGGTCAGGTACAGGACTGACGATTTTATGTGCTCCGAGGCACGGGGGTATAATACCGTAATATATACTCCCAGACTTCGGGCTGATCTTGAGATCTTTTTTATTTTCACAGAAAAGTCTTTGTGGATACTATACTCACTTGTAGATAATAAGTGTATAGCATCCGAATTTATTTCATAAACTCTTGATCGCGGGTAGCATATATATATATATATATACATATTACGAGCAACACATGAAAAATATTGTACGTAACATATAATAATATGTCTTTGAAATATACCTAGTCTGTGCGAATGGTACATCCGGAAGGTGAAGACCTCGTAGAACATTATCTGACCAAATTGGAGACGTTCCAAGAAAGGCCAGCTCAGAAGTACCCTAAACCGGCGAGTATGTATGAAGGAAATCATGACAGTGATGAGGTATTCCTCAAAGCGCTCCTATTTTGAGGCGCTCCTAATGAGTTCCTCGGAGCGCACCTTTTAGTAGCGCTCCCGATAACAATTAAAAATATTAACTTTTTATTCCTCGAAGCGCACCTATGATTAACTTTCGAATAGAGATATGATACTAACTGAAACTTTCGATAGTAAGTAAAACACGTTATTTATTAACGATGTAGTCGTATCATTAGTGTAGCAATAATTACAAACCTCAGTGGTTTACGAATGCTATAATACTTACTTCAAAATGTAAATAATAGCTTCACTTAATTCAGATATACTTGTACCTGTAGTTCGACTACAGATTTACAACCCCAAACTATCGACCAGTCCTTCAAATAGTATCTAACGTAAATTAATCATCATCATCATATCAGCTGGAAGACGCCCACTGCTGAAGAAAGGCCTCCCCTAAATATCTCCACAATTTCCGCAGCGACTTCCAGCGACCCTCACAAGATCGGTCCATCTTGTATGAGGCCTGCGTACGCTGCGTCTTCCGGAAAAAAAATCCGGGATATGTAACACAGCTCCATCTTGCCCAAAATAAGCAAACCTTGTACTATGAATACTAGACAACTGATACAAATTCACATTTAATTTTTTATAAATGTAAACATACAATATATAGAAATACATTAACACAAATATTTGTCTTGAACCCGCAGCCTGGAGTCAATCAATCATCAAGAAAAATGCTTCTCAAACAAATTAACTCCACCTTCATCTCCAACGTTAACACCCCAATAAGTCTGGTTTCTGTTCCATATCAATTAAATCCGTGTTTTGCTAAACAAAGTGCAAAGTAAACTGAAGTATATTTACCTGAACGTTTCGTTATCGACCTTGTGCTATTTGAGAGGTGTTCTACAAATATAGATTGTTTGATTTCTATCGGGACCATTTTTTTCTACAATGCCAAATAAAAGAAACGTGTTTACATCCGTTTCGTACGGAAACGTAGGTTTAATTCGGGTAAAATAAATTAAGTTATAAGTGTGTGTATCTATGTACACAGAATGTTTCTTTAGTATTAAAAACCCTAAAACCCAATTATTACCGTTCTATTCAGCTAGTCTTTTCTCCTTTGTTATGACCTTGAATTTGACTGCCTCGGTGGTCTAGCGGTAGCGTGTTCACCCGCAAAGAACGAGGTCCTGGGTTCAAAACCCGGGTCGGGCCAAAAAGTGATGTTGGGACTTGTCTGTAAAAAGAAAAATTTCTCACAATCAGCTCTGGGAATTGGCGGTATTATACCGCCGTGCCTCGGAGAGCACGTAAAGCCGTCGGTCCCGGTCCTGACTCCTTTCCGGTCGTGTCGCTAGGCGTCCCATCGGATCATGAGAGTGATGAATTGAAAGTGTGCGTTAATTACGTTACATGTTGTATAATACCGTATACGTATTTCTCATTGGAAGCCGTAAGTGACGATGACGGCGCTTTGTTCAAACAAAAAGTGCTCTATGCGCCTAAAAAGTTTTCACTTCAAAACATACATAATATATAGATCCACTCTTTACCAGTAATAGACTAAATAAACGCCATGTAAAATAAAACTTTCAAGGTAACGCAGGTCCTTTTTGTACCTACATCAAATTAAAGGCCTTGTGTTGTCCGCGGTATCTCAAGCGGCAAAATACGTCGTGTAGCGGCTCCGAAATGGGTTACATTGTGCAGAGCGGTGAGTAAATACGCAGGAAAATCCCGTACCCATCGTGACTTTTATTTGATATTTTGAACTTAATAAGATATATATAAATCACAATTAAGTCTCCATACAAATGCAAAAGACAGAACGTAATTTTGATACATTTCGTAGCGACTTCGATACCTGCTGCGTTGTAAAACAACGTAAAAACATTGCTTTCGTGTTTAGAAGATATATTTTTTTATAACGCCTTTTTATAAATATCCGTAAATAACCCAAAACTGAATTATTCGTTGTCACTAGTAGGTACCATTAACAGTTCCATGATGGAACTACTGATTGTTTTTTTTTATTCTTAGTTCCATTTTAAAAGAATATAAAGTCCAGAGCGCGTATCATGATATTCTTGCAAAAATGTACTTTTATGAAATAATTTGGGTTAGGTTAGGTTAGAACTGCGACCATTTAGCTAGAAAAACATTAATCATGGATATCTCCATAGCCATGGGATTCGGCGGGGTGGGGATGATACAGGGGGGTAGCCCCCTTTCCCCACCACTCCTCCCCCCTCCATCCACTTATGTATGAAGGCGACTTGATTTCAGATATTTACCTAAGGGATTTTGTATGATGATGATCATTGGTCGACCGATTTTGGTCATGGGGACCACTTCAACACTCTAACCAATTATCTTAGTAAACTGATGTGCGCACTGAGCGCATGTTGCGGGTTGTCGGGCTTTCAGCTCATCGTTAACTTAGTTAATACTCAAAAAATACCGTTTTATTATAATGCCTGACACAAAAAGTAGTAGTGGCAGTGTGGGAGGCATTTGCCACGTAGAACTTGGCCTCTAGAAGGTGGAACTTAAAGGTTCTTGAGTGGCGACTACAAACCGGTAAGCGCAACATTAGTGGAAATCTTTAGCATATAAGTCTTTCGACTGACGTGATGAATTATTAAAATGTATGTAGTAATTCTCTTTTAGTCAACACCCGCACTAAGTAAATACATTCCTGTATCACTGGGGACTGTATTGCAAACATGCAAGTCACCGACACAAAGCAGAACCAGAACCAGTAGTAGTTGCCCTAACAGGGGTTCTAACCCGAACCCCGGAGTTGCCCGATGACAGCTTAACGACTGCGCCACACCATAATCCATATTAATACAAAATACGTTACTTTAGTAAATAAATGGGCTCACTAGCTCAAACGAAAATCTTGATTAAGCGAGGGACCATCTTTAAAGAAAATGAGAAATTAATGAGGTGAAAAATTAAAACGGAACCTTTTAATAGACTGGAAAAATGCCGCTCAAAGAAAATATTACGGATATATGTACAGACGCCAGCACTTCCAGCTTCCCCAATCTGTCAAATTTCTTTTATAGATTTTCAGCTTTCTCACATAAGCGTAAGGTTCACTTTAAATTGGGAAAATTTGGCAGATCGGGGTAGCTTGATCTGCTAGCGTCTGTACCAAAACTTGGTTTCAGTATTTCTAAGAAAGTTTAGGTAAATGGTAAGGCTCGTCTTGTTAGATATAGAAAAACAAACGTTGTCTTTAATGTTTACCAAATTAACGTTAGAAACGTTAGAGTTTATTGAGTAGAGAAGTTTAAACTTACTTATCGTATAGGCAGTTACACTGATATCAGAGTTGTTCAAACCGCAAAGTAGGCCTCTGACATGGCTTAACGACTGTTGCCTAATGGCTACAACCGGGACCGAAAGCTTAACGTGCACCCAAGCATGGAGACGCTCACAACTTAATCTACTTTTGGTTGTCATCCAGCGATGGACTAGTTGCTTAACCTCGCCGATCGTTTACGGTGAGAGCATCTAGCTATGAGCGCCTCAGAAGTTTAAAGAAACTATGAACCCAGGACCAAGCTAGAACAAGGAAGCATTTGTCTGTTGCCTATACTAATAGCAGCAAATACAATAGTAGTGTTAGCCTCGAAACATATTTCCATTTAAATTTGATCATTCACCTTATTCTTTCATTTGTCTACTGGCGCCATTGTTGCTATGGTTTTCGTAATGTTACGTCCATTTACGGACATAATGAGAACATTATGTAAATTAAGTGTAGTAATATACACAGTTGGTTATATTACCTACTTAACTTTTGTGTATTGTGTTATGTTATGTTAAAATATTGGATTGAAACACAGCTACTCAATTTTGACACAAGTTATAATAAGCCTAGTTGTTATTTCAAATCTTTATTCATGTTATAATGACAGCTTTTGCAAGAGTATATATAGAAATAATTATGTACTGTATAATGAAGAAATTACCTACTCAACAAAAGGTTTTTATATACAGATAATTGAGCAGACAATCATAAGGACCACCTGATATTCAGCGATTTTGTATGATGTTAATTTTTTGTATGACCATTCCGAATTTTGGTCTTCTACTCGGTTTAATACTTTAAGAAATCCGGTTTGCCCCATTATTCTCAGTGTTATATCATCGCACAAATTAAAGCGGCCACTCTTCTAGGTCACGATTAATAAATAAATATCTCGGAATAACTAACACACTGCAATCTGATCCAAAACCAGGCAGAGCCTGCACTATGGTAACCAGAAAACTGAGAAACATAAAATTTTAGTTTTATAGCATTATCGCATTGCAAAACGTTCCCTGAAGGGTTGTTAGCAAAGGGAATGCTAAATTTGATCTGCCAGTGTATCTCGTAGTTTAATGCAGTGTGCCTACCCTTGATTTGTAGAGGTTCATGGTTCTCATGATTAGGGTATGATTTTCCATTTTTGAGAAGAAGAAGAAGTACACTTTATTGGAAATAAGAAAAGATAGCTTACGTATATACATATACGTAAGAATAATACTTATATACATTACTGTATACATACATACACAACATATATACATATATATATATAAATATACTAGCTGTGCCCCGCGGTGTTACCCGCGTTAAATTTTATAAATTTTCTTTGCTACAAACCTCACGGAGCCCGAGACCTTTCCAAAGAATTCAAAACCGTGGAAATCGGTTCGTGCGTTCTGGAGTTATAGCGTCAGGAAGGAAAACCCGACTTATTTTTATATAGTAGATATATACTTATAAAAATAAATATATTAACCTAATTATACACACATAAAAACTTATACGTAAACTAGCATGCTTTCAGCTGATTCAAGTAAAGTCTCGGCGGCAACTAGATAAGTTTAAATAATGTTCTTTGACCATACATTTAAATGTTCTAAGTGACTGGGCGCGTCTTATTTTGATAGGTAATGCATTCCACAATCAGACAGCTTGTATACTGAAAGCTTTGTCAGTAAAATTTGTAGAATGGCAGGGCATTTTAAGTCGTAAGTTTTCTGATGACCGCAAAAATCGTGAATTATTTGTGTGAAGAAAATTAAATCGTTTTTTGAGATAATGTGGAGTAGATGGGATAAACAGAATACTGTATAGAAGTGATGCGATATGAGTATTCCGACGAAGGCGTATTGGTTTATTGCGAGATTCGGATATATGATCATATTTGCGCAAACCAAATATGAAACGTATGCAAAAGTTATGAAGTCGCTTGTGAACTAATAAACATACTTATATGTTTTTAAATACATATTTAATATCGATAAATTACACCCAGACACGAAACAAATCGTGCTCATCACACAAAGATTTGTTCCGGATGGAAATCGAACTCACAACCTCTGGCTGACCAATAGGGGTCACTAACCACAGGCCACTCAGGCCAACGAGCCAACAAGGCTACTTCGGACTTACGACAAGTGAAGAAGACTATATTTAAGAGCACACACCACGAGGAAGAGTTCAATAACCGAATCCACTCGATTGGGCAGCTTTCCAGAAGCTACGTAACATTTTAATGTCCCAGATACAGCAGTGCCTCAAGTCGAAAATCTTCAACCAGTAACAGACACTGGTTGAAGGTTTTGATGATGACTTCGACTTACGGAACATAGACGTGGTCACTTATTATGGGCCTCATAAAAAAAGCTCCAGGTCGCTCAAAGAACAACAGAAAGGACTGTGCTGCTATTTCCCTGCGAAAACGAATCAGTACCTGACGGTCACCGTAGCCTAGTTGGTAGTGCTCCTGCCTACGAAGCTGGTGGTCCTGGGTTCAAATCCCGGTAAGTGCAAATTTTGTGTGATGAGCACGAATATTTATTTCTGAGTCATGGATGTTTTCTATGTATATAAGTATTTTTTTTTTTTTTTTTTTTTTTTTTTTAATTTTTATTTATAAGGTACAAGGTAAACTTAAGAACTAGAACTGTGTCCCACAAAACAGTGTATACTATTTATCTATTTATATAAGTATGTATATCGTCGCCTGGTACCCATAGTACAAGCTTTGCTTAGTTTGGGGCTAGGTTGATCTGTGTGACATTGTCCATAAATATTATTATTATAGTAAAGCTCTAGGAGTACCATAGTAACCACCATAAAAAGGTTCTTGAGAGGTGATAACGAACCGAATGACGCAGCATGGGCAGGTCTCCACTAGGTAGACCGATTATCTTGCAAGGGTCACGAGTCATAGGTAGCGCTGGATGCGCAAGACTGACCATTGTGGTGAACCTTGGGGGAGGCCTTGTCCAGCTGTGGACGCCTTTTCGTTGATATGATGATACATTCTAATTATCCAAAAAATCGTAATTTTTTTATTCTATTCAGAGACAAAATAAATTTAATGTTTAGATGAAAATAGCTTTCACAGAATAAAAACACAAAGTACACAAAAGTGGGGAGCGATACAAGAGAATACTCTTAGCGGTTTGCGGTCGCCATTACTGAACTACAAAAGAGAAGATTTTAACTTTAAACTTTGTGACTTTACAATATCTGTCTTACCAATATGCGGTGGTAGCATTAAAGCGCGACCGTCGTTTTAAACACAAGGTCCGTTATAATAATAATACTGAATACCTTAATATAGACAGAACCATTCAGACAATATGTAGTAAAATATAAATTTCAATCATTAAACCTAAACATAATCTCCTTGACAATAACTTAATACAAGCTAGCTAAATATCACTACTATTATAAAATAAATTGTATAAATGTTTTAACATTCCATGTAACTAAATATCTGTAATAAGCAACTAGAAATAATAACTGTATTACTACAAACATGTTCTGACTATTTACAAGCGCTTTTTTAAAGTCTACGTGTATAAAAACTTTTTTTTTATTTTATTTTTATTCTGCGTAAAGTTTTATAATCTGAACAGGGTTATAATGTTCTGATCAAAATTATATATTTATCATATACAAATTTTACTTCCCCATTGATAACAATGGGGAAGTAAATTTTTTTACAGCGGTACCATGTCCTCAGATAATGAGGTCAGCACATCAGCCTTAAGACATCCACTGCTGCAAGAAAAAGCTCTCTGCAAGGATACCCACAATGGCCGGTCTTTATCAGATAATGAGGTCCTGGATTCGAATCACGGGTCGGTCCAAAATATATTAAAGTTAAAGTAAAGTCTCGGCGGCAACTAGTTAAGATTAAATAATGTTCTTTGACCATACATTTAAAAGTTTTAAGTGACTGGGCGCGTCTTATTTTAATAGGTAATGCATTCCACAATCAGACAGCTTCTATACTGAAAGCTTCGTCAGTAAAATTTGTAGAATGGCATGGCATTTTAAATTTATCGTTGCAAAAAAATCACCTAGCAGCTGGATTCTGGAATTTGGTCAGGTGTGGCGGATAGGCATCCCATCGAATTATAATTATGATAGCTGTTGGCGTAGATACAAACACCCGCGATATAGAGTTGGCTAGTATATAGAAAGATTGGCCGTCCAATCTAAAATTTAGCCAGGAGCAGAAGCTTTGTATCGTTTTGACAGAATTACGCCTAAATGCCTGATTAGGATTTAATAACTACCTACTGGCGGCTAGTTCATATCTATATCTATCGTACGATATTAAAATTAAAGATTCAAGTTACTTCTTCTTCTTCTTAGCGTGTCGATGGCAATCTAAATTAAGTCAGCCCAGAATTCAGCTACGCATTGAGCGTTGTCAGTAGCGTCCATTAGATCTTGTAACGTGCAGGCATTAGGGCACGCAGGACATTTTAACAAGTGTGCCATAGTTTGAGGAACAGAACCACACTTACACTCTAGGTTGGAAATGTTTAAAAACCCCCACCTGAGCAGGTTTTCCTTGCTTCGACCAACTTGGGTCCGGAGTCTATTCAGGGACTTCCAGGATGGCCATGGCAACTTGTGTCCGGGCGGAAGGTTTTCAGCGGGAGGGAATTCAAGTTACTGACTATTTTCTTAATATTGTTACAAAGGCAACTTACTATTCTGAATAACCAATGAGAGCACCGCACCAGAAAACTAATCGAATATAAATATTTTATAGTCCACAAGGGTCATTGTTCCCATTAATCAATATATGAGTGCAATAGAAATTAATTACCTTTATTATGTCTATAATAATATGACAATGAATCATGTAGAATGTAATATCTGATAACAATAAATTATATAGTAGAATATTACGGCTACTATAGTAAATGTATTAGGTATGTGCTGGATGAATGCCAGCACGATTACATTTCATACAGCTGTCATTGAAGATACGATAAAAGCATTACATAATTATTGTATTATTTGCTGCCTGGTTGACTGTATCTCACTGTATTATTTGCTGCCTGTGCCTCTGGCACGAGTTCCTGCAGTTTACTTACTCGATCACACGTACAATTTCGTCCCATACATTGAGCACCAGAGTTTTAGTTCTTAATAGTTTCCGCGAGAGGCGCTGGTGCTCAATGTATGGGAGGAAACTGTACGTGTGATCGAGTAAGTAAACTGCAGGAACTCGTGCTAGAGGCTCTGGTTGACTGTATCTCACTGTATTATTTGCTGCCTGGTTGACTGTATCACAACCTGTGGGGGGCGTAGAACTCATCCCGCGAGAATATGTCCCAGAGAACGGGCAGCAGCGTCTCTTTGTGTAGGTATGTACAGACGCCAGCACATCAAGCTACCCCAATCTGTAAAATTTTCCCAATTGAAAGTGAACCTTATGCTTTTGTGATAAAGTTGAAAATCTATAAAAGAAATTTGACAGATTGGGGTAGCTGGATGTGCTGGCGTCTGTACTATGACAGACATAATGCGATCGGCAACCCGTTTGGTAAGCATGGCGTTAATCCCTCCAAACGATGGTCACACCCAACATGATGTATTTATAGTGTGGAGATCTTTGGGTAGGCCTTTGTTCAGCGGACGCCATCACTAGCCTGACATGATGATAACGAAATATCAAGAAATAAAACATACACGCGTTCTACTGTTCCTCTTTGAAGTCGGTTAAAAATTGTGATATTCTTAACAAGTAAGGTTAATAATATCTTGGGACAATTAACACAGTGCCATCTGATCCCAAACTAGGCAGAGCCTGCACTGAGGAAACCGGACAAGTGATAAACATAGTTTTGTGTCATCATCATCATCGTATCAGCCGAAAGATTCGAAGATCATGTTAGGCTAGTGATGGCCTCTGGATTTGGCTTTTGGACCTACCCAAATATCACCACACTATAAATACATCATGTTGGTCGTGACCATCGTTTGGAGGGATTAACGCCATGCTTACCAAACAGGTTGCCGATCGCATTATGACTATAATATATTTTGTATATATTATATATTTTATTTTTTAATATGATTTTTATACATTTCCAAATATACAGCTACATATTATAAAAAAATCACACCCAGGCATATAACACATAATCGTGCTCATCACACAAAGATTTGTCATGGGTGGGAATTGACCCCCCCCCCCCCCCTCTGGCTTATGAGTCAGGGTCACTAACCACTAGACAAACAGGGTTTGCAGGTATTGCGCATGCGCAATTATTTTAAAAGCATTATATTATTATTTCAAGCAAAATTATAAATATCAGCAACAATCCCGAGCAATTAAATGTATAGCATGTCTATGATATCTTGATTTACACTCACAGTTTTATTTTCATTCTCTGTTAGTATGCAAATAGCGAAGTAAACTAATAGCTGCTGTCATTGAAACTGTTTTAAATATAAATGGCGCCAAGTCATAATTGATGTGTCTAACTACGATATTATTATTATCTTTGGTGTTACCAATCTAGATTTATTACTGGTGACGTCACCTGACGACATCATAGACAACTGGAGTATATCGGTTACGTCAGTTTTATTCACAACATCACAACTAGCTGAGCCCGCGACATTGGCCGCATGGAATAGTGATTTTGGGTAGCATTCAAAAATCAGTAGGTATTCGCATTGATTGTGTATAGCGGGGTGCTTGGAAGTTTCTTACTCGCATTAACTTCAATTACACATATTGTAATTATTACTTTGAACCTTACATATTTCCATACAACCTTTCATCCCCTATTCCCTATTATTATTTTACACCCTTGAGAGTTAAACTTCTACAAACTTTAAATGTTATATTTATTTATTTTTATTCTACAGCCTAAAAAATAAGTTTCAAGCTTCTAGCTCTTAAAATGTCGATACTTCCATACAACTTTTCATCCCCCCATTCAACCCCTTACAACCCTTTTTTGACCTATGTCTGCTGTGCTCTTTTGATTCCCTCGCTAACTAACGGTCAGGATTTTAATTTATGTATCACAGGCTGCGCTCTTGATTCAATTTTAGAATCCTTCGCCTAGTCGGTCATCAAAAATGAGCACGCGGTTCAAAAGCAACTTTGTACTTTTATATAACAAATAACTATTATATATTTATTATATTACTTTAAAAAATTACTTACACGCCGTTATCTTATCAAATAGCTTGTACTTATTTTCTGAATAATATGACTCAATATTGCGAATAAGATGCCTTTTGTTTTCTTTAGTTTGTCTTCAGGGAAATCAAATTCAAAGAAAGCAATTCGATGAGAAGAAAATATTTTTCCCTAACCGCGTTTTAAAGCTAATGCAAAAGATGGGTATTGCATTCTACAATTTCCATCCACTTTGCTCTGGAGGGAAGTGGAACTATTCATTTCCTAACTCCTCCTTGTTTCTTGCTGATTAAATTCGTTGCGAGATCCAAGTAAGTTTAAGCGATTCCCCGGGACATGCCTGAGCCTCGCCGCTCGGTGTCATTTCATTGTGTGCCACTGTTGGTCCAGGCTTACAGGAGTTGCAATGGTGGGTACCAGTATTGAATACTATGACATTATAATCAAAATTAAAATACAGTAACCTAACATTCTTCCGCGCTAAGCAGTATCCTTGTAAATGTAGGTAATAAATATGCTGTGTTCCAAATTTCACCTAAAACCGTAACGGGTATTGGAAAGACTGAATATGTGTAAACCACACACAAACACACACGCGTGTTCTCTTTTAAAAAAAATAAAGTAATTTTATCATGATGATCTTTTAACGATCATAACTTCTACCTTAAAATGTTTGGACCAATGGTAGCCAGCATAAGTGGGATAAAATGGTACAAAGAAGTAATCACCTGAAGTTCGTCACACTTACCTACAAAAAACCACGGTCAATTAGAGTACTGTTCGAATGTTACTGTTAATCTATGTAGAATAGTTATTTTATGAGCGAAGAAGAATTAAGTTTTTATTATTGAGTTACCATTTTTGTTTTTAATTTTAATATTTTTATGAATTCAAGCACGTGCTATCTTCAATTCACGTGCTAACTCAAAAGATGTTGTATAGGAGGGTAGTATCATGTAATATATCTATAGTTACTATTATGTCACCATAAATTCACGTTAGTTATAAATCTACGGATGAACGGAGCATGAAACGTTAGCCTGAAATAAAGCAGTTTACTTACTCATATGTCATTAGGGTCTCCAACTTTGAACTTTTGATAACATACATAGTACGTACATAAGTACAAAGTACATTTGAACATAATATTCCGTTCACACTTTGTTAATTTAAATGCGAAATACTTTATTCGAACGTATTGACTTCTATCATTTAAATATTTTTTATTATATTTTTTTATGAAGTCATACACGTTCTTACTTCAAATCATATGGTCAGCTATTTAGAAGAATGAAAAGATTCTAGTTTCAGCTCTCAAAAGAGGTTATATAGCAGGAAAATAACATGTAATATGATTACAGTTACTATTATGTCACTGTGTTTTCATATTAGTTACAAAATTCCGGACGAACGGAGCATGAAAGTTTGTCCTAAAATAAAGCAGTTTACTTACTCATAGATCATTAGGGTCGCCAACTTTGAACTTTTGATAACATAGTACGTACATAAGTACAAAGTACATGAACATAATACTGCGTTCACACTTTGTTAAGTTAAATGCAAAATACTATGTTCGAACGTATTCATTACGTTAACGATCAAACTTAGCGTTTGTGCACCGTATATTATAACAACTTTTAATGTCCAAAGATAGCCGAAGACGGTTTAGTAGAGAATAGCAAAGATAAAACGTGTGGCGCAGCGGCTAAGACACTCGCGTTCTGAGTCCGAATGTAATTTGTGTCCGTTTGTAAAGTACCCCGCGACATAGGGATTAATTAGGAGCGTGGGGGCCAAGCTAATCGCTGTGTCAAATTTAGTATATGCAAGGCAAGAAAACACACAACCTTGGTCTTCTGAGTATACAGGGTTCTAGCTAACTAGTGTCCAATGTCATCAAAATCATCGTCATATTAGCCAAAAGTCGTCCACTGCTGGAGAAAGGCCTCCCACAAGGATCTCCAGTGGCTTCACGCGACTCTTGCACCGGCCCACGTTTAGTCTTCCGGTTCGCGATTGACTCGAGAAAAAAATTGATTATTCATAATAAAATAAAATAAAAAAAGGTTTTTATTCACGTAGACTTTAAAAAAGCGCTTGTAAATAGTCAAAACATGTTTGTAGTAATACAGTCATTATTTCTAGTTACTTATTACAGAATGACATATTACAGAATGACATATTACAGGTACATGGAATGTTAAAACATTTATACAATTTATTTTATAATGGTAGTGATATTTAGTTTGCTTGTATTAAGTTAATGGTTAACAAGCCACGATAACCATAACAAATTGCGATTACTAACTTTGTTTTCCGTAATCTAATAACGATTGTGAGTAGTCAACCATTTTTTTTTTACTATGTCACACAGATCAGCCTAGCCCCAAACTAAGCAAAGCTTGTACTATGAGTACCAGGCGACGATATATATACTTATATAGATAGATAAATACTTAAATACATAGGAAACATCCATGACTTAGAAACAAATATTCGTGCTCATCACACAAATATTTGCACTGACCGGGATTCGAACCCAGGACCACCAGCTTCGTAGGCAGGAGCACTACCAACTACGGTGACCGAATATTCATTACCTAATATCTTGTGAGAACACATCAACTAATCACTTGCAACTGACATTGTATAAACCAGCCATATTAAAATAACATGAGGTCATTCCCTCTCAAAGTTCCGCCGTCATAGTTATATCGCAGTATTATTTATTTCCTTAAGGCTACGTCATTTGTGGTTTCCACTAATCATCCGTTATGTAAAACACTCTGACAGGTGCATAGCTTCATGTTCGTTCGGAAATCCTCGAATATGTATATCAGAGGAAGATGGCAATCGTAGATTTCGTGTTACTACGATACCCACGCAGCAAGCATTAGTCATTTTAAAAAGAATATCATAAAGTCAGTTACACATAGTGCGTAACTTGATGAGCCTGTTGGCGTGGTTGGCAAATGCTTGCTTCTCACGCCGGTGGTGGTGGGTTCGATTCCCATCCAGGACAGATATTTTTGTGCGTGAACATGTCTGTTTGTCCTCGAGTCTGGGTTTAATTATGTATATAAGTATGTATTTACAAAAGGAAAGTATTGTATGGAATTTATCAGTTATCTGGTTTCCATAGTACAACAACCGGCTTAGTTTGGGATCAGATGGCCGTGTGTAACTAATGTCCCAAGATATTATTATAAAAGTGTGACAAAATCCGTTGAGTAATTTGTTCATGATTAAGTGTCTAAAGAAACAGGAACACGCTTTTACTTTCACTGACAATATATACGTAGGAAGTGAGAAAGTAGGATTGTCCACATCTCTAAACGTTAAGGAGGTAAGTACATCGAAAACCTCCATGAGGGGTGGCCTACGGACGGTGGACTTGGGCCAGTCCATCCTCCGACCAGAATAGGCCCGAAATGGTAGCGCGCCGTGTTCCGCGCGCGCCTCGTTTGAGGAGCGGGGCATGGATGCCCTCAACCGAAGCGGGGCTCACTGAAAAGTGGGCCAGCATCTGTCCAGGCTGCGGTGACTGCGCGAGCGAATCCCGTGGCCTAGACGTGGCCGTCATAATAATATCACCTTAATATAGACAGAACCATTGCCAATATGTATCACAAATATTAGACTTAAACTAGATAATTAAACTTAAACATAATCTCTTGACAATAACTTGATTCGAGCTAGCTAAATATCATTGCTGTTATAAAATAAATTTTATTAATGTTTTAATACTATCAATACATGTGTACCTAATATCTATGTTACTAGAAATAATAATGTATACAACTATAATACTACAAACATGTTCTGACTATTTACAAGCGCTTTTTTGAAGTCTACGTGAATAAAAACCTTTTTATTTTATTTATATTATTTAGACTGAAGGTGGCTGAGGAACACCGTGGGGTTTTAGTCGGTAAACCCAGCCCTACCATCTGGCTGGGAGTCCGACATACCCCGTCGCTTCCCCAGCGGCGATACGATCGATAAAAGATTACCCCACATACTTTTTATCATGGAAAAATGTTAGGTTTGTGTATATCATAAAAACAGCCACGTGCGAGATTAATTAGAAGTTAGCCTTCGTTTTGTTAATATAAGGCAGGCTTTTGACCGTGCTAAAATTCAGTAGTATTGTCAAAACAGTAATATCGGCTTCAGCAGCCAATCTCTATGGAGAGTAGCCTACTAAGCAGGATATAATAATATAGTGTACAAATGAGTGCACAAACACGAGTAGGTACTCTTTATGCACGCATTCTCATAATCCGATCCGACGCGACGGTTAGCCGACTGCAGATAGTTCAGGACTGAGCTAGTTTTAGGGTGATAACATACAGAAACAGCTTTCCGGTACCGATAAATCCATACGGTTTCGTACCGATCGGTGCAGATATATTATATGTATCTTAACTTATACGTTGACTTATAAAGAAACAGGCTTAAACTTATCGGTGCCGACTACCTGGACCGAGCCATACAGGTTTAAGCATGGTGGTCGAAAAGGACAGATTTACCTGTTTCTTTATGCAAGTTAATCCTGCTCTGATAGATACCGACTTAGACAGATTTGTCAGTACCGGAAACCTGTTTCTTTATGTAATCACCCTTATCCCTGGTTGGGAGTTGATGCTATTATACTTCCGTTCCTCCAGGTGTTATACCGCCAACTCCCAGTCTCCGCGCTGTTACTGGCTTTTCTTATCAGAAAAATCGCAATAACACTGTTGGTCCGACGATTAGAACTCAGTTCCTCATTTTCTGCGGTTTTACACACTAGGAACAAAACAGACGTAAAATACAGGCATTAAAACAGCCAGGTATACGCCTTAGTAGTTTTATTTTTGACATTGACATACATGTTGGCAATGATGATGATGCCGTCCTCATTTTTTAATGTCGGAAAAACCTGATTGTGGGTATTAAATTAGGTGGAAAGTGTGGGACGTAAACATTTGAACTAGATAAGCTATGGGTACTTAACTACTTATATCCGATGGTGTTATTATGACGTCATCGTTAAAATGTTATATTTCAGCACCGTACGCACCAATAATATGTATGAAACATACATTGCCAATTTTTTATGGTTGCGTACTAGATTGATAAAAAGGAACCCTTGCGTACAGCGCACCTCTGCTTTTTCGGAACAATTCGTCCACTGCTGGACATGGCCTCCTTCACAGGTTTTGGTCACCGCGCTTGGCATGAGACTTAGTGACCGCAGTTAGGTAGCTAGTACACAGGTGACGCTACTGGACGACTACCTGTTGTATCCCTTAGTCGCCTTTTACGACACCCACGGGATGGTAAGGAGTGGCTCAATCATTCTTTCTAGGCTGGAAAGGGCATGGCTTGATTTATATAGATGAATACATATAGAACGAAACATAAATAATGGAGGAACTTTAAGGGGCGTAATATCTACCCGTGAAACAAGAATTCACACAATACCAGTTTGAGATTTTTTGGCTCCGATATATAATGCATATATTTTGGGTATTTGCATATTGATGAGCTACAAGTTGTTCAGATTCAAAGGCACATTTAGCTCCTTCAGTTACGACCGCTATTCATGTTAAACCTAAAACCTAAAAAAAACGGAACCCTTATAGATTCGTCATGTCTGTCTGTCTGTCTGTCCGTCCGTATGTCACAGCCACTTTTTTCCGAAACTATAAGAGCTATACTGTTGAAACTTGGTAAATAGATGTACTTATTCTGTGAACCGCATTAAGATTTTCACAAAAAAATAGAAAAAGAACAATAAGTTTGGGGTTCCCCATAAATAGAACTGAAACACAAAAAAAAAATTCATCGTTCCCATACATGTGGGGTATCTATGGCTAGGTATCCATAGATACCCCACATGTATGGGAACGATGAATTTTTTTTTTGTGTCTTCAAAAATGATATTGAGGTTTCCAATATATATTTTTTCTAAACATTATAGTTTGCGCGAGAGACACTTCTAAAGTGGTAAAATGAGTGTTCCCCCCCCCCCTCCTGAAACTTCTAAAATAAGAGAATGATTAAACTAAAAAATATATATGTGTACATTACCATGTAAACTAACCGAAAATTGGTTTGAACGAGATCTAGTAAGTAGTATTTTTTTAATACGTCATAAATCAACTGAAATACTTGCTGTTACGGAACCCTTCATGGGCGAGTCCGACTCGCACTTGGCCGGTTTTGAATATTTTGTTTGATTGATAAGGCGCAAGACCGGCATTTGTGGAGATCTTTGGGGAGGCCTTTGTCCAGCAGTGGACGTCTTTCGGCTGATATGATGATGATGATGATAGTCATTAGTATTTTATTAGTAAGTGATACTACAAGAAAGAGTTGATTGAATGAAAGGGAAATTTCGGTTTATGATTCATAACGTATTAAAAAAATACTTACTAGATCTCGTCCAAACCAATATCGGTGGAAGTTTGCAAAGCAACGTACATCATATATTTTTGTTAGTTTTATCACCCTCTTATTTTAGAAGTTACAGGGGGGGGGTCACTTTTTACCACTTTGGAAGTGTCTCTCGCGCAAACTATTCAGTTTAAAAAAAATATATATTAGGAACCTCAATATCATTTTTGAAGACCTATCCGTAGATCCCACATGTATGGATTGGATGAAAAAAAAATTGAGTTTCAGTTCTAAGTATGGGGAACCCCCAAAATTTATTATTATTATATTACGGACGGACAGACAGACAGACATGACGAATCTCGAATAAGGGTTCGGTATTTTTTACGAAACCCTAAAAAGCGTGCATAAATATTATCCCCAATAGTATTTAAATTTGGTCAATACTCAAAACTATATAACAATATACAAAGTCGTCAAAAACAATAGGCTAAATTAATGCCCACCACGAACCAGCTTTGGCTCGTGGACTTGGCCCACCCCTATTCTAAGTGAAGGACTTAGATCTGTTCATATCCGATCAATTTTTATTGTACCTATGCGTACCTGACAGTGATCGAAAACAGACACAGCATTAGTTTATTTATTATTAGCAGTTGAAGTTCTTCCCGATATAATAGGACGGTCAATACTTGAAAAGAATTTCTTCTAGAGCTTTACAAATTTATTTTGATGCTCATATAATTAAGATTTTAGTATCATATTAAACATTTACATAACGAAATTAGTTTACTTATTGTATTTTATCAATATCACTAGCATTCGCGACGATTAATCAAAATATCGATTATAGGAATTGAATGAATATGACGTATTTGCTATTACGTCATTTCCGCTAGATCTAACAACCGATACGGTTTAAGCTTCATCAAACAGTGACTATAGTCAGCTCTTATCAATAAAAGACCAGTCCAGTGGACTATACCTACGTGTTTGCCACATAAATATTGGCACTGTAGGTGCGTCTGAGCATTCATTGCCACGGTCGCGTGAACAACGCAACGCCCAAGCCAGTGTTTTCGAAATAGTCGCGCTGAACGCACGCGTGTACGACCCAAACGAACTATTATTTAATAGTGGTAATGATAAGAGTTGCATTGTAGAGGAAGAAGTGTTGTGTTGTGACGTCGAAACTGGTTTTAATTTTGTTTGCATTCAAAAATAGATCAAGGTGCGTAAAGCTGTGTTGAATAATAATTGTGAATATACTAATTTATGTGTGTTATTGCGGTGTGAGATGAATTCTTGAATACGATATTCTTGTGTAGGTTTGGAGAGTATTAGTCAATGCTTTCATTATAATAGATGTCAGTCTTTTATAGAAAGTGTAGGTGAATACAATAACGGTTGTACTGTTGTAGTCTCGACCGTCTGTATACCGTCTGATTTTACAGTTGCTTCTTTCTTTATGTACCATCTTACCTTGTAGAATTATTCCGGTTCTTAAAATGTCACGAATAAAACGGGCTTAAAAGAGAAGACTCGCACCGATCTTCAATGCCTAAATGCTGTATAAATACCTATCTATTAACTTCTAAGTACATATTAATATAAAAACCGGTAGATAGCTTAACAGGCAACTAATTCCATAATGGTAAAATAATAGATATTGTTGTTAAGACGAAACGTTTAAATGCCTCAAATAAAATTTGTTTAATAAGAAAATAATTCATGCAAGTATTATGAGCAGGTAAATCTACAATATCTCTAATATTCAACCAGTTTGGTATTGGATATTAGAGATTTTCCTGCTATATTATAGAACTTGTCTTTATAAATACAATGTCAACAAAGATTTAAACATTTCGAGACAAATTAAAATTCGATTCAGGTATAAGGTCGTCGATGTCGAACCTGTTATAATTATACATAGTTGACATCACGAAGGAGTTATATCTGCGTAGATACAACTAACGAGTAAGATGTAATAGATTTTTTGATATGTTATGAATACATTTGTTTGTCCTCTTTGGGGGAGGCCTTTGTCCAGCAGTGGGCGTCTTTTAGCTGATATGATGATGATGACATTTGTTTCCTTGCCTTTTTACCATATCTATCATCCCAGTCGAACCTACGACGAGGCTGACTAAATAGTTGCCAGTTCAACCCTGCTAAATAGCAGGGTTGAACTGGCAACTCCCATCTAACATATAGTAACCCGGTTAGACCAAGCTTAACGATTTTAGATATTCTCTATTCTCAGTTTAGTTTGAATTTCTTGGTAACCGGGATCAATGTCTTAATGTAAGATGTTCACCTAGCACCGGATATATTTACATCGCCATCTGAATACGTGTAAGGCGATACATTCACATTATTAGTCAAATATTCTAAGTAATTATCTTTTTCAATAGTTGATTTGGAACTATTTATCTATTTCAGATGAAGACACTCAGCATCTTACTCGGAGTTATACTATCTTTAGTTATTATTGAAGGGAGACATTTAACCGATGATGATTCTGATTTACTATCAGAAATTGAGAGCCAACACGAAGCGACCAAATTGCATAGCTCCTCCCGGCATCGAAAAAGAAGGTGGAATAACTATGGCTATGATTACCCGTCGCCTGCATATCCTTATCCTTATCCCGATAGAAGAGACTATGATAGAAATCAACAGGATTACTTGCCGAAGATTGTGAAACTTCTCGAAGAAATCTCCGCATACGTAAGGAGGCCTCCACCCCCTCCGCAGCCTATCTACATTCCCTACCCAGTACCTTATCCTGTACCCCAATATGTTCCTTGCACAACGCCCCAGCAAGTAACTGAAAACCCGATACCCCCAAATGTAACAAGCAGGTGGCCAGAGATGGACGACAGTAACCAAAACTGGGGTTTCGTTCCGCCGGTTGAAGATGAGGGTCCAGATGTCCCCAACGACGGCGCAAGGCCGGTTTCGTTCGATCCAATCAAACCACTACGACCTCTTAAACGACCCGCACCAGCAGTAGAACACGGCAGTTCTCAAGGAGACGTAAGGAATTATTTTTAATTGTGTTAATTAACAATTATCTCGCATACGAATGAATATTATTTTAGCTTTATTGTGAAAAGTGAATAATGACACTTCCTTATCGAAATTTGTTATTGTAGCTTTGTTTAGTCCATTATCCCAAAGCGATTATTGTACGAACTACAATTTTCAGCAAAATTAAACAATAGGGTTAATCGAAATATCTGTTTCAAAAGTTGTAATTTTTCCGGTTTTTCATTTATCTTTCTATTCCCATTAAAAATAAAACGCCAAGATTAGATTTTCTATAAAACACAACGAAAAGTTGAACACAATTTAACCTCCGTAACAAACTTTTTACACTTTAATAGGTTTAAAAATTAGTGGAAAAAAATTAATTGGATTTAGATTTTTTTTGTTTGTTTTGTGATCTACTATACTGTTATTAAGGTACAGTAAGTGTTACTTTAGATTATCAGATCCAGGGAAATCACATTAAAAAATCATTGGTTAGAATAATTTTATTTCGTAAAATATTTTAGGTTACATTTTTTGCGCCCTAAAATATTATAAAAGTATTAAATTTACATTATTACTAGATTTAGAGACCTTTGCTTAAAGTTATGTTTATGTTTTATTTAAATTTAGAAAATAAGCTTAATATATATAAAATATGCAGTAATAATACCATACAATAACAGTACTTACCTCTATTTTTACTTTTATAGTTCTACTTAATTTGAATTTAGTACTAATAGCGCGTATAGAAAAATAAAGTCATATCTGTTTTCTGAATTCATGCTACAAACTCACAGTATCCGCTGATTTACGCGTTCTTCGTTTCCACTTTCTGATTTCATGTGCACAAGCCGGTAATTCTTTAAGATGACTACAACGTGGTCTTCATTCAATATCTTGTTTTCTAGAGCCAACTGACGACTAAGGCGCCACTGTTGGCCGAAGCGTCGCCATCAGAAGTAAGAAACGTCGGTGTGTGCAGTGCTGCTATCCTATCGTGCTGCGCTGATAGCAACCAGCTGAAGTGTTTCAATGGTTTTGGCTGTGGGGACTACTACGATAATGGTAAAGCATGTAGTCAAGCATCCATCTCATCCGCGTTGGAATCATTCAAACAAGCATACGCGCCGACACAGTGATGTTTGTGAACCGTCTATTAGTCATTGTCAGTATTCTCGCCACATGCTCTGTGGTTTAAATTAAGATTTTTGTTGTATTTGTGAATGTTTATGTTGTTTATTTCAAAGGAGGTAAATGTATAACAACCGAAAAACTACATGAAGATTTTATTTGATCTTTTGTAAGATCTCTTTTAATTGAAGTCTCGCTTCAGAAGATAAATTACTTCGGACAACGTCGATATTTTTTTAATATCAACATTTATATAATCGCCCATTAAACACCTAATAACTCTACAGATCTTCTGTTAAAAAAAACTACTAAGTACTTATTGCCACTTTAACAAAATGTTCCGAGTAAATCAATAAAATTGGTTACGAGGCTGAAAAGTTCCACCCAAAACATATTAGATAAGATTTTAAAAGTAATTACAAGTAAAGTACTACTAATTAAAGCGAAAATATCGGAAGTTAATGTCTAACTTTAGTAATGAATATAGAATTTTCGATAATATTTAGGATTCGAAAATGTATGCAATTTCGAGCAGATTACAGGCTACATCACAAAAACGCAGATAGCGTTCAGCGTAAATAAAGTTTTTACTGTTGTAAAATTAAGCTTAGTTTGCCTTATGGGCTTATTGATTTCCACCAAGTAAGGTTTACAATCAAACAGTTTTTTTACGCTTAGCGATAACTGCGTCTGCGCAAAGGTAAGGTTATGGTGAAAATTCAGATGGCCATGGTGTATCTGTAAAAATATTTGCTTGATTTAGATCATATAATATCAATTGTGTGTATTTAAACTAAGTTTACTTTGATGATATGATATTGACATGAGCTGATACTTTGACTATTTGAATTTCCACCATTCCAACGAGGTATTAAACGGCAAGATATACCTATAAAATCAACATAAGGATTATATTAAACTTATTTCAATGCCATATTATATTGAAGTTGTTCCTTTTGTTCGTATAAGTAAATTAATTTATCGAGAAAAATATATTTACTACACATAATGAATAACAAAAATTGTGTTTGGTAAATTTAGGTTTCCTAAATTGTTGCACACTGTTCTGTGGCTAAGCCTTAATTTTTTCATCTACTGGTAGATACGTGGTACTTATAAACTTGACACGTTAGAAAAAAAATAAAAATACACATTCAACACTCCCAATTATATTCAATAGTAGCATATTGATTTTTAATACATAATTTCAAAAATACGGTCATAAATAATTCATTAATAAATTCAGTCAAAAATACTGTCATGCGTTTGCCAGGTATGTATGACCGTAATAAAGTAAAATTTGCCATGTCAAATGCTGCTCTATAGTTCTGTAATAAATTGCTATTTATCGTGACAGATGCTTTTCTAACACGGCAATTTAATGATTCCACGGCTGAATAATGGATATGTTATATCAATGTACAGACGCCAGCACATCCAGTTACCCCAATCTGGCAAATTTATTTTATAGATTTTCAATTTTATCAGAAATGCGTAAGTTTCACTTTCAATTGGCGAAATTTGACAGATTGGGTAGCTTTATGTGTTGGCGTCTGTACATCACATTAATGCTAAAGACAGTCAGAAACAAGACATTATAAGGCCTAAATTAATAAGAAGCGGTAAAGTATAGTCTTCCTCTTTGCACGACTAAATTATATTAACGATTTTTTGATGTCATTAATTATAATATTAATCAAATAAAATACTACTTTCAACATTCGGTTAGCGATCACTTTTTAGACTATTTAAAATAGACTTCAAAAGTGATCTCACCGATTTTTGATTCAGGCATAAAAAGTATTTTATAATTCGAAGCCTATGACTGTATATCTGTGTCTCACAAACGACGAAACGAATCTATCTGGTTGAGAGCTACGACAGAGACAGACAATATGTGATGTTTTTTTTATTCATGACGTATTTTTAACCAGTTTGATTCACTTGTATTTTAAGAACATTTATTCTGCCGTTTGAACTAATAGATACTTTCTTTTTTTTTAATTATGTTATTCTCATTGGAAGTTTTTGAATCTCGACAGTCTCTTCATACTTCATCTTTGTCTATAGGTAAGCCAAGGTTAAATAGATGTGTATAAACAATTCAGTGTACAACAATCGATAATAGCATTTATATTGCATATAAATAATATTTTGTAAGGTTATTTAATTGGCAGCTGAACAATCGAATAAGTGTTTCCTAGTCTGTAGTTTAGTTATAATATTAATACATTTATGAATAAATCTATGGAACTAATAAAAAAATAACACCGAACATGTTTTTTACTATGCATACTAACACTGAGTTGCCGCGGTTTCTTGTCAGATAAGATCAAATTTCTTAATATCTGAAGGTTATGCCAGTTTTAAAAGCTCTGCTTGTGACAAATAGTATTTATTCTATTAGCTATGGCTATTGTCAGATAATGTTAGTGTTAAAAGCCTCTTATAAGTCGAATTTTATACTAGATTAGATAAGTAGACATATTTTAAATAAGTAAATTTTAAATAAGCATCAACACATAAATTTACATTTTATTGGGCTTAGCGTACATTTGTCAGAGGATGAAATTTTATTTTTTAAATATCAAGGCGGCGGGGGAGTCACTCTAACGTTAAGTCCAAGTTTGTGCGGTTACAACCTGTCCCACGGCCGCCATCTTGATAAAAGGGGTTCAAATGGTTTTTATGATTTAAGTATCTGACGAAGTAGTTTTCACAAAAAACTTAGTTACCATTTTCTGTTGCAAATAAATTTATCTATTACTTTACTCAAGTAACTTTTGGTCTTAGAAGGGCTGTTAATTGGCGTTTTTCTTGCTAGACTAAATCCCAATAAGTGCGCAGCTACTGAGGAGCGCGGGTGGGCAAGTAAATTAAAACGAATATTTCACTATTTGTCCTCTGTACATATTCGCTTTAACCAAAAAAATACGCTTTAAAGGGCGGTTGCTCGACCGCTGGCCATTATCAGCCAACACTAACAGTGTAATAACGCGTATATTGCAGCGAGGACCTCATTATGATGATAAGAAACGCTAACATTAGAGCAATGAGACACTCAGAAAGTCTAAATGTATATTGATGGTACAATTTATAACATATTAAAACTTGCAAAGAACTGGAAATCCTTGAGGCATGCTCAATGGTTGTCTATCATCCAACCTTTGAGTATGAGCATATTTATCTTATCAACAATACGTCCTTAGGTCGTCCTTTCCTTGTTATGGCAGTTTGAGTTATTGCGTGTGTCATGTTGCGTTAGATGTACTTTAAACCAAAATGACACACGCAACGACTTGATAACTCGTACAACTCAAACTTGTATACAAAATCAAATCATAGGAATATCAACCTTATTTAAAACGGAATAAATAAAATGAATCCTGCATTAACAAGGTTGGTTTATTTTGTAAGTGAAACTGATAATAGAAAATCAGCTTTATCCTTACATTCAATTCTATAATTTCATATCGTAACAGAAAGCAAGTTGTGAAGTGTTTTGAGTGCATAAGCGCCTATCATACTGCCACCATTAATTTAGTTAAGCACCAGCCGATGACGTACGTGCTAATTCGCAGGCCCGGAAACCTGAACTACTAAGGGTTCAATAGAAGCTTCCATGAAAACAGTGGCCACATACTGGTCTAATTATCTTATTAGACCATATCAATGTATGTATCAGTATCAATATCGTGAGGGTCACTGGAAGCCGCTGGATGCGGGTAGCGCATGACCGGAAATTGTGGGTCTAACGAAATGTAACAATCGGTTCATGTTCTTCATTTAAATAAGAAATATCTGTAATATTTGACAATAATGTATTGTTTTTTGAGCAGCTCTAAGCCTTATGCCATATACATATCATCATATCAGCCGAGAGACGTCCACTGCTGGACAAAGGCCTCCCCCAAAGATCTCCACAATTGCCAGTCTTGCGCTGTTCGCATCCAGCACTTTCCAGCGACAATATACATATATGTATATAATATAAACCAAGATTTTATAGTGTGCACATATTGGTGTTAGTTTATTGTGTAATACACAATTTAGCCTTCACGGTAGCTTTAAATTTATTTACAGATAGTTTCCTGATATAAGGAAGTTTGTTATCTTGTATTGCCCATAAAAGAGTTGCTTATTTTGTGGACACGGGTAGCGTGTAAAAGGATGTCGCTTTTTGCAAATAGCTCAATATTCTACTGAATACGTATGTAGTAAATTTTCATATTGCGACCCGTCTGTGAAGATATTTATTGCTTTGATTTTACTAGTATCACATAAAAGGAAATCCAGGAAGAATCGTCTTAGATCAAAGTCCGTTTATATCAATTTCTTTCAGCTGAGCCAGGGTAGCTTCTGCAATAATGTCCGACTGATTACTCAAACAGAAAGAGGAATAGAGAAAGAAAAAACTCAAACGCCCACTTTTACTTTAATTGATTTCGATACCTAATGATACCTTAGGCGAGATTATAGTGAACAAAGACCTATTAAACCACAATTCTCTTTGATAGTGAACATGAAGTACTAAACAATAACGTAATGTTTCAGTATACGGGTGAATCTGTAAACATAGAGTGACCTACTAAGATAGCATACACGCGTGGCTCAGTTTGAAATGTTGTTAGTACGCTAGAAGTGCAGACCTACAAAAGTAAATAATAGTCCACTCAAACGAATGCAACAGAACCACTTGATAGAAGCGATTGCTGTAACGTCATACTCCAAGTTCTAAAATTGCGTTAGTGATAGCGTCATAACGAACAAAATTCTGTAAATCCGAGTTCCACAAGTATCGACGTTAGGTCATAAGCTGGTTTTTGTCTGACTAGTTACTAGTTAGCCTACTGTAAGAAGAAGAGGATTCTAAATTGCCACTGTCGATTCACGATACGGTCGACTAAGCTGTGGAATTCTCTACAGTATCAGTCCAAAGTTTGGAAGTTAAAGCCTACGGACAGCACGTTAAGCTGTCGGTCCCAGGCTCAGGAATGAATTACCTGTTGCGGTGTTTCCTCAGAGCTACGACATTTCCTTCTTTAAACGAGGTTTAAAAGAGTATTAACCTCACGGTAGGCAGCGGTTTGCTGTGCCCCCTGGCACTGCGAATGTCCACTGTGGTTACCACTTATCATCAGGTGGGCCGCTAGCTCGTCTGCCTCCAAAAGCAATAAAATAAAATCACCATTGCGGAGTTCTTTTGTTTTTAACCCGAGGGAATATCTACCAGAAGATGGACAGCAGCTTCTTTCTGAGTACTATAACCATCTGACTGCGATCGCCAACCCGTCTGCCAAGCATGGCGATTATGGCATATCCCCCAAGATGACTCTTGGGGGAGGCTTGTCCAGCATAGCTTCTTGCAGCTGAAATGATGATGATGGTGACTGTTATGACATGTGCTTATGTATACACCAAGCTTTATTTGTACTTAAATACTTGTATACATTTCGTTCCCGTTATAAATTAATGAGTTCTCCGAAATGCCATTCGGTAAGTACTAACCCTTGTTTATATTTGGTGACTTGCGCACGGTAAACCATAACAGGTTCATGGGCAGTTTGTTGACCTCGAACTGTAGAGCTGCGTCATTTTTCAGCCATCTTTGAATATTGCGAATTGATTATGTTCAAATATGCTGAGACAAATATTTTTTTTTAGATTTAGAGGATTTTTTTAGCCTACTCCACAAAAAAAAGGTTTTAAATTCGGCTGTATTTTTTATTTTTTTTACTCATAACTCAGTCAATTATAAACCGATTTGAAAACGAATACTATTTTTATTTGAAAATGTATACTTACTTTCAAAATGGCCGCATTTTTTTACAAAATTCATTTCTGATGGGACGGGATTCTTTATCTTTTTAGCTTGAGATTATATTGTAATTTTGTACTCGGTTTTTTTTGTCTAAGAATTCTTGTTCATATTACTTATCTATTATAACTTGTTTTGTCTTTGTATGTTGTGTATCTAATTGCTTTTTAATTTTGTAATACCTGTGCAGGAATTATATGCCAGTCTTCAATCACTGGGGCCAACTAGAATACCAGCGCTGCTGCAATTCTTGCTGCAGCTAATGCTGACGTTGGCACCCATTTATGGTACACTGCAAAATATTTTGTTTTAAGCATCTACGATATTTAGAATTGTTATGTACTGTTGCCTATTATGAATACATGTATTTCTTTATTCCATTCTTATATATTTATTTCTTAGTTGCGTTGTAATATTTAGGCCTATAAACAAATGAGCTGCCAACATAAAACCAACTACGCAGCACTACTAATTCGTAAGTGCGTGCGCAGGCACAGGTGCACTTTATAAGCAGTGCAGAAAACCCACCCGGAGCATAATCTACGCATTGAACTAAACAAGTTTACGAAAACCAGTTTGGGAAAAATGGATATCTTTATAACCCACATTAAGATGCGTCAGCTGATCTATATTTTGTTTGAGAAGTTAATCGGTTTTTAGGGTTCCGTAGCCAAATGGCAAAAAACGGAACCCTTATAGATTCGTCATGTCTGTCTCTCTGCCTGTCCGTCCGTATGTCACAGCCACTTTTTTCCGAAACTATAAGAAACTGTACTACTGAAACTTGGTAAGTAGATGTATTCTGTGAACCGCATTAAGATTTTTACACTCTAATAGAAAGAACACAATTATTTTGGGGGGTCGCCATACATAAAACTGAAACTCAAATATTTTTTTTTCATCGTACCTATACTGAATAGTTTGCGCGAGAGACACTTCCAAAGTGGTAAAATGGGTGCCCCCCCCCCCCTCTAACTTCTACAATAAGAGAATGATAAAACTAAAAAAAATATATGATGTACATTACCACGTAAACTAACAGCGAAAATTGGTTTGAACGAGATCTAGCAAGTAGTTTTTTTTTAATACGTCATGAACCGCAATTTGCATTCATTTAATCAACTGAAATACTTGCTGCTATGGAACCCTTCATGTGCGAGTCCGACTCGCACTTGGCCGGTTTTTTATTTTACAAATAGATGTGTAGAACATCAATTTGTAAAATACAAAAACTTATGAACTTCCATCAGTTTCATAGATAAATTAAGATCTTTAACAGTGCTCTTATACATACCTATGAAATTTGACGGGCTGGTTGGCGTAGTTGGAAAATACTTGGCTTTCAGTTCGTGGGTTCGATTCCCACCCAGGACAAATAATTGTAAACATGAAGAGAGCATCTAGCTATGAACGCCTGAATTATATCTTGTAAGAGATCTTTATAATAATATAATACACAAAGGGAATACAACAAATAATACCAAAATTCACGTTGGAACAACATACATTCACACAGATCGGTGTCAACTGTTGGCCTTACAACCTAGATTACAATTCTGATCATGGAGAAAGTAAATTACCATACGACGATGATAATGATGACAATAATGGTAAATGCATCATCATCATCTTTTTTCACTCATTTATTTGTTGCTCACTTACTCTACAATACTTTACGGGACTATCGGCTCCTATCTATAAGTAAAATAAATAAAAATGGTTTTTAGTCACGTATACTTTAAAAAAGCGCTTGTAAATAGTCAGAACATGTTTGTAGTAATATAGTTGTATACATTATTATTTCTAGTAACATAGATATTTAGGTACACATTGTATGAAAACATTTATTAAATTTATTTTATTATAGCAATGATATTTAGCTAGCCTAGTATCAAGTTATTGTCAAGAGATTATTTTTAAATAGCTGGTTTAAGTCTAATATTTTTACTACATATTGTCAATGGTTCTGTCTATATTAAGGTATTATTATACAAAGTTTAACGGGAAAGAAATCGTTTATTGCGATGAGACCGCCCTTTGTATATTATCCGTGTGTTTCTTCTATTTGAATGTATACATGTTTGAATGTATGTCTTTATATGTTTCCATTAGATTCGCAGAGGATCAGAAGCTATCAAACCACTAGGATATATTTTGAAGTATTTTCTGCCACATGTGTTCAACGCCACCACCAAATCAACAGAACTAATGTTTACCTTGAAGCATTACTTCATGGTCCTTGTTTTTGATAAGTGCGCCATCTACTTAATAGTTGATGGCGCACTTATCAAAAACAAGGAATTTTTAATTATTTACTAACCTTTCTAATTGACAATTGCGTCATTCTGATGCCGGCAAATGAAATTTTACTGAATATACCTTCGTCGTATGGGGGTCTGATATTTATTTAATGCCCCTACAATTTTACGAGTACTACTTAAAGTTCACTTAACAGAAACTTCGATAGAGAAGATTTGATGTAAACTAAATGGAAACCAATTTGAATAATGTGCTTAAGTGCTGAGAGTTGTAAAATGCTACAGAATATTTCAGAGCTTCGAACTTAAAGAGGTAACTGAAAATCATAAAGCATAAAAATTGGCCCCAAGCGTCCCCACACAGTTATCGTAAAAACCTTGCCGGCAATTCTATTTGTCCTCAAAGAAATAAAAAGTTTATAAGTGCTTTTATTTGATCAATCTAACGTTAAACTTTTCCCAGTGGAAACCGCGGAACGTGTAACAATGATTTTATTTATTACGGTGTCCGCTACTGTTCCCATAATTTATCTGTGGCATGTGGCTCCTATGCAATTAACTTTTTGAACAGGTTTGTTGCTGTGCACGATTTTATGTCAGCAACTGGAGAGCTTTACATTACTGGATACGAGGTCCGATCAGTTTATAATGGGTTTTGTGTGGTATTTATTCTTGTCCTGAGTCGGCAATGTAAATTTGGTAAACAGAGAATAATAAATATATAACAAGAGAAACTTCCTCCTGTCCGAATATCGGCCATGGCGGACCGTTTTAATGGAAACTAGCTATCTGCGATGGACATATTATACTCGTAGTGTACAAGTGTGTGCGCAATCAAATCCGCATCATCCGATGGGATGGGGTAGCGGATACGACCGGAAAGAGGCACTCGCCGGTGCACGGGGCTCGGCCAACTCCTAGACTCCGATCAGATACCTTATATTATAGTTTCTTATGTAAGTGTCGTACCGTATCAAGTGTCTAAAATCTTTCCTTTTCTAAGTAAGTAGAATTTATTACTTCAGTTAATGTATAATTAAGAATATTAAACAAAAATAACGTTAAGAGGAATTACTGCTGCCGAGACAGTCTTGCTCATAACGGGCCATTGCAAAAAATAAAACCATACTAACTTCTATTTTTTCCTCTTTCAAAACTGAACCAAGTCAATATTTTTTGCAGTAAACCCACCTGTTTTACCTATTTATGTCAAGTTGTCTAATTTGTTTACAAAATATTAATTTTCAGTAATTTGTTTTGATTTTGGAAGCGTAATAAATAGCTTTTACAAAATATTGTTTATCCACGAAAACTAAACAGTCGGGAATAGATTTATTTTTCCTCTTAGCTTAATACATTATTAGTATACTCTCAAAATCCAGAAAGAAAATGGGTAATAAGTTTTTATGGGACAATAGCAGTCATTAATGGCGCTTAATTCTTACGAATACGGAAGTATTATGAAAAGCGCCATATATTAATTCGGCAGTTTGTACATTAAATTTATATATTTAATGTACAAACTGCCGAAATTAGATGTCTGGTAAAATAATCTGGTGACATGAAACGAAAAATAAAACGGTCTCGATATAGCCTTATTGTTGTTTGATTACTGAAAAATTTATTGAAATTGGTTTTGTTTTTTAGCGGTAGGAAAAGGACAGTACAAAACCTCAATATTGTGATTTTACTAAATTTTACAACACATACATGTGTTAGGAGAACGATATAGTCTCAACAGTAGGAATTCTTTTAAGGTAATTTTGAATATCGCCCCGACATAGTCCAGTTTTTGGCTTGTAGGACATACATAATAACATGATGTTATGATGTAAAATAAAATGATGTTACTGATTCAAATATCACAGTAACTGATTGTTCCCGCATCTAATACTATCAAATGACCATCTAGTCAATTGCTCGTGAATGTTTATCAAGAAACAGTCGGCTGCAGACTTGACACCAATTCATGCAAATTATTTTCATAAAACCTTACTTCTAAATACATATGTCAAGAACGTTATGACAATGATAAGAAAAATAATTCAAAATTTGAACTAGATTTTAGGTTAAAATTGTAAAAAGAAAGAATGGTTATCACTAGCTTCCCTTTTTACAATTGCGACTTAAACCGTTGTTGAAGTATATTTTAGCAACTATTAATGTCAACTAGTTGAATTTGGAATAGTTTTGATGCCGACCTTATTATTCCAAATAGCAAATTTCAGGAAACATTTTAATTATATTTGCTAAGGGGACCATATTTTGGTTGGTAAAATCTCAAAAGTAGAGTATGATCCATTCAAATTGGTTCTCAGTTACATGACTTTAATTTATGACTCTGAAATTACGGGAAACTTTTTATTTATTTTTGCCAGGAGTAGTATTTGGTAATACTGATTGGTAAAATCTGAAATAGGTTTGATCAGTTCAAGTGGTTCTTAGTTCAAAGTCATGTACTTAAACTTTAATTTATGGCTCAATTTAATTTTAGTTTTTGATGACGTGTTTGACCTATGAATAAAAATGCCAATAGCTAAGCTAGTGCACCCCTTCACTATAATTTCCTAAATTATTACAATATCCGTAATCTATATCTATATATATAATAAAATCGTAGGAAAGTCAAAACTGTACATTGAATATTTTTTTAAAAGGATACTTGGGGCGTGATCTTCTTTCGATATCGAAGCCAAAAATTTAGTTTTTAGAATTTTTGTCTGTATGTCTGTATGTATGTCCGGACTAAACTCAAAAAATACTGCATGGATTTACTTAAAAAAAAATTGCATGAAATTACTAAGAGGTCGGGTCAACATATAGGTTATATATTTTCACGTTATCACCGATGGGGGAGGAGCTGTGATAATTTATAAAATTTAATGCGGGTAAAGCAACGGGGCACAGCTAGTATTTAAATATTTTTATGATTATGTTTAGGAAAATGTTTCTCGGCAATATTCAATTAAATTTAAACTTGTCTTACACCTCATATTGAGTTTTATATAATATGAATTTTAATCCCGTTGACTGAAACCATTTTCAAGCGGAAATAATTAAAGTGGAAACAGTAGTCACAGGATTGTTGGTTGCCTGTAGGCTTGGGTGTCAATATTAGCTTCGAGAGACTTCATTGTGTCAGGCTAATAATTGAGTTGAGTATAAACGGACTTCTTTCTTAGGCGACTCATCTAGTTCTTTCCTGATCATACTCCTCCTGAACGGCTGAACCGATCTCCTTCAAATTTGACACAATGTCAGTGACTATATTCTTGAGTGCATATATCTGAATTCACAAAAAATGAGCCTCTTCGTGAGGCTCTCTAGTCTTGGAGGTGGTCCTCCATCTACAGGTCAACTTCAGAGACGAGGTTCAAACCCGAATTACCTAGTTTGAAGTATTATTTGTTAGATGGTTTTCGCCCTCCTTATACCTCTTAAGTCAAGTGTGTCAAGTGGATTTGAAGCAGTGAAAGCGTCCTAGGCATAAATTAAACGACAGATAAAAACTATTCAAAACACAAACAACATACAAATACAAATAAAACATGCGTTCATTGATGATACCAATATATTTATTTGTACTTACTACTTATCGTATAGGCAGTGGTCACCTTAGTGCCAGAGTTGTTCAAACCGACCAGTAGGCCTCTGACTTGGCTTAACGACTGTTGCCTAACGGCTGCAACCGGGACTGACAGCTTAACGTGCCTTCCGAAGCACGGTGTCGCTCAGAAATTAAACCATTTTGCTGTCACCCATCTATGGACTGACCGCGAGTCTTGTTGCTTAATTTCACCAATCACTTACGAATCTATTCTCTGGCTATATTATGTTATATTTATACGATTTAATTCGCAATATCGACTTGCACGTTGTCTTAAAGAAAAAACTAGTTCTTAAGTTCGAAGTGTGACTGACTTTAGTTTTCCTTAAGGACATCAACAAGCTATAATAAAATCTTATGAAGTTATTTTATTAATATCATCATATATCAGCCGAAAGACGTCCACTGCTGGACAAAGGCCTTCCCCAAGGATCTCCACAATAGCCGGTTCTGCGCTGCCCGTATCCAGCGGCTTCCCGCGCCCCTTGCAAGATCGTTGGCCCACCTTCTAAGGGGCCTACCCACGCTGCGTCTTGCGGTTCGTGGTCGCCACTCGAGAACCTTTCTGCTCAATCGGCCGTCGGTTCTACGAGCTATGTGCTCTGCCCACTGCCACTTCAGCTTGGCAATTCTTTGGGCTATGCCGGCTACTTTGGTTTGCTATTTATATAGAAGGTGTAAAATAAATAGTGGATGTAACTTAAGGAGCGCTATCTTCCCATAAAACTGAACTAATTAAAAAAAACCAGTTTGTGATACATGGAAATAGTTTTATTGGCGTCCCGTTCTAAATTCATCAGCTGATCGTTACTCTTCTATAGGGGGTTAATATATTTTTTTGTGTATTTTGTATGTTGGGTGCTACACGTTGTTCAGTCACTACTTATTTTTATATGCCATTTTTACAAGTTATTATCAAACATAATTAAACTAAAATCATTAATTAGTAAGGTTATAGCTTTGTTAAAGTAAAGTTACAGCTATTATTTTTGACTTTTGACTGCACGTGTGGCACAGCCGTTAAGACGGTCGCCTCCCCACTTCGGGTCCCGGGTTCGATTCCCGTGCAGGACAACTATTTGTGTGACCCATAAATAGTTGTACTGAGTCTTGATGTACTTGTGTCTGTCAATTATGTTTATAAGGTACCCCGTGACACAGGGATTAATTTCCCTAATGCGGACGTTGTCTTTTATAAAATAAAATAGATAAGATAAGATAATATTTATTTCGAAATTTTAGGTTAGCTAGGAGGAATAATCAAGCTTCAGCGAGGTGTTGAGGTCAAAGCCTTGCAAACATATTTCCATGGTAGCGTAGAATAGGTCACGTCTTAACTCTTGTAATATGACTGTTCTGACGTAAGTGGTTCAGATTTTAAAATGATTAAAGTTTACTCACTTTGAAGGAAGTTTGGAGCTAATTTTCAAGGAGTTGCGGCCGGCACGGCGCGCGGCGGTGGTGTTTCTCGACAAACTTCAGACTTTTAATTAAATTATACGTGATAAGCCGTAACCATATTAAAACGTGTCATTAGTTATTATTAAAGATCTAAATTTATAGGGACAGACCTCGGCGAAAATTCTCGGACCAAGACTGTGATTTTCTTAAGAAAGGCCAGACCAGAAGTACCCTAAACAGGTGACATTGTATAAAGAATATGATGAAATGAGAGTAGGTAAATGAGGCAAAGAGCTGTGCAAGGATGGTGACAAATGGAAATCCGTTGTCGCTGTATACCCCTCTGACACTCACATATATTGTTAAACTTTATGTATTCATAAAGATCTAGATAATTCATTAAATGTATGATATAAGCAATCCATTGCCATAGTAGAAAAACGCTGTGCCTGAACCTCGTTCTATTTCTTGCCCAGAAACGACTTGTTGTAGAAATACTACTGTATTGGTCAAATCTCGCGGTTCGCATTGTTGTTTTCAGTATTCGTAGCCAAAAACAATATATTGTATAATCAACACCACATCGGTCGATAGTCTTTCACCTTGACAACGACCTTATGTAAGTACGTAGGCTGTTTTTATAATTTCTGTGTTTTACTGCCATATTAAATTGTTTACGTTTTTAACTACACTATGTAACAGACATTTTATAAAATTTATCACTTAGTTGACACCTAATTACTGCTCTTTTTCATGAAAAACAGAATAAAACTGTTTGTTCAGTAAAAAGACAATCTCATTTAATTTTAGTATTTGTGTGTGCAAAATAAATTTTCATAGCATTATATCTTCTCAAAAAAAAAGTTTTAGCAACCGTTTTTAATAATACGGAAGGATAAATAAACAGACAGTAGAGTGACAGCATGGTGACAGCAATATGACTCCGTTTTGCTGTTTATATAATACTAATACACGTAGACTTGATTACCGTTCGCTTTTACAGGACCTTTGACAATATATTTCTCTACACTGACAAGTTCGCATAAAAGCATAAAAAATCATATGGCTGATGGTAAGCGATTTCCTTATCATATGACCCTTGCAAGATACGTAGTCTTGCAAGGGTCATAGGACACGACGTATTACTGAACCATCACACCCTTCTCGATGCTCTTATATGAATTTACTTACGTCCCAGACTACAACACTGCCATAATAATAATATTCTTTCTATGTGGAGCTATTCTTAGACCATCTATGTGACCCACGGATCTCGACTAGGATTACTAGAGCCAAATTCTACGGAGGCGGCAGCATACGACATCCAGTCATTTGCTAGTAACAAGATTAACTGAATAGCCTAACTGCATTGTCTAACTACAAGCAATGTTCCACTGCGTCAGTGGCAATGGAACATTGCTTGTAGTGCTGATAGCTGCTGGGACACAACGCTCCTTAAATGGCTACTACGAGACGGCACATGCAGCGTAGGCAGTTGGTCTAGCGGTAGCAACCACAGAAAACTAGTTCCTGCCACTAATAGCAATTTATTGGCAAGAATCTTTCAGCATCGAGGAATTTGATAGTGTTGCAACCGGAAGATACCACGTGGGCAGGGCCCCTACAAGACCACGAGAGGGTTGCGGGAAGCTGCTGGATGCGGGTAGCGTAAGACCAGACACAAGTTTTTGTCATTAAGAGGATGACTTTCAGCCAATATGATTATGCTAATGCTAGATAAGCTGATAATCTTGTTTATACATTGTGAAAATTAGGGACGCAATGGCAAAACGCTCCTAAGTGGCGACCACGATACGGAACATGCTGCGTAGGCAGCAATGGTAGCGGTTGGTCTAGCGGTAGAATCTTAAACCACAACTTGGTCCTGAGGCTAAATCCCCGATCATACTAACTACTACTAGCATTTTGTGGCAAGAATCTTTCAGCTTCGGGGAATTTGGTTGTGTTGCAACCGGAAGATATCACGTGGGTAGGCCCCCTACAAGGTGGGCCGACGATCATGTGAAAGTTGGATGGAGGTAGCGCAATACCGACTTTTGTCCTGAAGGGGACGACTTTCAGATAATATGATTATGATAATAGATATGCTAGATAAACTGATAATCTTGTTTATACATTGTGTAAATTAAGGACGCGATGGTGCGGTTAGCCATTATTAAAATTGCAGCGGATGACGGTTTGATGCGGGTCAAATGGAATCCATTGTTAATCGTTGTGAAAAGGTTGAAAAGCACATTAACACCACAATCAGTTGATAACTGACAAAAGCGTGAATTTATGAATTCATAAACCACAAGCAACCTTCAGAAAAAACTTGTTTAACAGATTTTAACGATAATAATAATGTTTTTGTTATCCATTCCAAGGTTCAATGCAAACATTTGGATAGTTGAATAGGTTATTCAATAATCATTGAATATTTTGTAATCGGACATAAATACATGTAATTGACGCAAAATGGCACATGACGTGATTGATATGGATATTGGGTAATTCTTCGCGTGCGTATAATGTCTTCAAGCAAGAGTTTACTGTAGAAAAAAGCTATTGAAGTTTTCTCAATATGACAGGGGAATTTTCAAATAAATCTATATATATAAAAATCAATGCCACTTTTCGTTGTAATGTTATAACTCAACAACGCCTTTACCGATTTGGCTAATTTTGATCTTGAATTATTCGTGGAAGTCCAGGGAAGGTTTGTACGTAGAGAAAATTTAAAAAAGTCTTGACCAAGTGTAAAATCAACATCTTTTAGCAATTTAATTTTTTTTTTGAATAAATGAACTTAATAATATTTTTTTTATTACTATGCCTTATACGTAGCGAAGCATGTACCGGCCGCTAGTACCTAGTTTATATAACGCACGTCGTCGTAAGCGCGCCAGCCCCAACAGCATTCTTAAAACTTTGGTCGATAGGTGGAACTCTCCGATCTTGGGAAGGCGGATACGACTGCACGCATTCAAGTAGACATTTCCCAGAGTCGGCGGGCTCTGCCACGATGCTCACGCAGCTAGAAATATTTTTTTACTAACACTAGTTTATAAGTTGTCATTGTAACTGACACATGGAATTTATTCCGAATTAAATTATTATTATTATTTATAAGTTTGACATTTGATGTTCTTACGATAGTGTGAGGGCATTTTGATTTGATTTGACTGCCCTGGTGTTTAGTCTTACTGCCCTGACTGCTAAACCAGAGGTTGTTGGTTCGATCCCCAACCAGAACATAATTTTGTGTAATCAGTAGGATTATTTGTTTTATGCCTGCGTTCAGATTTTTGATATGATTATTGTATTTGTAAAAGTTGTAAATTTATTTAATCATTTTAGAAATATTGTTCCCTCAAGACTTCTGTAGATATTTTTTGGAAAGTATTGGTAACCTATTGGTAACATTACTCTCTAGTTATAAAATAAATTGTATAAATGTTTTAATATTCCGTGTACCTAAATATCTGTAATAAGTAACTAGAAATAATAACTATATTACTACAAACATGTGCTGACTATTTACAAGCGATTTTTTAAAGTCTACGTGAAAAAAAACCTTTTTTTATTTTTTTTTAATTCAACCTAATCATAGAGCGAACAACCGCTATGCTCTCACTCAAATAAATAAATAACCACTGTCTCGAGAAAGAAGAAGAATCTCATATGTATAATTAAATTCATTATTTTAATTTCAGGGTTACAACATTTGCACCATTGCGCGAGTTTACTATTGCATTTGTGTCTTCAAGTCAGCAAGTAATTATCATTAACCACCTTGAATTCACGAATAATATTCTGCTCACGCCTTTGGCTCTGTCGATTTGAATGTAGTTATTGACGGCATCACTACTTCGTATTACCGTTATTTTATTGAATTATTTAATCCTGTGAGCAGTGTCCATTCTTATGCCTGACTTGTTGAAGCCAACCATGTGCCTCTAACATGGCATAACGACTGAATTTCAATTGGCCCATTAACCACGGATACCAGTTGATCCAGTGGTTAATGACCCCAATTTCTATGCCAGAGGTCGTGGGTTTGATCTCCACCCAGGATAAATCTTTGTGATATTATCCACGATTATTTGTGCTATGTCTGGGTGTAATTCTATGGAGGTCCGGAAAAACTGGAAGAGTCCCAATGTTCTAATTTTACAGTGTAACTAGATAATTAAATTGCGGCAAATTGAATTTCATCCATAAAAGTATGCTATATGTTTATCCGATGGTATCAAAATTGGTTTATCTAACTATAATAACTAGATTGCGGCATACGCGGTTTCGAGAATTGCAGTATAAATTTAAATAATATTTTCTACAAACAAACAACTTTTTAATTATACAAACCTTTTTATGTTTATCATCTCAAATACATAAAAATCACATTTTGACAAAATGTTGTCTTAACCCCCTGTAGTAATCTCCACTGATTTTATCTATATTACGTAGGTATTTAGAAATACATAAGTAAATTTACCAGTAGTCTGGTTGTCATAGTACAGGCCCTGCCTACCTTGCGATCAGATGGAAGGGTGTTAGTTGTCACAAAGATATTTACCATGATCATATTAACTCAGATAGCGGGCTTTTTCTTAAAAAAAAATGTTTGACTCCTATTGTATTTAATATTCAATTGTCAAAAAAAAATAACTTATTCATGCTTTTTTTTACATTGAGCTTGTGAAATTTAACTACTAAACTATTATTACACCTTGTATTTTGTTCAGCAATTTATTCACTTAGTCATGAGCTGATAAAGGAAATTATTTCTTCAATATTACTTCCTCCTCTATTATTGTATGGCGAACAAAAGAGCACGGTTTTCATATTATTAGGTAGATAAGTTCAGTAAAGGAAGAAGCTTCACTGATATTAAGGGGGCGTTTAATAACTGTCTTCTTTTTTTAATAATCCCTGTATCGCGGGGCCTTAAAAACGTGCAATTCAAGGACAAATATTGCAACTTAGAACAACGATACACGGATCACAAAAATACTAGGCATGCCTTTTAAGTTCTTTATTTTCCATATTTCCCGGTAATTTTGTATTTGGAACTGTTCTATATTCAAATGTGTTTAAATTTGAATCTCAAAACAGTTGAAAGTATTAGGATTAATGCTATTGTTTAGTCACAGCGTCGATTAGAAGCTGTCAGGTTACGTGCGAAAATGAATCTTTCTAAGGAAAATGTTCGTGCAATAATTTTCTACAACTTTAGGAGAGGCCTGACACGGCTTCAGTGTTTTGAAGTATTCTTCAGTATTTAGAGTTCCAGCGTAGACATGCTAGTGTTAGTGACAACGATTGAGTATTTGAAGCAGGAAAAAGCTGAAATTCTTGACCATCTTCCATACAATCCTGACCTAAGCCCTAACGATTTCTTTACATTTTCTAAAATTAAGAAAAGTCTTCCTGGTCAAAGGTTCCAGTCCGATGAAGAAGCAGTCTACGCTTTCAAGTCAACCATTTTGAGCCCCACTTTAGAGTGGAATAAGTGTTATAATAACTGGTTTGAGCGAATGGAAAAGTGTATGTTTTTTCATCAAACGACAAAACTTAAAAGGCATGGTTCGAAGTAGTCCTGGGAGTAGTAGTTAGGTGTCCTTAACGACTGAGTCACACATGCTGTTAGATCTAGGACTAAGGATTTTAAATATTTTTAATCTTTTTCATATAATATCAGATCTAACGAGCAAGCGGTCCAACTAGTGGTAAGTGGTCACCACCACCCATGGACTGGCCCAACATCAGAGGTGTCGCAAATGATTACCGGCCTTTGAGAAAGCAATAGTCTCGTTTCTTGAAGATTCCATGTCGTACCGGATAGGAAATACCTCCGCAGTTAATTGATGCTACAAAGTAATGGTGTGCGGTAAAAGTTCTTGATTACGAATGCTCCCTAATTTCTACCTCGACGCCCTAGCATTTTGAGTACGATTCCTGTAAATGACATCTATTAGTGTGCCCATACACATGTGCAGGTCACGCAGGTACCCACGTTAATATAAAAGTTCAATAACTGAACTAAATTGAAACATAAACCTAATTTGATATTAACAATATTATTAGTAGCGATAGCTTCTTCGCTTGTATCGATATCATCAGATTAGTTTGAAGCTACCTTATTAATGCAATGGCATGCAAGGTACGCATCTACCTATAAACTTACACAACGTTTAATTAGAGGTAACGATTTTGCCCTACTTCGAACTGTCAAAGTCCATATTAATAATATCTGATTACATAATATTTATTTTATTTATACTTTATTGCACACAGAAATACATATTTACATTAAAGATTACATATATCATGTACACAGGCGAGCTTAACTCAACTATGAGTTCTCTTCCAGCAAACCTTTGTTAGAGTGAGAGCTTATATGAATAGGTTACAAACAGTGCGCAACAATTTGAAATAATTATGAACTAAGGTAATAAAAATAATTCAAAAATAAAACAAAATAAAATCTACCAGTGGTAAATAAATATATACATAAACCTGCTTACTAATACTACATACCAAGTTACTTACGTAACTACATACCTAATTATATATTATATATATATATAATAAACATATAATATATACATAAATATTAGCTGTCTGCCTGCTTAGTTGATTGTAAAAAGTGTTCTTTTATTTTTCTCTTAAACACGTCAAGAGATGTTGTAGCGCGAATTGAATGAGGAAGAGCATTCCACAAACGCACTGCCTGAACAGTAAATGAGCCGTCATACCGGCTTGAGGAGTGAGAAGACATTCGAAGAAGAAGTGAAGTGGTTGAACGGCAGATTTTTTCTCGCGGGACTAAATACTCAAAGCGTTCACGGAGATATGTGGGAGCATTGGAGTTATGAAGGATAGAATAGAGGAATGACAGAATATGACAATCTCGACGTCTCCGAATAGGTAGCCAATTCAACTGCGACCGAAATTCGGACACGTGGTCATACTTTCGGAGGCCGTAAATGAATCGGATACATAAATTCTGTAGACGTTCGAGCTTGTTGAGAAGTTCTTCATTTGCATCCAGGAAACAGACATCGGCATAGTCAAGAAGAGGAAGTAGAAGTGATTGAGCAAGGTAGATTTTAGTGCGAAAAGGCAAGAATTTCTGTAGCCGTTTTAGGGACTGAAATGAACAGTATACTCTCCTGCTTACTTCTGCAACGTGTTCGGACCATGACAATGTGCAGTCAATAAATATTCCGAGGTTCTTGGCGCATTTGGAATAAGTTATGGGAACGTCATTGTAGATTACTGGAGGTGGACATATATGTGCTATCATGTTAAGCATATACTGGCCACCAATAATGAGAGCTTGTGACTTAGATGGGTTTACCAGAAGGCCAAAGCTTTTGGCCCAATCGCTAATGTTACCAAGATCACTATTGATGGCAGCTATGGCTAAACTAAAATCCTCCACTTTAAAGTGACGATAAAGCTGCAAGTCGTCTGCGTAAAGATGGTAATTAGAAGAGATAATTTTGGTAATAGCATTGATAAATACCGAGAAGAGAAGAGGAGAGAGTATGCCACCTTGAGGAACACCTGCAGTAAGATTACACCACTCGGAGGTAGCCTCGTCGTGACGTACCGACTGCGAGCGCCCTCGAAGATAAGAGTCAAACCACACAATTACTGAAGATGAGATATTTAGAGAGGACAGGATACCGAGAAGGATGTCAAAGTCAACTGAATTAAAAGCGCTGCTGAAATCCAGTAACACCATTACCGTTAGTGATTTCCGCTCCATGGCCAATCGGATGTCATCTGTTATTTTGACCAGAGCTGTAGCAGTGCTATGGCCAGGTCGGAAACCTGATTGGAAGGGACTTAGCAGGCCTTCGGAAGAGAGATACCGAGAGAGTTGCTTGTTTACAACACTTTCAAGGACTTTAGATAGGATGGGAAGGATAGAAATTGGTCGGTACTGGGATAAGGAAGAAGGATTGGCAGATTTAGGAAGCGGTAGAATAAGGGCTTTTTTCCAAATAGAAGGGAAGGAACTTGTCTCCAGGGAGAAGTTAATAAGGTGAGTTATGATAGGAGCAAGTTCCTCTAGGATAAGGGAGATCATCTGTAGCTGGAGCCCGTCAACTCCTACAGCTTTGGAGGATATAGATCGGAAGGAGTTTTTGATATCTCGCTCAGTAACTGCTGTAAAAGAGAAAGAAGTACAATCTGGCATTGAAAGGTTAGAGAGGTATCTAAGAGTTGAAGATTTGGTGGTGGCATCCAATGCGACTGGTGGCTGTGAAAAGTAAGTGTTGAGGGCATTGAGATCAACAGCTGTAACACTGCCATTTTCACTATTGCCAACACCAAGTGATTTTAGGAAATGCCATACTTTTGTAGTGCTGAGATTATTAATCGAGTTATGTATGTGGCGTCTTTTAGCATCTCGACACATACGACTGCAGCGATTTCGGAGCTTTTTATATACGTCCCAGTTCTCATTCGAAGCAACCTTTCTATAGCGTCTTTTGGCCTTGTCGCGCTTAGACATAAGTTTTTTTATTTCATCCGACAGCCATGGTGCCGGTACATGTTTAACTTTCACTTTTTTAATCGGAGCATGGTAATTATATAAATTTAAAATTAAGCGTGTAAATGTGGCAACTTTTGTGTCCAAGTCGTTACAGTCGTAAACAGGAGACCAGTCAATACTGCCCGCATCCTCCCTCAAACGGTCCAGGACAATATTTTTGAAGCTGCGTATGAAGACAAATTGAGACTTACGTCGAGGGCAGCGAATTTTGTATGATAGATATACAAGATCATGATAGGAAAAGGAGGCCGGCAACTGGCCATGAGAAGATACTTTAGATAGGTCGGATACAATTATTAAATCTAAAAGAGAAGGAGAACTGTGAGGAGCATGATGTGTAGCTTCCAGTGGTAGGATGTGCATGTTGACCGAAGAAATCAATGAAAGAAGCTTACGACTCCGTGCATCATCCTTAAGTAAACAGGTGTTAAAGTCTCCAAGGATTATTATGTTATCATATTGGGGTGCAAGATTTTCCAGTTTAGATTCGAAAGAAGAGAAGTAATCGATATGACATGATGGACTATAATACACCCCCAAAAGCATTTTCGAATGATTTACGGCAATCTCGATAAATAGATTTTCGGCAAATTTTGAATAATCACTTGGAGACTTGTCGACCACCTTATGCTTCAAATCCATGCGTAAATAGATAGCCACTCCACCACACCCCTTTCCAGTTCTGTCATTGCGCACTAGCTTATAGCCAGGTATAGCATATTGTTTCGAAGGAAGTGCTGGTTTAAGAAATGTTTCAGAAACAAGAAGAGCATGAATGAGGTCAGAGTCAAAAGATGACAGAAGGTCAGGGTAATGAGCGTGAATGCTTTGAGCATTTATGTGTACCGCATTAAAACATTTAGATGACGAAAACGAAAGATGTGAATAGAGCTGGTCGCGCAGTTGAAGTGATTCATCATCACTAAAAGCACTAGCATAGTGTTCAGACGTAGAGGAAGAAGAGCATGAAAGAAAATCGTCGCAATCGCTACCGGCAGACATAATAAACTAAATAATAATAGCAATACTATAAATGAGTAATAAAATAACAAATATAAAACAAAATACAACTAAACATAATAATAACCCCTACACACTCCTTATACTAAAAAAATATATAAAAATAAAACCAAACAACTAAATATTAGACAACCAGTGCAGTCATACCACGTTTCATCCGTAACGATAGGCGCCAAAAGCCGCAGTCTTGCGGGGTGTGATTGACATTCGATGAAACAAAATTGTTAAAATGTCAATGTCATAATTGTTATTTCTACACGGAACGCATAATAATTATTTACCTCCGAGTTATTTGTATACAAATCTTAAATACCGTCAAATTACAGTAAGAGTACAATATTAACGTGATAAAATGAGAATGAACATACTATATAATGCTACTAATTAATGTAGTACAAAACATTGTCGGAATACAGCTACCTCAGAAGATTTTATTTCGCCGGCCTGCGAGACCTCGTAGCTGTGGAAGTGTTTGCACCTTTGCCGGTGTCTTGCAGAGACTTTCCCTTTTCGGCTCCCTTAGCAGCATCGCACGCTAGTGGCTGCGTGGCCGGAAACTCAGCCAGGAGAGCACGAAGTTGACTACTAGTCTCGATTTTCCGTTTCGATTGGCCTGCTAGCTGGATTATGATAATACCTGCTGATGTCCAGACCTGTTTTTGGCCATAACTTCTGCGCGCATCCATAAAGACTTTGTGACGTGGTTTTGTCAGGAACTCCGAGAGTGTATAACCCGAACTCTTCAGCATGGTTTTGGCGTTCCAAACTTCACTCCTCCGTGTGTACTGGTGAAAGCGGATCAGGACAGGCCGAGGCTTGCTCTTATTGGCTCCGAGGCGATGACAGACAGCTATATCAGTAGAAGTTAGTTCGGCCAGTTGCATCTTGTCAGTAAAAATACTCAAGGCTGTGGGCAACGGATCCTCATCTTCAGTAACACCGTGTAGCAGCAACACCTTCCTACGAGACGCCATTTCGTGACGGTCCAGCCCCAAACTCAAAAGTTCAACTTGACTCCTCAATGCATCAAGTGTCTTACAGACAAAGGTTTTGAAGTCTGTAAACTCCCGTGACAAACTTGCAAGTGTTTTGTGAGGAACTTCAGAGCTTACTGCAGCCTTCAGTTCAATCTCATGTTGGGCCATCCTGCTGTTTAATGATTTAGACATCTCTTCCATTTGTTCAGAGAGCTTGGTGTATACATCCATCTTCTATTGTTGTTATGGTGAAAGTGAGTGTTAACAGGAGAATGTTGTTTTTAGTGAGTGCAGTAGAGGTTATAGATTAAGTATACCACTAATTAAACATAATTAAATGTAAGTAAGATATTTAAATTTAAATAAATAACAGAGCACAATTTTTTGGTGTTGGCACTTGAACTACCCACAAGCAAAAAAATTCATTCGAATTTCAACTATAGCGACTAACCATACAGGTCATATTAACTACAGCTACGCTTGAGGGCTTCCGATAACACAAGTACACTCTCTGATGGGACATCTATTTGATACGACGGACAGGCAAAAAAAACACCATCCTTCAGACTCTGGACTGTTTTTAATGGGTGTTATTCATGGCAAAAACATTCCAGTGATACATTTTGACCCAACCTGATTTGATTTGAACTGAGAACCTTATTATCTGCGGTCGAACACGCTACTGAAAGACCAACTAGACATGATTTCTTTCGCTATGGACTAAGTTGAAAAAGTTCAAGCAAGTCACGGTCGATCCAATCTTCACAAATGGGGTCTCAGGGAATCGACAGCCTGTGAATGCGCCACGAACCAAACACATAGCATATATCGCCGAAGACTGTCCTCTCTATGGACTTGCAGGTGGCCTGGAAGAAAAACACCACCGTACTCCAATAGCGGAAAAATTACTGCAAGATAGTGCTGCTTAAGTTTAGGATACGAACAGAATACGAAGAGCCATATAAGAAGGTGATGATGAGGGTACCATTGGTAACCTATTACAGCCTTATTTAAAAACGGTACTTAATAAATTTAAGTACCATTTAAGTAGCCAGCCGCTTAACCATGGGTTATCAAAATTTTCATTTTAAGCCCGATTTAACTTTTGACACGCAGTTAAGTCATGTCAAAATTTAAATCGCGTTGACCCCTGGTTTGAACCTAGTTTTAATGGATGACGATGGTGGATTTTATTTGCATGAGCTGAAGTTTTGCTTGACGTTTTTTTGTTGGTGTTTTGTGTTTTTTTTTTGTTTTATGTAAGTTTTTAGCTGCTTGAAGTTTTAAAATAAATACTGAATTGTTGGATAACAGTCCAGTTGGATTCATTATCATAAACTTCAAAAATCCACCTAAGAAACTCAAATGTTCTTGAAAATGCATTGTTACGATCATGGATCTATCATTCCATGTCTCCCATAGAGAAAAAATAATAAAGTTTTGACACATTATCCGATTTAGTCGATTAATTTAGTTCAAGCTCTTTACCAGTCCCAGAAATGTTGACAGAGTATAATAAAATGACGACAGCTAAGCCTGAGAAACCTTTAAGTAGAGTTTTTAATAAAAATATTGTTTAATAGAAATAGTTGAGCGTGGTTCAAGTGGTTAAACGGGGTTTAGCTAAGTCATGGTTAAGCGGTGGATCAAGGCATTATTTTAAATAAGAACGTAAATGTTTATCCATAATGAAATAAATATTATTGTTATGTGATTATCTATTTAATGCTTATGAGCACTAGACTTTAGTACTCGTCTAACCTGTCATAATTTAACGACTGTTGACTAATGGCTTCTAAAACCGAGACATCTTTCGACAACGAGTCGCTGTTATATGCGTTACATCAATATCTACGATCGGAGACAAATGTCAAATAGTAATATTCGAAGTAACTTTCCCAGATTTTCAAATTTTTAACGATGTGTAGCGCCGCCGCGTAGTTAAATGCTACGCCGGTCTTAGCTATGCCAAAATTGTAGTGTGTGAACAATATATTGAACAATAGAATAGAATACTCTTTATTGTATACACTCAACCAAGATTAATACATAATAATAATTCTTTATTTGCAATAAATAGTGTATATACTATAATGAATAAGTTTCTACTGCATAGTGGTACAACCGTAAGTCAGAGGGAACAAACCTCGCTCCCGTGCTAGGAATTAACCTGTGCTACGAGCAGAGAGGGGCTCGCCCCGACTCTGCTCTTTACCTAAGGCATGATGTACAAATATGTGATGGTAGAGCAGTAGATAACTATAACCATCTGATTGGTAAACTAGGCAAGCCTGTTTATTTAGGGATCAGTTAATAAACATAGAGGACAAATAACATAATCATGTATAATGGGCGGTCTTATCGCATTAAGGAACTCTAATTATTTAGAAGAAGTAGAGAAGTATAAAATCATATATATTATGTATTTTTAACGTTATATATGCCGCTGTGTGGTTACGGCGGCGAATATCAGATTACCATCATCCCATCTCATCCCATGGGAGGCGTAGAAAACGCCCCGAGGGAATGTCTACCGGAAGAGAACGGGCAGCAGCTTCCTTCTGTGGACTATGGCCATCTTACTGCGATCGCCAACCCGTCTGCCAAGCGTGGCATATCCCTCAAGATTCATCTTGGGGGAGGCTAGTCCAGCAGTGGACTTCTTTCAGCTGTAATGATGAATGTTTTATATTATACACTGTATTCTATTTATACATATTTTTCTATCGCATAATATATTAGTAAACTTTATTATGTAATGATGAATGTTTTATATTATACACTGTATTCTATTTATACATATTTTTCTTTCGCATAATATATTAGTAAACTTTATTATGTACGTATGGCTTAGAGGAGTTGCTGCGGTGGGTAAGAGAGAGGGACTAGTCCCATAAAAATGAAATAACTGTAAATATCACGTAAAAAGAGAAGCTCAGATTATAGCATCTAGGGTTAAAGTTTTGCCACCTTTAAGTTAACACTCTACACAGTATTTGATAGAAAGGAATTTAAATTCGAATATAAATACCAATAATGACACATTTGGCATTTGCCCCGTACTAATCTTCATCGTTAAACTTTAAACTGCTGGGTTGATGCGATGATGAACGCACGCTCATAATTTCTTTGTAAAATGTTCATTTAGATAACTGCTTCGTGAAACTAACAATAAAATAGCGGCCAAGTGCGAGTCGGACTCGGCCATGAAGCAGCAAGTAAGTATTTGAGTTGATTGAATGAAAGGTTAATTGCAGTTTACGATTTATGACGTACTAGCTACGCCCCGCGGTTTTACCCGCGTTAAACTTTATTAGACTAGATCACAGCTCCTCCCCCGTAGGTGATAGCGTGATAATATGTAGCCTATATGTTGACCTGACCTCTTAGTAATATTCATGCAAAATATGACGTAAATCGATGCAGTACTTTTTGAGTTTAGCCCGGACATACATACAGACAAACAGACAAAAATTCTAAAAACTATATTTTTGGCTTCGATATCGATTGTAGATCACGCCCCGAGTAACCTTTTCAAAAAATGTTCAATGTACAGTTTTGACTTTCCTACGATTTTATTATATGTATAGATTAAAAAAATCTATTTACTAGACTAGGTCAAACCAATAATCGGAGAAGTTTCTAAAGTAATGTATTTCATATATGTTTTTAGTTTTATCATTATTTTATTTTGGAAGTTACATGGGGGGAAGGGGCAGTCATTTTACCACTTTGGAAGTGTCTCTCGCACAAGATATTCAGTTTAGAAAAAATTATATAAGAAACGAAAAATCCCAAAAAAAAAATAAGCCATCTAAAATTAACAGTGAGATATGAACATACCGTGAATTGCCAAGGATATCAAAAAGTTCATTGCTGAATTAGAATGACATAATTATGCATTTTTAATACAACGCACTAGGGATATTCATCCCTTTATCCCGGTGATTTTTACAAACATATAATTGGCAGATACAAAGTACATCCAGACTCAGAACAACGACTTATGGATCACATATAATAGTTATCTAAAGGCGGGAATCGAACTCGGGTGAAGACGTGGCGACACAACTGTCTTAACCGTTTCGCCACACGTGTAGTCTTATATCTGTACAGTTAATGATACAAATATACATTTTTCAAACTACCAATTAAATTATAGCTTTTCTATACATACTGGCACTACAGCAGTGCAGAGGGGAGTTTATCTAAAGCAGGGTGTAAGGTTAACTTGTGGAAATGAAGGACCATAAATACAGGGCATTTAAATTGACATGTAATAATAATAATGTCCTCCTAGCCGAATTCGGCCACGGCGCCAGTCTCAACAGAGATTGGCCATCTGCGCGGGACATATTATAGTGCTCAAGTGTGTGCGCAAACACAGGAGCACTTTCTATTCCATCACTCCCATGATCCGATGGGACGCCTTAGCGACACGATCGGAAAGAGGTCTGACACAGGACCGACGGCTTTACGTGCTCTCCGAGACACGGGGCTATAATCCCGCCAACTCCCAGACTTCGGATTGATGCAGTGAAATTTTCTTTTTACAGAAAATTCCCAAAATCACTTTTAGTCCGACCCGGGATTTGAACCCAGGACCTCGTTAACTGCGGGTGAACACGCTACCGCTAGACCAACGATGCTGTCAAAATGACATGTAAATACTTTAAGACACAAAGTCAGGTCTGTACCATTAATATGGAAACCCGTCCATGTAAATTAATATGTAAATTCAAACACTATTTTTAGTAACGAATTAATTCGAATATTCTACTTAAATAACCGGTGCTTTTTTAATTAACCTATAAATAACGTGAATATATGTTGAGATCAAGACAAGAAAAGTGGAGCCAAATTATAATGAATTGGTATCCAAGAGATGGCAAAAGACGTCGAGGACGACCACTAATGCGCTGGGAAGATGAGCTGAAACTTACTGCGGGACTCAAATGGAGGAGAGTTGCTCAAGACAGGCAGCAATGGAAACTACTGGAGGAGGCCTCAACACAGTGTACCTTTGCCAAAAGGCACATTGTGTTGAGAGGCATCCTATAGCTAAACGAACCAAAGATAGAGATATAAAAATTAAATCTCTTACCCAGTTTAACGGGCTAAATAAATAATAAATAACGTGAAGTTTTAACAGAATCCACAAACTAATGAATGCCGCTTTCATCTTTATTTCAACTATTACATTATCGTCCATTCCACATCTTATTAATACGTATGTATGTTCTCTAAACCCCAATCGCATACACATACAGCATTTGTAAGGGATGTAGTAATAAGTCTTGCATAAAATTAATGCAACGGGACAATACATTAGTGGAACATAAATTATTAATTATATGACTAATAGTCTGAGCATTCGTGTCGTTAAGAGGAATGCCTACTGCCAAGACTGTCTCCCTTTCCATTGTGTTGTGTGACAATTGAAATAAAGGTCAAGCAGGGTAAAAAGAGATGGCCACCATATCCATACATAATAATCCATAATATCCATAATAAAACTTCTAGTTGAATTGATAATCTCCTACTGCGAAAGTCTATTAATATAAAAATAAAGTTCCTTACTACATAAATAACATGATCGATCTTGCTTGTAGTACAAGCAAGATCCATCAGATCCCAAACTAAACAAAGTTTGGGATCAGATGGGCGTGTGAGAATAATGTCCCTGGATATATTATTGTTTAATCTTTATTTATTTTACAGGATTTTCGTACATGAAATGACGATGCCAATCCCTTAGTACCTTATACTAAGCTGACTCTAAAACAACACTGTACAAAGCCAATGACTAAACCACTGAGTACATAGACGGGTAAAGAAATATAACATTCTAGCTCGAACCGAATACGGTTCAGCTAAAATGCTATGAAATACACCAACATCTCTTTTTATATTAAACCTTGTTATCTTCTCATCTCGCCTACTACCGTTACGGACACATTCTCTCAATATATGGTAAACATCTTCTCGTTTTCCACACAGTTCACTGGATATATAACATAACAGACAGCCATTTATAGGTCTCCATGGATAAGAATTTTATATATGAAAAATTTAAACCTCCAATTTCTGGGAGTAGGTAACAAATGATGTAATTACTTTTACCTTGAAAATTTTGGACAGGATTTTAAAAACAATTTGTATATTTAATAGCTGGGACATAAAAGACAATTAATGTTTATAGACTCAAAGAGCTTTGTTAATTAACTTTTTTTTTTTAATTGTTTTACTGCCATCTGTCTCCTTCTCTGGGACATTCAGCAGTACGTGGGGTGGGTTACATTAAATGTCTTGCTAGGTTAAAGACCATTGTCAAGTCCTATTCTTTATTTTGAAGTATTTGTGACTGACTGGTTAAGTCCTGGGTTATTTTTCGCTTAAGTCGTCGCATATTTTGTTCTTCGTCCATTAATGCCTGCGCGAGGACATTTTTATTTATTTATTAACCAACTTACATTAACGGTTAGACCAAACATATAAGTTATAGGTTACATATTCAGCAAATGTTACTAACATTTACAACTTATAATATAATGAATGGTTATATTTTACATAAAACATGAGAATACAATAATATTTAAATAAACATTTTGCGGTAACGGTATGACATAAGTATCACTATCCGAAAACAATCACCCGGTTATTGAGCTAGGAGTAGCATTCGTTTCTAAATAAACATTGGCTGTAGCTAGAAATCTTGGTTCCGTGCTTGTAAATAAGTCCAAGGATGGATCATATTCTAAAACTTTATTGATATGAGTGAGAGCTAACCACAATGGGCTTGTAAGTAGGGTTACTGTGCTAGTTTGAGGTATTGCAAATAGAGGACGAACCCGGGGCCGAAGACTATACCTGATAGGTGGTGGTACATTAAAGGGGATACTTTGCAAGAGAGCTGAATTGGATAATGATCCACGAACAAGACGGAAAAAATACTTGATAAGATTAAAGTTTCTTCTTATCTCTAAACTCTGGTAAGTAACCATACCTAACACGAATGGTGTAGGATACATGTAAGGATAGTAACCATATAATTTGAAATATAAATAGCGGACAAAAGATTTCTGAATTTTCTCAATTAATAGCGTATATGACTTTTCATGAGGGTTCCAAATTACACTGTTTGTTTCTAACAAGCTGCGAACATACGAATTGTAAAGTATGGTTATGGTTTGGCGACTATTAAATATTTTAGCTTCACGTAAGACAAATCCGAGGTTTCTTCTACATTTATTGGAGGTCTGAATAATATTTTGGTTAAATGTAAGTTTTGGATCAAAGTAAGTACCTAAATCACGCACAGATGAAACACGTTTAAGAGGCTCATTCCCTAAAGTGTAACTATTATTTAGGGGTTGTGTTGCTTTGGAATAAGACATAATCGCACATTTACTTACATTGAGACACAGCCTGTTTTCGGCGCTCCAAGCATAAATGTTATCTATGTCGTCTTGAAGATAGGATGCATCGGTTGTGTTACATATTGGGAGTGCAAGCTTTACGACATCAGCAAACATAAGGACAGTGGAGTGCGTCACACGAGTGGGGAGGTCATTAATTAATATGAGGAACAGTAGTGGGCCGAGGCTGCTGCCTTGCCCAATTCCTGATGTAACAGGGTACAGTTCCGATTTAGCTGTCTTATATATAACATATTGTCTTCTGTCTAGCAAATAGTTAGAGAAATACTCCAGCAACTTATCAGAAAAACCTGCTATTGCCATTTTATTTAAAAGTATATCATTATCTACCCTATCAAAAGCTTTTTGGAAGTCGAAATAGGCCACATCCACCTGTTTTTTTTTGTCCAGGTTTTTTGCGAGTAGGGTAACAATGTTGAGAAGGTTAGATGTTGTGGAGCAATTAGGCAGAAAACCATGTTGTTCTTCAGAAAACCAACTGTGCATTTTATTATATATTTTTTTATACAGAATAGACACAAATATTTTTCCAAATACAGACAGTACTGCTATCGTTCTATAGTTTTTAATGTTATCTTTAGGGCCATGTTTATGTACTGGAATAACTTTAGAGGTCTTCCATTCTGTAGGATAGATGTTTGTTTTAATAGAAAGGTTAAATATATACTGTAGGGGTTTTGTAAAAATTTCATAGCCGTCTCTTACAATGTATTGCGGTATACCATCTGGACCCTGAGTAGTTTTGTGCGATAGTCGCATCATAGCCCTTCGGACATTTTGTATTGACATGAAATGAAATTGATATAACTAATTTTTTAATTTAATATTTGTGAATTTGTTGTAAAATATTTTGCATGCCCTATCAGGCAGAACATATTGGCCACACCTACATTTACCTGACATCTTGAAATGTACTATATATTGTAATTACTATGTTCAGCAATAAATGATTGATTGATTGATTGATTGACATCACTTTCATGTATGCAGTCAATGTTAATTATTTGAGTCACTGTATTAGGACACATATTTGCAGCAGCACATGCTCTTTCTACGTTAAGTTGTGGCTTATTCGATAGAAATACGCTGCTAAAATAATTCGAGAAAGCATCTGCCACCTGTTTAGGAAGCTGGTCTCCGAAAGTAGCTTGCTCATTGTTTTTCCGATTACTTTGCACAAACGCCCAGAATGTGTTAGGATCGTATTTAATGTTTTGCTCGATTCTATTAGTAAAAATAGAATAATCTCTTTCGGTCCTATATTTTACAAGTCGCCTGTAATACGTAAAAAATGCATAATATAGCTGGTCATTATCGTTCTGCTTATAAAGCTTATGATAATGATTCTTTATATCATTAAGTGTAATAGTATTTGCAGAAAACCACTTGGGGTAGTTTGCATTGGATATTTTAGGCCTCTTAATAGGAACAGTTTGATAAATTACTTTATTCAATAGCATATAAAAAGTTCTAACAGCATCATTGACATTCACACTGTGGTATAATGGAGTCCAATCTATGTGTTCAGAGTATAACGATAAAAAGTCAGCCTTCCGGAAATTTCTCTCTTTACTGTTGTTTGTGTTTATTGTATTAAATGTGCCTTTAGTACAAGGAGATGCTTTTGTGTAGTGTGTATTAATGTGAACAGTAATATCCAACGGCCTATGATCGACCTCATCCGAAACAATCCCATCGCAAGTTGATACCGAGATTTCTGCTACATTATCACTAACTAATATTAAATCTAACATGCTTCCGAGTTCGTTTAGTACTGTATTTTTTTGTGACAAATTACATTCCGAAACAAATAACTCAAACTCATAGCGTATGGTAACACTAGCAGAAGAGAGGTTAAAATCTCCCAATATAATAATAGGTAATTTATTATTTTCATTAATTATACAGCGTAAACAATTAAAAATAGCGTTATATCTACTATAAGGTACAGCAGGGGGCAAGTAAACAATACAAGAAACGAAACGTACAGAGCCTTTGGTTACTATTGCACATACTATTTCATCATACTTATCGGCCTTACAGTCCAGTCGAGATATAGAGTAGGGAGGCCGGGCGGCGAGCAGCACTCCCCCACCGCCTCGTCCTACGCGGTCACATCGCAGCACAGCGTATTCTTGCGGAAACACTTCAGAGTCAAACACACTATCATCAAGACGAGTCTCTGTTAAGGCTATTAAGTTGCTAGGGAATGTAAGTAGCATGTTTTTTGTAAAATTTCAATATATCAACCCACGAACATTTTGGTAAAAATTCGACATTCGGATGTCTTGTTATCCGTCTTTTGTACGATTTCGTATATCTTATTATTTCTTCCCTTATTGTAGGCTTATTGTAAGCATAGGCGATTGGTAACAAGATCATAACCAGGCGATTTTTAGAATTAACATTAAGGTACTTTAGTCCATCTCCAACATAAGCTGGCTTGACCTCGACATTGTAAAATCGTCGTTTTTTACCCTACCGTGTAGTGCACGACGAGGCAGCTACTGAGAAACACTGCCAGTAAACTCAGTAGAAATCCAATTTTAAAATTAACTAGTTCAGAAATATATGACCTAATGTCAAACCATATATAAATTAAGCGACAAATAATATTACAGCTTTATATAGAACACTAAATAGCAAAAAATAATAATAATATTTATTGTCAGTTAACATAATCATCATCATCATATCAGCCGAAAGACGTCCACTGCTGGACAAAGGCCTCCCCCAAAGATCTCCACAATTGCCGGTCTTGTGCTATTCGCATCCAGCAGTTTCCAGCGACCCGCACAAGATCTTCGGTCCATCTTGTAGGGGGCCTGCCCACGCTGCGTCGTCCGGTTCGTGGTCGCCACTCGAGAACCTTTCTGCCCCAACGGCCGTCGGATCTACGAGCTATGTGCCCCGCCCACCGCCACTTTAGTTTTGCAATTCTTGCAATTCTTTTTCTTTTCCCAGCTTCAGCTCAGGATCAGCTTTTCTTGCTATTCCCAGCCGTGGTAACAGTTAACATAATAATAAAGTAAAATTATATTATTATGTTAACTGACAATAATTGACCAACTGACAGAGGTCAGGAATGCTTCGATCGTTTCTCAATGATAATTTAACATTTGAATGTGATTTTTACTATTTTATGTTTGAATATCTTTGTATGATTTCATGACTCCATCAAGTATATTTGACATCATAACATGGATTATTATTCTGTAAATTAAAAAAATAAAGTCACAGCTTTAAAAGAGTAAAACAAACTGTTCGTTTATTGTAACCTGATCCATGATCCAGAACCATGTCTTACGTAGTTGGCTAATCTCCATTGAGATTGGTCACCGCAAAAGAAGTACTTAGTTAAGCACTAGAACTTATATTACATGCAACAAAACATCAAGCGTCTAAAATTTGTTGCTTTATCTCCGTTAAATAGGCTTACCTGGGAGGTTCCCTCCCAGGACTTATCAGGTCGCCTCCGTCAAATAATCTCTGCAACCGCGTTCTCGGAAGCTACTTCAAGGGTGTTAAATGATGCTTTGCTAAACCATTGTTATTTCATAGACAAGCAGTCTTAACTGATTATCTATGATATAACAATAAATTAAAAGCCAGTCTTATTCATATCAAGCTCACACTGGCCTTTGCGGGCGGCTCAGTGTGTAGGCTTAGGTACATACGCCAGCACATCAGCTACCCCAATCTGTCTAATTACTTTTATAGATTTTCAACTTTATCACATAAGCATAAGGTTCACTTTCAATTAGGGAAATTTGACAGATTGGGGTATCTTGATGTGCTGGCGTCTGTACATTCTCTAATGTATACTCACCTTTACATCATTAAATGACCTGATTTTCCTTTCATTGATCACAATTATTATTATGTTTGATGTTCTATGGGTTTTCCCAATTAGGTAATCATTAATAGAGTTATTAACCCTTTACATTATTACGTCTTTTGAGGTTTCACACAAGCTGTGATACAAATTACGTAGGTATCGTTATAGAAATTGCGGATATTACTAGTATACAACATGTAACGTAATTAACGCACACCCTCAAACACCCCAATTAGAATATTATGTTGTAATCATAATACATACACTGAATTTTTAATTTAACATGTATATGCATTATTATTTACTAAATTAGTTTCTTGGAATAACAATTTATTTTTCACAATTTATTTTTAACAGTTTATTTTTCTTTATTTTGTATTCAATTATGGAATTTGTATGAATACAAATAAAACTGCGATTTATAAATCTTATTACTTTGACTTACGGTCCATTTCAATTGGTTTTGACTGTACAGGGTTGATATGAAAATAATTTCCGTAGTTTTAATTATTTTGGAATAAAATTATACCTATTTTAAAAATGATATAAATCGATTCAGTCAACGATTCTGAACAAACTATTTTCAGGAAGTGCGTTAATTACGTTACATGTTGTATATACATTAATTGTGATTTGTGTGTGCGCGCTATATATGACTAGGTTAATGGGTATGCAAGTGCAACAAGTAAAATTATTAAATACTAATTAGTATTTACAATGATTTATCAGACTTTTCTTCATAATTTCCACTAGACTCGTTAGTTAAGTCCTCGGTTACATGAATAATCAATTCTTGTTAACTTGTTTTATCAATGGCAACGTTCCGATCCCAGTCAGACATTTTTTTTCTTTGATTTCACACTATAGAGAGTACATATACCTGGGCATTTTTTATCCTCCAAATGCTTGTTAGCATTACTAGCTGTGCCCCGCGGTTGTACCCGCGATACATTTTATAAATTATCACAGCTAGTCCCCCGTCGGTGATAGCGTCATGATATGTAGCCTATATGTTGACCCAACCTCTTAGTAATATTCTTGCAAATTTTGAAGTAAATCCATGCCGTAAGTACATTTTGAGTTTAGCCCGGACATACATACAGACAAACAGATAAACAGACAATAATTTTAAAACCTATATTTTTGGCTTATATGTCGCCATGGATTTACTTCAAATTTTGGATGAATATTACTAAGAGGTCGGGTCAACATACAGGCGATATAAACTAAAGTACTGCATGCAGTACTTTTTGAGTTTAGGCCGGACATACATACAGACAAAGATAGACCGACAAAAATTCTAAAAACTATATTTTTGGCTTTGATATCTATTGTAGATCACGTACAGACGCCAGCACATCCAGCTCCCCCAATCTGCCAAATTTATTTTATCGATTTTCAACTTAATCGCAATAGCATAAGGTTCACTTTCAATTGGGGAAATTTGACAGATTGGGGTAGCTTGATGTGCTGGCGTCTGTAGAAGGTATCATTTTTAAAAAATATTGTATGTACATATACTTTTGACTTACCTACGATTTTATTATATATGTATAGATGTCATTATCAATTATTAGTATTATCATATTATATTTAATTAAAATTTAGTCTAAAATTAAAATTGGGTAATCATAAATTGTATCGCCCGGCGCGTTGTGAGTTTTGAGTACTTCGCTTTGCATTCCTATGCTATGATACCATTACTATGAGTTAATATGAAACTAGAATTTAATAACTTAGGTGTAATCATAATGCTATTTTGCACATGCATCTGTGAACATGATATGCTGCTATGTTTCTAAAACCAAACAAAATAACACTGTGTTAGTAAATCCAAATAAGTATACATATTCCCCCTTATTTCCTAAAGCACTAGACTGAGCTTATGTAATAAAGCTCTATATGCAGGTAACACTTCAATAATTAAATACAATAAATATAACACAACTTATTTGACACTCCATCTCGTAGCGCGCTTTAGCTCAAAATTCGCCTGCCCATCAAACTTCATCGCTAGTGATATGCTAATTAAAAATATATTTAACACCCATCTTGAAGAGAAAGCGTATTACTCGGTTAATGAGTTTTTAAACGATAATAATGTTCAGTAGGTAGTCTAACTAATTATGTTAATTATTGTATCTCTTTCTATCATAATAAAATTATAATTGACTTAATTTAAAAATTTGCATGCCGAAATGGTGAAATATAGTTAGCACATATTATTATACCTATATTTGCAAATAAAGATTATCGTATTGTATTGTAGATGTTGCCACATAACTATTAATAAAAAAAATATCGATATTATTTATCGTCGTTTTTATTTAAATGTATATCCTACTAATATTATAAATGAGAAAGTTTATGAGTATGGGTGTTAGAATGTTTGTTAGTCTTTCACGCAAAATTACCTAACGAATTTTGATGACACGTTGTAATAGGTATATATACTTTATATATACGAATAATACATAGTCAATATGTGTTTGACGCGGGTAAAACCGCGGGGCACAGCAAGTTATCCTTAATAACACTAATTTTCATACCATTTCCACTTACTACTTGCATAGATCTTTTGCCGCCTTTACACTCATTTGTTTTACATGCAGTTAACCTATGAGGTTTTCACTGCTTCATAGGACAATATAAGCTAGTGAAATCTCATGCCTTCTAATAAAATAAAATGACTAAACTAAGTAACCCATGCCAGACGGCACCCTCTTTACTTTCTCCATAAATGCACATCGGTAGAGGGTACTTTTGACTTGGCCATTTTCAATACCTCCGACTTGTTGACTCATTATTATTCTCTTTTTCTTTCAAAAAATATTCGAGTGACAGAGAGGGAGAGAGAGAATATATCTTCGCAAGAATTGGTTTGCGGTGATTTGTTAACTGAATTTAATCATTGTGGGTTATTGTTTTATTATATAAGTACATGTACCTTGCCGCACTATTAGCAAGGATAATTTGTAGCAGTTATATGAAGTTGAACTGAAGCAATATTCTCTACAATTCATTTAAAACATAGAAATGATTCGTAATTTCTTTGAATTTCAAGAATATATAACTTATATGTAGATAAATTAAAGTGAAGACCATTGAGTCATTGATTAATTTGTTTAACTTTAATTACAGTTTTAGAAACATAAAACCTAATTTAACTTTTATTTATTATAACCGATTTGGACAAAGTTGATATTACCGCCTCGGGATCAATAAAATAAGGATTTTCAAAATCGCTTCACGAACATCGAATAAATCACAGTTTACATACAAATAAACCTTATAGTCGAAATTGATTGTTCCTGTTGAAGTCGGTTGAAAATATTGTTATATCCTCTTGTCGAATTTAGGCCACGGCGGCCACTCTCAATGGAGACTAGCCAACTGCGTGGGACATATTATAGGGCACAGGTGTTGCGCTTTCTAATCCACTCTAGTGACAGCATGACTAACAAGACAACCGAAATGAGGGCAGTTACAGGACCAACGCTTTACGTGCTCTCCGAGGCACGGGCGTGTAATACCGTAACCTTCCAGACTTCAGGCTGATAGTGAGATATTAACTTTACGAAAACTCCTAAAATTCTGGCCCCACCCGGAATTTGGACCCGGGATCTCATTATCTGAGCCAAACGAGGCACTGAAATATTGTATAGTGCTCTTTTAAGAGTACATTATTAGTTTGTTGCAATTGCCTTGTGTCAGTACTTAAATAATCAGTGGAGCTAAGAGGCATTTCATAATTTTAATAACCCAAGAGCCCACGACAGCAAGACCTTTGTTATTTTATAAAAGCTGAAAGTTTTTCTGTGCTTGTCCCCTATGCAGGTAAAAACAACCAGCGAATATGGAATTTGGGTTATGGTTACTTTGGAAGGTAACAGCTAGTAAAGGTGTAAAAAATAGTAAATAGCTAAATTTCGTTAAAGTATAAGACTCAATTTTTTATATTTTCTTCGGGATAATTTTAGAAATCTCGTCACACATTGCCGGACACTTCTGACAGTTGCGACTCCCTGCCAGACACCCCTAAACTTTAATAAATTATAACGGCACAGACACCAGCACATCAAGCTACACCTATCTGTCAAATTTTTCCAATTGAAAGTGAACCTTATGCTTATGTGATAAAGTTGAAAATCTATATAAGACATTTGACAGATTGGGGTAGCTAGATGTGCTGGCGTCTGTACTTTAGTTGTAATATAAAAGCAAAATTTTATATATGTGACTTGGGGACCTAAAAAAAACTGTTACCTAAATAGCCGGACAGTTTTAACGGTTTTTACATCTGGCCAGATACATTGAGAGTCCGCTATAAGTGCAAGCGTTGATCGTTTTTACCTGTATAGGGGACATGCATAGAAAAACTTTAAACGTTTATAAAATAACGTAGGTCTGGCTGGCGTGGGCTCTTGCACTATAAAGTGTGTCGTCGAATTGAATCTTACTGAATTGTCTTTGTACTCTTTAAAGGCACTTTTTGTAATAGCGCGTCTATTACAAAAATCGTCTGACGTGTCTACAGTGACAAAGATAATGATCTTTTCCCAACGAATGCTAAAAAAATTTATAAGTCCTTATTACCAAATTGGCTAAGTATTGTTGAGCTATTAGTCCAACTATTACTAAATTACCTAAGCAATGTTGAGTTGTCAGTAATTATTTTAATGCCTCTAGTCAATTGTTTGTTAATATTACAACAATGATAGTAATTAAAATATCAATTTATGCCTCTGTTAAAATGTTATGACGTTTTTAATTGGTTCTGAGAATCAGGCAATTAAATACGTTGTCATTATTAAAACAGCTACTAAATTCTCAATTTATGTTTGTTAAGTATATCAGTTGTTCGTGATATTATTTTGTTTGTATTTCAACTTCAGTACAGCGGAAATGAACATAGGCGGACTTAATGCCAAAGGCATTTTCTAGCAGTTAATCTTAGGGTAGTGCAGAAAGATCATAGCAGGTGCACTTAGGTTATATTTTTTTTTACTTATTATAATTATAAATAATAATAATTACGAACACAATGTACAATATGTCAATATATACTAACTATACAATACCAGTTTAGAAGGTACATAGCACTGGCCAAAAGTGATAATTTTAGTAACTAAGCTTTATTGCATGTTAATGTCCGAATTTCGACCACGGCTGCAAGCTAGACATCCGCGTGGGACATATAATAGTATAAGTATCTACGGAAACACTTGTGCGCAGTCTATTCCCACAGTCTCATGATCCGATGGGACGGGTTCGCAAAGATGGCTGAAATTAAGTCAGGAGCAGGAGTTTACGTGCTCTCTGAGGCTTATCACCGCCTACATCTAGACCCCGGGCTGCAACAAGAATAGAAAATTTACTTATTTAAGTAACTATGAATCAAATGTATATGTTAGTAGTACTTATAGCTATATTAGTAACATACATTTTTACCCTGTAACCGTCATCCCTGTGACAAGCCATGGGAGCACAGCAACGACTTATGTATGTAGGTGCAGTCCAACCTACTTGCAATCATGTTACTGTTAAGCTGATCCGCACCCTATGCACCAGAGAACCGCATCCCTACGAGGTATCTTCTTGCTGTAAACATCCTAATAACACTTTTTGGCCTTTTCTTTTTGGTAAAGCAGGGGGAATGCCTAACCATCCACCTGTAGAACCAGGTGGATGCGCATACTACCCGCAAAAAGTGTCTGCGGGTGGGAACGTCGGACTCGCACTGACTAAACCTAACCTACCGTGGACTTCTTCTAGCGCCTGATAGGGGGAGCCCCGGGAACGCGGGTATGCTACTCCGAACCTGTGATTTACCTCACCCACCCAGAATCTCATTATCAGCAATTGAACACATTGTTGGCAACTACCGTTAACAAAACTTACAAACAAGCTGATATCATTTATACCCATGGTGCATTGTGCAATAGTAGCATAATAGTGTACAAATGGCGGTCATATGGATACCTGTGATTTTTTACTGACATAAAAGTATTTTCCTAAGGTTAATCACCTCATCATCTCCAAACATGTCTTCCACTTCATGCTAGTGGGAAGTGGAATTTACTTTTACAACTACTACTCATATAAGTTGCTGATTAAATTCGATGCAAGCTACGTCGCTCTAATACAGATACCTGCGTACCTACAGGACCTGGCCGAGCCGTATCACTCCTTAGAGCTTTTTCATTGTGTGCCGGGTGTTAATCCTAGCTTATACCGGTGACATTAAGACGGCCCGGTTGGCGTGGTTGGTAGATAATTTGAATTCTGTAACATTTTCAGTGACTCCGAACACGAAATCCCATTAGCGATGCAAAATTTAAGACAAACTCTTTGTTCGATATTTTTGTCCATTATAAAATTCGCAATACACACTATATATGATATTACTAAAACCAGCCCTGTTGTTAATATAAATAATAGATGCAATTCAAACTACGCGCCAAAATGGAAAACAGTTGTGCCAATCTAACAACAACTAAAAAAAATTAATTTGGAACGATAAACAAATCATCCATTCCCGATACTTTTTTGACTGAATGTATACTACTTTTTTTTTTGTAAATACATACTATTATAGATAATTACTGTGTGGTGACGGCCTAAGAATATCACCACCCCCTCTCATCCCGTGGGGGGACGTAAAAGTCGTCCCGAGGGAATATATACCAGAGAACGGGCAGCAGCGTTCTCCTGAGTACCATGTCCACCTTACTGCGATCGCCAACCCGTCTGCCAAGCGTGGCGATTATGGCAAATCCCCTCAAATGATGGACACAACCAAACCGCGGCCCCCAGTCACCGGCAGCCCTGCTATTCCCAGCCGTGGTAACAGCCGTGGTTACGGCAGGGCAGGGGGTGCTAAGAATCCCCGGCAGATTCCGCGTTACCAACACCGACGACCTCCGGCCCTGGCAACATATAACACACGTACACTGCGGTCCGACGAGAAGATAACCGAACTGGAGGAAGAATTGAGCAGGTTACATTGGGATATTGTAGGATTATCTGAAGTCCGAAGAGAGGGGGAGGACTCGATAATACTGAAATCCGGAAACCTGCTCTATTACCAGGAGGGTGACCAAATATCCCAAGGTGGTGTCGGGTTCATAGTCCACAAGTCCCTCGTGAACAACCTAGTGAAAATCGAGAGTGTGTCGACGAGGGTTGCGTACCTTATACTCAGAATCACCAAGCGGTATTCGTTGAAGGTTATACAGGTATACGCACCCACTTCGACACACTCCGACGATGAAGTCGAGGTTATGTATGAGGACATATCCAGAGCCATACATACCTCTAACTCCTATTTCACTGTGGTCATGGGGGACTTTAACGCGAAGCTGGGCAAACGATTCGGTAATGAGCTGAGAGTGGGGCAATTTGGAACTGGTGACCGGAACCCCCGGGGCCAAATGTTGGCCGACTTCATGGAGAAGGAGGGACTCTTTATGATGAATTCCTTCTTCAGGAAGCCGGATTACCGCAAATGGACCTGGGTGAGCCCCGATGGTAAAACTAAAAATGAGATAGACTTTATCTTGTCGACGAGACGACAGATGTTCAATGATGTCTCCGTGATCAATGCGGTTAAAACCGGGAGCGATCACAGACTGGTCAGAGGCTCATTGAACCTTAATGTCAAACTCCAGAGGTCCCGACTGAAAAAGTCTACGCTCCGACCCTTACCTATCCACGTCCAAAACCCCGAACCATTTCAGCTCGAACTGCAAAACCGTTTGTTTCCGTTTCCGTTTTAATGCCTAGCAGACTGCGAGGAAGTGGACTCATACTATGACAGGCTCGTAGAAGCTGTCCATACGGCTGGGTCTAAGGTCTTCAAGGCCCGTCGTACAAACAGAACTAAAAAGATCTCTGACTTTACCCTGCAACTTATGGAAGATAGACGGAAAATGGTTCTGACATCCTCAGATGATGCTACCAGATATCGGCAGCTCAACAGACAGATCTCAAACTCTTTGACTCGCGACACGCGGCAATTTAATACAATTAGTATTAAAGAGGCCATCGAGCGGAACAAAGGCTCCAAAGTGTTCGCAAGAGATCTGTCTGTTGGACAGAGCCAACTGACGAAGCTGAAGACTGAGGATGGTAGAATCGTGACGTCTAAACCTGAGTTGCTGGGAGAGATCGAGAAGTTCTACGGACAGTTATATACGACAACACAGCCACCTGTCAAAAGTCATGCCTCAGATCCCAGAGCACGACTAACCCGACATTACACCGAAGACATCCCGGACGTCAGCCTGTACGAGATTAGAATGGCTCTCAAACAACTCAAAAACAACAAGGCGCCTGGTGATGATGGAGTTACAGCAGAGCTTCTGAAGGCGGGTGGTACACCAATCCTACGGGCCCTTCAGAAGTTATTTAACTCCGTCATACTAGATGGTCAAACGCCACAAGCATGGCACAGAAGTGTGGTGGTGCTCTTCTTCAAAAAGGGTGACAAAACCCTATTGAAGAATTATAGACCCATCACACTGCTGAGCCATGTTTACAAGTTGTTTTCGAGGGTCGTTACGAACCGTCTCGCGCGCAGGTTTGACGACTTCCAGCCTCCCAAACAAGCCGGTTTCCGAAAAGGCTTTAGCACCATAGACCACATACATACGCTGCGGCAAGTTATACAGAAGACCGAAGAGTATAACAAGCCACTGTGCTTAGCGTTTGTGGACTATGAGAAAGCCTTTGATTCTATCGAAACATGGGCCGTGCTGAGGTCTCTCATAAGGTGCCAAATTGACTACCGGTATATCGAGGTGATAAAGTGTTTGTATGAAAACGCCACTATGTCAGTGCGACTCCAGGACCAGATCTCGAAACCTATCCACTTGCAGCGAGGCGTGAGACAGGGAGATGTTATATCTCCGAAACTGTTCACCGCTGCATTGGAAGACGTCTTCAAGCTTCTGGACTGGAAAGGCTTTGGCATCAATGTCAATGGCGAGTACATCACACACCTTCGATTTGCCGATGATATCGTAGTCATGGCTGAGACCATGGAAGACCTCGGTACAATGCTCGATGACCTCAGCAGAGTCTCTCAACAAGTGGGTCTGAAAATGAACATGGATAAGACGAAAATCATGTCAAACGTCCATGTTGCATCCACTCAATTGAAAGTTGGTGACTCTGCACTCGAAGTTGTAGAGAACTATATTTACCTAGGACAGACCATCCAACTAGGTAGGTCCAACTTCGAGAAGGAGGTCAATCGTAGAATCCAACTCGGATGGGCAGCGTTCGGGAAGCTACGTAACATCTTCTCGTCCATACCGCAGTGTCTCAAGTCGAAAGTCTTCGACCAGTGTGTGTTGCCAGTGATGACATACGGAACAGAGACGTGGTCGCTCACTATGGGCCTTATTAGAAGGCTCAAGGTCACCCAAAGAGCAATGGAGAGGGCTATGCTCGGAGTTTCCCTGCGGGATCGCATCAGAAATGTCGAAATCCGCAGGCGAACCAAAGTCACCGACATAGCCCGAAGAATTGCCAAGCTGAAGTGGCAATGGGCAGGGCACATAGCTCGTAGAGCCGACGGCCGTTGGGGCAGAAAGGTTCTCGAGTGGCGACCACGAACCGGAAGACGCAGCGTGGGCAGGCCCCCTACAAGATGGACCGATGATCTTGTGCGGGTTGCTGGAAACTGCTGGATGCGAATAGCACAAGACCGGCAATTGTGGAGATCTTTGGGGGAGGCCTTTGTCCAGCAGTGGACGTCTTTCGGCTGATATGATGATGATGATGATGATAGATAATTACACCCAGAGTCAGGACAAACAGGCATGTTCAAGCACACAAATATCTGTCCTGGGTGGGAATCGAACCCACGACCTACGGCGTGAAAAGCTAGCTTTTTCCAACCACGCCAACGGGCCCGTCAATTATGTATTTAAAAGAGAAAAGTAGTATGTGCAGTATATGAGCTATCTGGTTTCCGTACTACAAACTCTGCTTAGTTTAGGATCAGATGGTCGTATGTGAATAATGTGCCAGGATATTATTTAATTATTATTGCCGGTGGATGTGTCGAAGAGAAAAAAAGTCAAAGTGTTTTAATCGATGTAGCGTGGACTGTACAGTGTATAAACACATGGTCGCTTATTATACGCCAACGCAGGCTTAAACGAGTTCACAAAACGTAACAACAAGCAAGTGACGTCGAAACAAATCGACCGCTACATACTTGCGTTGGTCTGCATTCGGAATACTTAACAAACTATCACGAGCGACAAGTGGGGGTTGACAAAATGAATTTCACGTCATTTTCCAGTTTGTATTTTCGTCGCTGACCTCCACTCTTTAACTGTGGACCATTTTTTTCTATAGAAATTAGAGAAAATATAGAATGTCCTACTTGTCGAACTTCGACGGCCAGTCTCAATGGAGACTAGCCATCTGCGGGGACATATAATAGTGCAGAAGTGTGTGCGCAATAACAGGGGCACTTTCTATTCCATCACTCTCATATTACGATGGGACGACTAGCGGCACGACCGGAAAGTAGTCAGGCACAGGACGGTCAGCTTTATGTGCTCTCCTAGGCACGGGAGTGAACTTCCCGACTACGGACTGATATTTGTGAAACTTTCTTAATATCTTCCCAAAATCACTTTGTAGCCCGATTCGGGATTTGAACCCCGGATCTGCAGTTGAACTCGCTACCACTAGACCAAGGAGACAGGAGAAAGACAAGGTGGTATAATATAGAAACTGTAATATAATTATTAATAAATAATATATCATCAGTTGTATTTTGAAAGTTGGTGTTGCATAAATCATTATTAATTCTTCCCAAGTGAGGATACTTGGGAAAATTTTCAGTCTTAATAATACTCTATTTTAACACATTTTACCATGTCAACGTTATTTTGTTAAAAATATAATAATTAACTAGATTTAAGGTTGTGCTCCATATTTAACTCGAGTATATAATATATTTTATTGAATACAAAAAATAACCACAAAACATACATATCTAAAGGAACTCGGAACGCTGGAATCTCGAAAATCTAATATATATATTGAATATGTTAAATTGGCAAGGTAAGCAGGTAACAAAAAACTGGTTCAGTAGGTTTTCAAATTTATTTAATCGTCGCATGACATCGTCTCACGTACACAACCCATATAACGGTCAAATATGGAGAAAGCTTCACCAAAACCATTCTTTAGACAGACATTGAGTACACACTAATAGTACCTACGTCTTATTCATTCCATTCAGTTTGGGGTTTGCCCATATTTCTCTTCCTCGAAACAACAGGTCACGATGAGGAAAGTCTTACGCAAACACGTATAGCGTAAAAGACCAATCGTATTCATGACTCCGTAAAACTCTGATCGCACACCCACTAACTCGTAATAGTTGCGGTTAGCGACAAAGATTTCTTTTATATTATATTTTTTTGTTCAATGAGAGTGACTAATCTGATTTGACAGCACAAACTATGCAAGGCAATATAATTTGAAAAAAATCCAGTCCAATGTACATATGTATGTATATAATTTGGAAACTAGTATTTTTAGCATTGGTGTATCTAAACGGGTTCAACGGGATGAATAGAAATTACGGGTTGAATAAAGATGGGGGCAATACTTGAGTAAAATGTTGTTACCGTTTCTATTCACCCCTAGATTTCTGTTCACCCCTGGATTGCGATTCACCCTTGGATTTTATTCACCCTTGGATTTCTATTCACCTTAACATTTCTATTCGACCTCGTATTTCTATTCACCCTTGGATTCCTATTCCCCCCTGGTTTTCTATTCACTCCGATTGACGTTACTTACAAATAGTTAGGTTGATAACCTAATCAAATTCTGAGTTATACCACCAAGTGAGGATAGAGCTCAGGCCAGGTATTTGCATTATTACTAGAGCACAAAATAAGTAATGTACTATGTGAGTCGAAAGCAATAAAGCCTATGGTAGCCACTTACCAATATATGGATCGGATGCTTCTATGCCTAGAAGGCATAACCATTGCCTTCTATAGTATTCTTTTTCTAGGAGTAGGTATATTAGAATAAGAGGTCTATTTGCAAGATATTATTTAATTCTCAGTAATTCTAGAATAACACAGTAACTACGTATATTTTTAAATGTACATACATACATACATAGACTCACGCCTGTTTTCCAGAGGGGTAGGCAGAGACAACGGATTTCAATTTGTCACGATCTTTGCATACTTCTTTTGCCTCGATTACTGTCATTATATTCTTCATACATGCTCGCCGGTTTAGGGTACTTCTGACCTGCCCTTTCTTGAGAACATCTCCAATTTGGTCAGAGAATGTTCGACGTGGTCTTCCCCTTCCGGTTGTCCCATTCACACAGGCCAGGTATACTTCTTTTGTCAATCTTCTTTCATTCATCCTTTCTAAATGGCCAAACCATCTCAGCATGCCTTTTTCAATCTTTGTGTCTACATCCTCTTTCACACCACAACGCTCTCTTACATCAGTATTTCGAATTCTGTCTCTCAAAGTCACACCACACATACTTCTCAGAGCTCTCATTTCCACTGCATTTATTTTACTTTCATTCTTTTTCTGCCATACCCGACTTTCACTTCCATACATTCAAGTTGGCAGTATCACTCCATCGTGCACGGCTAGTCGAGCCTTCTTTGAGACTTGCCGGCTGCTCATAAAGGCGTGTTGTGCCCCATTCACTCTGTTCCCCGCATTTACTCTTCTAACAATATCTTTTTCATATTTCCCATCTCTCGTAAATAAAGTTCCCAAATATAAACTCATTCGCTGTTTGACTTTCTCTCCTCCAATCACAATATCACATGCTGTCGTGTATTCATCCCTCTCAAATACTATTACTTTCGTCTTAACTAAATTCATTTTCATCCCTTTCCTTTCAAAAGATTCATGCATATTTGTTACCATCACCTGCAACTTGCCCGCCGATGATGCAAGTAGAACTTGATCATCAGCGTAAAGCAGACATTTGATGAGTAACTCATTCATCCTTACACCGCATTCACTTTCTTTCAAGTCTTTTAAACAGCTATCCATGAATAGGTTAAACAACCATGGTGACGCTACACATCCCTGTCTAACACCCTTTTGGATGCTAAACCACTCGGTGTATGACCCGTTAATCCTCACGCAAGCTCTGGAATCCCTATAAAGAGATTTCAGTGCTTGAACAAGGTTGTAGTCCACCCCATACATAGACAGTACCGACCATAGTTCATTCCTCAACACTCTATCGTAGGCCTTTTCTAAGTCTACGAAGGCACTGTAGACCTTTTGGTTTTTGCCCAAAAACTTCTCTACTATGCTTCACAGAGAAAAGACCTGATCCGTGCATCCCATACCTTTCCGAAAACCCGCCTGTGCATCCCATATTTTCGCATAGGTTTCTTTCACAACTCTTTCAACCAATACTTTTGCATACAACTTACCAACGACGAAACGCTGAGCAGACTTTTAAATGTAGGCGAAACTTATTGGTGGCGATTATATCTGCCATCATATTAGCCAAATTACGTTCACACAGCTGGAAAAAAGCTTGACAGGACAGCAGACGGTCACGATCGCAGTTTAGTTCACAGAAAAACTGGTGCCCGTTCACTGGGACGATTTCTACGCCCCCCACGGGATGAAATGGAATGATGATATTCTACGCTGTCGCCACACAACGAGTTTAATAGTATTATATTTACTAAACTAATTTAAGTGTCATTACATCTCTCTCTTATTTAGCTTGAATAAAAAGTATAGGGAATATATATAGCTGTCAAACTACTAAATCTACATATAATACCCGTAAAATTATGCGCTCCGGGCGCATTATTTATTCAACAGGTTCTATCGTGTCGCTTAATCTTCTTCAGTATTTCGCGCTAAATACTAAAGTGACACATCTAAAGATGCCCTCTCCTTTTCATAAGAACTGTGTTAGGAATAGATGCAATGATAGTATCATGTCAGCCGAATGATGTCCACCGCTGGAAAAAGACCTTCCCAAAATATTTCCACAATGGAGTTGTGTCCATCATCGCCACGCTTAGCAGACGGGTTGGCGATCGCAGTTTGATGGTCATAGTACACAGACACTGCTGCCGGTTCTCTAGTAGATATTCTCTAGGGTCTAGGTTCTAGAGAGGTAGGGCACAGCGTTAATTCGCTCAAAGAGCAGCCCGACTGGGGAAGTACAGACGCCAGCATATCAAGCTACCCCAATCTGTCAAATTTCTTCAATTGAAAGTGAACCTTATGCTTTTGTGATAAAGTTGAAAATCTATAAAAGAAATTTGACAGATAGGGGTAACTGGGTGTGCTGGCGTCTGTACATCCACCTTGCAGAAGACATTCTTTAATAATAATTTTAATGTTGTATTTCTGCGTGTGAGTTAAGTCGCCAGAGCTCATTGGGGTGGGGGGAAGGGTTAGCAACACTTGTTTGCTCACTCTTAAAGGCCGGCAACGCACCCGTGACACCTGTTGTGAGTGTCCATAGGCGGTGGTGATCCCTTACCATCAGGTGACCCGCTTGCTCGTTTGACGTACTATGACATAAAAAAAGGGTTGACTTCTCCCCCCCCCCCCACAGATGAGTCGGAGTGGCTATATTCTATGCCGTCAATTTAAACCAGTTTAATAGGTTTTCGTAGAATTGGGGGCATTATCATCTTCGTCAAAAGATAGCGCAGCTTTGTCGCTGAATGGTCCTATAATTACTCCATGGGGCGGTTCAACTTTTTATGGGGCTGTGGAGTTTTCCTATCCTCGTCTTGTTCTTAGCCTTTCTCTAGTTGTTTAACTACACCGTACCGTAAGATACAGATGCCAGCACATCCAGCTACCCCAATCTGCCAAATGTCTTATATAGATTTTCAACTTTATCACAATAGCATATGGTTTACTTTCAATTGGGGAAATTTGACAGATTGGGGTAGCTTTATGCGCTGGCGTCTGTACACGTAATTCGTTATGTCAAATTGACGTCACGTTTTAATAGTAATAATATGCACTGCCTTGAACTGCGTTCTATTCCGAAAAGAATTCCTTTCAAACTGTAAGTAGGTATTGCATATTGTGAGCGGTGGGTACGTATTTTCCATAAGGATATACAACGGGAATTGATTTGCTCTATATCCTGGGTTTTTGTTGTGTATGTAAATGTCGCATGGAATAATTACTTATGTACGTTGTTAAATAATTATGTGTCATTGACAATAATATATCGAGCGGCACATATTTTATACAGTTATACTAAATAGTTCAACAAGTCGAGAGCCTTATTTTTAAGTACTTGGCCTTTCCTTGGTTCTTCTTACGAATTGCATTAAATTTAACAAATCATTCGTTCCTTTATATTTGTTTTGTCGATCATTTATTACGTAATACCTGCCTGTGCAGGGCGCGTTATAGAGCATCAGTGTGTGCACTATCCACAAACACTCATTCCTTACTTACCACATATAATGTCTTCCTATAGGCTGATTTTCGGCCACAGCGGCCAGTCTCAATGGAGTATAGCCAACTGCGCAGGACATATTATAATGGAAAAGTGTGAGCGCAAATACAGCGACACGACCCGAAGGATGTCAGGTACAGGACCGACGGCTTTACGTGCTCTCCGAGGCCCGGGGACATAGTTAATACCGCCAACTCCCAAACTGCGGGCTGATACCTACTGAGAAATTTTCTTTATGGAAAAATCTAACTGACCTGGGATTTCAACCCAGGACCTCATTAGCTTCGTTTGAATATATTGCATTAGAATTTAAAACAATTAGAAATATATAATGAGAAATAATAATCATTTAATTATCCTAATTTTCATGACTCTATATTTATCTCATTATCTTGTGGGCTTCTTTTCTGTTTCTCTTCTACCGTTTGTGAATTGCACACACACTTTATTATTCTTGTCATCAGTCTTTGAAATTGGATTCTTTTCGATTATATTACTACATGAATTATTAAGTAATACATAAGTAAATTAAACATGTTTGTCGTCCTTCAAAGCAATTTAAAATATACCTTATGCAATAAATATAAAGGTCACGTAAAGCCTCTTTAAAAATTGAGGCATTGTTACGAGTCAAAATGATACATTGAAGTTCAACGATAGATTTCCGAACTGACATGGAATCTATTTGAAGGGATATGAACCGTTGGCGTCGGCGATCTAATTACGTATCTTGCAGAAAATACATTTGCGCAATAAATTCAATCTCATTTCATCTGTGGGTGATACTTCATACGAATTTACAATTGAAGATCAAAGATTGGTATTTTGGTATTGGATATACATATACTGTAAGCTAAAGTTTGCTCGCATTACTCGAGAGCTAACAGAACAAATTTTAATACATGTCTTGTTTTTAAGACAACCCCGCACTCTGGAAACAAATCCCTGTGTCGCATGGTATTTTACAAAGTACATCCAGACTATTTATGGGTCACATAAATAGTTGTGCTGTGCGGGAATTGAACCCGGGACACCAAGTGGCGAGATGACTGTCTTAACCGCTGCGCCACACATGAAAGAAAATGGGCTTTTATTTTGGAACATTTAAACAAATTCTACAAAATGGACCGATGAACTTGTGAGGGTCGCTGGAAGTCTATGGACGCGAATATAAATAAATTATGCATGAAATAATAATAATAAATCCTATTATTTAATTTATACCCAGTGACAGGTTAAAATACCTAATTATGTTCTAAAATGTTGTTATGGTTTATTCTTAAAAAAATATGAGCGTATAAATTAAAAACACTTATTACTGAGAGAATCTAGCAAATAGTCTATTTAAATTACTTTTAATTACTGGACCGGGCGCCTTCTAAATTGATTTAAGAGGCCACGTAGAGTCTGAATGTCTTTCCGTAATCAGAATAAAAAAGATAGCCGCTATTTTTCAACTTTTCAGTTACATGACCGATCGCCTTCAAAATCGATATCTGTGGAGTTAGAATCGATATCTGGGTGCTTTTGTCACAATGAATGAAAATACAGCCACTATTTTTAACTCTATATTGACTGGACCATTCCTCTTTAGAGTATATTTACATACATACCTACCAAGACTTAACGCCTGTTTTCCAGAGGGGTAGGCAGAGACAACGGACTTCCATTTGTCACGATCCTTGCACACTTAATGCGCCTCATTTACTGTCATTATATTCTTCACACATGCTCGCCGGTTTAGGGTACTTCTGATCTGGCCCTTCTTGAGAACGTATCCGATTTGGTCAGAAAATGTGCTACGAGGTCTTCCCCCTCCGGTTGTACCATTCACACAGGCCAGGTATACTTCTTTTGTTAATCTTCTTTCATTCATTCTTTCTAAATGCCCAAATCATCTCATGTATGTAGGTAGGTATATGTTATGTGAATATAATGTGTTTGAGATTTGTTTGTGTTTCTATTATAATTGTTCTCCATTGGGAATAAACCAACTTAATTGAATGTTTGATATCACTGATTTCATTTCGAGATAACTACTTTAAGCTAGTAACTGACATAATTAAAATATAATAATGTTACCATTTCGACGACATATTCTTTTTGTTTAAACTATTCTACTTATTTTCTCAAATAAATGTAGTATTTTACTGTTTCATCATCATCATATCAGCTGAAAGACCTCCACTGTTGGACAAGGGCCTCTCCCAAGGATCTCCACAATGGCTGGTTTTGTGCTGCCCGCTAACAGCGGCTTCCCGTGACCCTTGCAAGACCCTCGGTCCATTATTTATCATTATTATTAAATATTTCTTAGTCTCTAATTTTTCCTTAGTGATTCATAGACAAATAGAACCTGAATAGTTGTTATTTAATTAACAATTGGCTTGATATATACGTAATCCTGTTAATTGTCATATTCCGGTAGTGTAAATCACATATACAGTTATTACTCTTAGTAGTTTACCTACGTCAATGGTTAATAACGTATGTACTAGTTAATTAGATCTTCGTGTTTTAATTGGGTCGGCAATTAAGGTCAGTAAAAGACTTCGCACTTTGTATACAAATTGAAAATATTTGTTGAAGTTTAATTTTATTTTATACTAGCTGTGCCCCGCGGTTGTACCCGCGTTAAATTTTAGAGATTATCACAGCTCCTCTCCTGTAAGCGATAGCGTGATAATATGTAGCATATATGTTGACCCGACCTCTTAGTAATATTCATGCAAAATTTAAATAAATCCATGCCGTACTTTTTGAGTTTAGCCCGGACATACAGACAGACAAACAGACAAAAATTCTAAAAACTATGTTTTTGGCTTTGATAACGTTTGGAGATAACGCCACAAGTTTCCTTTTAAAAAAAATCAATGTACAGTTTTGACTTTCTTACGATTTTATTATATGTATAGACTAGCTGTGCCCGCAGTTTTACCCGCGTTAAATTTTATAAATTAACACAGCTAATCCCCCGTAGGTGATAGATAGCGTGGTTCCTAATATGTAGCCTATATGTTGACCCGATCTCTTAGTAATATTCATACAAAATTTGAAGTAAATCCATGCATCCAATTTCGAGTTTAGCCCGGACATACATACAGTCAAACAGACAAACAGACAAAAATTCTAAAAACTATATTTTTGGCTTTGATATCCCCCGTAGGTGATAGATAGCGTGGTTCCTAATATGTAGCCTATATGTTGACGCGATCTCTTAGTAATATTCATGCAAAATTTGAAGTAAATCCATGCATCCAATTTCGAGTTTAGCCCGGACATACATACAGTCGAACAGACAAACAGACAAAAATTCTAAAAACTATATTTTTGGCTTTGATTTGGCGACTGTAGATCACACCCCAAGTATCCTTTAAAAAAAAAATCAATGTACAGTTTCGACTTTACTACGATTTTATTATATGTATGTAGATGATATACAGGTACATAATAAGTGATGACTTCTACCAGCCAACTCCTGCCACATAAGACGGCCATCATACCATTTAGGAATAGCTTCAAACATTTGTTATGATGAGTCACTTGCTCACTAGTCACTTTATAGATTTAGTAGTGAATGTTTTCGCTGTTCATTCTATGTCATTTATCACAACACTGTTTTTACTACACGTAGAATCAACGCTTTGCCTTACGATTTGTTGGCGTGGTTGGGAGGTACTTGCCTTTCACGATGCAGATTGTGGGTTAGATATTTGTGTGCTTGAACATGTCTGTTTGTCCTGAGTCTAAGTGTAATTATCTATATAAGTATGTATTTCCGAAAGTAAAGTAGTATATGTAATACCTATATCAGTCATCTGGTTTCCATTCATTTTGTGAATTGTGTGAATAATTTCGCTGGACATTATTAAATTAGCAGTAATAGAATTATAACTTTAAGCCTTAGCGCCTAAAACCATTTATCAACATACTCAGGATACTTTATATTTCTTCTTCTCCTCTGCTGTAGGCCCCCAAGACCTAGTAAAACCATCAATATACATATATCGATAACTTTCACAAATCTCTGAAAGAAGATTATAGCAATGTAGTCAGACCCATATTAAATAAACAAATAAAACATTAAAAGCCAATCCTGATCCATATTCTTTCCATCCACCGATAAAACTAACTTCAGTAATATTTAGAATAACAAAAGATGTTCTACGGACCATTTTGCAACTCTTTTTATTTAATTTTCTTTTCGTCAAATATTTCTTATCTGAGGATGGAAAAACTAGTAATAAAACGCCACAATTGGCGGTTGAAATATAAACATTCCATGTCAGTTTATCTTAACAGCCAAAAGGGCCTGAAATATAATAAACAATTTCTGGCAACACGTCAACTATTTTCACGCCAAACGTCACGTTTGTACGTGCCATTCCCGTGCGGCCGTGTATTGTCTTTATTTTTAAATATAACACAATGTTAACATTCAATAGCTAGCTGTAATCTATTTTACGATGCAAAAAGGATGAATAAAGAAGAATTATTCATCGCCATAAGAGAAAAAAATAAGGAATGATAACAATATAAGTTAATTTATTCTTATAGTTACTTTTGTGTGCCAGCCGCTTAGGAGACATCTAATATCATGGTTGAAATGATGACTATAGTTGAAGACTTTATTTGTAGGTACTCTGAAGGCGGAGACTCGGAGACATATAGTAATAGTACCACTATTGACAGGTGTTTAACCTCACCGGTTGAATCCACCGGTGCGCCGCGGCTATGCCGTGCGGCTGCTGGCCATGAAGGCTTCAAAGAAGAAGTCATAAAGAATATGGTGACATCACTCAAATTAAAGTTCTGAAGTTTAAGTCTTGCAGGTTTGCAAACTCTTATAATGTGGTGTTGTCTCATTGAATATTTTTGAAAAAAAAGTGATATAAATATATACAGGTGCGTAAATTTCACATGGCACCTTCAAATTGTTTGTATTTCTACAGTATGTGCAAATTTAAGAATACAGATTTTTCTTTTATATTTATTTACCTAAATATATTGATCGACAATTCAGCCTCCTATGCAATAAGTAATTTGGCTAACTTTATTTTTTTAACTGGTAGAGCATGTCCCATAATACAAAATTTGAGTGGCAATCTATTTTTGGTGTAGCGTAACCCTATCCAGTGCCATTTCCTTAAAACTTTTTACATCAACTTTCATTTCAGTGGTCAGTACACTCTCTTTTGGGCTTCCTCTTCATCCCTTTGCTTTTATTTACCCGTCTATTATATTGATCACAAAATTGTAATATCGTATTAAATGTCTCAACAACTTCTCTTATCTATTCTCATATTTGCTAAAATTCCTTATTTTGTTCTTTACCCGTTGAATCAATATTTCATTCGTGACCTTATTCGTCGACATTCTGGATAATACTAGACATTAAAGTATTATCTATAATATTTTAATGTTAAGGTTTTAAATAGTACCCACGAACATTGAACTGAGCCTTGATATTTCAACATACTCACCACAACATCACGAACGACATTTAGGTACTATGAAGTGCATAATATAAGAGTCAAACAAAAAGTCTAGGAACAAAAAGCTTGACGAAGTCAGATTAAGTTGACGTTAAATATTTTTGAATGTGTAATACGGAAATGATATTAGGTATATACCTACATAGCAGTCCGTTTAAATTGGTGAGTAAGTTATTCGCTGACTAACTCACGAATATTTATAGGGCTTTTCAATAGGCATGCACAACAGCGCATATCTGACATCTTGGTAAAGCGATAACTGTCAAATTTGGCACGAATACATATTTAGTTGTAATATTCTACTATAGAACTCTAACTGCGTCAAGAATTATGCAACATGGGCAGGCCCCCGACAAGGTGGTCCGATGATTTTGTGAGGGTCATTGGTACAGCAGTGGACGTCTTTCGGCTTACACGATGATTGAACTTCTCATAATCAGAATCCATGGGAAATTTTTGTTCAAGAGTTCCGTAATAAAATGCTGAAAAATAATGGTGCTAAAAATGTGAAGTGACATTAGTCGAGCGTGGTATCATTTGAAAGTGGTTCAAACTAAATTGAGTTTGTTTTCTTTGCCACGTTGTTTTTAACTTAAGATTAAATATATAAAAGGAACTATTCCCCATGAACATAAAAGTTTATGTTGAGAAAAACATCCGAAATTATTACATTTGATAGATTTTACTCGAGTATTATAGGAAAACATAGATTCATGTTTGTAACTAGCATAGTAGGTACCTAGCTCCTAAGTAATGCGCTTCGGTCTTTAGAGGTTATGGTTTGTGTTTGTAAAGGTCTCTGCACACAGCGGGCGGGGCGTGGCGGGGCGCGGCGTGACCGGGCGCGCGGCGGCGACGCTGCGCTGGCGCGGCGGCAGCCTTCACACTGCGGGCGCGATCACGTCCCGTCCCGCCACACCCATTCACGTCGACCGTATTTTAAGAACAGTGTTTCTATACTGCCTATGGCCCAAATCGTACAAACATACGTGAGCACGAACACATTCGACTAATTTTTCGACATCCATTTTTGTAAAACGATACAAAATCACATTCGCGCTCCGTACCGTCCGACGCGGCGCCCGTCTCCGCCGCTTCTGACTTGTATTCCCGCTCGGCGCGGCGGCGGCGTCGCTCGACGGTTACCGTCGCGCCGAGCGGGACGGCTCTGTGTGGCGTCGTCCGTATTATCTAGTACATTACAACTCCTCAGTGTCGCGTCGCCGTCCCGTCCCGCCGCGCCCCGCCCGCTGTGTGCAGAGACCTTAAGTGTTTTATTTGTGTAAGTAGGACACGGAGAGCGATTCACCGCACTTCATCAGATTTCTTAAAAAATATACGCAATTGTTAGTTCCCACAAAGAGTATACACCATTGCTTCATCACTGCCCACTTTGCCGTACATTGTTTAAATCACAGACGGAGTTTCTTACGGAGCGGTATTGCTATTACCGCTCCGTAAGAAACCAATTACTAAAAGAATATCTATACTTATTTTGCAATACTAAATCGCATAGGGATTATCATCACATAACTGTAGACTTCGACATTAAACATCCCAATGAAATATATTTTAACCTATTTCTATGTACCTAAGCTATTTTAGTTTTGACTATCAAACTCAAACATAAAACTAATTACATTATTATTAATGTCTATTGCAAATGGCTATACAATGAAAGAAAATATTATTTATGTTGCAATACTCAGTTAATAATGACATATCAAGGTCATTGACAATACCATCGTATCGGATTATATACTCAAGAAATATCAAAATAATTATGACCCAGACAATGAATTGATGAGCGCACTTATCACGATAATACAAATGTAATTATTTTGACATTATAAATGTACTTAATGTTAATAAAAGCAAAACATTTTCTTTTTTTCATATACATCATAATTAATCATTATGTCAGGTATTAATATATACAGATATACTTCCCACTTTATATCTATTTAGTCATTACTTTTTTTTTAAACGACTACCATCAGACTTAAAAACGTTTGTGGAATCAGTAACCAATACCAGGAATTGGGTTCTCGTAGGCTTAACGATTCTCCCATATAAACAGTTCGCTTAACGTGCAATCCGGGGCTAGTGCCTGAACCAACGTAACCTGAAAGAAATCGTTTTTCATATACCTATGCATAAATTGTTCAGCGCGAGAATAAAATCCGCGAAATCTAAACGCAAACGCTCGAGCATACGGATTATGCCGCTTGAACACTAAGTTTGACATTAAGTACTTACCTTGAGAGTTGTCAACAGAAAAGTAAAAAAAAATCATTAATATCATGAAGAAATTCTACTCACTGATAATGTAAAATGTGGTGATCCGTACTTACCTGAAAATAAGAAAATATTTATTAAAAAAAAAATACTGAGAAAGCATTATTTATCACTCTGCCGGTGAGAACAACTATTTAGTAAACAACAAAAGTAGTAGATATATCCTCAACTTGTACAACCTTCAAAAATATAATATTTATTTGCTAGTGTGATTGATGTACCTAACATCACCCACACTGGTAAATGAATATTATTAATTCTTGATTAAATCAATATGGCATATCAGTATGTATTTTAAAATAAATCTTATTTCTTCCTTCACTTTGTATTGTATAAACTTAGAAGTAACATCTTTCTATCTTATATTCTATCTTGTATACTTCCTTACTTTAGCATTGCATACTGAACTGAATAGCAATTAAGTAATAAAAATGTAAACAGAGTGAGAACGTTGCCGACAAACTGCTGTGCAGTTTGGCAAAAATGTCTAAAACTTAAATGTGTACTTTTTTCAATAATAAATAAAAATAAAAAAGACTGCTACACCGAGCCTTATTAAATTATGAACTTATGTTAAACCCATGTTATAGCGTTAGAAATTTTGAAGTATGTTCTCAGCCACATTGGCGCGTGGGCGAGTGACCGCTTGGATAAATTCAACATTAGTACGGAATATTGAAGGAAGATTTACGATGAAATTCCATTTTTCAGTTGCACCGGCGCAATCACCCGCTCTCCTACTTGCCCGCGGTCTACTATGACCAAGCAACTAGCATTAGTTTAGAAAAAGAAAATGTACAGACGCCAGCACATCAAGCTACCCCAATCTGTCAAATTTCCCCAATTGAAAGTGAACCTTTCGTGCTTTCGTGATAAAGTTGAAAATCTTTAAAAGAAATTTGACAGATTGGAGTAGCTTTATGTGCTGGCGTCTGTACCTTCGTATATTATTCGTTTCATTAATTTAAGTAGGTAGTATATTATTTAGGTTACTACCACATTCTGCAGAGCTGAGGATGGTACACTACGCTGCCTGTCATTTTCGACTTTTACTAATCCATCCTACGGTTGACTGGAAGAAATCGCTATTATGTGATAAGACCGCCAATTGTACATTGTTTTGGATACTAAGATTTTTTGTAAACGGTTTTAATATATTGTGTCTTCTATAAAAAAGCTCGAGCTGGGTATTTCTTCAACAATTCTGTGCAATAAGGCTTTGATGGCGAATTGAGTTGTTGCGTTTTTTACGTTTTGTAAAAAGGTTTTATGTTGCAAGTAGGTACTTAATGTTGATAGTTTGCGTGTGTAATAAAGTGTACCTATCTATTCATGTATATTTCCGTGTGAGGTTTAAATTACAGGAAACTGTTAACAGCGCAGCCTATAAAACGACATAGGTATTTAGTTAACCTTCAAAAATCCCCGAGTCCGACATAAGAAAGTGCAGTAACTACCGCGTGCAATATTTTTTTTAAAAGTTTAATATCATGTCCTAAGCATTAAGGCCAATCATTAGACATGGCTTAGCTTGATGACTAAGATCTAGGCACTTACCCTGCTAAAAACGTAATCGGTTGATCAGTTCGGTAGCTATCATGCCTATCAGTAACATAAATACATATGTAAAGAAACTCAGAGAAAGGCTTCCAATCTTTTTGGCATTGACCTTACTGGCCACACAGAAATTGCAACGTGAGCTACTCTATAACATTGCTAACAATATAATAAAAGGCGTCTGCTTGTGTACTGATGTTTCATGTGTGTTGAAATTCTATAAAATCACTTCACACTAAAATTGCTTTTTTATTAAAACAATATCCCCAATTAAATAAATTTAAAAAATCATAAGTTTTTAGTCACGTAGATAGACTTTAAAAAAGCGCTTGTAAATAGTCAGAACATGTTTGTAGTAATATATTTAAGTAGGTATACATAATTATTTCTAGTTACATATAGATATTTAGGTACTCGGATTGTTAAAACATTTATAAAATTAGAATATATATGTATATAGGTATATACTATTCCTTATAACACTCGGGACTCTCATCATTATCGTGTTAGATGAAAGAAGAGAGTCCACTGATAATTATAAAAATGTAAGTAGTCGTGAAAGATATTAAGACACCTGTATAATTACTTCTTTGCCGTATTATTTATCCAGCTTGGGTTGTTAAACAATGTTCCCATTTGTAAAAGGGGTATTAATGATTATTTATTGAATAATAAGGTAACTGTGAACCTAATAAATGGAATGACCATAAAAAACTCACAAAACAAATATCATCCCGTCTCGAGATATAATCGAAATACATGTACCATGTAGGTAATTATGACAAAATGAATGATCTCTAATAATTGTTTTTGCATAATTTTCTTTAGGTATATTATGTTGGTACCTATTTGTGGCGGAGACAGATCCAAGAAATCAAAAATAATAAAGGCGAGTTATAAGTTTTTGAGTTATAAATGGTGTAACTAACCTTCAATAATTTATCAATTTCTGCATTTTCAGTATTGATTGAGGTTCAACTAACTACAACCGGCTACGCACACTCTCTCATATATAATGTAAAAAGATAGAAAAAGAGGATTTTCTATATTTTTATATTATACTATGCCTCGCGGTTTCACCCGTCTATGTCTTATTCGGATATATTTGCTATATTACTAAAAAGTTTCATCAAAATTCGTTCAGTAGCTTTGCCATAAAAGAGTAACAAACATACATCCATACAATCTATACTCACAAACTTCGGCATTTATAATATTAGTAGGACGCGGTTTTGGCAGTGCACGCTGCGCTGGAATAGCTCGCAGATGGTAATTTTTTTTGCTACTTACTTGACACTTATCGTCATATTTTGGACAATTCACACAATATCTTTATAAATTGTAGCCTATGTGTTATTCTGATGCGTAAGCGATATTATTAGAAAGTTTCATTAAAATCTATTTGTTAGATTTTACGTGAAAGAGTAACAAACATCCATCCATCCATCCATACTTACCAACTTTCGCGTTTATAATATTAGTAGGATAGGAGAGAGGGTGCGCGGTAACGCTTTTACCTTACATAGCCATTTCTTCCATGATTGGCCGCAAGCTTCGTTATGGACATAAGTTCCAAAAAGGATTTTTGTACACACGGCTACATATCAATCGGTATAAGCTGGTCTCGCGTTGTATAGGATTTCCATACAAGGATAGGTCAGCTTATACTGGAAATTATAGCTTCAAATGTATTTGTGTGTACATTTAATGTACCTAACAAATATTACATTTCTGCGCTTTCGTTTTTGTAAAGAAACGCTAACCCACATGCCAAATTCATACCTGACCATTTAAACTTGTATGAGTAAACTCAAATACGTCTGTTCTCTTATGACTAATATAACGAAAGTATGCAAATCTTGTTACTCATATTTGGTGAAATTAGTGAAAGCTTGTTCCTGACTACGGCTTATGAGACAGTATTACAGTTAAATCCTCAGAGCACAACCACAAAAGCCACGCCTAAACAAAGTACCTACCAACTAACATTATTTCGCTGACTGAATTCATTAGTGGCACAAAACAAAAATCAACAATTTGAGTAATCTCACAATTTAATATTCGTTGACTAGTGCGCGCGCACATATTTCCTCTTACTGAGTGTATTTTATGAATTGTATAGATGATTATTAGTTTTTTTAAATCTACGTTATAGTATCATTTGCCAGCAGTAATAATTTTGATGGAGTTTCTTTTATTTCGATTAATATGAAGCCCAAAACATGGTAACTCCGAGTTGAGCCACTATTCCATATACTTTTTGTGACGTTTTGGATTAATGTCAGAAATTATTTTATTAAACTTAATAAATACGAATACAATTTCGTGATAATCAAGCTAATTAGATTTTATTTTTATTGCTTTTGGTAGCAGACGAGCTAGCGTCCCACCTGATGGTAAGTGGTAACCGCTGCTCATGGACATTAGCAGTGCCAGGGGGCACAGCAAACCGCTGCCTACCGTGAAATGATTACTCTTTTTAAACCTCGTTTGAAGAAGGACATGTCGTATCGCTTGGGAAACACCGCAGCAGATAATTCATTCCAGAGCCTGCTCGTATATGGGATGTACGAAAGCTGAAAGCGAACCGTGCTTGACGAGACCGCTTCCGGGTGGCACGGATGAATCTTACTGCGAGTGCGCGTGGTGCAATGATAAAAAGGGGACGATGGCACCAGCTCAAACAGTTCCTCCGAGCATTCCCCGTGAAACAGACGGTAGAGCACGCAGAGAGATCCAAAGTCTCTCCGCTGCTCTAACGAGTCCAATCTGTCCGTAAGGTTGGAATCCCCAACTATTACAATAGCACGCATTTGGATGGAGTCAAGTGGTTGGAGCTGGTATTTAGGGGCTCCTGCCCAGATATGTGAGCAATACTCCATGTGCGGGCGGACTTGTGCTTTATAAAGCGCAAGCCGCTGTCTTGGGGTGAAGTACCGCCTAGCTCTATTCAGTACGCCCAACTTCTTGCTTGCCAGTTTGGCTTTGTCCTCCAATTGGCAGGTGCTAGAAATTTCGATTCCGAGGATCCCAATGCTCTCGGATACACGGAGATCAACCCTTTGGAATCGGGGCGCTACGAGAAATGGGTCCTTCTTGGCAGTGAACGCGCACACTGTCTCTTATTGGGGTTAAACTTGACTAGGTTCTGTACACCCCATTCATAGGCCCGCCCGAGAGAACCTTCGACTTCAGCCACAAGTTGCAACCGTTTCTCTTGTACCGAGCTCCGAGAGACATTCTGGTGGCTGCTATACCGCGCATCACCCGTGCTGTCATCCGCATAGCAATGCATGTTTTCTATAGATAACATGTCATTGATATGCAGAATGAATAGCGTAGGGGAGAGCACCGAGCCTTGTGGTACGCCAGCGTTAATGGTTTTGGTGTCGGAGCAAAAACCGTCGGCTACAACTTTAATGCTCCGACCGTCCAAAAAGCTGGTGATCCAACTGCGGAGTCCCTCGGGGATTCCATATGATGATAGCTTCAATAGAAGAGCCTTAGCCAGACCCTATCGAATGCCTTGGCGATGTCAAGGCTACAGGCTAGAGCCTCACCCTTGCTTTTCAAGGTTTGTGCCCAATGGTGTGTCAAATACACTAGAAGATCACCAGCTGAACGACCATTACGGAAGCCATACTGACGACCGCTTATCAGCTGGTGCTTCGCTGTATATTGTAGGAGATTAGAGTTTATGACTCTCTCCATGACATTGGACAGAATCTAAAACTAGCAGTCATTATTAATAAATAATTTATGGAACTGCCGTATGATAATTACATAATATTTATTCCCAAAACGAGTCAGTGATTTCTTATAGGCAAACAAGTACTAACAATTTAATTCCTATAAGCATAGAACTAACAATATGTTTTATTAATAAAATAAACTAGTTCAATTCTTTAGAATAAAACAAATCATTTAAATGATTAAGTGGTTTGTGTGAGTGATGAACTTACAGAAAGGAATTTATACTGGGTCACACAATTCAGTACAAAGCAAACGTGTTGCGAATCAGTTTAAAACAAATGAACAAACAAAATTTTGTGAATTTGGGAAATGGGTATCTTATCAGCGTAAGCTTTCTTCAGTTGCGCATATTTTATACGTTTTAGATGTTTCTAGTTTTGCTTGATCTGATATTGACTGCTTTGTAATTGTCATGGCTGTAAGAAGTCTTATAGTAGAACAACTGCCTTTAAAATTAAATTTATCTCCATCAGTGTTTATATTGAAGTTGGTTGCAGTGTTGTCAACGTGATCTTTTAGATCACAAAAGATTCACCAGATTTCCTTGCTGTTGAAATTAAAGTAGCATATTGCGATAGTATTTGGGTATATATTGGGTTGATATTATGTTTTTTTCACATTTTTTAGCAATTATCCACTGCCCAAAGGTATGCAGCAATTACAAATTTGTTCTTGCCTTGACCATGACAATTATCTGCATAAAAAAACCACTTTTACTTAAGGTATCTACTTTATCTATTATAAAATAAAAGCGCTGAAACGGCTTGACCGATTTTCATTAAATTTTCTGTGTTTATTCGGTAGGTCTGAGAATAGTACGTAAACTATTTTTACTTTACTATTTTGTTTATTAACAAAATGCTGTTGACAAAACAACGTTTGCCAGGTCAACTAGTAAGTATATAAAATACATGATGTGAAATGACATTATCAGTTTTTGGGAACGAAAATCCTGATAAAAGGTTTTACAAATTCCATGAAAAATTTCAGACTATCATAATTACGCTCGCGCTTCGTGAGCTAAAATATGTGATTCACCTAAATGCTGACTACCATACATAGAAAAGCAATAAGAACTTACCCTGGAACACTTATATTTTTTTTCAATTACTCCGACACAACTTAAAAAACTACGCGATATGTGTGCAAAACTGGCACTACTCGAAAAGTGACACTATTACATAAAAGAGACGCTACGTTATGGTTTATTCACTATTAACACATACACCTCCTACCAGGTAGTTTATGATAGTTCATAAACAAAATATTTATTTTATGCATGAAAGAAACAGCTTGCTAGTGCAAGCTGTTTCTTTAATGCATAAAATAAAGTACCTAATTTAGAATAAGTATCCATCACTAACTCAAAATGACCGAATTTCGACTTGTGCCACTATTGAATTCAGTCAGCGATTTACTCACAATACAAAAGTGTACCACGTAGGCGAGAAACTGTCCAAGAAATCTTTGTGCGATTAGTACGATTATGTGTTCTGTGCCAGGGTGTAAATTTTCAATAATATGTATCTATACTATAGTATAAAAGTATGTTTATCAGTATGCTGAGATGGTTTGGACATTTAGAAAAGATGAATGAAAGAAGATTGACAAAAGAAGTATACCTGGCCTGTGTTAATGGGACAACCGGATGGGGAAGACCTCGTAGAACATTTTCTGACCAAATCGGAGACGTTCTCAAGAAAGGCCAGGTCAGAAGTGCCCTAAACCGGTGAGCATGCATGAAGAATATATTGACAGTAAACGAGGCAAAAGAGTTGTGCAGAGATCGTGACAAATGGAAATCCGTTGACTCTGCCTACTCCTCTGGGAAACAAGCGTGAGTCTATGTATTACTCGTATGTTTATCAGTTGTCTGATTGCCATAGTGCAGGCTCTGCCTTGTTTGGGATCATTGACAGTGTGTACCTAAGGTAGCCCAAGATATTTAACTGGCACTAAAATGTTGAGGTGTAAATGTTCTCTTTTCTCTTGGGAGACTTATTTCGAGGTAGCGAATATGGAGGCTCATGTCTCTGTACAGTTTTCGACCATTCCCAATTGATGACTGCTAATTTCAACATACACTGCAAACAATGGAATCATAACTCTAGATTACATATAGATGGTTTTTAGGGTTCCGTAGCCAAATGGCAAAAACCGGAACCGTTATAGATTCGTCATGTCTGTCTGTCTGTCTGTCCGTCCGTATGTCACAGCCACTTTTCTCCGAAACTATAAGAGCTGTACTACTGAAACTTGGTAACACAAAAATAGAAAAAGAACAATTATTTTGGGGGGTCGCCATACATAGAACTGAAACTCAAATTTTTTTTTTATCGCATCCATACATGTGGGCTGTCTATGGGTAGGTCTTCATAAATGATATTGAGGTTCCTAATATCATTTTTTTCTAAACTGAATAGTTTGCGCGAGAGACACTTCCAAAGTGGTAAAATGTGTGTCCCCCCCTCTAACTTCTAAAATAAGAGAGTGATAAAACTAAAATAAATATATGATGTACATTACCATAGAAACTAACAACGAAAATTGGTTTGAACGAGATCTAGCAAGTAGTTTTTTTTTAATACGTCATAAACCGCAATTTGCGTTCATTTAATCAACTGAAATACTTGCTGCTACGGAACCCTTCATGTGCGAGTCCGACTCGCACTTGGCCGGTTTTTTTTCTACCATGCACCATTCCTTAGTGCGGCGCAAAGTCACAAGTATATACTTAGAACCGTGAGACCATATTGCACTCTAAATTCCATCGCATTTGAACGTGATTAGTATTTAAGTGTTACTCAATAAATTATTATTCTGAGGTTTCATGTAACACACAGATTCGATTAATGAGGTTTATGCGAAGAGAACCAGGCCAATTTATAGACTGTACTTCCAGTCAATCATAATTATAATAATTACTAAGGAGGTAGGTAAGTGTGCCAGAGACAACAATTATAAAATTAACTTTTTCAAGTTTAAAATCAGCGATTACTAAGGCATCTAACTACAATGAAAGAAAACAATGAACTGTCACACTAGCAAGAAACTAGACAAAAAGTATAAACCATAGACACAAAATACATAGATTGGCTGATTGTTCAAATCAGACTTGACAAATCTGTTTAAAAAAATCAATACACTCCCTTAAAACCCAGCCAAAACCTATAAATTTCAGCTATACACATTATGTATTTGAATTTGAGGCGATAAGAATGGAGACCGAATACGTTATTGGCAAAAAAATAAAATATTATTAATATTTCTGTATAGCCAAAAATATTTTAACTTTTAATTAATTTGAAGTCAGTGTTTTATTTTACAATAAGTAGTTTATCAAAAGCGCCCTTAGAAACTGTTAATTTTAATTTTAATCTTAACATTATGATATCCATTATTGACAAAATTTATATATATGGGACAGTATACTTATAATCGATCAAAAAAAACGCTGGAGTAATCGATGCACATACTTGAAAACAAAATACGTCGGGTCATAATTGGCACTGGTTAATATAGTAGCCGCAAAATACATAAGACTTAAAGTTCACGTACCATTATCAGTTGAATAGAAATTTCTTTAGTTAATTAAATTAAGCATGTTAAATAAAAAAATCACGAGAAATCACAAAAAAAACACGAGGATAGACATAAATTAGATAAGAATAAAAACCAAACAAAACAGTAGCTTGTTCATATTACTGGACCTGGTTTAAATACCTACTACTTCGCTTAGGTCAGTAGATTTTAGTTACAACAAAAAAAAAACTCAAGTTGCACATTAAATTTAAATGGATGTAATAATATTGAGGCCTTATTAATTGAATTAATTTGAATCTGAATTTGAATTAACATACTTGAAATATTAACTCTAAATATTTGTATTTCTTTATTCTACGCTAGATAGTAGATAACTGTGACTTTAATCCGTTATAGACCACTTTAGTTAATTTTATTTTATTTCACCAGAAAATGTACAGCTAGTTTACAAATAGAACAAGGAATAGTAACCGATGGCAAATTGAAAGTTGTCACTTATATGCAATGGTTTAGTTTTAGAATTCTCGGTAGACATATCGACTGGAATTTTGGAAATCTGTTGGTTAACGTTGTACTAAAAAAAATCTATTCAATCAAATCAAACTGATAAGCTACTTCGCGTTAAATGTTTGTAAATAACATTATTGCAAATAAAAAAATATACATATTCAACCGACTTTAACCTGGTTTCAAAAAATTGGAACAACTTTTTTAAATTCATTTCAATTGCCATATAACTAAGGAATCGCGTAACATGCAAAAAACAGTGATTAAAAACATAGCCTATCTATGAGGTATGTGTACCGGATTCTAAATCTATGGTATAAACAGACAAAGGTCCCACGGATGTGAGTAACGGTGTTACAAAGGAGGCTTCGTGATGGACAGACGAGTAAACGCTAAAGTGTGTTTGTGTTTATAAGTAAAGTCTGCCGCGTGCGTTCGCCAGTCGCAGCTAACTTGAAAGCGACGCTGTCGTCTTTACTAAATAGTGATAGATGTGTGTGAGATTACTAAGAATATTCGAATGAAATTCAAATATCGTGAAAGTGTGTTTATGTGTTAGTTTCTGGATTTTACATTTACATGCTATTAAGGTGAGGTCAAAGTTTATTATTAAATAAATATCTTGGACAACTGACACACTGCCATCTGATCCCAAACCAATCAGAGCCTATTTCAACCGGAAACTGATAAACATATTTATATATTTTAAATATACATAAATAGAAAAATTACACCACAGACACAGAACACAAAATTCTTGCTCATCACAAAAAGATTTGTCCTTGGTGGGCATCGAATCCACGACCTCTGGCTTAATAGTCAACTAACCACCAGGCCAATAGGCCAGTCATATTACAATTCATTCTTGCAGAAGTTTTTAATTATGTTTTAAGTATATATAATTTTATAAATTAAAATAGAATGTATAAATAAACATAAATAACAGAAGCCGTAGAAAAATAAATAAATAAAATTGTTATTTACGTTGCAAAATGTTGTTTTTTATTATAAAGACACAAAAATAATACTTATAATAATATCAAATGCCAACAAAATATTAATGAAGTAGATAATAGGTTAGTTTAGATGCTAAACAAATACCTATAAATGTGTCAAAACGTAAAGGATACATTTTTACAATTGTTATATCAAAATAAAACCGTATTTATTAAAATTTTATGGATTTTAAACAAAAAAAGTATAGGAGCAGTTTTTCTTCATGACTGTTGTAAAAAAAATGTATGAAACATTTCTTTTTCAATGTTTTTAATTTCAGGTCGTTATAGGCCGCTAGGTTAGTTGGAAGAGGAGCCGATAGAAATTTGGAGCAAGCATGGATAAATACTAAAATAAAATTATTCCAAACCGTGTTTTAAAATTAATAAATAATGAAATACTTTGATATTGGACAGATAGATAAAATTTATCGCACATCACGAAGTTGAAATATATATAGGTACAATTATGTATAATTGGCGGTCTTCTCGCATAGCAGCGACTTCTTCCAGACAACCGTTATACTATTAGAAAACGCCCGAACTGGGGAATTAAATCCCTGTATTGCGGGGGACTTTACAAAGCAACACCCAGACTCAAAACAACATTTGTGTAGGTTACACAAATAATTGCCGTGTGCGGGATCAAACTCGAAACACGAGACCAAATAATCGAGCTCAACACACAAAGATTTGACCTGGGTGAGGATCGAACCCACGACCACTGATCGAAACAACGGGCCAGTCATTTAATATAAGTGTTATTAGAAATAGATTACCCTATTACTGTACATTGATGGGTTTATTAATAGAATCTGACACCACCTTTCAATATGTACAGATATTAATTTTGTAATAATTAATCTTCATAAAGGTCAGTCAGAGCTTATAACCTACATTAAACCTGCAACTAATCTGCAATCTTGTCTTGTTTTAAGTTTCCAGTGAGAAATATTAGAAGAACAAGTCCGTGAGACGATATAATTTATCCCGCATGAGAAATTAAGTAATGGTAATGACCCTTAAACGGTGAGATTAGTCATGACGATTGATTTAAATCATATTAAATAAATCAGCATGACAAATCTCATTCATTCTTTATAGCACTTAGAAACATACATTTAAGTTAAATGTTACAAAAGAAAAGGCATGTATTTACATTCATTAATTAATCGCATCAAAAATTTCCAAGTATATGAGTAATTTCATAATTTCATTAGTTACTATTGAGATATTTATAATTTATATTTGTGTATTGAGTTAAGTACTCAATACAAAAATATAAATTATCTTATTTAACTCTATTACTAAGTTGACTTCCTATTTGCATGTTGTGTCGTTTCAGTTAGAATGTTGTGTACGCCTATAATTGATATACGTATCAGACTTTGACTCTAGAATTGTTCTAAAATAAGGTGTACCGTATTATAAATCAATAAATAAGTATAAAACAGTGTCAGAATAGACAAACAGAATATACCTCCGATTCTATACAATACTAACTAAACATTTTTTTAAATTCTATCTAATGTATTTATTGCCTATGAAAAATACTAGGCCTTTTTTTGTTAAGTTAGTTTTGGCGCGTAATACAAAGAGAAAATAAGCGCCACGTTACAAACTATCTGTGAGTATTATAAGCAATTTTAGTAGTTTGACAATTCTATGTATGCCCTATTCTTTTCATACGAACTATATTAGAGAGAGATATGATGACCTTTAAATGAGTTTAGTGATGTAACAGATCGAATTGCCAGTAATATAAACTTTATTAAATATGTAGGTAAAGTAAGCTTTTATTCGATCCATGTGTATTTTACTAATATCAATTTATAAGCTTCTATACCGTTAAGAATATAATTATTTTCTTGAAATTGGCAAATTTATGAGTGGTCAATGCGGATTTCCATTAGAATTAAAATAATTACTCATGATTTTACTATACTAACCGTCACCACCCCGACGTACGTGAGTCCCCCCACGTAAGCTGTGATAGTAGAATGACCTTCGTGTCATGATATTTCTAAGAGATTACAGACAAATTGTGATGAAGGAATAATAAGGTGTCTAAAGATTGTATTACATGGAAGTGTTGTAAAAGTCCATAGGTGACCCCTTGCTATCAGGTGGGCCGTGCGTTTGTTTGCTGTCGATATACGCTTAGTTGCACACAAAATCATACAATACAATAGAGGGCGAAAAACTAAATGAAAAATGGAAACTGCTAACTGCTAATAGATGTTAGCTGCTATGCTAACTGTCTACGAAAGCTATGCTGTACGTAATAGACCTGTCGGAATTGTTGTACTAAAAGCAATCTGATTTAATATTCTAATTTAAGAGGAAAACCTTGACCTCGCCTATTAGCTTTAAACTTGAACTGTCAATGTATTTTGATATCCAAATTGCACTTTACTGAGATAGCAAAAAAATTGTGCTCGATAATTAAATACGTCACGATTACATATTGCTTACCGGTCTGAATATAGATCGTAAAACTAAAAATAACTATACTTATGTGTCTGCATTTTAACTAGGCGAATTAATTACACCTACTTATTTAAATTCACGACCTTATTCTATTATTAATATCCGGAAACAAAAGCATGCTTCTTTTGTTTAAAATTATCGTGAGAAATAAACAAACGCTTCCCGTTTTTCGCTTAATTGTTTGCACTGCACTGTTAAGCAGAAATTGTGTTCACCTGATTTCAAATGAGCAATTTTGCGGAATTAACATATTCTAATAGTCATCTGTACACAGATTTTTATGAATGATTTAAGTATAAAGCAAAAAAAAATTGTTAACTTCTTGGCAATTAATGTTAGCTGATGATATTGTTAGCACTGCACTGTGAAGTAAAAATTAAGTTTACCTGAACCCAAATGAGCAATTAGGTGGAATAAACAAATTCTTGAGAAGCTAAACTTTAATTAACTTCTTGGCAGTTAATGTTAGCTGAGGATATTTTGATTATAATTGCTAGCTGGAGAAAGCCAGTAATTAACAATAAATCATTGTATTTTATTACAGTTAGATAGTTATATGTGTTAGTGTGTTATTAGTAATAATATATACTCATACTTAGTTTTTATTTTATCTTTAAAAAACCCACACATCTTGTCTCTTCTCTCGCGAGCCTGTTGGAAGAGATTTCATTAGGCATAAGCAGTGCCTTTGTTAAATTTACCTACTCTATAAATTTATATCACTTTATTACTTTAAATTTTTCAGTGTGAACATAAAATAAGAAAATACGTATATATTTTAAAGTACTGCGCCCGCACTACTACTACTTTTCACGAACACAAAGCACGGAACAACACAGAACAACGATATATGGGTAACACAAATAGTTGTCTTGAGCGTGAATCGAAACACTACACCGTACGTGCAACTCTGCAACCAACATATAGGCTATCCAAGAACTACCTTAAACCCTAAATATATTAATTAAGACGGCTGTTGACGTTCTATGTCCAAATGGTAAGACAGTTGGACTATTGTGCCCGGTAAGTCGCGGATTCCAAGCCATAATCGTGACGCTTGACATATGGGCTGGTTATTCATATATGAAATAATTTGTATCTGAATTTACACACATAAATAAATAACAATTTTACAATAAAAATAATATAAAATAATATAACATAATGTCAACATTTTAAAAATAAATTACACACGGTCAAAACTAAAAATTTTGAATAATTGCTTGAAAAAGTTAATTACAGTTGAATTAGCAAGAGTTGTCAAAAGAGTTATAATAAAAATTATAAAATTTCTGGTCATTTTCAAAGCGCTACTGTATTCAGCACTTTTTATTTCTAGAGGCTAGAGGGTATTTTATTTTTTTATTATCTTTGAGAAACTCTTCTATGCTACAGCTATGTTGACCGCAGCATGAGGGTCATCATAATGCACAAGACCAATAAGTATAGGTAAGTTCTCATTTCAGTAGCTACCGGACGGCAGAAATGCGATTTGTAATGTACATATTATACCTACATGTACATAGTGTATATATAACTGATGATGAGCGCGCACGATTAATTCTTGTGTACCTTTTGATGGGAACCAGTTACGTGCAATGATGGTGCAATCAATTGCAATTGTTTATTTAGAATCTCATTCTACTGTGTGGTCAGTCAGTTTTGAGACCGGATGGCTGTGTTTTATTTGCAGTTACCTTGCAGACACTGTTAGTTTATAAAATGATAATAATAATAATCCTGTGACATTCACAAAAGAGTGATTGATTGAACGAATGATTTAGTCATTTTTTACCTTCATCGATTTGAACGCTGATGACGATGACGATGACCGGGAAAATAGGCGGTATATATATATATATATTTATATATCTGGGGACAATGTTGCTGTAAACGCGCTACCTTTCCGTCTGCGTTTTTATTTAAGAGTTCGATCCCCATAATGTGTAACAGAAACAGTAGAAATAAAATAACACATATTCTGAAAAATATGTATCTACATGCTAATTATTTGCGGCATTACACACGAGGTATAATCGTGTTACATATTTATGGTTGGGTATAGTTACGGATACTCAGCCATTCCACTGCTACATAGTTCCATTTTCAAATTAAAATAAAACATAATTTCAAAATTAGAATTCAATTATTCAATTAAAATGTTATGTTTATGTGGAATCGAAAATTGATTTAAGCATTTTCTAAATGGATGGAATGAAATCCAACGTACTACCCTACCGTGCAGTGAAGCACAAAGTTCGTAGAATATCTCATCTCATTCTTATTCTTGAACGAAGCTTAGTAACATTACCTATTCAACGATTTTTCTAAGTTGGTTGTTATTACAAATGTTCCAAATCTTTAAAGACATTAATATGTACCGGTTTCTAAACTTGTTCCTCATGACGAATTAATGCTTCGGCAATTTAACAGTCTCGGATTGTTTTTTCAAAATGTTCATATTATAAAAAAAATCACTTGTAATTATGTACTGTACAAAATTGTAGGCAAAACGCAACAATTACTTTTTTTGTTGATAGTCATTGGTTATACCCAAATAACTTGATTTTAATTGTTGTTGTTTGTAATAACGCTTACACGAAGAAAGACAAAACTCGAATTGTTTTAATTTACTTAATTTGTTCTTTATTTACACTGTTACGTTTTAACATGATAATAGCTGGGCACGCAATTTTCTACGTATCGCCAACTATTATAATACTATGATTAAAGAAAAACGGCGACTTAAGAACATGCTGTTTGATAGATTAACACAAAGATTTTTTCGATCGTTTTTATACAGGGATGGTTATTAGTCCACAATCGACAATGCCCTCAAGAGAGGCCAGGGGGCTACCGCCTATTTTCCCGGTCATCGTCATCGTCATCAGCGTTCAAATCGATGAAGGTAAAAAATGACTAAATCATTCGTTCAATCAATCACTCTTTTGTTAATGTCACAGGATTATTATTATTATCATTTTATAAACTAACAGTGTCTGCAAGGTAACTGCAAATAAAACACAGCCATCCGGTCTCAAGACTGACTGACCACACAGTAGAATGAGATTCTACATAAACAATTGCAATTGATTGCACCATCATTGCACGTAACTGGTTCCCATCAAAAGGTACACAAGAATTAATCGTGCGCGCTCATCATCAGTTATATATACACTATGTACATGTAGGTATAATATGTACATTACAAATCGCATTTCTGCCGTCCCGGTAGCTACTGAAATGAGAACTTATACTTATTGGTCCTGTGCATTATGATGACCCTCATGCTGCGGTCAACATAGCTGTAGCATAGAAGAGTTTCTCAAAGATAATAAAAAAATAAAATACCCTCTAGCCTCTAGAAATAAAAAGTGCTGTCTACAGTAGCGCTTTGAAAATGACCAGAAATTTTATAATTTTTATTATAACTCTTTTGACAACTCTTGCTAATTCAACTGTAATTAACTTTTTCAAGCAATTATTCAAAATTTTTAGTTTTGACCGTGTGTAATTTATTTTTAAAATGTTGACATTATGTTATATTATTTTATATTATTTTTATTGTAAAATTGTTATTTATTTATGTGTGTAAATTCAGATACAAATTATTTCATATATGAATAACCAGCCCATATGTCAAGCGTCACGATTATGGCTTGGAATCCGCGACTTACCGGGCACAATAGTCCAACTGTCTTACCATTTGGACATAGAACGTCAACAGCCGTCTTAATTAATATATTTAGGGTTTAAGGTAGTTCTTGGATAGCCTATATGTTGGTTGCAGAGTTGCACGTACGGTGTAGTGTTTCGATTCACGCTCAAGACAACTATTTGTGTTACCCATATATCGTTGTTCTGTGTTGTTCCGTGCTTTGTGTTCGTGAAAAGTAGTAGTAGTGCGGGCGCAGTACTTTAAAATATATACGTATTTTCTTATTTTATGTTCACACTGAAAAATTTAAAGTAATAAAGTGATATAAATTTATAGAGTAGGTAAATTTAACAAAGGCACTGCTTATGCCTAATGAAATCTCTTCCAACAGGCTCGCGAGAGAAGAGACAAGATGTGTGGGTTTTTTAAAGATAAAATAAAAACTAAGTATGAGTATATATTATTACTAATAACACACTAACACATATAACTATCTAACTGTAATAAAATACAATGATTTATTGTTAATTACTGGCTTTCTCCAGCAGCAGATATATATATATATACATATAATCAATATATAAATCAGTAACAACTGTTGGTAAAGCTTAATTAAATAAATAAATATATGTAAAATGTATGCTTTATACTATCTAATAAATATTTCTTTAATAATAGCTTAAATCTATTTCTGTTTGGCTGTTGTCTAATTTCCACAGGCAAACTATTTAGTACATATGGTTTTTGTGTCCTTAGAAAGAAGATTGACAAAAGAAGTATTCGTCGTCGTCGTATATCCATAATAATTACTAGCAATCATAGTTTAAATACATATATGTCCGTTTGTAGAAGACGATGTAGGTCTATGAATATAGGTACATATTTTTCAGAATATGTGTTATTTTATTTCTACTGTTTCTGTTACACATTATGGGGATCGAACTCTTAAATAAAAACGCAGAGGGAAAGCTAGCACGTTTACAGCAACGGTAAAATTCATAAAAAAAAACAAAATATTTTTTTTTTTTTAAATTTGTGTTAATGTCTTTCATATTTCCATATGTGCTAAATATAAGGTAGTACAAATAGTTATTCCACGGTATAATCGCTACACCAAATCCAGGACACTCTACATCATCCACTACTAAGCTCTGTTTGTTTCATAACAGACCGACAAACAATAACAATTAAAAAACACGCTGCATATAAAAAGTGTTGTTTTTATATAACTTTGAATGCAACTGCATTATTGTTTGACATTGAATTAATTGAATATTGAGTCATAACCTGGTAGGTATAATTTGTAATCACTTCGATGTATTCACGACTCTATTCATAACGACCTCGTCAGTGGGATAAAGATTTTTGAGATCAACATAAGCGACCAAATGTTTAATTTTTTCAGCACATATGTATATCCGCTTACAAACCTTAGAAAACATTACTTCAAATCTATACAAATAAATAAAATTGGAGTGTCTGTTTGTAATATTGAAATAACCGGTTTTGACTTCATAAATATGAATATATATACGGTACATACACAAAAAATCATTTTTTACAATTTTTGTCTGTCTGTCTGTTTGTTCCGGCTAATCTCTTAAATGGCTGGACCGATTTTGACGGGACTTTTATTAGCAGGTAGCTGATGCAATAAGGAGTAACTTAGGCTACTTTTATTATAGAAAAAGTCTTTTATGTTACTAAAAACAAAAAAAACTAATTAACACGCGGACGAAGTCGCGGGCAAAGCTAGTTATAAATATAATGTAGCTTACATAAGCTCCGCTTTCTCAGAAGCGCGAAATGATAACCAAATTGAGTTGCTCTGAAAAGGAAATATTTTTGGAAACAATGCTTTAAATATTGCTATTTTAGAATATGTGTAGTGCACTACGCAACAAATTATTGTTACGATAATAATTATAATACAAGAAAAGAGGAACAACATTTAAAGCTTTTATTTCAAAAATCCTTTACTTATAAAATTTTAGCGTTTTCTTTATATAATATTGATAACATGTTTGAGGCGTCCAGATACATACGGACGATCATCATCATGTCAGCCAAAGTACGTCCACTGCTGGACAAAAGCCTCCCCAAAGAATGGAGGATATGCCATGATTGCCACGTTTGGCAGACGGGTTGGCGATCGCAGTTTAATGGTCATAGTTCAAAGAAAAACGCCGCTGCCCGTTCTCTGGTAGATATTCCCTCCCTGATAGATATTCTCTATTCCCTCGGTCGATTTCTACGCCCCCCATGGGATGTGATGGGGTGATGATATTCTATGCCGTTACCACACAGCAAATACGGACGGTACAAAATCACACGAGATGAAAGATTATAGTTATTTTAACGTGATGTTTACAGTTAGCTTTTCACGGTTTCGCCGGGCAATTGAGGCGAGCGTGATCTCAAGCCATCTAGCAATCATAATTTATATATATATATATATATATATGCATATAATAAAATCGTAGGAAAGTCAAAACTGTAGATTGAATACTTTTTAAAAAGGATAGTTGGGGCGTGATCTGCAATCGATATCGAAGCCAAAATTATCATATTTAGAATTTTAGTCTGTTTGTCTGTATGTATGTCCAAGCTAAACTCGAAAAATACTGCATGGTATTATTTCAAATTTTGCATGAATATAAGAGGTCGGTTCAACATATAGGCTAAATATTATCACGCTATCACCCACGGGGGGAGCTGTGATAATTTATTAAGTTTAACGCGGGTAGAAACACGGGGCACAGCTAGTAGGACATAAAAGCATCAGAGCTTTCTTTTTTCTCCTGAGTTCGTTAGTAGAAGACGTCGACGAATTTAGATCTATGAATATGGGCGTGTTGTACATTTAAAATTGCGACCTCTAACTACCTACCCTACCTCTATTTGTTTATACCTACCACCAGTGAACCAAATTGAGTAGATATTATGGCAATGACGTTGATGAACATTAGAAAAATATAACATATAGCACTTAGCTACACTGTTGAAAGTTGGAATAATTATAGCAACTTTGAATAGAAAACAACTTATGACTGTTATATCAGTGCTTGTGATGTCATCTCAATGATACAATTTGACATGCATAGTGCATTGATCTCGATGTTTCTACGTCGCCGCGTAGTATGAAAACAATAAGGCAAAAGAGGCAGTTTTTAATTTTGTATCATTATTACTACCATATTCGTTACTTCTATACTCGTATTAAATATAATATTACATAATCATTCTAAATTGTCATTTCAGCCTAACTAGAATGGGCGGTGGTAAGCGTATGGCCTTCAACTAAACCAGGAATAGTATGGCGGCAGTTTACTTTTTAAGTCTGATAAACAAACTAAAGAATATTTTTGAACAAAATGGACAGACGCCAGTACATCCACCCCAAACTGTCAATTTTTTTATAGATTTTCAACTTTATCACAAAAGCATAAGGTTCACTTTCAATTGAGGAAATTTGACAGATTGGGGTAGATAGATGTGTTGGCGTCTATACAAAATTGGCATACAGTTCACACACACATCATATACATGATTTTAGTTAAGTGGTCAAGCGCAGTGACTACTTCCGAAGGTGTCGGTTAGCCATCCTATAGGATTAAGACAGTGAGGGAATAGATAGCCCACCCGTGTTTGCAAACACACCTACATTATAATAAGTCTGCATATTCTTTTGTTTTTATGGGACCTTTCCCACCCTCTTACCCACTACAGACACTATCAACAGTGGCGTACAGTGAAATGAATCTGATCGGTGAGGAATTGCTTCGAATCTCTTGGATCCCGCAACATATTTAATTCGAAAGAAACAAGGTGCTGGTAAAGTAGTTGAGCAAAATAGAATGATATAAAGAGACTAGAGACTCACAATACGAGATAATTGTAACTAGAGAGGCCAGTTGCATAAACACCAATTAAGGGTCTTATCGAGTGAGCTTATACTTGATTCTAATAGTAGGTATGGCAATAGCGCTTAAAAGCACGGAAGGTATTCCTTATTGTTACAAGACTTTATAATAAACTACTCCAGATATTGATTGTAAGGTATTTAACATAATATCATGAGCATAAGTTCCGCATAGTTACCTTGTTGAGATTGGCCACAGTAGCCAAAATTTAACCAGGAGCACTTATTATTAATCGGTACCGGATGTTACACCACTCAATGTCATTCACATGACTCAATTGAGTTTCCAATTATCCAGAATTATAAATGTAAAATACTATATTATGAATGGAAGGTACCAATAATGACCGACCAAATTCGCTTTGTAGAACAGGTCAAAAACCTGGCTATTAAATTTTCAGCTTTATTGAATAATTATGACATTGATTGGTAGGAGTAATGTACGCTTTGTGACGGCGTACTATTGTTGATTTTACAGGGTGGAACTATTCATTTTCTAACTCCTCCGTTTTTTTTTCTGATTTAATTCGTTGCGGGATCCAAGTCAGTTGAAGCGATTCACCGGGACATGCCTGAGTCTCACCGATCAGTGTCATTTAATTGTGTGCCATTGTTGATCCTGGCTTAAAGGAGTTGCAGTGGTGGGTAAGAGGGAGGGACTAGTCCCGAAAAAAATAATTACAGGGTCCTAAATTATGTTATTAAATACACAATGATTTGAAAGTAAAGATGATTATATTGTGAACAAAAAGGTACAAAATGTACTGTAAGTAAAATTCAGATTAGACACTATTGACTTTAAAACTATTGACGTTTATTAATACTAATGTGAGTGGCGAAAGATTTACTTTAATACTTCGTAACAACCATCATATAACATTTCTTATGTTTATTTTATAAACAAGATATAAATCGTGAAGGCAACTTAAGAAGCGATAATAATAATAATAATATCTGGGGACAATGTCACACAGATCATCCTAGCCCCAAACTAAGCAAAGCTTGTACTATGGGTACCAGGCGACGATATACATACTTATATAGATAGATAAATACTTATATACATAGAAAACATCCATGACTCAGAAGCAAATATTCGTGCTCATCACACTAATATTTGCACCTACCGGGATTTGAACCCAGGACCACGAGCTTCGTAGGCAGGAGCACTAACAACTAGGCTACGGTGATATTATTATCTACACCTAAAACTAAACGGACTTGTGCAAACTACGTCCTGTCATGGCCATAGTTTAATTATATTTAAAAATTAAATTGTAATACTTAAAATTCATCCATGCTTTTAATTTCCATGTACAGATGCCAGCACATCCAGCTACCCTAATCTGTCAAATTTCTTTTATAGATTTTCAACTTTATCACATAAGCATAAGGTTCACTTTCAATTGGGGATATTTAAGCGATTGGGGTAACTTGATGTACTGGCGTCTGTATAAGAAGGGAAAAAGATTTTGACTAAAAGTAATTAATTTTATTCAAGCATTCGTCTTTTTTTATTAAACTGTCTTTTAGGGTCTGGCTGCGTTGGTCTTTGGACCCGTTGTGTTGGAGAAATGATTAATTTTTCAGTTGAGAATGAATAAATACATGGTTAGAGGCGTTATGATTTCACTGTATTATTATTAAATCTGTATTTATTGCGTACTAGTATTATCCACAATAGTCATAATATATAACAATAGTATGTATGGATTTAATTTGTAAAGCAATAAATTTAATTTGCAAGTCAATTCTTCATAATGGCAACAATTTTAATCTGTCATATTGAACTAATTGACAAATTGTCTATTCACATTCGTGTTTTAGCTTGCTTGACTCGCATCGTGAATGTTTTCTTATGATTTTAGATGGGTGTGAACTTACGGCGGTAGTCGTAAGCATTCCTATTAACTTGTTATACTTATTTATAATATATATATAAAGAAGCTTAATTATAACAAGTATTTTTAAAATTCATTCCATGCTCCATTTCAATAATGAAATGATGATCAACTTAAAAGTCTTATATAACTTCCAACTTCTACATAAAAAAGTAAATATACAGTGTGATAAAATATTCGTATTATATTTAAAGGCGTTCATAGCCAGATGCTCTCACCGGTTCGTAAGTGATTGCCGAGGTTAAGCAACTAGGCTCGCGGTCAGTCCATAGATGGGTGACCGCCAAAGTGGTTCAATTTCTGAGCGTCTCCGTGCTGCAGAGAGCACGTTTAGCTGTCGGTGCCGGTTGTAGTCATTAGACACAGTCAACGGTCGTCGAGCGATGTCAGAGGCCTACTGGGCGGCTTGAACAACTCTGACACTAGGGTAACCACTGCCCATACGATAAGTAAGTAAGTAAGTATCTCTTCAAAATACGTATTGTTTCATTTATGTCCATTCCAAGCCATGTTTATATGGGCCGGTTGCACATAGGGTTACTATCATATATATATATATATATATAAACAAGAATTATATAATATACTAGCGGCCCGGTACGTGCTTCGCTACGTATAAGGCATAGTAATAAAAAAAAATGATTATTAAGTTCATTTATTCAAACAAGTAAATATTTTAAATTGCTAAAAGATGTTGATTTTACACTTTTTCAAAACTTTTTAATTTTCTCTACGGACAAACCTTCCCTGGACTTCCACGAATAATTCAAGACCAAAATTAGCCAAATCGGTAACGGCGTTGTTGAGTTATAACATTACAACGAAAACTGGCATTGATTTTTATATATATAGATATATAATTCTTGTTTAGGATGTGAATCTTACTTTAGTGTAACTTTTTTTCGTTGTTTTTTGTCTATGTGCTACACGTTTTTAAGTTACGTACTTACTTGAAAGCTCCATAAGCTAGTCCACTATTATGTTCCAACGCACATATATTTTTGTGGGGTCAAAGTAGCGCTTTTTAAGTACAGACGTCAGCACATCCACCTACATCAATCTGTCAAATTTATTTTATAGATATTCAACTATATCACAATAGCATAAGGTTCACTTTCAATTGGGGAAATTTGTCAGATTGGGGTAGCTTGATGTGCTGGCAACTGTACTTTTCAAACTTTTTAAGAGCCTTACCTTCCCCGCCATTTTTAATATAGGAATAAAATTCCTTATTTTATAGCCACTTGTAGTTAATAGGCAACAATTTCTTCGTTAGAGCCCACTACTAATCGAATCTTACTCAAGCTCTGCCCAACTTCGGTGAGTGAGAAAATTGTAAAATACTAAACCGTAGGTACTAGATTCTTTTCTTGAGCAATAAAACGGAACGTTACTTTTTATCCGGTAAATTTAAGTAGACGGTCTTTGTTTAACACATAAAAGTAACGGTTAAAGTTAAATAGAATAGTCGTGGGAGTGAAACCAATTTACTGATGCATGCGCAATACAAAGAGGAACAATCTACAATGTAACAAATTGAGTTATAAGTTTCCAAGAGACAGACTGAGGCCAGTACTTATTATTAAATCTCATTTAACCTATCCTAACTTAGGACTTGAAAAACGGATACTAAGGATAAGTATCCGTTTCTAATTTAGGAATTATTAAATCTCGGAATTCTTTTGAAGATTAAATAAAATATATAAATACATGGCCTGTTGGCGTGGTTGGTAGATACGCTGCCTTTCACGCTGGTGGTCGAGGGTTCGATTCCCACCCGGGACAAATATTTGTGTGCATGAACATGTCTGTTTGTCCTGAGTCTGGGTGTAAGTTATCTATTTAAGTATGTATGAACAAAAATAAAAATAGTATGTGTAGTATATAAGTTATGTGGTTTCCATAGTACAAGCTCTGCTTAGTTTGGGATCAGATAGCCGTGTGTAAATAATGTCCCAGGATATTATTATTATTAAAATATTGTATACTCACATAGACGTTAAAAAACACCTCTAATTTGTCAGACCATGGATTGACTATTGACATTTGAGTTGTAATGCGTGGTTATAAGTTTCTTGAAAAACGCTCGGCGGTAGATGACCGTCCAGGTGATGTGGACTTCTGGGCCTCTACCGGCTAAGTCGCCAAACATCGATTTCTTAAATGGCGTTGAAATAAATAAAGGTTAAAAATTACTTAGTCAATCGTTAAATCGGCTTTCATGAGCACATGTGACGTCATAAATGGTCCGGAATCGATTGTCAACGTTGAAGCCGATCTAACGATTGATTAAGTATTAACCTTTATTTATTTCAACGCCATTTAAGAAATCAATGTTCAGCGACTTAGCCGGTAGAGCCCCTGGCAAGAGGATGGACTTAATTTCATCATCATCACATCAGCCAAAAGACGTCGAAAGCCAAAGGATCTCCACAATGGCACACTGCCCAGTCTTGTCTCTGCCCGCAATCTGCCCACGCTACGCCTTCCGGTTCGTGGTCGCCACTCGAGAAGATTTCGGTCCGACTTAAATTCACCTAATCATACAGAATTTTAATTTTATTTATGTTAGCAATGGCTTAATTAATTAGCAAATTTCTTTAAGTGTCTAATAGACTAGGAAACGCAGCTGATGGTTACTAGATGGAATAGTCATACGCCTCGTATACACGGCTACACATCAAGCTATAGGTACGTTTCCAGCATAAGCTGATCTCGCGTTGTATAGGATTTCCATACAATTGCAGATCAGCTTATATTGGATTTTATAGCTTGATGTGTAGCCGTGTGTACACATGTCTCGTTATCTTTCATTTATTCCTGTGCAGGATAACTATTTGAGTGACCCGTAAAAAGGTTTCCTGAGTCTGTATGTATTTTGTGTCCGTTACTTACGATTGTAAGCGGACGTTGATTTAAACAAGTGCCCTAGTGCGAGTCGGACTCGCCCATGAAGAGTTCCGTAGCAGCAAGTATTTGAGTTCTTTGAATGAAAAGTAAATTGCGGTTTTCGATTTATGACGTATTAAAAAAAACTACTTACAAGATCTCGTTTGAACCAATTTTCTGTGGAAGTTTGTATGGTAATGTACATCATATATTTTTTTTAGTTTAATCATAAAAAAATAAATTTGAAACCTCAATATAATTTTTAAAGACCTATTCATAGATGGGTATGGATTCGATATTTTTTTTTTTTGGAGTTTTAGTTCTAAGTATGAGAACCCCAAAATTTATTGTTTTTTTTTTCAATTTTTGTGCAAAAATCTTAATGCGGTTCACAGAATACATCTACTTGCCAAGTTTCATCAGTACAGCTCTTATAGTTTCGGAAAAAAGTGGCTGTGACATACGGACGGACAGACAGACAGACAGGTTCCGTTTTTTGCCATTTGGCTACGGAACCCTAAAAACATTTCAAACCATCTTAGAATTAATTTCTCTATCTTCGTACACGTATATCACTGTATTTATTGTCCAAAACGATTTAAGGAAACAATGCTTTATTCATGGGTATAAAATTCTATATGGTATCATGATGAAATCAGCACGTACCTACTGAATATTGTCGATGTGTACTTAGCCGCTATGTACATAGCGAAGTAGTCATTAATACGATGACATCAGCCAAATTGGTGTTTTTCCGCAAGGTTTTAGTACATACTACAAGGCCTATGTTCTTAACAAAACAAATAAACAAATTAGACTGTTTTGAAAAATAAAACATAATTGATCCCTAAACACGATTCAATTACTTTCTTTCAATAGAAAAATACCACGATATCACCTATAAAAAATGTTTACAACAAATTAATTTTAAAATTAATTTGTTGTAAACATTTTTATGTAGGTAAATAAAATTAAACATTTTATATAAATTGGCCGTTTGGTTTTTTTTTTTTTTTTTTATTTATTGAGTACAGCCACATATTCTTTCCAACCGAGAAAGAATATCAGGGCAACCCCATACCGTCCCATGGGGATCGTAAAAGGCGACTAAAGGATACACCAGGTAGTGGGCAGCAGCATTACCTGTGTGCAGTTAGGTAGTATCTAGTACTACCTAACTACAGTCACCAACTCGCATGCCAAGCGCGGTTCACACACCAACAACCTGACATCGTCCACTGCTGGACATAGGCTTTCCCAAAGGTTGTTATAACTTTGCCATTTGGAGGGGCTTGCTGCAGTCACCGCGCTTGGCATGCGAGTTGGCGCGCTTGCCATTTGGACGGGTGATATGAAATTTAATGAAATAATAATGAAATAATGAAAAGAGAATGACCAAAAGTGGTACCAAGAAGTCTCATGCATCAAGATCATAACTGTATAGTAATTATTTTCATATTATTTTAGGACATTACGCTTCATGGATTTGATGTTTGAACAGGGAATTTAATGTCAAAGTTTAAAAGTATGAACATTATTTTACTTCCCTCGTCACACAACCGGTCATAGAGATGTGAATGCAATAGAAACTATTTTTGATGAAACGACAAACCAGTTTTTCAAATAGTTTCTTTTGTATAATAAATAACTATAACGTTTTCTTCAAAAACATTAAACGAATTATATGTATTAGCATTGCTTCGTTCATTTGCATTCGTTTCGTTCAATAACGTAACAATTCAAATTAAACCAGTACACCAACTCGATTCAGTATTACTAATTGACACAATATCGATTTTCTTACTAAAGATTATGATTTATCGATCGCATCCCTAAATCCCGCCAGACATATTAGGTCTTTACCTATGAAATTGCCGTTCTGCAGTACTGGCCATTTCAAATCAAAATAATTTTTGTTTGGCTAAGAATTCTAATTTCAAATTAATTTTATTTTAAAAACATGGATTCTTTTTTCCAAAAGTAGTCATTTCTTTATTGATTAGTGTTACATTTTCATCGCATTTCAATCATTTTCGTCATCATGGATACGTTAAAAATTCGAGTAATTATGGAATATGAGTACCGTCGTGGCAGCAACGCGGCACAAGCGGCACGCAACATCAACGACGTTTACGGAGCTAACACTACAAACCAACGCACCACCTGTTATTGGTTTGCTCGCTTCCGTTCTGGAAATTTCGACCTGAAAAATGAACCTCGCGGTCGTCCGAAGACTTTGGTCGACAATGACGAATTAAAGGCGGTTGTGGAAGCTGATGATACACAATCTACGGCTGAATTAGCAGCAGCTTTCGACGTTAGCGTCAAAACAATATTGGTCCATTTGCGTCAAATTGGCAAGGTAAAAAAGCTTGACAAATGGGTGCCCCACGAACTCAATGATCGCCAGCGCGAAGTACGCGTCGAGACGTGCCTTGCACTGCTCAACAGACACACAAATGAAGGAATTTTGAACCGCATTGTTACCTGCGATGAAAAATGGATTCTGTTTGATAACCGCAAGCGCTCAGCAAGTTGGTTGGATCCTGGTTCAGCACCTAAACAATGCCCTAAACGAAAACTTACCCCTAGAAAAGTGATGGTCACTGTTTGGTGGTCTAGCGCCGGTGTGATTCATCACAGCTTCTTACCAAACGGGGTGAGCATTACTGCAGATGTGTACTGTGAAGAACTGAGCACAATGATGGAGAAGCTGGCGCATCTCCAACCAGCATTGGTCAATCGCTCGTCTCCGCTGCTCCTGCACGACAACGCGCGACCTCATACTGCACAGCAGACGGTCTCCAAGTTGCAAGAACTGGGGTTGGAAGCTCTCCGTCATCCGCCCTACTCACCAGACCTTGCGCCTACAGACTACTACTTTTTCCAGAATTTGGATAACTTCTTGGCGGGAAAAAAATTCAATACCCGAGAGGCAGTACAAAATGCCTTTGAAGAATTTGTTGCCTCCCGTCCAGCTGATTTCTTTAAGAAGGGCATCAATAAACTGCCACTGCGATGGCAAAGATGCATTGATTGCATGGGTGATTACTTCGATTAATACAAATAAAAAAATTCATGAAAAAAATTCGTTTAAATTTTTTCATACAAAACGGCAATTTCATAGGTAAAGACCTATTATTTCTGACATTTGTCTGTGTTTTTACAGTTGAGAATTGAAATGAATTGAGATTTTTATTGTATTGTGTTTTGAGAAAAATAACTTGTTGTTATTTTGTGAACTTATTTCTGTGTATCATTGTACAAATAAATATGTCGAGTCGTGGAGTAAACAGACTGACGCCGACAGTTCGGCAAATCCGATGTATCAATTTGATACCCAGAAATCTACATACACATTCAATAGTTCTATTGAATGTTGAATATAACGTCTGATGATGTGGCCAACACATTAGAATGCATAGTAGGTTATTGCTGCAGCTGCCTCGTCAGTAAGCGAATAGTGGACGCTGTGTTCATGTGATGACAGTAGTGTGGTATTTGAGCCGGGGACGGTATAATAGTGTGACTGCATCGGCACCAGTTTTAGATGACTCTTTTCAGGAATATGATGAATGATTTAAGTTGTTGTTAATTATTACTGTTGACGTTGAATCGCTATTAAAAACAATATGGAACTATTTGTTTATTTTTTTTATCCCTTACCTCCCCTATCGCCTTACCTAGTCGCTTCACTACGACAACACGAGCATGAGCATGAGCAATAGTGTCTGTCATAAATAGTATTTTAAGATTACCAAAGGGTTATTATTGTTTAAGATGTTCTCTAGATTCAATGAGCGCTATATTCAGCCTCACTAATGGTAATGTTTTATTGGTATTGGTGCTATCACACGGTAGCGTCCAGTGATATTATGTCCTTATTACTGTTTATTACAATTAGATAAGTTACCCGCTCACACTGTAATATAATTGTCGAGTAAATGCCTGAGTTTCACTCGCGCACCCTGTATCGCAATTGTTCGTCTTTGTAACTACTAATATAAGCGAAATACGCTGTTTTTGGAGGAAATGTTCGTTCGTGTATAGCGTGTCTATATTATGTAATTCTTACGTCATTGGTACCATCGATCAAAATATACCTACTTTTTAGGTTAGGTTATTTACGTTTTTTTTAAATATCTCCGAAACCCGGGTTTTCTTCAAAAAAATAACTTCTGTAGGAGTTAGTATGATAAGTATAGTCTGTTAAAAACAACGTTTGGATTTGATGCAAGATGGTACGGGATCCCATATAACCATGAGCATTATCCTTTATTCAGCACTTAGGTATTGACAAACACTTGTACTTGTCAAGCTCACAATGTATTACATAAACACAGTTTAAAAACAGTAATTAAAGCAACAAATAAATTTTAAATTATTCCGCCCGTCCGGTCTGTTTCGTCACATATATTTTTAATATCCTTAAATAAATAATAAATAGCAAGTTACTAAGCTATTATTGTTACATTTAGCAATTGTATATTAAAATTAAAGAATTGAAAACAACGAGCAGTTGGCTAGCGCAATAGGCTCTCAACCAGTAGCTTAATTTAAGCGACTAATACCTGAGGGCACCCTTATGGGGTTCGGGCCACAGCTCAGGCGGCCGCTGAAGTAAAAAGATGGAATTCGAAATGGGGGCCAGATCACTTGCACGGGATTTACGATCACGTGTTAAATTGAACGAACGAATGCATAAGGCGACGAATGAGGATATAGAAAGGGCCTGGAATGATTATAGGAAAATGAAAGGAATTGTAAAGGATGTGGTGAATGAAAAGAAAAATGAACAAAAGGATAATTTTGATAGAAGGTTGTCTAAGGATTTTCAGACGAACATTAAGTTTTTCTGGAAATCCGTTAGATCAGTAAGAGGCATAACTCAAACCTCAGAACTGAAATCCATACGAGACCAAGATGGAAATATAGTGAAAGGGGAAGAATGCGTGTTAAAACGTTGGAAGGAGTATTTTGAAAGTTTGTAAGAAAGAGGTGTAACAGAGAGTGAACGTAGTTCACTAAGTATAGACAAGAACAAATGTAAAGATGACATTGGTATGGATGAGATTGTGAAAGCTATTAAGGGTATGAAATCAGGTAAGTCACCAGGGTATGACAGGATAACTTCCGAGATGCTGAAGGCTGGACATGGCGTCATAGCGAGTCAGCTGTGCAGCCTATTCAATTTATGCTATACCACCGGCCAAGTGCCAAGTGATTGGTGCAAGGCTGTCATCGTACCTCTTTACAAAGGGAAAGGCTCACGGCAAGACTGTAAAAACTATAGGGGCATTAGTCTACTCAGCGTCGTTGGTAAGTTGTATGCAAAAGTATTGGTTGAAAGAGTTGTGAAAGAAACCGATGCGAAAATATGGGATGCACAGGCAGGTTTTCGGAAAGGAATGGGATGCACGGATCAGGTCTTTTCTCTGCGAAGCATAGTAGAGAAGTTTTTGGGCAAAAACCAAAAGGTTTACTGTGCCTTCGTAGACTTAGAAAAGGCCTACGATAGAGTGTTGAGGAGTGAACTATGGTCGGTACTGTCCATGTATGGGTTGAACGACAACCTTGTTCAAGCACTAAAATCTCTTTATAGGGATTCCAGAGCTTGCGTGAGGATTAACGGGTCATACACCGAGTGGTTTAGCATCCAAAAGGGTGTTAGACAGGGATGTGTAGCGTCACCGTGGTTGTTTAACCTATTCATGGATAGCTGTTTAAAAGATTTGAAAGAAAGTGAATGCGGTGTAAGGATGAATGAGTTACTCATCAAATGTCTGCTGTACGCTGATGATCAAGTTCTACTTGCATCATCTGCGGACGAGTTGCAGGTGATGGTAACAAATATGCATGAAGCTTTTGAAAGGAAAGGGATGAAAATGAATGTAGGTAAGACGAAAGTAATGGTATTTGAGAGGGATGAATACACGACAACGTGTGATATTGTGATTGGAGGAGAGAAAGTCGAACAGGTGAATGAGTTTGTATATTTGGGAACTTTGTTTACGAGAGATGGTAAATATGAAAAAGATATTGTTAGAAGAGTAAATGCGGGGAATAGAGTGAATGGATCACTACACGCCTTTATGAGTAGCCGGCAAGTATCAAAGAAGGCTCGACTAGCCGTGCACGATGGAGTGTTAGTGCCAACTTTAATGTATGGAAGTGAAAGTTGGGTATGGCAGAAAAAGAATGAAAGTAAAATAAATGCAGTGGAAATGAGAGCTCTGAGAAGTATGTGTGGTGTGACTTTGAGAGACAGAATTCGAAATACTGATGTAAGAGAGCGTTGTGGTGTGAAAGAGGATGTAGTCACAAAGATTGAAAAAGGCATGCTGAGATGGTTTGGCCATTTAGAAAGGATGAATGAAAGAAGATTGACAAAAGAAGTATACCTGGCCTGTGTGAATGGGACAACCGGAAGGGGAAGACCACGTCGAACATTCTCTGACCAAATTGGAGATGTTCTCAAGAAAGGGCAGGTCAGAAGTACCCTAAACCGGCGAGCATGTATGAAGAATATAATGTCAGTAATCGAGGCAAAAGAAGTATGCAAAGATCGTGACAAATGGAAATCCGTTGTCTCTGCCTACCCCTCTGGGAAACAGGCGTGAGTCTATGTATGTATGTATGTATGTTAAATTGATATTATAATATATTGGGTACTTTAGCAAAAACTTTATTATATTAGATTTGTTATAAAGATTATGTTTTTCTCGTAATTAATGGTTTTGTATACCCTGTTCTTTTACGTTTTAATAGTTTTTTGTTTACTCTATTTTAACACATACTGGATAGTATATACGGGCGAGACTAGTGTGATGAGATAACATTGGGTGTTGTCCGCCCCTTAACAGTATTGTTTATGACCATATTATTATTGTTATTAGTACTGCACGCTGTAAAGTTAATAGACTGAAGGTAAACAACTAGTATTTATGTAGCGAATCGAATGTTAGTGGGCTTCTAATTTTATTTGTACAAAATACTAACCAGTAATTATTGTAAGGAATAATGTGTTATTCAAACTATAAACATTTATTTAATTAACCAACAATTTAATAATGTTTACACATTATATTCAAGTTATACGAAGTCGTGATACAATCATTTTAAACATTTCCTACCTATAAAACACAGTGAATTTAGTTAGGTGTGATAAACCTAGGCACGCAGTCGGTTTACATCCTCAAAGTGGTTTATTTTCTGAACCTCTCCGTGCTTCACAGGGATTTTTAAGCTGTCGGTCCCGGTTGTCATTACTTACACAAGAGTCTTTCAGCTATGCCAGAGACCTACTGGGCGACTTGAACAAAACTGTCACCAGAGTCACCACTGCCCATACACATACAAACATTTTGCAAATGAAAAAAGTAAATGACTTCTGACAAACAATGTATGATAAATTTCAGGTGACATCGCGATTCAATGTTACAAGTCACAAGTTATAAATTTATGTCGGTATAATGAAATGAAATAATGAAATTTATTGCACTTGAGTATTATCATATACTTGTACTTGTCAAGCTCACACACAATGCAGTACATAAACATAGTAGAATACATTATAAAAGTAACAAAAAAAATTTAACTAGCCCGTCCTAGACAGCCCTATAAGACAGACCGCATGCCTGTCTTATCACATATACTTAAATAAATAGCAAGATAAGTTACTAAATTATATTTTTTTTTGTGCTACTATATTAAAATTCAAGAATTGAAGACAACGAGCAGTTGGCTAGCGCAGGAGTCTCTCAACCAGTAGCTTAATTTAAGCAATAAATACCTGAGGGCACCCTTATGGGCTACGGGCCACAGCTCAGGAGCCCGCTGAAAAATAAAGAAGGTATTCTAAATGAGAGTGTATTCACTTGCACGGGATAATCGATCACGTGTTAAGGGGCCATCGCGATCCTCGCCGCTGAGGAATATATAGGTACTTACTTTGATGAGAATGATAGTTATCACGGAGTAACGTGAAGCAACGACCACGGTACATTTACTTCGTGACCACAGTGACCCGTAACATCGCTTCTATAGCAATTTTTGCACGAATTACGTGGTGCACATAATTACAGTCGTGTGAAATCGTTTAACCGTGCGCTACAGAGTGAAGTCGTGCAATGGATTTCCAATATTGAAAACTTAACTACCTATTTTCATTTGGGAACGCATACGTGTGGTTTCCGGAACCTCAAAAAAAATAACAGGACCACCACATACAATCCCGTGGGTGTCGTAAAAGGCGGCTAAGCACTTAGACACATAGACATGACATAAGTTAAGCTGGTAGCTAGTACATGCCAAACGGTTGTTAACTACGGCAAACCCCTTGAAATGGGGACGTTGTGGAAGCATTTGGAGAGGCTTACATCCAGCTATGGAGGACAGCAGGCTATGGGAATGATTCTTTTTGAAGTTATACTTCTTTTGGCGCGATGGAGAAAAATGATGAGAGTGAATTTTTACGAGGCGCGCGCACACCGACACCAAAAAATTTAACAGCATGAAGTTAGTTCTAGTGGTATGAAAATTGATAACTATGTTCAAGTTGTATATTAAGAAGTATAACTTCTAACGCGTGTACATAAGTACACACAAGTTTTTTTTTTCTTTTCTTTTCCTGTTTATATCGGGTGAGACATTTAGTGTTACTTAATTGATGAGGCTACCAAAATATAAAAGTGACTTCTGCTTACTTTCAACAAGGAGTATGAGCGAGATGCTTAGGCCAGGTGTCATAAACAATTATACATTATACATGGCTTCTACGCATCCGAATGACTGTCGGAAAACAGCCAAGCTTTACAAAGTGATCTTGCTCATCGCGATACTGAATAAAAACGAAATGATAATTACAGTTATTTCACATACCACCACAAGTCGGTGTAAAAAAAGATTTAGCTCAAAACCAATTGTTTGGCAGCCAATGAGCTCAAAGTATTTTTGGTATGATCTACAAACTACTATCAACAGTACACACGGCTACATATCAAGCTATTCCTTTCCAGTATGAGCTGATCTCGCGTTATGTAGAATTTCCATACAATGACAGGTCAGCTTATATTGGCAATGTATAGCTCGATATGTAGCCGTGTGTACATAGGCCATAGGCTGCTGTAGACTTTTATTTTCATCCCAAAAAACCCGATATAACATTAAGAAAAGAAGAAGAAAAAAATATTTATTGAGCACACATAATAGTTTATAGTTTATTTATTCGTAAAAAGGTTTACATGTCAGAATCTTAGTAACAAATTCTTATAATATAAAATAACTCATAAATACATAATAATACACATCAATAATAAGTCAACAAAAAACATTTAAATGGAATAGGATGTCAGTATAACAATAAATATGGAAGTCATCTTGTCTAATATAAGCGAATAGTAAAAATGAAGTAAGTAAAAATTATTAAATCAATAGATATTACAGTTGTGAACAAGTTCAAATATTAATTAGCCTTTTTATGTTTTAAAAATTCATCGAAGGAATAGAACGACTGTTCGATAAGCCATTTTTTCAATGTATCCTTAAAACAATCCATATTCGAGCTCCCGACGACATTGTCTGGTAGGTTATTATAGACTGTTGGGCCCATTACGTGAGTCAGTTTGCTAGACTTTTCTAGACGATGCGGTACAGCGGCAAGCCTGTTAGCGCCACGGGTGCTGTATGCGTGAACGTTTGAAATTGTTTCTGGCACTCGCTGGCCACTACTAGCGCTGAGGCGGAAGTGGCCAGCGAGTGGCAGAAACAATGGATATCGCTACAAGAAAAGTAGGTTAGGTTAAATGATACATTCTTATATTATTTTTCTTGCGGTCGAAACCGCAACCTTTGGATCGGGAGGCAGGTTCACAACCAACTGAGTCATGGCGGACCTCTTATTATTATTATATTTACGTATCTCCGTGTGTAAGCCCTTATAACACAACTTGTATTATAGAAGCTTATTCGAACGTATTATTACAAAAAAAAAATTACCACAGATAGAATAAGTAGGTATGCAAAATTACGAGCGACGATTTTCAATGAGTCACGAATGTCGTGCCCAAACCATTTGCATTAACATTTTTGTATTCAAATTAAAGGAACAGACTCTTTGTTCCGATTTTGTAAGGAACAATTTGATTGCTAAAGCTACAATGGATACTTACATTCTCTACTATTCTGTTCCAAAGCGCAAATGTCGTTCATCTTTAGAATTTGAAGTAATAAAAATTCCGCATCAGATCCGAAACCTTAATAATTGATAATAACAGAAATAATATATGAAACAGATTAAATCGTAACATCAACGTATCATCAACAATCATAACAACAATACATCACAATAAATGTTATAAGTAATTAGATATCATTAAAAAAAATTAAAACTAAAAGTCTTGATGCAAAGCCGGTACCGATCAACTAAAGTCTTGCGTGCGACTGTCGCGATCAGTACGCTAAAACATTTCTCACAAAGGTTTTAAAAGCCCTAAAACTATAATAAATAAGCTCTTTAAAAACTACAGGTTATTTACTTATGAACCATTAGATTATTATTCAAAAATAATTACCATCTGTGAAGAAGGCTGTTAAATAAATTAAAATAATTACTTATCATTTAATTCAGTAACATGGAAAGAAAAACTAACGGTGGAATTGAAATCCCACTCGTTTATGAAGTCGTTTCAAAAAGTTATAATATGTTAAAGGCTAAAGGGATTTTTTTAAAGCCATCTAAATTAAATCTTAATTACCTAAACCTTATTTCAAACAGGTTTGCAACAACAAAATCCGAAGTTTCAATGAAAACAGAACAAGCCGACTAAAAAAAGGACGTCACGTTTAATTATAGGTCTAAATTTAAATCGAAAACTTGAATTGTTAATATATTAAGTTTTAAAGCAATCTCATAAAGTGGGAAGAAGACTTCTAAATTAATTAACACACATAACATTGAAACATAAAACAGACAGTCGAAATGAGATTCTACTCTTTTTGAAGTAGGTGCATAATAGTAGTAATATATTAAATGCGAAATGATTTCTTATAAAAGCCATCTCATGATATTATGTTTTTACAGGTTTGCGACAAAATGTAAAAACCAATCCGAACTATCGATGAGAACGAAACAAAGCCACGATAATTATTTTTGCAATATCATAACAACTTAGAGCCGATAAGAGCCGAATGGACGCTAAATTCAGCTACAGGACGCTGAACAGAGTTTAGCGTCAATTGAAGGAGTTGAATTTTAACGGTGAAATCGGCTCTTAGTAAGATAATTTGTTGCACAAAACCAAAATTGGTTCATCCATTTGGGTGTGAAATATTTGTAGAAATATTTGTCTAAACTTTTTTCTAAACAAATATCTTATACCAACTAGCATATTGCCATCTGATCCCAAACTAGGCACTGCCTGTACTGTAGCAACCAGATAACTCATAAACATATATACACTTATATATTTCTTTACACATACTTAATGTGTATAGACAAATTACACTAAGACACAGAACAGATAATCGTCCTCATCGCACAACATACATACTAGAATATAACCGTCTTATCACATGAAGCGATTACTTACTGAAAACTTAAATAGATATAGTCTTTGAGCCCTGGCATTCCTTTGCCAGGTTAAAACTGGTACATTAATACACAAACAGGATATTAATGGTGATGAACATCGGCTCTATATTAAAATATAGAGCCGATGTTCATCACCATTCATATTCCTGGTTCTAATGTATATGAAACCATGGTTTGAGGATTTTGCATGATTATGTAAATACCCCGGCTAATATTAGCTTTGTTGAATGTTTACATATAATAGAACTAATGATAAACTACAATGATGTGTGTTTTCAACTTTTTATGAGAAGTTAATACATTACATACATTCGACGGTCACCGTCGCCTAGTTGGTAGTGCTCCTGCCTACGAAGCTGGTGGTCCTGGGTTCGAACCCCGGTAAGTGGAAATATTTGTGTGATGAGCACGAATATTTGTTTCTGAGTCATGGATGTTTTCTATGTATTTAAGTATTTATCTATCTATATAAGTATGTATATCGTCGCCTGGTACCCATAGTACAACCTTTGCTTAGTTTGGGGCTAGGGATCTGTGTGACATTGTCCCTATATATACATATATATATATATATTATTAATATTGCCTTACCAGGCTTAACCGTGCAACTATACTCTTTATCATTATGTATACACTTAGACTGCAAAAGCCACCTTTGTTGCCTACATAATAAAGATACTGTCACTCTCTAAGTGTTTCCAGTGACATATCGTCGACTGAACCTACTCTCCTAATGGCAAACTTAGCAATAACTGCGGCCCATTGTTTGATAAACCGTTCGTCGTCCCTAATAGTCGGATACATTGTTATATTTGAACGTGTAATTCCCGCAAATGTAACTTTTAATTAAATCTCATTTCGTTCCGTGAAGCTTGTTTAACTGTTAATTGTTTCGGTAAGATGTATTTTACCATGTTTTTTCTAACTATTCAAATTTATTTTATTTTACTCGCAATCAATATGGGTGCAGACAGATGGATGGAGAGTCTTAAAATAAGTTCCACATATTTTTATCACATGCAAAAAAAAAAAAGTTTACATAAGAAGTAGTTTCGTTAAGATATTTGGTACAACTATTATATGCTATATATACAGTCGCTAATTATTATATTTTTATTCAAAAAAAGTCCTTAATATTATAAAATATATTATGTACAAGCCATCCTTTCAACACCTTTCACTTCATTTGTAAAAATGGCAGTTCTCTGATGACTTTGGGAACATTGTTAAACACTTTTATGCACATCACAAATGAATTTCTTTGGAGTAGCTTAGTTCTGCAATATGGCATTAATATACGTGTTGGTTCTCTTTTGGCAATATTTGGATTATTGCGATTTGCAATGTATATACAATAAATAAGACATTTTATTTTTAGACTAGTAAATACTCTAGTAAAAAATATTTATAAAGTATTAGTCTAGTGGTTAGTGTCACTGGCTGCTAGGCCAAAGGTCGTGGGTTTGATTGACACCCAGGACAAATATTTATGTGATGAGTAAGATAATTTGTTCTGTGTCTGGGTGTAATTTATCAATAACATGCAGGTATGTATTTAGAAATATATAAGCATTTTTATCAGTTGCCTGGTTGCCATAGTACGCTCAGCCTGTGTTGTTTTTTTAATTATTATTATTTATTTCTTTTTTTTAATACTGTAAAAAAGAGTTGATTAAACTTTTTCAAAACCAACAATAAAGTATGAAATAAATTCGGCAGTACGCTGAATTTATATCATTTGAAGTTATTACAATAATTATTTGTAATGAAAAATCTGCTACAAATGTCATACTAAATATATCTGAAATTTTTTGACACTATTAGTTGACGGGCCTGTTGGGGTGGTTGGCAAATGCTTTCTTTTTATGCCGGAGGTCGTGGGTTCGGTTCCCACCCAGGACAGATATTTGTGTGCATGAACATGTCTGTTTGTCCTAAGTCTGGGTGTAATTATCTCTATAAGTATGTATTTACAAAAGAAAAGTACTATATGTAGTATATCAGTTATCCGGTTTCCATCGTACAAACAAAAACTATCTACTTAGTTTGGGATTAGAGGGCCGTGTGTAAATAATGTCCCAGGATATAAGAATTTATTCATTTAAAATTTTTGAGGTCGGTGTTTTGTTTTTTAAACAGTTTTTGTTCGAATCTTTTTAGACGGTCTGAATCAATTTTTTTAAGGAAAGCGTATTATTCAATGGCGCGGCAGAGACCAACCTCTTTAAACTTTTAATATCCTTCTAAATCCTAAAATTATTATTCGACGTTAACGTAATATATGTATTAAGTATCATGAGCAGATTGCGATCCTTAAATTTCCTCCACTCCCTACACATTATATATTCTACACATCACTCTAGGACACATACACTAGAGCCTAATAATAGATTCTAGGTAAAAAGTTCGTGTGAGGTAAAATTGCTTAAAGTTTTAGCTAAATGAGAAAAGCTAACCAAAATATGTGTTGTACGTACTTTAATGGCACATCTCGTTATTCGCGAATGCTCTTCAGGTCAAAATTCATGAGGAAAACGGAGCTTATCTTAAAAATTTACGGAGCACGAATTGTTACAAACGTGGGTAATCACGTTTTTTTGTATGATTAAGTATGTAATAAGCTGTCTATATGCACATAGGATTAACGTAGTATTAAGCTAATTTTAGGAGGGCCGTTGGGGCAGAAAGGTTCTTGAGTGGCGACCACGAACCGGAAGACGCAGCGTGGGCATGCCCCACTACAAGATGGACCGATGATCTTGTGCGGGTCGCTGGAAACTGCTGGATGCGAATAGCGCAAGACCGGCAATTGTGGAGATCTTTGGGGGAGGCCTTTGTCCAGCAGTGGACGTCTTTCGGCTGATATGATGATGATCATGATGAAGCTAATTTCAGTGCAGATTAAATGTGACTGTTTGCATTATATCATTTTATCTCAAAAACAGATTAATAAGTGACAACACGACAAAAATTCACTTTACACACCGAGATTTATATGTGATAGTAAAAAGTAACATGAGATGCCGTACACACGGCTACATATCAAGCTATAAATTTCCAATATAAGCTGACCTGTCATTGTATGGAAATCCTATATAATGCGGGATCAGCTTATAGTGGAAATTTGTCGCGTGATGTGTAGCCGTGTGTACAATGCCGGTCTTATTGATTATCTACGATTTCATCGAGACAAAATTAAGAATATTTTATTGTTCTTTTCAAAATTCGAAAACTTAAATTCATATTTATTTAATTTGCAAAAAATATGGATACAGACAGACGGGATGGAGTTTTAAAATAACTCTAAATTAAGTAGGTATTTATTTCATTTATCATGTCCATACAAGATTTACTTTTAAAAATTTTAAAATAAGATAACGAGAGATGGTGAGGGTAAAACGTATAAAGAAAGAAATCGTATATAGAAAAATACTAGAAGCTTATAGAAATAGACTAGTCGTATATAGAAATAGACTATTATATTAGCAATGGCATTACAATTAATAATGTCGTCGTCATTCGTTTAGTTATATCTACTATTGACGTGACAATTTCCCAATACACTTAATCAATAGTAGCAAAATAATCCAAATAATAATAATATAATATCTAGGGACAACGTCACACAGATCACAGTACAGAGATCATCCTAGCCCCAAACTAAGCAAAGCTTGTACTATGGGTACCAGGCGACGATATACATACTTATATAGATAGATAAATACTTAAATACATAGAAAACATCCATGACTCAGAAACAAATATTCGTGCTCATCACACAAATATTTACACTTACCGGGATTCGAACCAACTAGGCTACGGTGACCGTCATGTAAAACGACAATAGTTTTAGTGTCGAAGATGTATAGCATTAGTCTCTGATATATCGCACCCGCCAATAGTACGGCTAGTAAATCATCACGACCATTAATTTCCATTCCTATCGTTGAAATACCTTCGGGTATTAACGAAGAGCGATAGTTACACAAAACGGCCCTCAATATAATGCGAAGAATGTACTCTTTGTTTCAGTTTCAGATACAATCGGTAAGTGAAGTTGTTCTGGTGTACAATCGCTAAACACTTTAAAGAAAAGCATCTATCCAGTTTATTGCTACTTCGTTAAGATTGTATACAATAGAACTTTTATCGGTTTTTCTTCGTACATGTCAAACTATATAATTTTACCTACCCGTCATAAATGACTTCATCTGCTGGACAAGCCTCCCCCAAGACACATCTTGACAGGATATTCCATAATCGCCCCGCTTGGCTGACGGGTTGGCGATCGCAGTAAGATAGTCATAGTACTAAGAAAGAAGCTGCTGCCCGTCCTCTAGTAGATATTCCCTCGGGTCGACTTCTACGCCCCCCACTGAGATGGGGGGAAGATATGCGTCGCCATCGCCACATAGCACAATGACATAAGTATTTGAAACGAGACGAGTTTAAGGAGCTCTTTACGATTATTTTACTGTGGAAAATGTAAATACGTTTTCGGTTACAGAGAGGCTCTCACCTCGGTCAGTATATAGGTGGATGAACGCCAAGTGGTTAAATTTTTTAGCGTCTCCATGTTTGAAGGGCAAGTTAAGCTGTAACCACAGAAACAATCATAAAAATAAATATAAAAAAATACTGTTAGCGTCAAAAACTGAACCGAATCCGATGAGAAAAAGAGCCGACTTCTTTTGGTAGTTTCATGTAATCATAGTTCATTAGTTATTGAAAAATTCAGCTTTACATTTTTCCATCAATTGTCGGAAGCCTCAATTTGTGGGGCCGAGTGCGGTACTTGCCCAATTGCAACTATATGATTCACTTATGGTGTACAACAAAAGCTTATAACAAATAACATTTAACGAATTTGCTACGCGTTAGGTATTGAGGTTATACAATGGGCCGCGCACAATGCTCGTCTGTTGGAATCTCGATTCACGCACGCATTTACACACTCGTTTATAATATGGAGATTTTTCGTTACGTGACAATTTCTACCAGTCAACTGCTACCGCATGCCGCGTTCTGAGGCCCCGTTCCTAAAATATATATTATTAACTGTGCCTCGAGGTTTTACCAGCGTTAAACTTTATAAATGATAGCCTATGTTATAAGGATATATAAGCTATATTACTACAAAGTTTCATCAAAATCCGTTGAGTAGTGTTTACGTGAAAGAGTAACAAACATTATGGATGTTGGTTACTCTTTCGCGCAAATTGTATGGATGTTGTGTGGACTTCTACACACCCATACTCACAAACTCTCGCATTTATAATATAAGTATTAAGTAGGATATTTTAAAATTTAAACTTAATCATTTCTGTTGGAATACAGTAACTTAGAGATATCAATTTTCAATATTTTAATTACCTTTTATTATTTTAATAAAATGTTACGATACATTAAATTATGATATAATTTAATGGAGATAAAGAAACAACCTATACATATAACCTAGTCAGACAACTAGCCTAAAAAAAATGCTAAAGGGTGCTAAGTCAGCCACCATCAATACATACATACATAGACTCACGCCTGTTTCCCAGAGCGGTAGGCAGAGACAACGGATTTCCATTTGTCACGATCTTTGCATACTTCTTTTGCCTCGATTACTGTCATTATATTCTTCATACATGCTCGCCGGTTTAGGGTACTTCTGACCTGCCCTTTCTTGAGAACATCTCCAATTTGGTCAGAGAATGTTCGACGTGGTCTTCCCCTTCCGGTTGTCCCATTTACACAGGCCAGGTATACTTCTTTTGTCAATCTTCTTTCATTCATTCTTTCTAAATGGCCAAACCATCTCAGCATGCCTTTTTCAATCTTTGTGACTACATCCTCTTTCACACCACAACGCTCTCTTACAGCAGTATTTCTAATTCTGTCTCTCAAAGTCACACCACACATACTTCTCAGAGCTCTCATTTCCACTGCATTTATTTTACTTTCATTCTTTTTCTGCCATACCCAACTTTCACTTCCATACATTAAAGTTGGCACTAACACTCCATCGTGCACGGCTAGTCGAGCCTTCTTTGATACTTGCCGGCTACTCATAAAGGCGTGTAGTGCCCCATTCACTCTGTTCCCCGCATTTACTCTTCTAACAATATCTTTTTCATATTTCCCATCTCTCGTAAACAAAGTTCCCAAATATACAAACTCATTCACCTGTTCGACTTTCTCTCCTCCAATCACAATATCACACGCTGTCGTGTATTCATCCCTCTCAAATACCATTACTTTCGTCTTACGTACATTCATTTTCATCCCTTTCCTTTCAAAAGATTCATGCATACTTGTTACCATCACCTGCAACTCGTCCGCCGATGATTCAAGTAAAACTTGATCATCAGCGTAAAGCAGACATTTGATGAGTAACTCATTCATCCTTACACCACATTCACTTTCTTTCAAATCTTTTAAATAGCTATCCATGAATAGGTTAAACAACCACGGTGACGCTACACATCCCTGCCACCATCAATCCGCGTCTAAAAAACTCTATCTTAGCTACAATATAAAATGATTTGATTTGATGTTCGCATCTTCATTTATAACATATAATTAAGCAGTAGTAACCTTATAAAATATTTATATATGACACTAATATAGTAATTTATTTTTGGTATTTCCGTTATACGGTCGCAGTTCTAACCTAACCTAATAAATATTTACAAAACATAATTTTACCGTTGCATTATTTTGTTAAATAAATTAACAGACAGAAGTTTACTCTCTAAAATTTATAAAGTAGCCCACTCACAATGTAAGTCGCTGAGTTATCAATTCAAAAGTGAATATATAAATATATTTATATATGTTAATATATAATTACATTTACTTTTGAATTGATAACTCGGCGGAAGCTCTGAATTTTAAGTTACATATAAATTGACGCTGGTTTTTAATATTCTGTTGAAATAGTAAAGATGATGTTTTAATATAATAGACGATGTTCTGTTACCTCGTTGCCTACATCGAAAAAAAATTTTAGAAAGCAAAATAGCCCAGTTGAAGTTACTATAAAAATTTTTGTTGCGGCACCTATAAATTCCCTTTTCTAAACTCAAAGAAAACCATTTGGTACAGAATAAAATTAAAATATTTGTTTTGTTTTACAAATTTGTATTCGTGCACAGATGCAAAATGCACATAAATGGCACAAAAACTGGTAGAATTAAATGAATTAAACTCATCTACGAAAATTATTTTTATGTTTATATCATTTAACTTAAGAGGCCTATTACAGTCCACTAGCGCCGCCAATCTAAAAAATGTCATAACTCGTAAATAGAATCAAAAATACAAAATATAGCTGTTTAGCTAAATCGTGCATTCAAAACATAAACGGCCGTTTTTATTACAAATGCACGATTTAGCTAAACAGCTATATTTCAAGTGTTGACAATGTGTTATAAAATTACGTTATTGCCTTTTCTACAGTAATAATAGACCACATTTTGTATTTTTGATTCTATTTACGAGTTATGACATTTTTTCGATTGGCGGCGCTAGTGGACTGTAAAAGGCCCCTTAAAAGTGTGTTTCTGTGTGCAATCAGGCATGAGTCATGTCTAGAATATGCTGACATTATACAGTTGCATCTTCACGAAGTTTTAATACCATTTAAAGGAATGAGTAATCGCAACATACAAGATTAATAAATATCTAATGAATTAAGGTACTCACGTTCAATCCTTTAAGGATACTTACGTAATCTGTTACATAAAGTGCAAACTCAAGGCAACTCGTAATGATCACAGATAATTCCCTAATCATTGGGAAAATAAACAAAAGTTAATGAATCGAAAATGTTCGGTGGAATTCACATCGATAATGACGAGAAAGTAGCGGAGTATCTAAGAGTTTATGCACAGGCATAAACTCGTTGGAGAACTTGCGTAATTATAGAATTATTCGAGCAAAAAGCTGGGAACACCAGTCTTAAGATATCTAGCTAAACACTAATTTCTGTTTTATTTGGATATTATTATAGTGGGTTCTACTGTAATTAAGGCGAAGGGGTTAAGGTAGTTTCCTTACTACGACTTCTGTGCGCTCATTTTGAGTGTCATCATCGCCAAACACAATTAGGTTTGTGTATCCGTTAATTACATGTTTGTAAAGGCCCCAGCTATATTGGATATCAATTCATGAATATCAACGGTTTTCCTAAAAAAAGCAATAGTTTAATTAAGGTAAACTTAGAGGACGGTGTATGTAGATTTCATCAAAATTGAGTAAATAGTATTTATTCATTCAAGGGCCTTTTATTGTTTACTTAACTATATTGTTACATTGTTCATACCCACAAAAATAAAAATCTCACAGAATAAAACTAGTGATTTAATGTACCAACTTTACTGCGAATAAAGAATATGAATATGATGTGTTATTTTGGAAGTTGGAAGGTGCTGTACGCGTATCTTTACTTCTTCTTCTTAGCGAGTCGATGGCAATCTAAATTGTGTCCGCCCAGAACTTGGCCACGAGAATCGCATTATGAGTAGCCTTCATCAGTTCTTTCTTTGGTTTTCATCTCGATGGGTCTCTTGAACGCAAAGAATGTCGCAGCGTGTTTTGCGGCAGAAATCGGAAAGGATATCCGATTTATCTTGAGAGAACCCCTCAATGTTAATTGAGACAACACTAATAGCTGGTTTCGTTTTACTTGAATTGGGGATTGCCATCGTAGTGAAAGGATTTGCCAGTCAGGACAGGATTTAACTGACTGCCCAGGGTGCGCCGGAAATACGTAAATTACTCAGGTACGTCACACGGGGAGGTTCCTTTCGTGCACCCCCAGCACGGTGCTACCCGTGATTTAGCAATTTATTGTAGTGTGTTAGGTGTTCGTTAAGGATGTAGGTAACAAATAATTACTAGCCGTTAGTCGCGTGGTTTCCGGCCCAGAAAGAATTACAAGGCCACTTCATACCAACCCGTGGGTAGCGTAAAGAATATACCCGGTAGTCGGACCACCAGTGTACCAGCTACCACCCAACTGCGGTCGACAACTCGCATGCCAAGCGCGGCAAACCCCTCAAAATGGCATCGTTATAAAAACGTTTGAGGGAGGTCTATATCCAGCAGTGGACGATATCAGGCTGATGATGAGATGTGAATATAATCATGCAAAAATTCTGTTCGGCTGTTTTTCACATTTTTTTATTGAAAGATAACGCCCGCACGAGGGACTACAACGCCCGCACGAGGGACTATAATCGCGGGGTACTTTACAAACATATAAAAGACAGACACACATTATATTCAGACTCAGAACAACTATTTGTGGGCCACACAAATAGTTGTCCGACGCGGGAATCGAATCCGGGACACGAAGCGGCGAGGCGACAGTCTTAGCCGCTGCACCATACGTGCACGTAGAGTATTGAAATAATTAACGAACATTCAAACTTTCACATTTATAATATTCGTAATAAAATAAAAAGTTAATAGATCTAGGCAACTCTATTTATGTGCTTAATTATGATCTAGTATCATAATTAAGCACCTAATTAAAATTCCCTAGATCTATTAACGTTTCAATCAACCAATTTAAATTTTATAGCTCCTATAGGTGTAAAACTTTCAAAGTGATCAACGTTCTCATATATATGCATGGCTATGTTAAAGGCGTCACATAACCACATTTGGTTAATTAGAAATAAGTCGAGCACAAAAGTCAAGTAAAAGGTTGTTCAGTTGGAAAGCCTGTGTGCTCATTTCAATAGAGACGGTACTACCGTTAGTAGTTCAGTGTTCGGTATTCGGTGCTGAAGTAATGGGAAGAGCGCTGGCTCCAATTGTTGCGCAGACAATGGTCGCTCTGAAAAACTTTGACTCTTAAGCCCTAGCGACATGGTTTTGTAAGAACTTATTTAGCACTTTTATATGTCGTTACAGTCGATTTAACGACCGTTTTTTTAAAAGCTTTAACTATACTGACCACAAAAATCTTTATTGTATAGACTACTAGTTATGCCCCGCGGTTTTACCAGTGTTAAACTTTATACATTATCACAGCTCTTTCCCCGTAGGTGATAACGTGATAATATGTAGCCTATATGTTGACCCGACCTCTTAGTAATATTCATGCAAAATTTGAAGTAAATCCATGCAGTACTTTTTGATTTTAGCCCAGACATACATACAGATAAACAGACAAAATTTCTAAAAACTATATTTTTGGCTTCGATATCTATTGCAGATCACGCCCCAAGTATCCTTTAAAAAGATATTCAATGTACAGTTTTGACTTTCCTACGATTTTATTGTATGTATAGATATAGAAGATAATAATAAAGGTAATAATTAAGGTGCATTTTATTTCAAAAGTATTTGTTTAAGTATTAAGTAACAATTGAAATACATGATCTAACCGAGGTCACCTATTTCTCATGAACGCAACATTTCTATAGCAGATCGCATCTTTTTACAACATCGGCATAATGATTTAATCATCAATCGATCGTTTCATTCCTTCTCGTAAAGATAATTAGGCTTTATATTTCGTAATAAACGCAATTAATTATGTGTCTTTTCTTTTCAGATGGAGCGGTTGAATCGTATTATTTTTGGCATACTCATCTTGCAATTATACGTTAACGCAGCACCTAATGACGTAAGCAAGTTAGACGATATAGCCAAAAATATTACAACTACAGACAAACTTGAAAGTGAACCAATTACTGAAGCATCGACTGATAATAAGAACTCCACCGAAAATGCACGCGAGAAGAGATGGTTCAATCCTTACGGAATTGATTTCCCACCAATCAATCCTCTTACTTTACCAAATTACCATAAGAGAGAAGAGCCTCCAACAGGAATATATGGAATTGATAATCCCTTAGCTGAAATACACAAAAGAGTACAAGAATTAGCAAATATTGCAAGGCAACCACCTCCACCACCTGTTCCGCAATTTCCTATCTTCTTTCCTGTTCTCTTTGTTCCGTCTCTTGATTGTTTCTGCAATGATAACCCTACAACAAATAGACCTGAGCGTCCGATCACCAGTACCGATGAAACCACAGCTCCAACAGTAACTGAACGCTTTCCGCAATTGGATGACGAAAGAAATAACTGGGGGTTCGTTATTAACGAGAACGATGCTGATGACAGAGAAGAATATACTAGACCAATTTCATTTGAACCAGTTAAAACTGACAAGCCATTGAGGAGGCCTCCACCACCTGTTGAACACGGAAGTGTTCAGAGTGATACACAAGCCGCGCCAAGTTCTAGTCAATCACCACCAACTGAATCGGGAGATTCAACTCGTCCCCAAGCACCGCCGCAGCCACCTCAAACAACACGTGCGCCAGAAGCTACGCGTGCTCCTTATCCACCTGCAAATGCTAGACCACCAGCTTTAGTGCCTCCAAGTCCTTGCGAGGGTGCTATACTAACTTGTTGTCATCAACCCCAAGTGGTGTATGATTGTTTTGCAATACAGGGTTGTCCCGATTTCACTTTCTATGGAAACCCATGTACTTCCGTGAACATTTTGAAAGTTATCTCAAAGTTCCAAGAATATTATGGACAGAGGAATGGATGAATCTTTTATGTTATTTACAGGCATGCCGCCTAAAAGATATCTTAGCGGCAGTTGAAAGCTTCTAATTTGAAATTGTAGTTTATATTAAACTTAGAGAAGTGGTTGATCCTGTTAGCAAAATATTAGTAATATCTCTATAACACGATAATGTTTCGTGAAAGCAAGACCACTCTTCAATTATATAATTGATTCCGCCTTATCTCACTGCAATTACATTGCGATAAACACAATTTTCAATTATACATATATGTTAATGCCCCCTATTCAAATTTAATTCTGAAATAACATTTGATACTTTTAAATCGGGGTTATTAAATGTTACATATACAACTCTAAATTATTAAAAATTATCTACTTTGTTTCGAGGAATCATGTATCAAAAGTGAGTTTGTAATTTTATAAAGATAAAAAAGGCATTTGTTTTGTTTCTCATTCCTACCTGAAAAACGGAGTACAACACTCAGGTTTGAAAAGAGAATAATGCTAAATACTTATTATATCTTTCATATATCATGCTTAACTGAAATCAATTATTCCGTATAAATTATTCACATTTTGTTAGAGCACAATAAACATGAAAAATATATAGTACTAACAATATTTAAAGCTAGCTTTTTTAGAAATATAATTAAAAAGAATTATAATCGTAACTATAAATGAAATACTATTTATTTATATTTACGTTTTTATTTCATATAGATCTCCAAGAGATGAAACCCATATTTATAACAAAATATTTGAATATTATGTGGCTGTGATGTAGTGTGGAGTACACTACTGGTTAAGAGAATCACAAAATTGCATATAAAATACATAACCAAACAAAATGCATTAATTTATCCGTTAAGTAAATGTAATGATTTTGAACAACGTCTTGGACACAGTATAAATTTAAACAGTACGGAAACTAAGCCTAGTTGATGAAATAATTACCCACACTCCATTGAAGCATGGTTGTAAGTTTTATTGTTTATGATATTGATGATTCAATAAAAATATTTTTGTTTAAAAAATCAGCAGCAAATTTAAATTACGATAGCTCCGATAGTTTTGATGACTGCGCAATACCCTCGTGGTATTTTTAAAAAGGTCGCAGGGATAAACTAATGCGTGACCACTCGTCTTGACGCGGCACTCACTACAGGCAGCACCGCGACAACCGCTTAGGGGTCTTATCGAGGCGCCACAACCATGCGCCTCGATAAGACCCCTAAGCGGTTAATGTGCCGTTTGAGCAGTTTCGAGCGTTTGTAGTTAGTTTCCGTACTGGCCATATTTTTTATACTGTGACTTGGAGGATGGTCAATATTTAACTAATATTAGAAGATGTGTTTCTTTGTAGTTATTGATGCGAAGTTGGTGAAAACTTTTCCTATTATTTTGAATATAATATGAAGAGGCTTTTAAACAATCAATACTCTGAATAGTATAATAGAAAATTAATTTATTTTATGAAGGAAAATATTCCCCCTGTGTTCCTGTTTAATAAAATCGATACATGACATTAAACACTAGTTTTAAATTAATTTCGTTTTATTTATTTGTACGCGTGTATGCTTTTGTTGTGGTTAATTTCGTTTCCCCATTACATATTATTGTTTACAGATTCATTCATTCGTATGGTTAAGTCTAGTTTAAGAGCCATTTTACAAAATGATTACGCTCGAGTTTAGGTAAAAGACTGCATCATTGTTTATGTGTGCGTGTCTACCCACTCAATTTTTGTTGGTAAATGTGATACATTAAACGTCAATAAAAACGATTTTTCCATATTTAACATGTATTAAATAATTTTTGGGTATTACTTAAGATGGTAATAGAGGAGCCCAAAATTTTTGAAATTCCCGCGAAAGCGTGAAATGGCTCTTAAGAGGTGTTCAAGCAGTCCAGTAGTATGGCATATGAACTGTTGTCTTAACATATGGGACATAGGTTAAAATTTCCTCTAAAACACCGACCCTCCAAACAGATATTATGTAATCGTATATTGGAAAATAGCGCTAATGTCCGGCAGACAAAATTATTACATAGAATCCATGTAATAATTTTGTCTGCCAGACTGGCGCAAAAGTTAAATTATGTACGCTAGGCTACTTTGGCGCCCAAAAGTTCGGGTTCGTTCCCATATGGGCCATCTATTTATGTAACGTGTATGTAGTCGTTCCGAGCCTGTGTTTAGTTCGTGTCCAGTAGTTACGTATTTATAAAGGTCATTGACCTGGTCTAAAAACTTTTAGTAGAAAGTAAAAAAGCTGACGCATTACGGACTGCGTCAGCTTTTTTACTTCTTACTCTCTACTAAATGTTTATAGACCAGACGAGAACAGCGAGAGAAAGACATAAATGGAAAGCTTTAGAGCAGGCCTTTGTCGGAAGACAAGCTGTGCAGTGAAACCGATTGATTAATAAGTATAAGTATTGTAAATTTATAGAACAACAATAAAGGCTTATTTTATTTTATTTATTAATGAAGGCCCAGTTTTTCGCCGCCGACAAATATAGAGCCCCATATACTTTTCGACATGTAAGGGACATGTCGAAATGGAAACCGGATGTATGCAAAATCTAGTCTTTTGATTATCGCGCCAACTCACTCGTTCTGGCAAGAATCTAGTTGGATTCAGCAGGTATGACTGTCCTGTTCCTTCAAATTATAAGTAAAATTCATATAAATATTATTTACTGACAGTTTCAATCGTTAAATCGTCAAAAATACATTACGATGTATATTTATAATATGCAATTACAACCACAAATCCTTTACTTTGCCCAATTTACAAATAACAAAACACAAGCGTAATATAATTGAAGCTAATGCAATTACTACACATGGACAAACAGGTGTTCATTGATGACATCACTTGTTTATAATCGGTTGAAGTCCAATTACATTTGAGATTAGCGGAAAACCCAGGTCTTAAGGTAAGCTACTCAAATATACAGATATAGATATAATAATATGGTACAGTTGAGGCATCCGCCCGTGGCGAAGATAGAAGGTTTATAGCGTAATACACCTATACGCTTTTATAAGCGTAGTTATATCCTACTAATAGATGGTTTTTCTTTTGACTTCTTTATATTATTTAGTAACTAAATGTCCGGCCGCTATAAGAATTCAGTCTTGACATCAATCAGCATAGAACATGTTACGTCAAATTAGTTAACAAACGAGACAACTGATAAAACCGGAGGTATGCAAAATCTAGTCTTTTGATTATCGCGCCAACTCACTCGTTCTGGCAAGAATCTAGTTGGATTCAGCAGGTATGATTGTCCTGTTCCTTCAAATTATTAGTAAAATTCATTTCAATCGTTAAATCGTCAAAAATACATTACGATGTATATATAGAATATGTAATTACAACCACATATCCTATAGTTCGCCCAATTTACAAAGCAACTATTGTGAATGTGCGGCCGCTACAAGAATGCCTACATGACATCTATCAGTTTAGAACATATTACGTTAAATTTATTTACAAACGAAACAACTGATAAAACCGGACGTATGCAAAATCTAGTCTTTTGATTATCGCGCCAACTCACTCGTTCTGGCAAGAATCTAGTTGGATTCAGCAGGTATGATTGTCCTGTTCCTTCAAATTATGAGTAAAATTAATTTCAATCGTTAAATCGTCAAAAATACATTACGATGTATATATATAATATGCAATTACAACCACATATCCTATAGTTCGCCCAAGTTACAAAGCAACTATTGTAAATTGCGGCCGCTATAAGAATGCCTACATGACATCTATCAGTTTAGAACATATTACGTTAAATTTATTTACAAACGAAACAACTGATAAAACCGGACGTATGCAAAATCTAGTCTTTTGATTATCGCGCCAACTCACTCGTTCTGGCAAGAATCTAGTTGGATTCAGCAGGTATGATTGTCCTGTTCCTTCAAATTATGAGTAAAATTCATTTCAATCGTTAAATCGTCAAAAATACGTATGTATGTATATATATAATATGTAATTACAACCACATATCCTATAGTTCGCCCAATTTACAAAGCAACTATTGTGAATGTGCGGCCGCTATAAGAATGCCTACATGACATCTATCAGTTTAGAACATATTACGTCAAATTTATTTACAAAGGAAACAACTGATAAACATACTTATAAATTGTAAATACAACAATACATAACATAATGATTTGCACTGGGTGGGGATCGAAACCACGACCTCTGGCTTAATAGTCATGTTCACTAACCTGGAAGTTTCTGAACCGACTCCGGACCCAGGTTGGTCGGAGTCGTGCCCCTGCTCAGGTTCTTAACCGGAACAGGGTCATTACTTCTACCAACCTTTTTCAACAGTTCCAAGGGTGAATTTCAACAATATGCCATTTTTTTATCATATCGGTAAACTTTTTCATTTAAATATTTTTTGTAATGTTTTCAGGTTTTTTGTATATACCTACAAACCAACAGCTGGAGATCAGCAGAAATTTGTGCAAATTTGACGTAAAAGGGGTAACATCAAATCACTGTTACAGCGGCAGCACATTTAATCTAAACTTTCCTATTTACAGTTTCTATGTACAGACGCCAGCACATCAAGCTACCCCTATCTGTCAAATTTCCCCAATTGAAAGTGAACCTTATGCTTATATGATAAAGTTGAAAATCTATAAAATAAATTTGACAAATTGGGGTAGCCGGATGTGCTGGTTTTTGTACGTCTCATTACAAAATACATCAACTACCTTTTTATAAGCAGAACAGTAACACACACAGTATGCATATTCGTCGGCAGAAAAGCTCAGTACCCAACCAGTAATACGAAGCACTTCTGACGTTGCTACCAAATTCAAGTGTCTCAGACAGACAAACCCGATTTTGGAAGAGACTGAAATTTTACTTGGCTTTTTTCGCATTTTGTTTTATTTATCACAACCCTATACAGAGTAATTCCACAACATTTTGGAAATCTCTTGTGAGTTTCTTTCACTCTCTACCAAGACATATTAATTCTGATCATCAGAGTGATATCGTTCACTGCTGGACATAGGCCATCAAAATGTTTGTGTACAACTTTAGCCAACATATTTTCAAAATTTAATGAACTGTCTACCAAGAATCCTAAAACTAAACCTTTTCATATAAGTGAAAACTTTTAATTGGTCTACTACTAGTCCTTGTTCTATTTGTAAATTAGCTGTAAGTTTTCTTGAGATATAAAAAAAAAAGAAAAATCTATTACGTTGCTATTTGTAGGGATTTGCCATAGCCACCACGCTTGGCATGCGATTTGGCGACCGCTGTTAGGAGGTAGTTAGTATGCAGTAAATATAAATAAGAATTTTGAATAATTAAGGTTCCTAATAGTTAAAGTAAAGGAATGCTAAACAATAATTCCTGCTTACTTTTTGATTACAAAGTAATTCAATAATTATTATTTCGAATTACTGTGTAATCAAACAGTAAGCGAATATATGGCCGTGGATAAAGGATATATGGCGTGTGGTTCTCGGCCTAGCAATAATAACAGAGCCATCCCGTGGGTGTCGTAAAAGGCGACTAAGGCGATTGGCACACTGCCCCGCATGATGCAGCGTAGTGCGTGAGTGCGTGTTCTTGCTTGTAAGTTTCTCCGTTTGTATAGAAAATACACACAGTCCACGCTGGAAATGCATCGACGTGTTCATGCAGATGCATGTTCAGTGTGTTGGACTGTGCGTGTTTACTAAACAAACGGAGATACTTACAAGTAACGTTAGAACACGCACTCACGCACTACGCTGCATCATGTGCGGCTTGACGTAATCCTTACTTCCAACCCGTGCCTTGTTTACTCCTATGGCCAACATGATGCTCCTGGTTTTTCCCATCACGATCTTATCTTCATATCCTATATCCTGAAGCCTCCTAAGCCAAAACCTAAGGTACTGCACGTGCGTTCTTTTGCTCGGATCAACTATAACAAATTAGAAATTGATGCATCCCAAATCAATTGGAAGCCTTTGTTAGAAACTGATAACGTAGACAGCAAAATCCGCATATTCAACGAATCGGTAACCAAGTTGTATGACATACATGCTCCTATCAGAAAAGTCAAGTTTAAGCGGCTGCCTGCGCCTTGGATGTCACAAGGTATCCGAATGGCAATGCGACGTAGAGATCGTGCATTTCGAACATATAAAAGAGATCGATCTGAGGAACACTGGGACCTTTACAGGGTTGCTAGGAATCGGTGTAATCAGATGATACGAAATGCTAAACGCCGACTTATTCTTAACAATATATCTGCACCTACTCCTGCCGGTATCTGGAAGTTCCTCGGAACTCTAGGTATCGGCAAGTCGCGACATTTAGACCTTCCTAGCTCAATTGGATTAGATGATCTAAATCAACATTTTTCCACCACTTCAGTTATAGATCATGAAACCAAAAACTGTACAATCAACTTCCTCGATGGTCTAACGCGCTCTAATATTAATCCTTTTCACTTTTCTCCAGTTGATACAAAAGAGATCAAGAAGATTATCCTTTCTATAAAATCCAATGCTGTTGGCTGCGATAATATTAGCCGACGTATGTTAATCCCAATCCTTGAACACATCCTGCCTGTCATATGCCATATCATTAATTTTACGTTTGAGTCTGGATATTTTCCCACATTATGGCGTAAAGCATATGTCCGTCCACTTCCCAAAGTCTCAAATCCAACACTGCTCTCCAACTATCGTCCCATCTCCATCCTCCCCTTCTTATCTAAAGTCCTTGAGTCTATTGTCCATACACAGTTTTCCCATTTCATCCTGACCAACAACCTGATAAGTCCCTTTCAATCTGGATTTCGGCCCAGTCATAGCATACTGCTCTCCTTAAAGTGACTGGCGATATTAGGGCAGGTATGGAGGACACTAAGGTCACAATTTTGGTCTTAGTCGACTTCTCTAATGCCTTTAATACCGTCAGTCACGATATCCTGTTATCCATCCTTTCCCATCTTATGGTCTCTGACGAATCGCTGGAATGGTTTTCTTCTTATCTTCGGGGGCGCCAGCAGTCGGTACGCATCGACGAGGTTTCATCTGGCTGGTGTAATTTAAATACTGGCGTTCCTCAAGGCGGTATTCTTTCACCTCTCTTGTTTTCTGTATTTATAAATCTGGTAACTCATGATCTTCAGTGTTCGTATCATCTTTATGCCGATGACCTACAATTGTACGCGCAGGCAAGTATTGACAGACTATCTGAAGCAGTCCACAAAGTTAACAGAGATCTTGACTGTATTAAGAATTGGTCAGATAGATTTGGACTAACTGTCAATCCGGTCAAAACTCAAGCAGTTATAGTGGGCAGTTCGCGTATGCTGAGCAGGGTTGAGAATGATATTCTTCCTCCTATAATATTTAACCGCACCATAATTCCCGTTACTCAAAATGTTAAAAATCTTGGGCTGATTATAGACTCAACACTTAGCTGGAAAAATCAAGTTGCAAGCATCAGTCAGAGAGTTACCGGGATCTTGAGGATGTTATACAGATTAAAAAACTTTTTACCATCTGAGACAAAAGTGATGCTCGTGCAGGCCCTTATCCTACCCATAATCGACTATGGTGATGTATGCTACTTTGACCTGAATGCAGATCTCCTCAACAAACTTGACCATCTTCTGAATAACTGCATTCGATTCATATTCAATCTCCGTAAGTACGACCATGTGTCCTCTTATAGATCCCAATTACATTGGATGCCTATTCGTCACCGCAGAAACCTGAGGGCTCTTACTTCACTGTTTTCTATTCTGAATTCTCCTTCTCCGCCTACTTACCTTATTCCTCATTTTCAATATGTATGCTCTAATCACAGAAAAAATCTGCGTTCAACCTACAACCGTCTTCTACAATGCCCTTCACATCGCACTGATTTTCTTCATGATTCCTTTTTCGTGCAGTCTATACTTCTATGGAATGCGCTACCTCCGGAGATTAGAATGGCTAAGAGTCGATTCTCTTTCAAAAAGAACACGTGAGCACATTTTAAATAAAATAAAGTCAGAAACCTCTCCTCAGTAATCTTTTTTATGTATATATTAATGTATGTATTTATATATGTATTTATAATAATATATATTGTATAATATGTATAAAATAATATTTATAGTAAGTAGTTATGTATTTATGATTATATAGTGTACAAAAGTATCTACAATTCACTTAAACGTTCATTCGTACACCTACCATATTATCTCTGCATCCGCCTAAGGGATACACCAGGTAGTAATAGATACACAGGTAGCAGCGCCACCTGTGTACTAGATACCACCTAACTGCGGTCGGCAACTCGCGGTGACTACGACATACCCCTCGAAATGGCGAAAACGTTAGAAACCTTTGGGAGAAGCCTATGTCCAGCCTGCACGACATCAGGCTGTCAATGATTCTTATTCTACCCCATTTCTTCGATATCAGCTAATTTTAAGATGTATTAAACTAGATGAGACGGTGATCCAGCATGATGCGAGAGATCAAGCGCAGAACTTTAGCTGTTTTTTTTTCACAAAGATCATCCTAGCCCCAAACTAAGCAAAGCTTGTTGAATGGGTACCAGGCGACGATATACATACTTATATAGATAGATAAATAATTAAATACATAGAAAACATCCATGACTCAGAAACAAATATTCGTGCTCATCACACAAACATTTGTACTTACCGGGATTCGAACCCAGGACCACCAGCTTCATAGGCAGGAGCACTACCATCTAGGCTACGGTGAATTGGCTGTGATAGGCTGCCGTGCCTGGGAAAGAAGGTAAAGTTGTCGGTCTAGGTTTTTCTTTTCATAATATCTGCGGTTATACACACAATTTTTTTTATTTGCTGTGTGGCAGATGGTAAATAGTATCACTTCCCATACGTCGAAATCAATCCGAGGGAACATCGCGCCTCTGTTAAGCGTGGCTATTATGGCATATCCTTCCAAACGCCAAATGATAGGCAGAACTTCATTGTCAATATCTTTTGAGGGGGTGTTTGACCAGCAGCGGAGATCATTTGGTTGACATGATGATACACATACTGCCGGATGAATGAGGCAGTCAATCAACGAGTACTTATCATTTGAATCCACAGAAATATGTCTGATTCAACTAATATCAAACTTTGATCGTTTATATTTGTTGAATCAGTCATTTATATAGTAGAGATAGTCATCGTTGTAAGAATCAGGCATTCCTGGAATCTAAGTAAAGTATTTATAAAATTTGTTATTTCCCGTCCAAATCTAATATTATTAGCCTTATAAATTTTCTTGGTAGGAACTATACCACGACGCCTTAACACGTCATAACTGCAAATAATAAGTCCTGTGTAGAAATCTCAAAGGTATATTTAAAGTATCTGTCAAGAAAAATTCTAAGTAGCAGCATGTCCTCTGGGATGAATTTCGTAACATAGATTAGCCACCGGCCCGGCATATTTTATACTGCACAAGTTTGTGTTTAGTCCAAGATGCACTCTCTATTCGATTCGATGTGATGAACAGCTTAACGTTCCCTTCGAGTCATGGGGTTGTGTCACCGCTCACTTCACGGGGAAGTCAGTCGGGGAAGGGGCTCAATAAAGCGGCTCATCCCATAAATTGTGCACAATTTAATGTCACACGCAAATGGCGAATCGAATCTAACAAAATTCATCCAACAAGATATTATGACTAACTAGCTGTGCCCCGTGGTTTTACTCGTGATAAATTATACCCTATATGTTAATCCAGGGTGTCAGCTAACTCCCTACTAAACTTTATTAAAATCGCTTCAGCGGTACAGACATGAAGAAGTAACATGCATACACACTCACACACTCACAAACTTTCACCTTTATAATATTAGTGTGATAAATCCTCTTAATATTCCAACTCCAAAAGAATATTTTAAATTAAAAGACTCAAATAAGTGTGTTTACCCATGGTTTTCCCAAGTTCGATAGCGATAGTAAATAACCGATAAGATGATGCAACACATTACGATGATCACTGACGTAGCTATACCACTTAAAACGAAAAAAATACATAAACACTCACATAATCAGACAGGAAAATGTACAGGCCGATACAAACCAGCTGTAAATATGCTTTAATCATATAAATGTCCTCAGACCACGTTGAAAGCAAGCCAGGGACAGACGTCCAATGTGAATATTGTGATTCCGTTTAATTTACGTGAGAAAATAAACAATAAAACAGTGACATTTGAAGGAAAATATTTGAAAAATACACACGGAAGAGAAGTAAGTTGCAGTTTAATTTTTATTGGGATGGTTACTATATTATAAATAATTACAGATAATCTTTAGCAATGAAAAGTAAGGTTAGAAGTTTAAATTTCGCACGGTGGGTGCGTTTCAACACGTTCAAAGTGTTTATTCTAATGTTATTACATACGTTTTGAGGTTATACAGCGGAAACTCGACTGTAATATTTTGTTGTTTTTGTGTAACCTTCCTTGACCTAGCCATGAGAGATCGCTAAATATAACTTTGCGAACGAATAACTTGTATTGTATGCAAACTTGGTTCACCATTGAGAAGAGTGGTTAGCAAAAATACCGCGATAAATAAGTCACTAAAATTTATTTCTAACATATCTATTGCTCATAATACCACCAATATTATAAACGTATGTTTGTTACTCTTTCACGTAAAAACTGCTAAATGGATTTTAATGAAACTTTACAATTATACATCAGAATAGCACATATGCTACAATTTATAAAGATATTGTGTAAATTTTCCAAAATATGATAATAAGTGTCAAGTAAATAGGAAAAAATCTAACATCTGCGAGCTATTCCGGCGTGCACTGCCAAAACCGCTAGAGGTACACATCCTACTAATATTATAAATACGAAAGTTTGTGAGTATAGATGTATGGATGTATGTCTGTTACTCTTTTACGCCAAAACTACTTAAACGCGGGTGAAACCGCGGGGCATAGCTAGTTAACAATATTATTAATAATTATTAATTAATTAAGAATAGCCTTCGACACTGGACAAATTATTGAGCACAAGTATTTGCCCAAATACAAGTGCACTCTCTATTGCCTTACTGATTCGAAACGATAGGCTGGCTGACCTAATTGAAAAGTCACATGCATGAGCAAAAGCGGGCTCTGCAAGAAACAGTGGTGAAATACTGCAACTTTCCCTTCTCCTAGCTGCTGTGGCTAGTTTTTCTTGACATAAATATCCCAAGAATAGTTTTAGCCTCGACTCGGGAACTTTATTATCTGTGGTTAAAGACTTGATCACTTACGTACCGTAGACCATAAATCTATACATATAATAACATCGTAGGAAAGTCAAAACTGTACATTGATTATTTTTTTTAAAAGGATACTTGGTGCGTGATCTACAATCGATATAGAAGCCAAAAATATAGTTTTAAGAATTTTTGTCTGTATGTCTGTTTGTCTGTATGTATGTCCGGGCTAAACTAAAAAAGTACTGCATGGATTTACTTCAAATTTTGCAAGAATATTACTAAGAGGTCGGGTCAACATATATGCTACATATTATCACGCTATAACGTACGGGGGAGGAGCTGTGATAATTATAAAATTTACCGCGGGTAAAACCGCGGGGCACAGCTATAATATAATATCCAGGGAAAATATTGACACACGGCCATCTGATCCCAAGCTAAGCATAGTTTGTACTACCAGATAACTGATATACTTACATATACAACTTTTCTTTTGTAAATACATACTTATATAGATAATTACACCCAGACTCAAGAAAAACAGACATGTTCATATACACAAATATCTGTCCTGCATGGGAATCGAACCCTCGACCTGTGGCGTCAAAGGCAAGAATTTACCAACCACGCCCACCCTTTCTCATAAAAACTTGCCGATGCTATTATTTGTTGTTCCAAAACTTGTTCAGTTGTTTTAAAATTGGTTCTTCAGTGTTTATGCTACATCAAATATTTAATACTAAGTAGTTAATTTCTTTAATTCTTAGCCGACATATCCCTCAAAGTGTCTGTAAGACGCGGTGTCTAATAATACGGGAAAACCCTAACTACGTAGATATGCATCAGCTGTTTATGTAACCGTTTATATGATAAACTAGCTGTGGCCGCGACTTCGTCCGCGTGTTAATTAGTTTATTTAGTTTTTTAGTAAAATAAAATACTTTTTTCTAAAATAAAAATAGCCTAAGTTACGCCTTATTACATCAGCTACCTGCCAATAAAAGTCCCGTCAAAATCGGTGGAGCCATTTCAGAGATTAGCCGGAACAAACAGACGGACAGACAAAAATTGTAAAAAATGTTATTTTGGTGTATGTACCGTATATATATTCATATTTATGTAGTAAAAACCGGCTATTTCAATATTACAAACAGACACTCCAGTTTTATTCATTTGTATAGATAAGTAGGTACCTATAAATATTGCTTAGGATAACGGTCACACATTCACGTCCTTGACAGCTTGGACGTCTTTAAGTCACCAACATTTGATCCAACTTCACAATTAATAAATACAATTAGCGGTTGTAAATGGACTTAGATTGATGAAATGATTGGCTATTGGTGTTACGCGTACGTTGCCTCCGTTTGGAAAAACCAACTGCGTTGTGTATCACGACCAATGCATTTATTATTAATACAAGTCCAAGTAAAAAATCACGTAACTATTTATATAATGTTTTAAATTTGGTAGTATATAACCTACACACACAAGCGTCGGAAGTAGGTATCACTTAATTATAGAATTTTTAATAAATATAAAATTAAAAATAACACACAAGAAAAGTGAAAGGCTTTTTGTTACGTAACGTTTACAGTTAGCCAAGGAGGCTTTCACTACTTCACTGGACAATAAAGGCGAGCGACCGTCTATTAAATATTAGTTGGCGTGATTGGTAAATGCCTTTCACGCCGCCGCAGGTCTTTCCGTCCCAGGACAGGTATTTGTGCGCATGAACATGTCTGTTTGTACTGTGTTTGGGTGTAATTATCTATAGAAGAATAGAATGGAACAAAATATAGTTTATTTGTAAGAATATAGTACCTACAATAAAGGAATATATCTACAAATGCGAAAGTCTCATATATTCTACCATTTCTGGTGTACAAATATTATCTTATTACTAAAAAATCTATGAACAATTTAAAATGACCTATCATCTAAATACTCTTTTGTAGAATAATAATAACATTTATTAATTAAAAATTCAAATAATTTGCGTTTAATCATATTTAAATTAAGGCTTTTCAAATAATTTGGCAATTTATTGTAAATTCGAATGGCCATACAATAACAGTTCCTACTATACATCGAAGTACGTTGACAGGGATCTGAAGTTTGTTGGGGAATCTAGTATTTCTATCATTTACGTTGAATTGTTTTTGAAATCAATTTGGATATATAAGTATGTATGTACAAAAAAGTAGTTATCTGATTTCCATAGTACAAGTTCTGCTTAATTTGGGTTCAGATGGCCGTATTTGAATAATGTCCCTAGATATTATTATTAAAAAAATTATAACCCACGCACCTCCTTTAGTTACTGAAGTGGAGATTCTTGGGAAGGTTGGATTTATCAACGTTTTGTGCAACAGTCGCTTACCGTTAATACGCGAAGATGCGTACTTCTCGTCTAATTGAAGATCAGGGGGAACATTTCATCGATGCGAATGCAAATTAAAGGTTATGGAGGGCTAGGGCAGAGACAGGCTTTAGTTTTCGAAATAGTCAAAGCAGAGACCTTTGACTGTTCAAAAAACTGGAAGTTCTATGAGCTCAAAATACAAATACGTGATACAGTGATTTGTCTACTTAGGACGTGCGTTGCCATTTAATAAAAGTAATTTAACTCCAATTGTGTTAAATAAAACAGAATGTTTCTTAGGGGCGAATATTGAAACTATATGGTCATAGGTAGTACTTATGTTCTACTAGGAAGTTGTGAACCATTTTTGTTTCAGATTGTATCAGTTATATGTCTATTAACCTTCTGTATATATGTAAATAGCCTTGTGTACTGATGCTTTATAGATAGCAAAGTACATAGCACTGTCAGTGTAAAATAATGCATAGTTCCTTTTATAAGATCCTTTCAAATAGGTACCGTTATTATGTGAAACAGAGAAAGAAGGCAATCATAAAGGGCTAGATAATGTAATATAGGAAAAAGAAAACCGATATGTTCAGGCACACAAATATCTGTCCTGGATTGGAATCGAACCTACGATCTGCGGCGTGGAATGCAAGTATCTACCAACCACGTCAATCTAATGTAATTGTAATGTTGTCCTAGAGAGTTATTAGCTTCGTATAGATATCTTTACTGAATGTACAGACGCCAGCACATCAAGCTACCCCAATCTGTCAAATTTCACCAATTGAAAGTGAACCTTATGCTTATGTGATAAAGTTGAAAATCTATAAAAGAAATTTGACAGATTGGGGTAGCTTGATGTGCTGGCGTCTGTACATAACTGCACATCATAGATTGTTTCTAAGACCAAAGGGAAATAGAAGCGGTTTTAGCCAGCTCAGTTGCTCCAGTGGGTAGCGATCGTGACGGCTAAGCAAGTCGTGGATTCGATCCCCAGTCAGGGCAATTCTCTGTGAGATGAGCATGATTATTTGTTCCACGTCTGAGTGTAATTTATCTGTACTATGTATTTATTTAGAAACATATAATAAAATCGTAGGAAAATAAAAAACTGTACATTGAATATTTTTTTAAAAGGATAATTGGGGCGTCATCTAAAATCGATATCGAAGCCAAAAATATAGTTTTTAGATTTTTTGTCTGTTTGTCTGTATGTATGTCCGGGCTAAACTCAAAAATTACTGCATGGATTTACTTCAAATTTTGCATGAATATTACTAAGAGGTCGGGTCAACATATAGGCTACATATTATCACACTATCACCTACGGGGGAGGAGCTATGATAATTTATAAAATTTAACGCGGGTAAAACCGCGGGGCACAGCTAGTTTAGAAATATATAAGTATGTTAATGAATCAAAGATTTTCCATACTGAAGTCGCAGTGGGAAGAGGATATAGCTCGTAGAACCGACGGCCGTTGGTGCAGATAGGTTCTCGAGTGGCGATCACGAACCGGAAGACACAGCGTGGGCAGGCTCCCTACCAGTTGGACCGACGATCTTGCATGCGGGCAGCACAAGACCGGCCATTGTGGAGATCCTTGGGGGAGAGCTTTGTCCAGCTGTGGTCCAGGTGTCTTTCGGCTGATACGATAATGATGATGATGTCTTCCCGGCCGAATTTCGGCCACGGCGGCCATTCTCAATGGAGCCAATTGTGCAGGACATATTATAGTGCACAAGTGTGTGCGCAAACACAGGGGCACTTTCTATTCCATCACTCCCATGATCCGATGGGACGACTAGCGACACGACCGGAAAGAGGTCAGGTACAGGACCGACGGCTTTACGTGCTCTCCGAGGCACGGGGGTGTAATACCGTCAACTTCCAGACTTCGGGCTGATACTGAGAAATTTCTTTTTACGGAAAAATCCCAAAATCACTTTTTGGCCCGACCCGGGATTTGAACCCAGGACCTCTTTTTTTGCGGTTGAATACGCTACCGCTAGACCAACGAGGCATTCAATTAGTTGTCTGGTAGTACTGGTAGTACAGTATCAGTGCGCTGGTACGTTTACGCGGTGGTCGTGGATTACAGCCCTAATTCTACTGTTATATAAGATTCATGAACCAATAACGGTACCTCTACATTAAATACAGGTCCTTACTTTATTCACGCTCTAAAACTTCATTGCCATAAAAGTACCCGCATCATTACAATTTAGTGATATTTTATTAAACAAGGTCTGATACAGATAATGCTAATTAAAAAACCAAATAATTGACAGCAACGAACTCTTTTTAAATAATGAAAATAAAAATAACTATCCTATGTTGCTAACTGACTTCCTATTTGCTATAGCGGAAGCGTTTGCAACAGCCGATATTGGTTTTTATTCTGTGCTGTGAGCACCTGACCTCTTTCTGGCCTCCTCAGGTAGCCCATCCCATTGGTCATGAGAGCCGAGACAGAGAAAATCAACAACTGATAGTTCTTTTCTTTCTTTCATTTTAAAAAGACAACGCCCGCACTTGAGAATCTAATCCCTGTGTCGCGGGGTACTTTACAAACATATAATAGACGGACACAATTTACATCCAGACTCAGAACAACTATTTATGGGTCACACAAATAGTTGTCCGGCGCGGGACTCGAACCCACGACACGAAGCGGCGAGGCGACTACGCGACTGTCTTAGCCGCTGCGCCACACGTGCAGACAGTTAATCTTGATTGACAATATAGCATTAATGGTCAAATTCGACCCGAAAGTCATTATCATCATTGACATATTTTTAACTCTTCATTTAAATTATGATTACAAAAAACTACGTTAAGTTCTTCAGTTTAATTATGATTATCAAAAATTACGTATCATTCTCAGAAATGTTTATTTTATGTCTACACATTTACAAGATTTGAACTACTTAGTAGTCACGGTCCAAATTGGTTAATAGCCGTCGTGTATCGCCTAAAGACAAGGCATAGATATGCACAATTACTGGTCCTGCTACCCGCATCCAGCAACCCTCACAATATCATCGGTTCATCTTGTAGAGGGCCTGCCCATGCTTCGTCTTCCGATTCGTGATCAGCACTCAATCTGCACCAGCGGCCGCCGGCTCTATGAGCTATGTGCCCACTGTCACTTCAGCTTGGCAATTCTTCCGGCTAAGCCAATTTCTTTGATTCGCCAGCAGATTTCGACATTTCTGATTCGATCTCGCAGGGAACTCCGAGCATAACCCGCTCCACTACTCTTTAGTTAACCGTAAGCAGCCTTATGAACCCCATTATGAACAACCACGCCTCTGTTCCGTAAGATCACGATTAGTTCATTAAAAAAACAGATATTAATGTTAGTTTCTTACGCTAAAGCGAAGTTACAAAAAACTATAAATAAATGTTCCTCCATTTTTGTTAATGTAATACTAACTATGGATTCATTTTTGCTTATGTTTCCTTACTATACTATACATTATATGTTAATCCACAATAGATCACTGTCTTATCATAATATATATTCATAAAATTCGCTTTTGATTGATGATCGAGCGTTATAGACTACTATTAACACCAAAACTTACAGCTCTAATCCGTGTACCTTATATTTCAATAACATAATAAAATATGGCTATCATTCCATTTATTTATGTTTATCGTTTGTAAATACAATTATGAGCAACTTATTTATATACCTTGCATGTATACTAGCAAATAGTAGATTACAAGCCATAATTATTACTTTACAATCCTTGTCAATTCAGGTTACTTTATTAAAGAAATCATGTTTCTTTTACAGAAATGGCATCTATAACTGCAGTAATGGTCATAACAATGCTGTTTGCGCAAACGTTATGCGCACCCAAGGATGACAGTAAGACCACAATAAACCCACCAGCGAACCTTTCATACGAAGAATTGGAATTCATACTTAAGCTAAAAAATGGTGATAATGAACCTCTGAAGAAACCTATCACACTGTCCCCTTGTGCCCGAGCGATTCTAGGATGCTGTAAAGAAGGAACAATCAATGAATCTTGTTCAGAACGTCTCGGTTGTGGCGCTTATTTCTTCGATGCGAATCCTTGCGAAGAGAAATTTATTCTAGACGCGTTGAAAGCAGCTAAAGAGTTCTACAAACAACTTGAAAAAACGAATGAGTCAAATCCTGAATAAAGACGACATTATTTTTTCAAAGATATTACGTCGAATTATACATCGATGTTTTCTCTCAATTCTAGTGATGACTAGACAAGGAATGAGTTTGAAAATCAATTCAATAATTTCGATAGCATTTTCTTTTAAACAATTTAAAATAATGAAACGTACGTCGTATAGAATTCGATATGCGACGTCATTAAAATTGCGATCAAATCAAACCAATATAAATCATTTTCTTTGTTGCTTTAAGGACACTGCCTTGTGTGTTGTGTTGTGAAAGTGAAAAGTTATCGCTATCTTTTATACTAATCAGTATAGGGTGAAAACGCTTTGTTATATCGCTTAGTTGAGAGTTTCTCGGAGTACGTAGCGATTACGAGTCTATTCAAGTCGTTTGTTCAGTAAGACTCTCAATGATTATGTGTATTTCAATACAGTGTTATTTGGAAAGTTATTGCTTGGTAAATCATTTAATAAATAAAATCACTAGGTTCGGAGTTTACGAATAAACCCAAAGATTGTCAAACGGTTGTATGTGCGTCTGCCTGCCTATTTATTTTAGTGATGTGTTTGTTTTCAGTTTAATATGCAATGAGGCTATGACTTAAAAGTCAGATCCATGTTCCAAGTGGTATATTCACGAATGAATTTACAAAGAGGATGTAGTCAATAATCGTAAACAAAATGTTAAATCAATCAGTCTCTCTATCTGAATATCATAATTTTAACGCTGTCCTTTTGTTTTATGTGTTCACATTTGGTCGAGTATAACAGATTATATAGTCCTTGCACGATAAATTAATTTTAATCTAGAAATGTTAATCTGTTTTTCATGTTTTCGTCTGTACATGTTAAAGGTCATTTTATTTTTAACGGTTTGTTTAACATTCAAATCGTATTTTTTTTTTCATTCCAAAGCATTCAAAGTGTTAGATTATTAAAATTATAGGTTAAAGTAAAAAAAATATACAACATTGTGAAAATGTAAACGCCACTAAACTTTTTTTGTTCTTATCTCGTCATTTCGACAAGTTACATTGATCGTAGTCACGTTTTGAGTCAGCCCTGATGATCAATGCAACTTAGTCGAATCGTCGGTATCAGAAAAGGTTAGTCCCGTTAATACCTGTTAAGAATGTTGTATACTTATGGTATAAACGCCAGCACATAAAACGCTAACCCAATCCGTCAAATCTTCCCTATTTAAAGTGAACCTGCTTATGTGACAAAGTTGAAAATCTGTAAAAGAAGTTTGACAGATTGGGGTAGCTGGATGTGCAGGCGTCTGTACGTGACTGTTTAAAAGTGTATAGAGTAAAATAATACTTTAATTACTGCCTTGAGGATACGGATGTGGTAATCGATTAAAATAGAATAAACCTATGTATGATTTGTATTGTTTTCCCACTCGTTGGAATACCTACATATTTGTTTCCAAAGAATCAAGACAATTTACGATATTGATAAAAAATGTCCTTATTTAACTAAACCCGCATAACTGTATGCTCCCAGTATTATCTATAAAAAGGCAAACGATCCTGAAATGTAAGAGGATCAAATTCCATGACACTGGAGGGTAGTTTAATGTCACCACTGCCATAATTTATTGCTTATAGAAGATTATGTAAAAGAAAATCCGCTACACAAATAAATGCGTAGAACTTGACTTACATTTTATTTTAGAATTTAAATACAAAGCACAGGGTTTACGTGACGTAAGCCTTTAAAGATAATGTTACATGCCAGTCTCACGGATATACGTGACAAAGAACAAAAGGAAAAGTGTTTATTAAAAAAAGCACTACGTCGCGTCGTCATGCGGTGACCCACGGATGTGTGTTTGGATTTCTGAACGTTTGTTACTCAATCACGCAAAAATACCTGTATGGACTAGGATGAAATTTGGTATATACTCGTAAATGGTTTGGCCTATAGGATACTTGATATCCAGGAATAAGGTTAAGTTTCTGTGGATTATCATCAAACAAACTTCAGGACGTAAAACAACTTGGTACAGATAAGACATGTACACTTTATTGCACACCATTTACAAAACATGGTCTAAACTATTAGAGAATAATAATAAATAAATTACAATAGTCATGATACTGTCTTATCGCTAACAGCGATCTCCCAGAAAACCTTATGTCATATGGAACATTATTCCGAGATAAAAAGTATCCTAAATCGTATTCTAAAGTCAATGCGAATGAAGTTCTTGGCAGAATCTAGTTTCTGAAGTCTGATCGTTACTCAGCCTAATCTTATTGTAAATGTGAACTTTCCATGAAACCACTCAAGAAAATAATTAACCTGAATGTAACAAACCGGATGCGATTATGAATCATAACAATCAAAAGATATACTTAAAACGATAAAGTTTTGCCGTTTCGTAGGAATTCATTTACAAACACTCGTATTAACGAAAATTTGCAGCAAAAAATAGATCGTACGTAATTTGATCCTATTTATACACATAAATGGATAGAGTTATCAAATAGTACGTTCGATCTTTTAAAGTACATACAAAGAAAGAAAGAAATACTTTTATTCATAATATTCAACAATTTTTTTAAAAGACCATACCAGTACACAACAATTTGTGTATATATAGTGCATAAAAACAAAACATTTTGCTGTGTACCATAAATGGGAGCCAACTTCAGCATTAGCTACAGCAAGAATTGCCTTTGATGATGACCTTTTTGGGCCCCACTGATAGACGCCATACATATAATTTCTGTATAGGTATTACTTAACTAAAAAAGAAATTAGATACACACAAAGACAGAACAAATTACATTACTACATTTTAAGCTCTAAATCCCAGTAAATTTCAGCCCACCGAAAACCAAACATTTTCTTTTTACACTAAAATAAAACGACGGCATTTGGTAAACTAGAGATAAAACACAATTTAAAACCAGTAAGCTTGTTTGGCGAGCAGCCAGGCTGAGGGCAACAAGTGATCGCCATAATATGAATGTAAGGAACTATTATATTATTTGCTATTGACCACAATATCGGTGACGTGAAATTGCGAAACAACACAGCTTTTAATATTTTCGGAACGTGTTGTAAAAAATTATGGAAACACATTTATGAAATACATATAACAAGCGTGATCAGGCCCTCTACAAGATGGACCGATGAAGCCGCTGGGTGCGGGTAGTGCAAGACCGGCAACTGTAGAGATCTTTGGGGGATGCCTTTGTCCAGCTGTGGGCGTCATTTGACTGATGTGATGATGATGATATATAACATTATAGTATTTTCGCCATAATATGAGTTCCCTGACAGTTCATTTTTTCCGTGGCACGCATACTACTCTAGACGAATAAAAAATAGCCTGGCAAAAAATTAAAAAAGAAATGATAAAAAAAATATTGCCTTTCGTAAATTACTAAGTAAATTATTGTAGTTACAATTAACTGTTAATAAATTAAGTAAAAAAAAATAAAAAAGTATAAATCTTAAAAATGTCTAATGCGTTGAACGGAACGGCGGCCAATAGAGATTGACACTACTCATAGATTGACACTAATCCGATTCCATTATCTTTGCCAACTGAATCGATATTATAAAAATATCGATTATATTTCGTTAGGTCACGTCACTACAGCTGTCAGACAAGAACTGTCAGGGAACTCATCTTATGGCGAAAAGACTATAATTAAGTACACTAACTAACTTCCCGCAAATTATTTACATTCAAGAAAAATAAACAACACCAATGTTGATACAATACGCCTTATCGTTTAAAGTGTTCATTTCCCGGCTACCAATATGGACGAATCAAAATTAACATGGGAAACAAAAGGGATCAAAGATAATGTATAGAATAGATAGGATAGAAGTGAGCATAATTAGATTACCCAATACGTAAAAAATAAAGTATGATTTTAATATTTACACAGTAAAGGATATGTATATGCAGAAATAATAAACTGGATGCAGCAAATATAAAATCTATACTTCTTTACTAATATTATAAAGAGGTAACGTTTGTGAGTTTGTGACGTGGTAAGGGGTAATCTCTGGATCTACTGAATCGTTTTGCAAAATTATTTCATCAATAAAAAGCTACGTTATTTAAGAGTGTATGCATAGGCTATGATTCATCATCATAATTTTTATTTATCCCGAACTTTTAACCCGAAGTATTACGCGGGACAAACGGGCAGTGACAAAAATATTTATAACGCGGAACGAAGTCCGCGGGCACTGCTAGTATAAAATGATACTAACGAAAAAATAAGAGGAATAAGGTTACTGGCAGTTTTTATATTTTGGATTACAGCCATATTATGCCCTTCCGTTTTCTCCTCATTTTAAGATACTGATTTCCACCATTGATATCATTTTACGCAATGCATGGTATGGTTTTCTTCTCTGGTGAGTCTAATAGAACGTGTTCTTTCTTTCTTTGAGTGCACACAAAGATACTTTAGCGTTACAAAAGACGTACACACTTCAAGTGAAGAGCCGAAACATCGCCGTGTATATATGTGTGTGTAAAGAAATGGGGTGTTAATGAGCGGCATTCCTTCTGTAAGCTAATTCTGCTATAACCAGTTTTGCACTGAAGCTCAGAATATCTTTATACGGGTTAATTCTACCGTGGATAAAACCAATACAGCAAAGTTGTAGAAACGAGCAGGTATTAGACTAGGAAATGGCTTTTAATTTTATCTTAAATTTTCAAGTTTTCAACTTCACAGAGGATCGTAGATAATTGAAAGGATAGCAGCGAATAGTTTTGCCTTAGTGCAGTAGTTTCTAAACGACATCAAAAGGAGGTTATCATGTTGACTGCGTATGTTTTTTTCATGTACATACGCCAGCACATCTAACTACCCCAATCTGTCAAATTTCTTTAATAGATTTTCAACTTTATCACATAAGTATAAGGTTCACTTTCAATTGGGGAAGTTTGACAGATTGGCTTAGCGTGATGTGCTGGCGTTTGTACATTTCTTAAGCGATTTCCCCGTTGTTTGTGGACCGATTTATATATTAAACTACCTACCGTCTAGTACCTAACATTATATGTACGAATTGGTGGCGATCTTGTACATTTGCTATAATTTATCTTATTCTACAAATAGTAATAATTATAATGTCCTCCTAGCCGAATATCGGCCACAGCACAATATACAAGTGCACAAGTGTGTGCGCGAACACAGGAGCACTTTCTATTCCATCACTCTCATGATCCAATGGGACTCCTAGTGGCACGACCGGAAAGAGGTCAGGTACAGGACCGACTGCTTTACGTGCTCGCCGAGGCACGCAGGTATAATACCGCCAACTCCCAGACGGCTGATGATGAGAATTTTTTCTTTATACAGAAACGTCTCAAAATCACTTTTGGCTCGACCCAGGATTTGAACCCAGGAACTCGTTCTCCGCGGATGAACACGCTACCGCTAGACTTATTAGCGCTGTTTTGTCGTCATTGGTCGCTGTTAAATTGACTGTACATGTAGTATGAAGAAAATATCCAAAAGTTCTACGAAGAAATGAAATCTTCAAAAGCGAATTCCCTTTACCATAAAGCACTTAGTCTTCGAAATTGAATTTTGGCTACCCTTTTCTGCGTACCCTATGTAAAATAGAACTTGCCTTTTCCCAGACGGATTGCGATCTGTGGCTCTGTTTTAATATTAAGTGCACGTCGGCCCCCGAAGCTACTAGTTGCGAACATGGTTGTATAGTGTTAAGCCTCAGGTACATGAGGTTAGATACTGTTCCGGCTTATGCGATTATAAATGTCAGTAGGTATGTACCTTGTTAAGCGTTTCATTAAATAATAAACAGAGTAGCTGTACCTATACAAGTATATTTAACTGATATACTTCGGCAAGACACTTCAATAAATAGCGACTCAAGACATAATGAAGTTCTATGTCGCCATTTCATTTAATCCAGATATTTTGAACAATATGAGATGTGCCTTAGGTGTCCTATAAAAGCGTAAGGGACAATCTATCCTCATATTGAGTTTTCTCTATGTTATATGACATTATCTGCTCTGATTTCTTTAGTATGTCCAATAAAAAGTAGATCATCATCCTCGTAATTATAGCTGAAAGGAGTCTACTGCTGGACAAGCCTCTCCGAAGAATCATCCTGGGGATATGCCACGCTAGACAGACGAGATAGCGATCCCAGTAAGATAGTCATACTACTCAGAAGGAAGCTGCTACCCGCCCTCTGGTAGTTAAATCCTCGGGTCAACTTTTACGGCGCCCACGGGATGAAATGGGATTATGATATTCTAATATTATCCACCCTCACCACACAGTACGAATGAATCAGTCACTCGTACTGTGTGGTTCACAGAAATGAAACAATAGAAAAGATATACAAGCGATTTTTTTAAGTATACGTGAATAAAAACCTTTTTTATATTATATAGCCGTGCCCGCGACTTCGTCCGCGTGTTAATTAGTTTATTTTGTTTTATTTTTGTGTTTTTTCAAAAATTAATCGTTTTTCAAGAATTATAGTGGCCTAAGTTACTCCTTATGACATCAGCTACCTGCCAATAAAAGTCCCGTCAAATCGGTCCAGCCGTTTCTGAGATTAGCCGGAACAAACAGACAGACAGACAGACAAAAATTGTAAAAAAAAATATTTTGGAGTATGTACCTTATATATATTCATATACATGTAGTAAAAATCGGTTATATCAATATTACAAACAGACACTTCAATTTTATTTATTTGTATAGATTATTTATTTGTAATGTTTCTAGTTAAGTATGTAGTATTTGGTACAAAGAGTAAATTGTATTTTATACACATTCAGCCTATCCAACGCCATTAATGTAAGTGCGCATGCGGAAAATTATTTAATGAAACACGTGACCTTTGGAGTATTGTTCCTATATACTATCTACAATTTTTTTTCGTCCGCTAAAGTTATGGGGATCGGACAGCGCTATTGGGCTTCTACCATTGCGTTTAAAATGTCGAGTGAGACAGGACTGGTACTGTGTAGGCTTCAACCTTACTAAGATACAATAGAAATGTAGTGTCATTATGTTAAATTTTAATAACGTTATTTGTAAATCGCATTGAAACTTATTCTAATATGTTATTTAATATAAGCGGAAATCATTATCAAGGTCCCGATTAATCCAATGTTTTAAGTTTATGCAATCAGTATTGCAGCCAATCCGAATGGAATACTGTCAGAATTAACACCAAAACAAAGTAGAATATAACCAAATATTTTTTTCAACGTTTATAAAGGCATTCCACAATCCTGTTTAGTCATGCAAGATTTTAATAAGGGCGCCATATGTACAAAGTATCAAAACCGGCCAAAAGCGAGTCGGACTCGCGCACTAAGAGTTCCGTATCTATGAAAACGACCAAAAAATTCAAGTTCGTTATAGGCTCCCATAGAACAAACTTGAATTATTTGCTCGTTTTAAAATTATTAAATATTTATTTTAGTTTGTTTTTTTAGAATTTGTTGTTATAGCGGCAACAGAAATACATCATCATTGAAAATTTCAACTGTCTAACTACGGTTCATGAGATACAGCCTGGTGACATACTGAGAGACAGACAGCGAAGACTTAGTAATAGGGTCCCGTTTTACCCTTTGGGTACGGAACCCTAAAATATTAATATGAATATTAATTTATTAAAAGTCTTATGAGTGAGTAAATTACAAATAGGCACAACTTTGAGTAAGACACTTATAATAGCAAAAATAATTCTTAAAATGTTCATTTATATATTTATTGTACCACAACATAATAAATATGAGACTGGGAAACTAACGTTAATTGTCCAATATAACTTTCCAAATACCCTCTGTTGTACCAGGCAGACAGTAATTTCGTAGAGATTATTCTCAGTTCACCGTATTGTACGGTTTGCGGTCAACCTAACCAAACGGACCGCCCCATCCTCTGTTGACAATCGAGAAACATATTCCTGTTATTAGTTTTCCAATAATCTTTAGTATCCCCATAGAGTTAATTTTCTCCATATAGAATTAACTATTTTGGTAAAAGACACAGAAGTTATGTGGTCCCTAAACTTTATAATAAATTTCCCCTAGCTCTGATTAATAACATAAACCTGACTAAAAACATGTTCAAGAACAAAGTTCAAAAGTTTCTTTTAAATTGTGTAGAAAATGACATTATATCTGTAAATAGTGCCTAAGTAAACAATTGATGTATGAAAATTGGAAAGAGGGAGCTTCATCTGCCAACAAACTGCTGTGCAGTTTGGCAGAAGTATATTATGAATGTAAAGAAGTATGTTACTAGTGAATAAACATTTTTCATTTTTTTTTTCATGTAATGACAAGCACCGTACAAACTTCAAGGACGGGTTATAAAAATACCTCTCATGCTCCGAAGGGACGGCTAGTGACACGATCGAAAAGAGATCAGGTATAGAACTCACAGCTTTCTGTGCTCTCCAAGGCACGCATGTATATAAATATCGCCAACTATTAGACTCTGGGCTGATACTGAGAAATTTTTCTTTATCTAAAAATCACTTTTTACCCGACCGGCATTTGAACTCAGGTATCTAAGTTTGGACTCGCTACAGCTAAACCAACGATGCAGTAATCTTAAAGCCTTATAAAAGAATCAATATCATTAAAAAAGGCTAGGAAGTAGAAAAATAAATTAAGTAGGTATTGTGCAGTCTTCATCTAAACCACTTCAATCGTAAAATCTATAAAGATTTTACGATTTAGGTGGTTTTATTTTCAGCGGTAGTGAACATAATTCTCTTCTACTGAAAATTGCATAGAAATAAAATTTCCCACCAACATTTTCGCAGCCATTAAACTAACCATTTTATATCCATTTGGTATCCATTTTTACCGCTTGAACTTTTATAATGACGTAATAACCTCGTTTCTCGTTATCAGTCTTTATTGAGCCATAAAGCGCACATTGTTGAGCACCTGAGGTTGTGCTTGCCATAATTCTAATGCTTTTTTTATACTTCCCCATCTTGTGGCATGCCATTTGAATTGGTAGCCTGGTCGCTGAGGGGCTTCTACGTAATTCGCCGGACCTCGAGTTCGTGATCGACGTTCAAATAAATGAAGGTTAAAAATTACTAATTTTTTTTATATATAATAATAATAATATAATAATAAATTTATTCAAGAAAGAAAAAATGTGTACAAAATTTATATCTATTTATAGTAAAAATAATTAATACTAAGCTATAGACAGTTTGTGCCTGTACTAGGTTACTAATGTGACGTCCTAAATGGTCCGGAATCGAACTAAGTGAAAGTGATAAAAGTGAGATTACAATTCTGTTACTGTTTCATATCAAATAACGTTTTATATGCTAAGTTTTTTAGAATAGTAAGGCCACGGTTCACCTAGAATACCAACGGCGATCACGATCACAATAACCGGCTAATTAGCCGGTAGCTAGCCCCCTTGATGGTAATTATGGCACCTATGGGCAAGTATGTACAGACGCCATCACGTCCAGCTACCCCAATCTGATAAATTTCTTTTACAGATTTTCAACTTTATCACAGAAACATAAGGTTCACTTTCAATTGGGGAATTTTGACAGATTGGGGTAGCTTGATGTGCTGGCATCTGTACGTCGTCGGCCTGTAAACCCGTAAGAAAGCATACGTATGTTTCTCATTGTTTGGTTTTGAACAATATGATAAGACTATTATTTTTTATTTGATAATAGTATTACTTGTGTAGCGCTTTTACTTCTGCATAGGCATGGTGATTGACGCGACGCCATTTGAACTACGAAAACCGTCGGTACTATATAAGTATGTAATATAGTAATGTAATATGCTGTCTACATTATCGCATTAGGTTATATAACCTGTAATGATAATTGTAAAGAGGAAATAAATAAAAAATAAGTTATAGCGACTCTGTATATATCAAAGTATATAACCTGTTGTGGCATAGTATATACATACCCACATGTACCGTAACAAAAATATTAAACCTTAGAGGCTTGTTCAATAAAGAGAAGAAGTAACTGTTTCCCCTTATCTCCCAAGGGCAGAGAGAACCAGTCATGTGTTACTTGTAAGTAAAATCGGTTACTTGTGTAGTAGAGAAAAATATATCGCAAAACATGTACAGTTTTTTAGATTTCCACTTTGTCAATAAAGACCACATTCACTCAGCAGTGAACTGTCATAAGTTGCTTAACATAGTTATATAACAGATTTATACATAGCTAAGCTTAGTCCAGATATCACGGAGGACATAAGTTCTGCTTAATTTGTCTGATGTCCTTCATAAAGAGTCTAGTAACAAGCAGATTAAGTTATGTGTCAATAGCAAGCTACGACCCATTCTCACGTAAGCTTGTTTTATGTCACATAACCCAGATATTACGGACAACATGAGCTCTGTTTTAGTGAGTATGCCGTTCTATATATCGTAATAATCTAGTTTAGCTAAGTCCCGGACCGACCATCCGACTAGGTCGGTCCAACTTCGAGAAGGAGGTCAATCGTAGAATCCAACTCGGCTGGGCAGCGTTCGGGAAGCTACGTAATATCTTCTCGTCCCAAATACCGCAGTGTCTAGAGTCGAAAGTCTACGACCAGTGTGTGTTGCCAGTGATGACTTACGGAACAGAGACGTGGTCGCTCACTATGGGCCTTATCCGGCGGCTCAAGGTCACCCGAAGAGCAATGGAAAGGGCTATGCTTGGAGTTTCCCTGCGAGATCGAATCAGAAATGTTGAGATCCGCAGGCGAACCAAAGTAACCGACATAGCCGTAAGAATTGCCAAGCTGAAGTGGCAGTGGGCAGGGCACATAGCTCGTAGAGCCGACGGCCGCTGGGGCAGAAAGGTTCTCGAGTGGCGACCACGAACCGGAAGACGCAGCGTGGGCAGGCCCCCTACAAGATGGACCGATGACCTTGTGCGGGTCGCTGGAAATCGCTGGATGCGGATAGCGCAAGACCGGCAATTGTGGAGATCTTTGGGGGAGGCCTTTGTCCAGCAGTGGACGTCTTTCGGCTGATATGATGAGCTAAGTGCCGTTAAGAGAATGAAAACCTACCCTCATATTGCGCTCACTCTATGTAAAGCATCTTCTACACGGTTGCAAACCAACGGCCCAACAGCGGTCCCTCTCGTGGTTGCCATCCAGGGTGAACCGTGTAGAAGATGCTTTACGTTAACCAGATATTACGGACAGCTAGTCTGCTGTCCCCTTCTAACACTCCAGTAAGATCGGGTTAAAAGTACTTTTTGGGTCCTATAACTAAGGTACCACTAGGACTTCAAAGTCCTAGTGGTACCTTAACATTAACCAAAATTGAAACGTCATCATCCCGCGGGCGATCTGGGCGGAATGATATAAGATTACTTTATGATCACGTGTCGTGAGAAGGTTATAATCAGCGCGGATACGCAAATTCACAATAACAGTATTTTTATTCATTATACTACTTTAAAAATGAAAATATTGGTTTAAGTAAAACTAGATACTTTAAACATTATTATTTCAACTAATTTAAGGTTACCGCAAGACCGGCAATTCTGGAGATCTTTGAGGAAGGCCTTTGTATAGCAGTCGAGGCCTTTCGGCTGATATAATGAGTTCAAACACCTATTACAGTCTGCAACGTAATATTACCGTAGACTTGTATATTCGTAGTTATTTCTGCAATTCAACATGCATACACCAATTTATTACAGTTAATGAGAACCTAATGTACGAACTCATGATAAATGCAAGCCAGAACCGTTAATTATGCGGAGACTAATTTGGTACAATAGTCACATAATACATTATGGCCCATGACATCATGAATTAACTGTAAATGTACCACGAAATATGGGTATCAGAATAAACGGGCACTTTATCAAAAACATATTAACCTTACATGGTTATATAGTTGAGGTAAAGTCGACGTCACATCAGTGAACACATTATATTTACACTATAGATATATTTAAGATTTATTTTACAGATAACGCCTGCACTAATTTAATGAATCACTTTATTGCGGGGTACTTACAAACATAATTGACGGACACAAAACACACTCCGACTCAGAACAACTACTTATGGATCTCACTAATAGTTCCCCTGTGCGTTAATCGAACTCAGAACATGAAGTTGCGTCGCGGCTGCCATAAAAATAACTAATACAAATTTGTGAATATAAGTAATTTTTTCCTATGTGTTGTATAGTACGTAGTTGAGTGGTAGGCGCCTTACGTTACGTAACGAACGATACACACTGGCTGATCAAATTTGGGATTACGTTGTAAACACCCTGTGTTACCCATCGGCTGAAACATGGCCGAATGATATGTTCACAGTTGCATGTAAACAACATGTCATATTGAAATAAAATAAATAAATATCTTCTAGGCGTGTGGACTAATCACTACGAATTAAGCAACAATAACATATAGTGACCTATGAAAACTTCTTATGTTCTAACCATCGCAAGATGGATTTCTCTGGGCAGACCCGGTGTTTTAATTTGCTCGTCCGGTGGCTTTGAACGTGCCGGGTGTCGCAAACCTTATTTAGTTAAATCTTAATTTTATAGCATTGTTCGTAATGCAAAGCGTTTATCTAATCTCAAAATTGGTAAATCCTAAATTTGATCTGCCAGCGTGGATCGTTCGTAGCTTAACGCAGAGCGCCTACCCCGGATTGGTAGATGGTGCAGGTTCGAGACCCGCCGGACGATTAAATTTATAATTTCCAATTTTTGAAACCTTATTTAGGTTTTTGACACCCAATTTAATAAGGCAACCTTAATTTATCTTCATTTTAATAAATTAATAGTAAATTAAACAAGAATAAGTGTGTGGCGCAGTAGTAAAAAGAATTCCAATCCAGTATTTCACTTGTTGATGTTAAATAGTCTATCCAGAATATTTTTTTAATCCCATTATTAAGTTCTGGTGTACCTTAATGTTTGCGCTTAAGAGTTTAAATGCGAACGTATTTTTTTGTGTACATGAGACTTAATAATAATAATAATGTTTTATTCTCTCACCTCAATATTACAGAATACATTGTATAAGGTGTATTAGTTATAGGTAGAAATTATAATATTGTGGGAGACTGGTGCCTAAACTAGGCTCAAGGCCTGTATGCGTGGAGACCTGGTGTCCTGAAGGATACCAGGTCTCCACGCTTTATGAAGAGATACATTTATTATACATTCTTAGGAATAATGGGATCACATGCATATGTACATAATTTGGTTTATGAGAATAATTAAGTTAACAAAGTAAATAGTAAAAAAGAATACAAAAACAATGTGTGATGTGTGTGTGTGTGTGTGTGTGTGTGTGTTTGTGTAAGAATTCATATATCAATAGGTTTAGTTTTTGCTGTCGCTTCAGTATTAGAACATAATTGCAAGCAATTTCTCAGTATCCTCATAATTGTGTTCATGAAGGAAAGCAGTAACTTTCTTTTTGCACACGTTTTTTGTAAGTTTAGCTAGATGTTATTTTCTGTTAATTTTGTTATATAGAAAGCCACCTAGGTGACAAAAGAATCGATTTGAGAATTGAGTTGAATAGTTTACTGTACGATCTACGGGGTTGTACCGACGTTTTCCATGTGAGGCGGAGGGATCATATGAAAGTAAAGAGTGCTGTCTTAGGATGATACTTAAAATAAAGAGTTGACGCACTGTCATTACTTTAGCCTCCTTGTATAGAAGTTCCGCGGGGTAACGATACGGAAGGAAATAGGACACTTTCAGAATGACTCTCTGGGCTCTCTCCAAGTCAATAATGGTAGTTTTTTGTGCACCACCCCAAACAGAGATGCAATAAGTTAGCAGTGATTGAACTAGAGCATAATAAACAGATTTTTTTAATTTATCGTCAGCCACTTGCCTCAAGGTTTTAAAGATATATATAAGCTTACTTAACCTAGTTTTCAGCGTATCAATATGTTTATGGAATCTAAGGGTGTCATCAATTATTACTCCAAGGTACTTGACATCTTTTGCATTACGTAGTTGGCAACATGAAGCATTATCACCCTTTTGTTTCGTGTAACTGTGTGATGTTATTGTGTCGGTGAGGCATTAGGAACTTTATTAGTGGTTCTTAGAGAAAAGGTCATATAATTGGTTTTATCAACGTTTAGCGTTAAGAAATTGCTACGTAGCCATTTTGAAACAGTATTAAAACCGGATTGTGCATATGAGAAGACCTGGTACCAATTGTCAGCGCTAAATAGGAGAGCTGTGTCATCTGCAAATGTTATGATTTTACCTCTAGGAAGTGTAAGTATGCCCAAGTAAATTTAATATAAGAATTTTAATATTTAGAATTTTGATATAGATGAGGAATAAAGTAGGGCCCAACACGCTTCCTTGGGGCACACGCCGTATAAGACGGTCTGCTCATCGCTGATGTATTCATCTATCTTAACGCATTGGATACGCTCACATAGGTAATCTTTAAAAAGTTCAAGCGGGATCCCCCTGATTCCTATGTTTTCCATCTTTTGCGAGAGAATGGGCACAGAAACCGTGTCGAAGGCTTTAGCAAGGTCTAAAAATATGCCTACTACTTTTTTCCTTTGGTTTAGATTGGTAACGACATAATTTGTCAAATCGTGAACTGCATCGGAAGTAGATTTGCCAGTCCGAAAACCGTATTGTGATGGGGATAAAAGTTTGTGTTTATCTAGGTAATCTACTAACCTAATGTTCATTATCCTCTCTAGAACTTTTGACAAGGTTGGTAATACAGATATTGGTCTATAATTGTTCACATGGTTTCTGTCCCCGCTCTTGAATATCGGGTGAATAATAGATTTTTTTTAAACTTTTGGGAATTTACCGGTTGACTGAGCCAAATTGCATATATATGTAAGGGGGGGTACAATTAAAGCTGTATTTTTTTAAATTAGACTAGCTGATATTTTGTTCCATCCCATAGCACAGTCGTTACGAAGTGACATTAATATTTTTTCAACTTCGTGGTCATCGGTTGGTAACAGAACTAAAGAATTAGGAATTTTGTAGTGGGCAATGTGTGAGGTTCGGTCGGTGGAATAACATTTTCGGCAAGTTGTTTACCAGATTGTGCAAAAAAGTCGTTAACACTGTTTACTGATAGTTTTGGAGTAGCTGATAGAGTTAAAAGATGAGAGAGGGTTTCTTGCTTTTTAGTCCTGTTTGTTATAGTATTTATTGCTGACCATAGTTGTTTTGGGTTTGTTCCTTATGTATTTGTGCCTTATGTATTTGATATTTTTCGTATTCTATTTTTGTTTTCTTAAGTAAGTTATTACAGAAGTTTCTATATCTGGTAAATGTTGTTTTAAGATCTGAATTATCAGGTGCTTTTTTAACTTCTTGTCTAGATTATCTCTGTGTCAGATGCATCGAAGAAGTCCTGGTGTTATCCACGCATTTACAATTTTTTTACGGTTGGGTACTTTGACAAGTTGTGTGTTGTCCTCTATAGCTTGATTTATGGGATGGACCATAGTTTCTGCTTATATACTTATTATATATACTTATTCATCTAATCATTATCAATTTAAAAAAAGATTTGTGATATTTACTTTTGCCTACATTCCATATTAAATATAACCTTCTAATTCCCTCGCAATAGATAAAATCTTAATTAACAATCGGATTTTAATAATTGGACAAGTCAATTCTTTTAGTGAAACAATAGATGACAACAGACACAAAGGAGCACTTATTAATTATCTTAGATTAATATTAATAAAATAATAATCCTTTCCTCAGACATTATTCACCCACGGCCATCTGATCCCAAACTAAGCATAGCTTGTACTACGGAATCCAGATAACTGATATAATATACTATTTTTTTTTGTAAATACATACTTATATAGATAATTACACCCAGACTCAGGACGAACAAGCATGTTCATGCACACTAATATCTGTCCTGGGTGGGAATCGAACCCACGACCGTTTGGCGTGAAAAGCAAGCATTTACCAACCACGCCAATCGGCCCGGCAAATTGTAAATAATACTTAATTGGTAGATGCAATAACAATACGTAAAAGGTATAAAATATGTAAAATACACAGTCTACATTAGACGAATCATGCTCTGCACGGTAGGGTAAAAAAATGACGATGCCAAATAAATGTCATTATTAACGGAATAAATAATTTTTGACTTTGACTTTGAATAGTTACCAGAAGAAAATGATGCAATTCCACAGTCAGAACAATGAGGTAAGTACACAAACTCAAGATGACTTGTGGATTATTGGTGTGAGTGTGAGTGCGGCATAGATTATCCACAAGACTTCCTCACGTCGGGTCACGTTCTTCCTCATATATTCATAAAATGTTGCCCGTGGATAAACCCTATTACGCATGCGGCACACATTCCGAGCACCATGGTTAAACTTTTTTTACAAGTAAGCAATTATACAAGTATTTATACAAGTGGATCGTTTCTTAAAATATATTTGTTTTTGTTTTTTTTTTAATAAATGTAATAATTAAATAAAATAAAAAAGGTATTTATTCACGTAGACTTTAAAAAAGCGCTTGTAAACAGTCAGAACATGTTTGTAGTAATATAGTTGTATACATTATTATTTCTAGTTACATAGATATTTAGGTAAACGGATTGTATGAAAACATTTACAATATTTATTTCATAATAGCAATGATATTTAACTAGCTTGTATTAAGTGTGTGCTATTTGGTGTTGTATGCTCGCAGTCAAAGATTACAGTTTCATAATCACTTCGAAGAGAAATAAACGTAATGATATTTAAATCACAAACAATTAAGTAGTTTAAACCTAACCCAACCTACTTTACTAGTAGCGAAATACATTTTTAGAGACGTCCGAGTAAAGGCAAATTCCCACAGACAGTATCGTTGAAAACTAAGTTGTGCCGCATGATCATTATAAGTAAAAATCCTATTTTGAATTATCATAATTTAGTATCGTAATATGGAGTTTCACATTTGCCGGATAAAAGAAAGACCAATTATAAGTCCTTTTATTGTTTTTACATTATAAACGAGCGGCGCCATTAACAAAATGTTGCCGCAAATGAAAATAAATTCACAAGGAATATTTAAAGTCAATAATCGATTGACAAAAAATAAATAGGGATTTATTTCAGCCAAATTAGTGATGTTACTATGCAATAAAATAGCCAATAGCACTTAGTAATGGTAAATTAGCGCTGAATATTCTTAAGTCTATTCATTTTCGTTACGTTATGGTGCGGGTTTCTGCTTTGTGAAATAACCTAGACCACTAGGCCTTATTCCTACTGAAACCATATTTCTGTTCAACCTATACTAATTATAGGTTTATTACTTACATATAAATACTATTCATTTCTTTTATTTTCTAAATGCTAGAATATAATAACACGAACATACAAAATGAATGACACGTCACGACATGATAAGCAAATCGATAAAAAATCGATATCTGGTTCATATTTTTGGCAACACTTAAGTGATCTTTGATGTTATGTGACAGCGCAACTGCACAAGTCACTACTGGTTTTTATCATAGTGATTGGCGAATGTTTTGATATTTCTTGTGTGTGCAGTTGTGGATTATTCGTAACAACTCGAGTGACTTTGAGAAAGAGACTCCATTACGCTAATAATTGTAATCTGAGACAGAGACTCCTTATTGTGAAAAGAGCGATGAAATAAGTGTAGGTACGTACGGTTGCACATGCACTACAATATATCCTGCTTAGTAGGCTAGAATCCGTTGAGATTGGCCGCCTCTACCCCATAATATTACCTAATTCATAATTTGTCAATTAACTAGTCGGCAACCAACGTTTCTTTACCTAAGATGTTCAATGTTCACCCATCTTTTTCCATGAAACCCAGCAAATTACAGAAATTATGTTAATTTTAATTGAAAGTATATATTAATCCCAACATAGAACAGTAGTTTTCATCTAGGCACAATAATGTTTGCACAGATACTAAGTTCTATAGTCACTTGGGCATTCCCCTTTGCTAAGCAATCAGCATATTTGATATAAAAATTATTGAATTGATTAACATACATTGATGGGTGATAAGTTCATTGATGTGAATTTAAAAATTCCCTTTTTATTTTAGATTACAGTTAACGGCGAAAATAGATTATAGGTGTTAATCGGATAGGGGGTTTAAGTTTATGAATAGCTGTGCCCCGCGTGTTTATAAATTATAGCCTATTTGTTATTCCGATATATAAGCTATATTACAACAAAGTTTAATCAAAATCCGTCCAGTAGTTTTTGCGTGAAAGAGTAACAAACATCCAAACATCTATACCCACAAACTTTCACATTTATAATATTAGTAGGATAATGGATATTGGGCGGCAATATCACTAACTTATATTTTTTATATTTACATACATTTTACAATACTTCACTGCAACACTATTTTGACCCAATTTACGACAGGAAATATTGAATATCCGATTGTGATCATCTGCTTTTGAAGTTGACTGTACAAGTATTAAACCTAATCTTTATCTTCCTTTGTTAATAACATCCCCCGACTATCTACTAATGCAATTTAATTATGTCAGCAGCTGGACAAACGGTCCACTCAATCATCCCAAACATCAGCCCTCCACCAAGCTATCAGACATTCGCTCCAAATCCATCTTATCAGCCGCCGTCACGTTTTATTACCATACTTACTCAAATTCGATGTTGAATCCTTTCAAATTTTCCACTTTCAGCTCAATTTCCGCGCCAATGAACTTTATAATTCAACACATTCATAACGGCAGCAACACACTTATGTAATTAAAACTCAGTAACTGAGTAATAATTATGTGGAAATTCAGCAAAACTTCACTTGTTAGGGAGTTGGTGGCGGACAGGTTTGTTTTACCAAGGTTTTAATTGTCATCAGTTTCGCGTGTTGCATATAAGGGAGCTTTTTCGTGTGATTCTAGAATAAGGGAATGAAAACATGTAGTAGTTTTCCTTAGTGCGTTATTTATGATACTTTCTTTTTGGTAAAAAGACTACGCCCGTACTATGGATTCTAATCTTTGTGTCGCGCGCGGGGTACTTTACATACATATCATAGATGGACACAAATTACATCCAGACTCAGAACAACTATTTATGGGTGACACAAATAGTTGTCCGGCGCGGGAATAGAACGGCGAGGCGACTGTCTTAGCCGCTGTGCCCCAGTCATATTTAGTTACATATGTTTAAGCGTAAAGGATTATAATAAGGCATCAATGCAATTGAAACAGAACTACACTAGGAAATATACGAGTAGGTCAAAAGATTGAGACCCATTTCCTTAAAAACGCTTTATTCTTCGCATTTTTTGTAGAACTAAAGCCATGACTGTTCACTTCGACCCACGAAAGTAATTTAATATAAAAGACATCAATCAATCAGCGATGGAAGCGTGTCCAACATAAAAAAGTATGTTCTCGTGTTGGACATTTTTCCTGTTGGTATTAAACGAAAAATTAATTCGATATAGATCGTATTTTTAAAAAAGCTTAAGCCCTGTAAGGGTTGAGATGAGCTGGTGATATTCTTTGCCATCAGCCACACAACAGATTGTACACACGCCAGCACATCCAGCTACCACAATCTGTCAAATTTATTTTAAAGATTTTCAACTATATCGCATAAGCATAAGGTTCACTTTCAATTGGGGAAATTTGACAGATTGGGGTAGATTGATGTGCTGGCGTCTGTACTTTAACTTTATCAGCGACTTTATTACGTACGCAAATAGTACGGTTTTCATAGTTTACTGCCGTGCCAGTAAACCAGTACTCTGGAAAATACAATCTAATCCCATCAAGAATTTAAGAAAATCGTTTAACTAAACAATGTTTCTAGGTTCACCTATATAATGGACATTTAAAGTGCATGTCATATTGTATCTGTACCGTGGCGTAACAAAGAGGCATATGTCAAGGTAAATTACACTGTATTGCTATGGAATAGATTAGCAATTACCATGATGAATTTCACTTTATTGCGGCGTCCTAGCATATACACAGCAGATCTGTCGCTCATCAGCGTTCGATCAACCTATTACGGAATTATTCCATCATGTCATCAAATAATCTATTAGTCTATTATCTGGGACTTCATAGATCAAAATAATAGAGAGGCTGTTATTACCTTGCTAGCTTTACAAGTATGGTATTGATCCCTATTACGAAATCATTGTTTTGAATTTAACTTGAACTTTAAAATCAAATTAAGATAGATAACCTAATAAAATATATCTTCGAAAATATAATCTAATCGCTTTAAGAGTTACCTAATCGATCAGTGACCAAAAATCTCATTGGCTTGTATTGAAGATCTAATGAATTGAAATCATATGTCTACCCGTGATTTATCTACTGATCAGAAATACGTCATAACCAGATATAATCTTAGTACAAAAAGGATACCTTATAATTAGAAAAATCTAATTAAATTTAGTACTTCCTAACATATGACAATGCCCAAAAGTCCAACGTACATACTGCCTAATTAATTAATATCACTATCACGTAAATACATTAAGAGATATTGGATCGCATTAAAATATTGTTTATATAACTTCTATGAGCCAAATTGGTATCATAAAATGTCCCTACTGTCAGCCTAAGTAGCAAATGAATAGGAATTACAGTTGTGAGAGAAATGCTTTGTAAGTCATGTCACTAAATAAATCCAATCATATCTATATTAATGTCATTGTATACATTCACAATTGGAACACAAAGGTTTCAATAACATGAGAATGTATAACTTTATCATAGTCGACAGTTTTAAGAAACATTTTCTGTCGATAGCAAATATCGATAGCTTTTTAACAAAAGTTTTCTTACAAAAGCATGAGGCAAACATTTATCCGTCTACTATTTACAACTGGCACTGGTTGACACTAGATATTGGTGTTTGTTTTGCCATTATCTAAACTTTGCCATTATAATTTCTAAATTTGTTTACTTTCGTAATTATACATAAATGCTGATTTTAAGCTGCATGTTTTGATTTGTACACCTGTTAAGGTAGAATATGTTGAAACAATATTTTATATGTAATATCTTTATAACTTTACATGTTTCAGACAAATAAATATATATTTATCTTTATCTATTATACTAATAACATTGTTGTAAGAACAAACTCCATTCGTTTGTTTTATTACGAGACATCTATTGATTTCTTCTAAAACCTTCATTAACTAATTAATCGCGTATTGAACACTAGCTGTGCCCCGCGGTTTTACCCACGCAAAATTTTATAAATTAACACAGCTCCTCCCCCGTAGGTGATAGCGTGATAATATGTGTTAGCCTTTATGTTGACCCGACCTCTTAGTAATATTCATGCAAAATTTGAAGTAAATCCATGCAGTACTTTTTGAGTTTATCCCGGACATACATACAGACAAACAGACAAAACTTCTAAAAACTATGTTTTTGGCTTCGAGATCGATTGTAGATTACGCCCCAAGTATCCTTTTAAAAAAATATTCTATGTACAGTTTTCACTTTCCTACGATTTTATTATATGTATAGATTCTACCCTTTTATTTTTAAGCAGAAACTTTCACACAGTTAACTAAACAAGAGCTATTTCTCCATTACAATAACAGAATAACATAACCACAAATATTGCGCTTGAGTCTTAAGTAAACTGAAATATGAAGGTTTTAGAAGAAATCAATAGATGTCTCGTAATAAAACAAACGAATGGAGTTTGTTCTTACAACAATGTTATTAGTATAATAGATAAAGATAAATATATATTTATTTGTCTGAAACATGTAAAGTTATAAAGATATTACATATAAAATATTGTTTCAACATATTCTACCTTAACAGGTGTACAAATCAAAACATGCAGCTTAAAATCAGCATTTATGTATAATTACGAAAGTAAACAAATTTAGAAATTATAATGGCAAAGTTTAGATAATGGCAAAACAAACACCAATATCTAGTGTCAACCAGTGCCAGTTGTAAATAGTAGACGGATAAATGTTTGCCTCATGCTTTTGTAAGAAAACTTTTGTTAAAAAGCTATCGATATTTGCTATCGACAGAAAATGTTTCTTAAAACTGTCGACTATGATAAAGTTATACATTCTCATGTTATTGAAACCTTTGTGTTCCAATTGTGAATGTATACAATGACATTAATATAGATATGATTGGATTTATTTAGTGACATGACTTACAAAGCATTTCTCTCACAACTGTAATTCCTATTCATTTGCTACTTAGGCTGACAGTAGGGACATTTTATGATACCAATTTGGCTCATAGAAGTTATATAAACAATATTTTAATGCGATCCAATATCTCTTAATGTATTTACGTGATAGTGATATTAATTAATTAGGCAGTATGTACGTTGGACTTTTGGGCATTGTCATATGTTAGGAAGTACTAAATTTAATTAGATTTTTCTAGTTATAAGGTATCCTTTTTGTACTAAGATTATATCTGGTTATGACGTATTTCTGATCAGTAGATAAATCACGGGTAGACATATGATTTCAATTCATTAGATCTTCAATACAAGCCAATGAGATTTTTAGTCACTGATTGATTAGGTAACTCTTAAAGCGATTAGATTATATTTTCGAAGATATATTTTATTAGGTTATCTATCTTAATTTGATTTTAAAGTTCAAGTTAAATCGAAAACAATGATTTCGAAATAGGGATCAATACCATACTTGCAAAGCTAGCAAGGTAATAACAGCCTCTCTATTATTTTGATCTATGAAGTCCCAGATAATAGACTAATAGATTATTTGATGACATGATGGAATACTTCCGTTATAGGTTGATCGAACGCGGAAGAGCGACAGATCTGCTGTGTATATGCTCGGACGCCGCAATAAAGTGAAATTCATTATGGTAATTACTAATCTATTCCACAGCAATACAGTGTAATTTACCTTGACATATGCCTCTTTGTTACGCCACGATACAGATACAATATGATATGTACAGTATATGTCCATTATATAGGTGAACCTAGAAATATTGTTAGTTAAACGATTTTCTTAAATTCTTGATGGGATTAGATTGTATTTTCCATAGTACTGGTTTACTGGCACGGCAGTAAACTATGAAAACCGTACTGTCTGCGTACGTAATAAAGTCGCTGATGAAGTTAAAGTACAATCTGCTGTAGGACTGACGGTAAAGAATATCATCAGCTCATCTCATCCCTTACAGGGCGTAGAAGCCCTGACAATATCTACCAAAGAACGGGCAGCAGCATCTATCTGAGCCCTATGACCATCATCAACCTGTCTGCTAAGCGAGGCGATTATGACTCCGTTGTACAGACGCCAGCACATCAAGCTATCCCAATCTGTCAAATTTCTTTTATAGATTTTCAACGTTATCACAAAAGTATAAGGTTCACTTTCAATTGGCTAAATTTGACAGATTGGGATAGCTTGATGTGCTGGCGTCTGTACAACGGAGTCATAATCGCCTCGCTTAGCAGACAGGTTGATGATGGTCATAGGGCTCAGATAGATGCTGCTGCCCGTTCTTTGGTAGATATTGTCAGGGCTTCTACGCCCTGTAAGGGATGAGATGAGCTGATGATATTCTTTACCGTCAGTCCTACAGCAGATTGTACTTTAACTTCATCAGCGACTTTATTACGTACGCAGACAGTACGGTTTTCATAGTTTACTGCCGTGCCAGTAAACCAGTACTATGGAAAATACAATCTAATCCCATCAAGAATTTAAGAAAATCGTTTAACTAACAATATTTCTAGGTTCACCTATATAATGGACATATACTGTACATATCATATTGTATCTGTATCGTGGCGTAACAAAGAGGCATATGTCAAGGTAAATTACACTGTATTGCTGTGGAATAGATTAGTAATTACCATAATGAATTTCACTTTATTGCGGCGTCCGAGCATATACACAGCAGATCTGTCGCTCTTCCGCGTTCGATCAACCTATAACGGAATTATTCCATCATGTCATCAAATAATCTATTAGTCTATTATCTGGGACTTCATAGATCAAAATAATAGAGAGGCTGTTATTACCTTGCTAGCTTTGCAAGTATGGTATTGATCCCTATTTCGAAATCATTGTTTTCGATTTAACTTGAACTTTAAAATCAAATTAAGATAGATAACCTAATAAAATATATCTTCGAAAATATAATCTAATCGCTTTAAGAGTTACCTAATCAATCAGTGACTAAAAATCTCATTGGCTTGTATTGAAGATCGAATGAATTGAAATCATATGTCTACCCGTGATTTATCTACTGATCAGAAATACGTCATAACCAGATATAATCTTAGTACAAAAAGGATACCTTATAACTAGAAAAATCTAATTAAATTTAGTACTTCCTAACATATGACAATGCCCAAAAGTCCAACGTACATACTGCCTAATTAATTAATATCACTATCACGTAAATACATTAAGAGATATTGGATCGCATTAAAATATTGTTTATATAACTTCTATGAGCCAAATTGGTATCATAAAATGTCCCTACTATCAGCCTAAGTAGCAATAGAATAGTAATTACAGTTGTGAGAGAAATGCTTTGTAAGTCATGTCACTAAATAAATCCAATCATATCTATATTAATGTCATTGTATACATTCACAATTGGAACACTAAGGTTTCAATGACATGAGAATGTACAACTTTATCATAGTCGACAGTTTTAAGAGACATTTTCTGTCGATAGCAAATATCGATAGCTTTTTATTAACAAAAGTTTTCTTACAAAAGCATGAGGCAAACATTTATCCGTCTACTATTTACAACTGGCACTGGTTGACACTAGATATTGGTGTTTGTTTTGCTATTATCTAAACTTTGCCATTATAATTTCTAAATTTGTTTACTTTCGTAATTATACATAAATGCTGATTTTAAGCACACACAGATTTTGTACACACGTTAAGGTAGAACATGTTGAAACAATATTTTATATGTAATATCTTTATAACTTTACATGTTTCAGACAAATAAATACATATTTATCTTTATCTATTATACAAATAACATTGTTGTAAGAACAAACTCCATTCGTTTGTTTTATTACGAGACATCTATTGATTTCTTCTAAAACCTTCATATTTCAGTTTACTTAAGACTCAAGCGCAATATTTGTGGTTATGTTATTCTGTTATTGTAATGGCGAAATAGCTCTTGTTTAGTTAACTGTGTGAAAGTTTCTGCTTAAAAATAAAAGGGTAGAATTTTCAATACGCGAGATTAATTATAAAGAAGTAAATGATATGATTTAAATGTTGGTCTAGTGGTCAGTGACCCTGACTGCTGAGCAAGAGCGTGGATTCGTTCCCGACCCAGGACAAATCTTTGCGATTATTTGTTCTGGGTGCTATAATTCATCTATAATATGTGTGTATTTGGAAATATATAAGTATGTAATTTGTGTACGTATTTTTATGTATGTAATGTATTTTTATTGTCTGGTTGCCATAGAACAGGTTCTGTTTAGTTTGGGACCAGTTGGCCACACCGCCATCTGGTCCCAAACTAGGGAGAAATATGTTTATTAATTATTTTGATACATTAATTAATATGTCATAAAGTGTGGTCAGTTATAGTATATGTAAAAGTGATTCTATGCATACACGAATAATACGATAGTCTAATCCCATTTCGGAGATCACATTTACCTCGTTACCTCGATGTAGCTTAACCTCGAATCAATAATGTACATTAACAATACGCTACTTTTGTAAAACGATCGCTATTAGGTATTAGGAAATACGAATTGATGCCGAGTTATTTTTATAGTCTCTTAAGAATATTTTACAGTATCCTTCTAGCACATCATCTAAAAATACTCACTCTTTTATTACTTCTCCGTGTGTTTTCCTTTTCATTGTAATTACCATTACGACGAAATAGAAAATTACTCAATACTCAATATTTTATTTATTCTTTATTGCACACAGTTACAATAATAAGAAATACAATTTATGATAGAAAGATATGTACATAGGCGAGCTTAACTCATTAATGAGTTTTCTTACAGCAAATCAAACACAGAAGACAATTTTATTTACAGGGTAATAAATAAAATCGGCCACCGCCGCCTCCGCCTCCAAAGAGGCCGATCGCGCTGCCGCGATCTCCTCCGTCCGCGGCAGTGACGATCAACCTGCCATCGACCTCGGCCACTACCATGGCTGAGGTCATGAAGGTGGCGAGGACCAAGGTCCAGTTAAAGGACCTTGGCTTGGAGGTGGGCCTTCGCCCTAAGAGGGCCCTGACTGGGGGCCTCATTTTGAGGATCCCTGGTCCAGAGGGGTCCGCGAAGGCGGAGGCCCTGACTACTCGGCTAAGGGAAGCCTTAGCCGAGACGGGTGCGGTGGTGGCGCACCCAGTCGCAATGGGAGAGCTCCGGGTGATGGACCTGGACGACTCCGCCGACCCCATCGAAGTGGCAGAAACTTTAGCCACGGCGGGGGGATGTGCCGTCGCCGACGTAAAGGTCGGCGAAATTCGGTTCTCCCCGTCGGGCTTAGGTTCGGTGTGGGTTCGGTGCCCACTAGTGGCCGCCCGCAAATTAGCGGCAATCGGCCGGGTACTAGTGGGCTGGATGTCGGTCCGGGTGGTGGCGCTTCCACCCAGAGCTCTCCAGTGCTACCGCTGCCTGGAGAAGGGGCACGTCAGGGCTCGGTGCACAGGGTGCGACCGGAGCGCGTCGTGCTTCGTCTGTGGCCAACAGGGCCACAAGGCGAAGGAATGCACGGCGCGCGCCCCTCACTGCGTAGTGTGTGCCGACCTTGGCAGGCCGGCAAACCATCGCCTAGGCAGCGGTAGGTGCACGCCACCCAAGAAAAAGCGGGACGTCCTGCCACGTCCGCTCCTACATCGTCGCGGTCCAACGATCCGGGCTCTGGCCCCGGTGGGGTGTCCATGGATGTGTAAACATTCTTTCCCCCGCAACTTATTTTGCAGGGCAACTTGAACCACTGCATCGCTGCGCAAGCTCTTCTTGCGCAGACGATTGCTGAGCGTTCGGTTGCCCTAGCGATAGTGGCGGAGCCTCACTCCGTTCCCGACCACCCTCGTTGGTTCGGGGCGGATGGGGGCCTCGTCGCCATTTATTGGGCAGGGGGGGAACGTGACCCCCATTGCACACTCCTGGCCAAGGGGCCCGGATTTGTCGTCGTGAAGTGGGGACCAGCAGTCGTGGTGGGCTGCTACATCTCCCCGAATTGCGGCCTCGCAAATTTTGAGGCGTACCTGGACGGGCTAACGAGCCATATTTGCTCCCACCAGTCCCGTCCGGTACTCGTCCTGGGCGATTTTAACGCCCACTCTAGTGAGTGGGGCGATGCCCGGGACGACGTTCGAGGGGAGTCACTGCTGGAATGGGCCGCCGGACTGGACCTCCGTCTTTTAAATCGGGGTTCAGTCAGCACCTGTGTGCGATGGCAGGGGGAGTCGATCGTGGACTTGACGTGGGCGACTCCCTCGGCCATGCACCTGGTCTCGGGGTGGAGAGTTGCGGAGGAAATTGCCACGCTGTCGGATCACCGACACATCGTGTTCAGCGTGGCCTTCCGTCCGCCCCGAGGCGGCCCTGACCGCAGCAGTGTTGTCCCGCCACGGCGCTGGTGCCTACGCCGCTTGGACCGCGACATGCTGACGGCTGCCGCCGTCGCCATCGCCTGGGGGGTGAGTGAGGGTGGAGAGAGGATCCCGTCCGATCCCAATTCGCAAGCGGGCTGGTTCCGGGGCATCATGTCTCGCATCTGCGACACGTCGATGCCCCGGATCCGTCCGAGTGACAGACGAGGCTCGCAATATTGGTGGTCGGCCGAAATCGCGCGACTCCGAGCGGAGTATGTCGCAGCGCGTCGCCGACACCAGCGGGCCCGTCGGAGGAGGCGAGCCAATGCCGAAGAGGCTGCCGGAGCGCACAGGGCGTATCAAGTCGCCGTCAAGGCGCTATCCACCGCGATAGCGGAAGCCAAAGCTCGGTCCTGGAACGAGCTCATCGAGGGACTGGATAGGGACCCATGGGGGCGCCCGTACAAAATGGTACTGGGCAAGCTCAGACCATGGGTCCCTCCGTTGACGAGTACCCTGGACCCGGATTTCCTGAGGAGGGTGGTAGACACCCTCTTCCCTAGGGTCCAGGACAGTCCCTCGGACCCTCCGTCGCCGTCGTACCATGATTGGGACGACCAGTTGGAGGTGACGGAGGGGGAGCTGGACCGAGCAGTACGGCGACTTGCGGCCCGAAATACCGCCCCTGGCCCGGATGGGATACCGGGCAGGGCGTGGGTTTGCGCCCTGGCAGTACTGGGGGACCGGTTGAGGCAACTGTTCACCAGCTGCCTCCGTAGTGCCGTGTTCCCCACCTGCTGGAAAGAGGCAAGGCTTGTGCTTCTGCAGAAGCCGGGCAGGACCGCCGATTCTCCCTCGGCGTTCCGACCAATATGCTTGCTGGACGAGGCGGGCAAGCTCTTTGAGCGTGTCATAGCCGCCCGTCTCAGCGAGCATCTGTCGCGCGTTGGCCCCGATTTATCGGACAGCCAGTTCGGATTCCGGCAGGGACGTTCGACGCTGGATGCGATCAACCGCGTCCGCGCCCTGTCGGAGCCCGCCGTTCGGGCGGGGGGGGGTGGCGTTGGCGGTGAGTTTAGACATCGTCAACGCCTTCAACTCCGTCCCCTGGCGGGCGATACGGGAGGCACTTGTCGATCATAACGTGCCTCCCTATCTCCGTGGTATAGTCGGGGCATATTTGCGCGACAGGACGATTCAATTCGTCGGTCGGAACGGGATTGAGATCCAGAGGGAGCTCTCCTGCGGGGTTCCTCAGGGGTCCGTGTTGGGACCTCTGCTATGGAGCCTCGCGTACGATGCGGTCCTGCGGATAAGCCTCCCTCCCGGAGTGAGCGTCGTCTGCTATGCGGACGACACGCTCGTCATAGCCCGGGAGGTAAGCTTCCAGCGGGCGGTACGGCTCGCCGAACTCGGAGTTGCGTGTGTCGTCGCGGCCATTTTGAGACTGGGCCTTCGGGTAGCGCCTCACAAGACCGAGGCGCTATGGTTCCACGGCTTACGCCGTAGGGAGGAACCACCCAGTATGTCGACGCGTGTAGGTGACGCAGAGGTCAGGGTGGGGCGGTACATGAAGTACCTGGGCCTCACCCTAGACAGCCGATGGGACTTCGAGGAGCATTTCGGGCGTCTGGCCCCCCGAGTGCGCCGGGTAACCGGTGCGTTACACCGGCTTTTGCCGAACCTCGGGGGTCCCAGGGAAGAAGTTCGCCGCCTCTACGGAGGTGTCGTGCGATCCATGGTCCTTTATGGGGCGCCCGTCTGGTCTGAACGCCTGACGGGCGCCTCCCGCTGCAGACCTATTTTGAATAGCCTGCAGCGTGTGGTGGCCATACGGATCGCACGAGGATACCGGACGGTATCCTTTGAGGCGGCGACACTCCTGGCGCGCCTCCCGCCGTTTGATCTCCTGGCGGCAGTCGACGCGACGGTTTACACCGAGATCCGCGTCCGCCGGGAGAGCGGTGAGGCGCCAGAGCAGACGCTCGTTGCCTATAGGCGGGATGCACACCGGCGCGTACTAACACAGTGGCGCGCACGGCTTGAGTTGCGCCTGAACGCGCGCCAACGTGCCGTCGGTGCTATCCTGCCTCACCTCGAGGCCTGGGTGGGAAGGAAGGGCGGTTACGTCACCTACAGACTGACTCAGATACTCACCGGACACGGGTGTTTCGGTGAGTATCTGTGCCGGATCGGCCGAGAAGTGACGACACATTGTCACCATTGCGGAAGCGACCTGGACTCTGCCCAGCATACGCTGGAGGAGTGCCCGGCCTGGGAGGCCGAGAGACGAGTCCTGGTCGCTGAGATCGGACGGGATCTTTCGCCGCCAGCAGTCGTGTATGCGATGCTGGCTGGCGACTCCACCAAATGGGACGCCGTGGTCTCCTTCTGCGAAGCAGTCATGCTCCAGAAGGAGGCCGCCGAGCGGGATCGGGAACGAGCCGACCCCGCTCGTAGACGGAGGAGGCGTCGGGGCGGCGGCGGCAGCCGTTAGCCCTACTCCCCTCGGGGTTGCGGTGGCATAATGAGAAGTGTCCTCTACTGCCACCACGTGCAAGCAGCCCCGGGAAGACAGTGAACTGTTTGTGGCGCAGTCGCTGTGCCGTACTGGCAGGAGTCGGCAAATGGGGAGAGCAAACCACAGCTCTCCCCGGGTGCGTGTCCCGACCATCTGGGACACGGCGCAAAATGGGGGCACCGGAGCAGCATACCCGCGTTCCCGGGGCTCCCCGTATCAGGCGCCAGAAGAAGTCCACGGCAGGTTAGGTTTAGTCGGTGCGAGTCCGACATACCCACCCGCAGACACTTTTTGCGGGTGGCATGCATTAGCATTCCCCCTGCCATATCAAAAAAAAAAAAAAAAAAGGGTAGAACAGTGTACAACCTTATCTACTTACATTAATTTATGTTTATTGCGTTCCATAATGTAATTTAGAGATGTTACATAGAAGTATCAATTATGGGCCCTGTCCGGCACAGCAACATGTTTCAGTTTATTACGATAGAAGTAAACACCTTATGTGGGTATAATTTGCAAAAAAAATATATTATTATTTACCGTTAATTTCGCTAAGCTAAGCCGGGAAGTCATTTGCACCGCCCCCTCCCTTCCGTAAAAATATGCAAGAAGGACAATAAAATAAGAACATCGACGAGTGTTCGAACACAAGGATGAGGTACACAAAATACGTGTTGGATATAATTTGTTTTTTTTAAATGATAAAGCTCGCACTAGGGAATCTAATCCTAGACAACACAAATTACATTCAGACTCAGAACAACTATTGATAGGTCACACAAATAGTTGTCCGGCGCGGGACTCGAACCCGCGACACGAAGCGGCGAGGCGACTGTCTTAGGCGCCACACGTGCAGTCAATTATTGTGACGTATTTAATTTATTTATTAAAATTGTCCTTCTTGTATATAGGTACTTAGTTTTTGCGAACAAAAGGGCCTTGTAAATTTCTTATCCACCTCATTAAATTAACTACTAAATTTTATTATAATCATAATTTAATTATTAACCGAACCTATAATTTACATAACATTCTTCATAGAATAAAATGACATTCAATCAAAATATCTTTAGGGATTCTTTAACTTTGGCGGCGCGGCCTCGCTAAGTCAGTCCTGTCTCCGTAAGTACAGAATAAATGTAGGCGGTATTTAGCATGGATAAAACTCAATGAAAATATACTCAAATCTAAATATAATTTAAAATAACGTCGAATATATCGAACTAACTAAGTAACGGAGACTAACTAAGTTAACGAGAAAAAACTTGTCGTTAAATTTAATTTGTGCCTAACATCCTTGGTCCCAGGATTGTTAAATTACTACAGTTAGAACCGGCCGAAATAGTTTATCGAATTAAAACAAAACTCAAGCCGCATTCAGGTAGTTTTAAGGATAAAGGTAACGCAATTAAACATTGAGTTTTAACGAATATTAATTAATTGTGTACACCCACTACAGACCTTTATTAACTTTGCCCTAACTTATCATAAGGTTACCTTAGTAATTCAATATAGACTTAATTTATTTTAATTATTGTATATGTATGGGCCATTACTATTTGGATGGAATAGTACTGCTCCTGGCCACATTTCGGCTACGGTGGTCAATCATAATATAGAGTAGCTAATAACAAAATGCTTGAGTAGGTATTTATGTATTTATTTATTTATAGTTAAATAAAACGGTTAATAACCAATTACATTAATTAACATAGAAACAATTACATTACTTATTTTTAGGGTTACATATAAATTTCAATACAAAATACTGGACATCCTTGCATACTTTCTTTCGCAGAAAACCAAACATATTCGCCTAATGTCTGTCCATCTACCGGCAAACACATCGCATTCAGGATAGGTGTGCGAACGTACTGTACTCTCCATTCCTTCAGTTGGGACGATGGGACGGTGACCCCATATTATCTCTTATCTTATCTTTGTTGGGGTGTACTTGCGTACAGCACTTCGACCCTTCAGGATCTTTTGTACTGTCCTCCACTGGTTTTTATTCTATCCCTAGAGCCCTGAATGAAGTCTGCACATAGTCCAGTACGCTTCTTAGGGGTAGATCCTAGTAGTGTCCTGGTTCTGGATATGCCAGCCCCAGGATGGCCATTCTGTGTCTTGCCAATGCAGCGAATTTGCATATGCAGCATTGTTTCATTTTCTTCCCTGCAGGTCCTGCAGATCGGGCTATTCGACAGCCCCAGTTTGTGTAGGTGTTAGTTGGTGCCGTAGGGGTCCGTGAATACTGCTACTATCAGTCATAGCTGGTTTCTGCTGTATTGCCAAAACTTTTTGGACCAGCTTTTGTCTACTCCTTTTATGAGTTGTTTGGAGTGTTTTAGTTCCTTGATTTTGTCCACATTTGATTGTGAGCCCATACGAACGATGAGAGATCAGGCACAGGAGTGACAGCTATATGTATTCATTGAGGCACTGGGGTGTGATAATGCCAACTTCCAGACTTCAGGCTACAGGTTTTTATTGCCGGAAATATCCCAAGATCACTTTTTGGCTCGACCCATGCTTTGAAACCAGGACCTCATGCTGGACTGCTGGACAGCACAAAACAATACACCGACTTATTATATTAGTTTTACTCGTATGGATGCAAATCTGATATAAATGGTATTTATTCTTTAATTTATTACAAGCTGTGCCCCGCATTAAAGTTTATAAATTATAGAATATGTATTATTCGGATATATTAGCTATATTACTACCAAGTTTCATCAAAATCCGTTCAGTTGTTTGTGCGTGAAAGTGTATCATCCATATTTCCATCCATACTCACAAACTTTCGTGTTTATAATATTAGTAGGATTGAATAGGCAAATTACCCTAATCTTCCTGATAATTGACAACGGAGGTAATAAGTGGACGCTATAATAAAGCAGTAAAAGAGCACAGGCCGCCATCGTCTTGACGGCCCTTCACGCATCTTCTTTTGCAGAACGCCATGTCGAAAGCAGAAGGTGAAACATGTGCAAAGAGAGCACTTAGTTTTTCATAGTATGGCAATGGCCATCATCATCATCAAAGCCGTAAGTGATCGGCGAGGTCAAGCAACTAGGCTCGCGGTCAGTCCATAGATGGGTGACCGCCAAAGTGGTTTATTTTCTAAACGTCTCCGTGCTTCGGAGGGCACGTTAAGCTGTAGTTATTAAGCAACAGTCTTAAGCCATGTCAGAGGCCTACGGGCAGCTTGAACAACTCTGACTCTAGGGTAACCATTGCCCATACGATAATTAAGTATGTAATGGAATGAGAAGCCAAATTTCTTAGTTTGTGTTGAAGTGGTAACCACAGTGATACGAAGCTCAACTCAGTATTTCTATATCGAAAGGAAAAGAGGAAATAATACAAAAAAAATGTTATACCGTAATACTATGGAAAATATGATAGTAATAAAAACGTACCAACAAACTGTTGCTTGTTTTACTTAAATAAAACTGGTCAAGTGCGAATTAAACCTGTCTCTTGGTATTCCGTACAAGCAACAACAACCAGGGGCTACTGGCTAGGTCGCCAAACATCGTGATAGTGATCGGTGTTCAAATAAATGAAGGCTTAAAATTAATAAATCATTCGTTCAATCGGCTTCGACGTTGAAAATCGATTCCGGACCATTTATGATATCACATGTGCACATGGAAGCCGATTGAAAGAATCATTTAGTCATTTTTATCCTTCATTTATTTGAACGCCGATCACTATCCCGATATTAGCCCCCCTGGTTTATGTTGAACTCATATCCTATAAAAAAATAATTTTAAGTCAAATAAAATATTCGTTATTCACTTTTTCTAGTAATAGAAACATACAAATAAATCCACTAAGCAATAAATCTCTGTCCCGCAGGCAACTTGAAAACATTTAATTTACGGCACATCTAGACTCAAGAACAAGTTAATACGGGGTACACCAATAGTTGTTCTTTGACCAGACTTTGACCCGACACACGCAGGAGCCGTGTTAGGGATTCAACTACCTTCCAAGGTGAATCGATTTATACAAAATACCTAAATATCAAGTCCGTTTACGAGATAAGCCCTGAAAAATAAAGCAATAAATATACTGAAAGAACTACGGCTCCGTTTTGATCTGTAGGTACGTAACCCCAAAGCTAAGTAAAATATCTACCTATGTTACCCGAATATATTACTTTCGATGTGCGTCTTGAGAGCAATTTGCTCCAATTTACGCTTCCCCACCGTTTGCTTCTCCGATAAATGTTGTGCGAACATACAAATACAGATATCATTTTATCTTTGCGCCCACCTATTGCTTTAGCTTTGTTTGAAATATTTGTAGTTCAGATTTACACCAAGGATTTTTTATCAAAAATTCGTTGGGATTGTGTAGTTCTGTGTCAGACGTAGTGAGACAAAATTTGTGTCTAAACTGTACACGCTTCATGGATGGATCAGAGCTGTCAAATCCGTTATTCAGAGAATTTCAGAATGGAATTTTTGGCATTTTGAACTGACGTTGCTTTTTTCTACTTTTGTATTTTCTTTGTTGCTATAATCGCACTACCTACAGGCACTACATACGAGGTTTAGAACAGAATGAAGAGATATACGATGTCTCATAAACGAGTATACTTATTAATAGGGTTACCGAGCTTAACTCTTATATATATATATAACAATAAAAAAAAATTATATATACTTAACTATATTACTACAAATATGTTCTGATTATTAACAAGCGCTTTTGTAAGGTCTTCGTGAATAAAAACCTTTATTATATATATATATATATATATATATATATATATATATATATATATACATACATACATACATAGACTCACGCCTGTTTCCCAGAGGGGTAGGCAGAGACAACGGATTTCCATTTGTCACGATCTTTGCATACTTCTTTTGCCTCGATTACTGACATTATATTCTTCATACATGCTCGCCGGTTTAGGGTACTTCTGACCTGCCCTTTCTTGAGAACATCTCCAATTTGGTCAGAGAATGTTCGACGTGGTCTTCCCCTTCCGGTTGTCCCATTCACACAGGCCAGGTATACTTCTTTTGTCAATCTTCTTTCATTCATCCTTTCTAAATGGCCAAACCATCTCAGCATGCCTTTTTCAATCTTTGTGACTACATCCTCTTTCACACCACAATATATCTATGTGTATATATATATATATACATAGATAGTAGTAATAGATATATATATATATATATATATATATATATATATATATATATATATATATATATATATATATATATATATATATATATATATATATATATATATATAATAAAGGTTTTTATTCACGAAGACCTTACAAAAGCGCTTGTTAATAATCAGAACATATTTGTAGTAATATAGTTAAGTATATATAATTTTTTTTTATTGTTATTTATTCCATGGGACATTAAATGTCGCTACAGCAGGGAAATGACAATGTTGTATTTCTACATGCATAGATTTATGATTTATTGTCTAAAAACGATGATCTAGGTTTTGCAGTTACTTGTTAGTTAAGTAAAGATTCTAGCTTATATTTATTTTCATTTGGTAACATATTCTGTTCGAAAAGTTATTTTAAAGAATAATACAAATTAGTTTCAGTTTTAAAGATCACAATTAAATGTTTCGTCTATCCCTATATTTCAAGATGGACTAATATGATGATACTCTACTAACGAAGGTGAGACCACACTTGGCCTTCGTCATAACTGAATCATATACGTTGATCGAGTTAAGACGAAGGTGAAGTATTGACATACACTTATGTGAATACAAGGTCCAAGCCAAAACTTAATTATCGGTCCAATATACACATACGTACAGACGCCATCAAGCAACCCCAATCTGTCAAATTTCCCCAATTTAAAGTGTACCTTATGCTTTTGTGATAAAGTTGAAAATCTATAAAAGAAATTTGACAGATTGGGGCAGCTGGATGTGCAGGCGTCTGTCCATCAGAAACGGTATTCCGTAACATCATTCGTCTGTAAGAACAAAGAGGTCGAATATCGAATACATACCTCATAGATTGGCTATACAATTTCGTTTTTCATTCATCTGATGTTTCGTGGGCATAATAATTTTGAAACACGTCAGGTTATTATTCACCCAAGTCAACATTTTGCTTTAGCAAAGAAGAAAAAAGTGAAAAGGGCTTCATGCTTCAAAGGGGGGACTTTAACATTTTCTAAACGCTTAGAGTGTTTACTTGTTGAATGGTTTCATGTTCGACCGCATTTTGCCAAAACTGTAGAGCTTAAATAATCATGAATGGTTTGGATAGCAACTTATGATAGATCGTAATGATTTAAAATATTAAATAGATTTAATATTTTAAATCATTACGAATTATAATCTTGGTACTCGAGTACACAAGAACTTTCGATTCATTTTTCATTCTTGTTAACAATACTATCGATTGACAATAATCTTTTTAATTATGTCACAACCTGCTGAGCTTAAATAATCATGGATGGAAAATGGAAAAAAACGCTGCTGCCCGTTCTCTGGTAGGTATTCCCTCGGCCTATTTCTACGCCGCCCACACGCCGTCACCACACAGCAAAGTTCACTTTTTATCTACTTTTTCATGCAGTATGTTATATTTATAACTTTTAAAGTACGTATTATAAATATTCTATTACCAGTGTCCTAAAAATAACAAGATTGTTGTAGCAACAAGCGTGGCGGCGCGGCGTGGGTTTTCAAACCGCCGGCGCCGCTCTCATTAATTCCACGTCACGTCTATGCGGTAATGATATTGCTGACCTACCCTTGAATTTTAACCATGTAGTACATTCTCTGGGTTATTTTTAGCAGTAAAGGTATTTAAAAATAGATTCAACCCTACGAACGCTAAGTGGTTGGTTATTCAAAATAAATAGATTTGAATTTCCACTCTGTGGAATCAATTAATTGCGGAAGTATTTCCAATCCATTCAACTTTCAAGAAGAGAACTTTTTCCTTTCTTAAAGGCCGTCCAACGCACTTCCAGCTCCTCTGCTGTTGGGAGAGTCTATTGGTGGCGGTGATCACTTACCATCAGGTGACTCTCTTGCTCATTTGCCATTTATTATAAAAAAATACATAAATAAATATCTAGGGACAGCTACACACTACCATTTGATGCGAAACTAGACAGAGCCTGTACTACGTAAACATAATTCTCATGTCATCCAGCTGATACCATCCATTGCTGAACATAGGCATTGCCCAAAGGTATTTATAACGTTGCCATTGGAAACTGCACGCTTAAAGAACTGATGGAAGCTACTCATAAGGCGATTATCGTGGCCAAGTTCCGGGCGGACACCATTTGCCATCGACTCGCTAAGAAGAAGAAGAGACGTGGCCCTTTGGACCCTCCATATTGGCGTAGTTGCGCGCTTGACATGCGAGGTGGCGACCAATTATGTAATCACAGATTATACATACACATTATAGATAATATGCTCGAGATAGCCTAGTGGGTGGACCGTTAATCAGTAGTCTCAAGTTCAAAACAACGTATTCATGTGCGTATTAGGAATTAATCATCTCTTACTAACAAGGGTAAAGGAAAACGGAAAACATCGGGAAGAAACCTGCATACCCTAGAGTTCTCCTAAATGTTCCTGATGGCATGTGACGTCTGCCAACTCGCACTAGGCCAGAGTGGAGGACTATGGCCTCTCATTGTGATAGGAGGCCCTTGCCCTGCAGTGGAACAGTAATAGGCTACATAATCGTAGGTAAATTACACCCTGACACAGAATAGATAATCGTAATTGTCACATAAAGATTTGGTCTGGGTGAGTGTAGCATCCACGCAACGTATCGAATAATAGCACTGCACTTCGCTCGCCTACAACGGTCACGTCCGAACTCACGGACGGTATAACATAGACTGAGCCAATACTCAGCCCGCCGTTGTGACATACATTCAGTCAAAAAAGTATCGGGAATGGATGATTTGTTTATGGTTCCAAATTCAAATTTTTGTTTTTTTGTTGTTGTTAGATTGGCACAACTGTTTTCCATTTTGGCGCGGAGTTTGAGTTGCATCTGTTATTTATATTAAATACAGTGCTAGTTTTAGTAACATCATATATAGTGTGTATTGCGAATTTCATAATGGACAAAAATATCAAACAAAGAGTTTATCTTAAATTTTGCATCGCTAATGGAATTTCGTGTTCGGAGTCACTGAAAATGTTACAGAAGGCTTACGGTGAAATTTATTGCATGTATAGTGCTACTAGAAGCGGCAAGAGCGTACCACGCTCGAAGACAATTACAAAAACAATATATATGTATATGCATAATTTTAAGTTGATGTATTATTATTATACAAAATAATATATATACATATATATATATACCTTACAGTAAAATTATATTTTTGGCGGTTGTGCCATGAATAAGGTGGTGTTTTAGTAAGCGTTTGAAACTAGGTATGATTTTACATTCCTTTATGGGTTTTGGTAGTTTATTATATAAAAGGGCACCTTCATATAATATACTTTTTTTGCCATAATTTGTTCGTATTCTATTAAGATATATGTCATTTGCATTTCTTAATTGTATTCTCTGATATTGTCGTTTTTTTCTGAAGCTTATTTGGGTGTGGATATCTTTATTCAAAATTTTTCTAACTAATATACAATTATAATATTTATATGTCTGAAATACATTCATAATTTTCGTTTCTTTATATATTTTTTGAGTAGAAGTTAAAAAATCGTAATGGAATAAAATTTTTATTAGTTTGTTTTGTGCTGTTTGCAATATATTTAGGTTTGTTTTTACAGCTGTGCCCCATACTTCTATCAGATAGTCGATATGAGGTTTTATAAGACAATTATATATATATATATATAATGTCTTATTTGGGAGGGTATACATCGTATTATACCTCGCAACATTCCAGTTAGAGAGGATAACTTGTTTCTTACTTTATATATATGTTGCCTCCATGTAAGATGGCTGTCTAACTGTAAACCCAAATATTTCTCTGAGTCTACCTTTAAAATTTTTTGATTATTTATAACCAACGGTGTATGCTGGCCAATTTTTTTATTTGTTGCCGAAAATATAATATAATTAGTTTTAGAGGCGTTTATTGTTAGGAGATTGGATAAAAACCACTCATTTAATCTTTGCAAGTCATTTTGTGCGTCATCTATTATATTACTAAGGGAGTGTCCGAAATAAAATAAGGCTGTATCATCTGCATATAAAGTCAAATCTCCTTTAAGTTCAAGTTGGTGAATATTATTTATATAGATCAGGAATAAAAGCGGTCCTAATATTGAGCCTTGCGGGATTCCACAATACACAGGCTTTTGAGTGCTTTGGGTTTCTCCTATTTTTACTACTTGATGTCGATTCGATAGGTAAGACTCTAATATTTTATATGCTGTTCCATCGATTCCTATAATTTTGAGCGTATGTAGTAATAGTTTATGGCTTATGGTATCAAATGCCTTTTTTAGGTCAATAAAAATTCCTAATGCAGTCTGTTTGTTATCTATGTTTGTTTTTAATTTGGTGACTAAGTCGATTGTTGCTGAAAGAGTATTAGATTTCCGTCTAAACCCATATTGTTTTTCATATAAAAATTGTTGCTTATTCAAAAATTCTTCGAGGCGAGAATATAGCACACGTTCATAAATTTTAGAGATGGTGGGGAGAACAGAAATTGGACGATAGTTGCTTGGTTCCATCTTACTCCCGGATTTATGGATAGGTGTTACTTTGGCTATTTTAAGACTATCTGGGAAAGTTCCTTGATCCAAGTTTGTTCAGTATGGGAACATAGAAATAATAGTCGACTCAACCGATAACAAAATTTATATATTAGAGTAAAAATTATATACGAGATACAGGGGTGTTGACCCGTGAGGTAGCAATCGGTGAGTGTCTTGTAGGTACGGACCCGGTACGGTACGGAGTGAGTAGCCAGCCTCCCCGCACTCCTCTCAGCCCCCGCGTACATCGTCGGCGTTGCAATGGCGCCGACAAGTTATAGTTAATACAGTTGGTAAGTTCCTCTAATATTAGTGGTATTACACATTTTATTGATTTGGTTGTGACACCATCTAGACCACAGCTGGTATTATTATTAAGATTTTGAATTATGTTACTTATCTCTCGGACAGTTGTGGGTCTAAAGCATGTAATCTTTATGCTATTTTCTGATCGCAACCGATCAGTGCATGTTTGGGTATGGTATCGAATAGGGATATCATTTGCCAAGATCATACCAATGTTTGAAAAGTAGTCATTGAATCGGTTGCTAATTTCTTTCTCGGAACTTATGATACCAAGTTCTGTTTGTAGCTTCGTTGGTACAGCTGTTTCTTTAATTTTATTTTTCGATAGGCTATTTATTAGGTTCCACATTTTCTTCGGCTTCTTTTTACATTCACCGAAGGCTTTGTAGTAGTATTGACATTTAGTTTCTTGTATTTTTTCTGAGACTTCGTTTCTTTTGTCTATAAAATCTTTATTTTTTGTGTCGTCGTTAGGGCTATCCTTATGTCTTCTCCATAGTAAGTTTCTTTTATTTATTTCTTGTATGATGTTTTTATTTATCCAATCCTGTCTAGGTGGGTTTTGTATTTTCAATTTTGTAATTTTACATATTGACCAGATATGGCTCCAGCTGACTTCTTTCTTTTTCCTAAACTCAAATTAACCTGACGGATTGAAAACGGTACCCGTTTTCAATCGGTAGAAGACATAAAGGAGAATTCGCGGCGAGAACTGAACTCAATTCCGAAAGCAGCGTTTAAAAAATGTTTTGATGAATGGATTATTCGTTAGCGTAAGTGTATCGTTTCTGAAGGAGCATACTTTGAAGGTGATAAAATAAATTTGGATGAATAACAAACATTTTGTATATTATTGATCTTTTCCCGCTACTTTCTCGACAGAGTAGTATGCGCTCGAGACAAATAATAAATGTACCCACATACACTACAGTAAGGATCGAATGGCTTAGCAGTTAGTGTCACTAACCAGTAAACGAACAGGCCAGTAAAAAATTATACGTTTATATGATTTATGTGACTTTGTATTTATGTGAAAGGTCCTCAAATGGCGACCACGTGCCGGAAGACACAGCATAGGCAGGCCCCCTGCAAGGTGGACCGACGAACTTGCAAGGGCAGCGCAAGTCCGGCCATTATGGAGATCTTTGTGGGAGGCCTTTGTCCAGCAGTGGAACTCTTTCGGCTAATATGATGATGATGATTTATGTATGAAAATTTCAGCATAAACGGTTGTGTTCAGTTTCACGGGTAGATAGCGATAAGTTTCCTACACTATTTTTGTTTCACCTTGTATACTAGTATTTTCTATTAACAATATAACTAGATACCAAGTCCACTGAATATTTATAAGAATAATACAAAATGTAAAGTGCCCGCCTTTCGCTTCTCTTGTTAAATTGATCAAAGAGAATTAACATAAGAAGCTAAGTGCTGTTAATAAAGGCAGGGTAATAATTATATAACGAGAGCTATTGTGCATTAATTATTGTCACGATGTTCCTTTTCTATAAAGAACATTTTTTTCTAGTATACTATGATAATATAATATCCTATAATATATTATTCACACACGGCCATCTGATCTAAAACTAAGCAGAGCTTGTAATAAGGAAACCAGATAACTGATACTGACATATTAAACTTTTCTTTTGTAATTACATACTTATATAGATAATTACACCCAGACTCAGGACAAACAGACATAGGACAGTTCATACACACATATATGTGTCCTGGGCGGGAATCGAACCCACGACCTCTGACGCGAAAAGCAAGCATTTGCCAACCACGCTAACATACCCGTGATGTTACTTATTACGTCATTTAAGGCAATCTCAAGTCAAGTTAAATCCAGTATGGATTTAACTTAGCTTTCATGCGAGAACCAACGAACAAACAATGTAAACTCAAACACAATTGAACACAAACAGTAGCTTATCGAATATTGACATCTGTAATTCTGATATAAAGTTAGGGACGCCAGTCTACTGTCAAATTACATACATACAAACAGAACTGTCAATTGTATAGATTTGGCAATCTAAACTTAGTGAATAGTTAGGATATCTTATAAGGTACTAGGATTACCGACTAATGAAAGATTTATATAATTCGTGGACAAGGTTAGTAAATTATTAGAATCTCTGTAAATATCTGTGAGCGTGTTTCTAGTTAGATCTTACAATTACAAACGAAACAATTAATTATATGTACATGGCTATTTAAACTTTATGTTTGAGAAATTTGGAATTGACAAATTAGTTGTATAAATTATTTGAGCACGTAAAGCCGTCGGTCCTGTACCTGACCTCTTTCCGGTCGTGTCGCATAGGCGTCCCATCGGATCATGAGAGTGATGGAATAGAAAGTGCTCCTGTGTTTGCGCACACACTTGAGCACTATAATATGTCCCGCGCAGATGGCTAATCTCTGTTGAGACTGGCCGCCGTGGCCGAAATTCGGCTAGGAGGACATTATTATAAATTATTTTATATAATCTATTCGATACTCCATCTACTTAACGGATTTAGTAAATTGAGCATTTTGATTTTATACTAATTATAGGAACTGATTTGACTGCACGTGGGGTGCAGCGGCTAAGACAGTCGCCTCACCACTTCGTGTCACGGGTTCGAGTCCCGCGCTGGGCAACAATTTATGTGACCCATAAATAGTTGTTCTGAGTCTGGATGTAATTTGTGTCCGTCTATTATATGTTTGTATAGTACCCCGCGACACAGGGAGCAAATTCCCTAATGAGGGCGTTATCTTATAAAAAACAAAAAAAAAACTTAACATAATAATAATACATCATTATATACATTATTCACACACGGCCATGATCTCAAACTGAGCACAGCCTGATAACTGATATACTATTATAGTACTTTTTCTTTTGTAAATAAATACATACTTATATAGATAATTACACCCAGACTCACGACAAACAGACATGTTCATGCACACAAATATCTATCTTGGGTGAGCATTGAACCCACGACCTGCGGCGCGAAAGGCAAGCATCTCCCAAACACGCAAACGGGCCCGTTAACACTTTTAAAATCGCTCCAAATAAAACTTCGTTGTCCTCCAAAAAATCCAGCTGACCTCCTAAGAACAGGAGGCAACCCCCAATATTTACCAACACAAAAGGTAATGGATAAGAACCCACTACATCAAATGGGTTTCAATATTACCCGTGTCTTATTTCGCTCCTCGATATAACACTCTATTGATTTAATAAACATCGTCAAGGTCAATAACATCAGACGGTAGGCTTCTCAAATTACATACCAAGAAAATTCTCTTATTGGTTTCTAAGACAACGGGTAATAACGATCCAAAGGGATTAGCAACTTGTACGACTTGATGGAATACCATTCTTACTAAGAATTTGATATATGTTATATAGCCTTTTATTTCTGTTACTTTTACATTAATTAAACTTTATGGAGTAAATATGGGATTCGTCTGAAAACAGCTTGATGCGGACATCGGACAGCGCAAGACCGGCGACTGTGAAGATGTTTGGGGGAGACCTATGCTAAGCAATGGGTAACTTTTGGCTGATTTGATGATGATGGAGAAAATATTGTTTTTTTTTTTGCCATCCGCTTGTCAACAGTTTGTCTTCTGACAATGGCTGCCTCCAAGGCTTTCTACTCGATTCTGATCCTGGTTACACGTAACTATACTTCCCCCACTATTATTTTTATATCATAACCTCATCTTTCACTTTGCTTTCCGTCAGTAAATTTGTTTTACTGCTGGATGCGGATAGCGCAAGACCGGCAGTTGTGGAGATCTTTGGGGGAGGCCTATATCCAGCAATGGACGTCTTTCGGCTGACTGATATGATGATGATGAGTTAATTTTTTAGTCTATCCAATACAAACAATACTTCCGAACATTATATTGGACCTATTTTGGTATTCCGACAAATTACTTGTTAAGGTTGCAAAAAATGATAATAGATATTACTTTAGACTTTTGTAATACGGTGTGATGAGTTTCCTTTTTAAACTAGAAGGGAGAAATTATTGCACATTCAACGTTTTTTAAATTAATCTGTATTCCAGTCAAATCATTGCGTATAATTTTTTTTTAATAATTTAGCTACTAAAATGCTCAAAGAATCAAATTACTTGATTGAACGACAAGACAATATTCAAGATTCAAAATTTTGAATACATTTATTTTCACCTCACAAAAGACAAAAACCAGACTAGGCAAAAAGATTTTTGTATTTATATTTAAAAAAGATAATCCTAGACAGCTACCTAAGTAGATCGTCTTATTTTTCACATCCGTGCAACCTTCGTCAGATTAGAATCACAAGCACACAAAAGACAAATGATGTGCGACTCTGATAGCAACAGATGAAATGTCCCGTTTTTTCTATCCAGGCTGAATATGGCTCTTGTAGAACGTGCCAAGATTGTGAATGGCTACCGAAAAAGACAGTTTTGAATCTAAGATAGATAAGTCTTTTGAATACCAAAGTAGCGGGGTATGTAACAAAGGTTAGTACACAATATTTCCGTAGACGAATTATATTTTTCATTTCTTGAAAAATATAAGGCATGCATTATGCAACGCGTCTTTATATTCGAAAACATTCTGTATACGTAACATTTGTCAAAAAATACATATTTCGATTTCTAAAGATGGTTTCAACCAATACAATATTTTCAAAGTAAGTTAAGGAATTTGCCATTTTAAAAAAGGAAATAAATTTCAGTTTACAATGATCGTATGACCAGTACCTAAAAGATCATAGAGTTTTAGGTATATAACATATATTGACACATAACATGGGAACTTTCCATTATAAAAATGTAATGATTTCGATTTATAAACGTTGTATGCCGAACGATAAACCATACAATGTTGTGTTCATATTTCTTAAGTAGGAACTTATTTTTTAAATTAAAACATTTCAAAAATGATATATTAGCGATTCCCAAATATTGTATTTTAGATAATAGATATAAACTCTTAATAGAATTTTCTATTTGAAAATTGAAATATATTCCGATTTCCAAACATTGTAAGCCGGCGGGTTTCAGCCGTGTTAAACTTTAAATGGACGTATTAGTTACGCTATAGTAATATATATTATAAACTTAAATCAAAATCAGATCAGTAGTATTGCCTGAAAGAGTAAAAAATATCCATATTACTATACTATTCATCCATAGTCACAAACTTTCTCATTTTTAATATTAGTAGGATATTCACTCCGAACGTAGGAATTTTCCATACACATATTCCGATTTACAAACGTTTGAGTTGTACAGCCATATAATGGTTTAATGTGTTTCTATCTAGCGGGCCCCCCTTATTCAATGTACCTACCCAATATATAGTGGAGTAGTCCAATGTACCTCCGTTGTATCCACAAAAATGACCTCTAAAGTCGATTTCCATCCAGCAGAGCCCTCCTTCGTTATCAGGCCGAGATACCTTAAAAATATTTGTTCTTATAAATGTTTGATCGTATACCAGAAATTAAGTTTCAGAGTTTTGTCCAGCCAGCGGGGCCCTTTGTTATTTGAATTAACACGTGCGAAAAATGCAGACCATTCTTATGTTTTCCCAATGTAATTTACAGTTTTTTACTATTTATATATTATTTTTCGCGGTTACTAGTTACCAAATTTCAATGTGGACATCCTACGGGATTTTTTCAAGCAGTGGACGACTTCCGGCTGATAAGATAGTCTTATTATCTATTCTATTATATAAGAGAATTATTTGTATACTTATAAGCTAATCATCATGAAATTGTGCACACAAGTTTCTACTTTCTTTTCTTTCTTTCATCCTAAATCAAGTACTGATCCCGAGAGATAGCGCGTGCGAAGGCAGGTAAGCTACTGCGAGTATAAATCCATGAGCTTGCACAAACTCAACTTAATAAAGCTACCAAACTGTCATCAATTTAAGAGAAGCGTGTAGAATATTCGATGTCGCCTCAAAGCCATGCAAATCTTGAACTCGAAGTGCAATCATGCTACCATATTGGTAGCATGATTGCACTTCGAGTACCTACATAATATATGTACTCTATGCTTTTGATGACTATGCGATCATAGGCCAAGAGAATGTTTTAGCTATATTGAATTTAATAGAGAAAACTAACAACACATTGCTCCTTATCAGCATGTCTTCCTACTTTAATTATGTGAGGTGATTTTCTGGGGTCCATATAGGCTCACCTAAAGTTCTTTACCCGAAATAGTTCCTCGTAACTATTTGTAATCCGAATGATCACTCTTCCTTATATTTTTCATAAAGTTTTCATTCATACTATTTGTAGTGCTACCGGAGTTGTTTATAACACTCATGTTTCCGAAATTTGTAATTAATAATATCATTAATGTAAATATATTTAAACTCCTACTGTTTTTTATCGTAACGCTTTTTTTCCTAAACATAACCATTTTTTTTTTCATCTGAAGTAAGTTATTTTTCTATTGCCCGTTTGCATTATATAAACAAATTAAAAAGAGAATGCATTTATTCCGCCATAATAAATTTTTGATGTTTTCACTTTCTTGAAATTTTGCTCTGACATACCTTTAGTGACGTAAATGCGCTCAAAGAAAGGATTTCTGAAAATTCTACACCTAAGGGGGGTGAAAAAGGGATGCAAAGTTTATATGGAAAAACGTCTTTTCTTTGTCTTATCAACCGCAAACTTGGCATTGATATTCACACGAGATGTTTGAATACTATGATTGAAGTAAGGGTTGAATGTTTGAAATATGTTCAAATGTAAAATAATATATGTAGATACGAAGTATTTTTTTATTACGGACAAAAGGCGGACGTACACACGGCTACATATCCAGTTATACATTTCCAATATAAGCTGACCTGTCACTGTATGGAAATCCTATACAACGCGAGATCAGCTTATACTTTAATGTATAGCTTGATGTGTAGCCGTGTCTACTAAACCATAGGTAATACAGGACAGGTTCGTTGTAACCTCTTGGATGTCTTATTTGGACTATCACGCGGACGAAGCCGTGGGCAAAAGCTATTCGCTTACTAAAGTAGCTTTATCCTTACCTATTTATGTCTGTACGGTAAAGCAATATAAACCTAGGTAACCACATTATTTCATTTGTTGTAAGAATATCTACAAGAAGCAAAACGTGCTTAGAATTTTCCCTCGTATCTTATCAAGCAGTTTTTGTGGCAACGGTTAAGGCAACGCTCAAAAGAATAAGGAAAATAAAAATGTTTCCGCTGGTTCTAATCGCTAAGTTACACTAATTTGTACCTCTGGGAGTTGTATATACCCCAAACAGTTAACGAATTAGAGTACAAATGAATTCAGCCTCATAAAGGTAGTATAGCCGTATAGTAGAGTACATCCACTCTAAACTGGCCCGTAACTTAACATTTTTCATACAACTAAAAATGGTTTTTATTCACGTATACTTTCAATAATTGATTATAAACTTTTGGAACATGGTCGGAATATTTGGTATTAATATGTCTTAGTGACATATGTGAATGGGAGAACCGGAAGGAGAAGATCTCGTAGAACATTCTCTGACCAAATCGGAGACGTTCTTAAGAAAGGCCAGGTCAGAACTACCCTAAACCGGCGAGCATGCATAAAGAATATTATTATAATGACAGTAAACGAAGCGAAAGAGGTGTGCTAAGATCGTGACAAATGGAAATCCAGTGTCTCTGCCTACCCCCCTGGGAAAGAGGCGTGAGCCTTTAATGATATCTCTTAGTACATTTAGATATTTAGATGCACGGTATCGAATCATTTCAATTAACATTTAATTGTTGAGAGTCATGATTAATTTATTTAAAAGTCAAAATAGTTATTTGTATAATATATTTTTACTATATCGTGTCTGATTAGTATATGATTCTGTCTATATTGAGGTAAGAATTCAATATTATTATAATATAGGAACTTGTGAGTTCAACGAAGGTTGCGCAGTAATGGTACCACTAGCCAGTCCGAAAGTCAAAACGAAACCCAGGAAAAAAGGCAGTGAAAAAATACTAGAAAAAAATTAATAGCAAACATATAAGTGTCTTGTCTTCTCTTGGTATTGATGTGCTTGCGTACAGTTCAGTTTTCGTACATATAATTAAAAAATGTCCATCTTTAAGTTAAACAGAAATTCATGATTGAAGAATTAGTAGGTATCCACAACATATGTAGATACTTTTCTATTTATCATTGTGTAAGTATTTTTCCTTTTTAGGGTTCCGTAGCCAAATGGCAAAAAACGGAACCCTTATAGACCCGTCATGTCTGTCTGTCTGTCCGTCCGTATGTCACAGCCACTTTTTTTGGAAACTATAAGAGCTGCAGTACTGAAACTTGGTGAGTAGATGTATTCTGTGAATCGCATTAAGATTTTTACACTAGAATAGAAAAAGAACAATTATTTTGGGGGGTCGCCATACATAGAACCGAAACTAAAAACAATATTTTCATCGTACCCATACATGTGGGGTATCTATGGATAGGTCTTCAAAAATGATATTGAGGTTCCTAATATCATTTTTTTCTAAACTGAATAGTTTGCGCGAGAGACACGTCCAAAGTGGTAAAATATGTGTCCCCCCCCCCTCCCTCTAACTTCTACAATAAGAGAAATATAAAACTAAAAAAAATATATGATGTAGATTACCATGTAAACTAACAACGAAATTTGGTTTGAACGAGATCTAGCAAGCATTTTTTTTAATACGTCATAAACCGCAATTTGCATTCATTTAATCAACTGAAATACTTGCTGCTATGGAACCCTTCATGTGCGAGTCCGACTCGCACTTGGCCGGTTATTTTATATTTGATTTGTTATTTTGTTTTCCTGTTATTACAAAAGTCATTAAAGATATTCTTCATGTAATCAACCAATTTTATTTCTATTGATAATTATAAGTAGTTCACCAATTTATACAAACACTAAAATAACATAATAAATATATAGCGCTAGGAAAATCAGATGTTCAAAATATACGCAGCTTAAGCGGACGAAGTCGCGGAAGTAAGTTGTTTAAGTTTAACCTAATTTTCCCATTTTAACCAAATAGAAAAGAAGAAAGTTATCAATTTCATAGCATGTGTTTTTTTTTCGATTTCGATCGTTCATTTTTATTCGATATAGAATGCTTCGTTATAAAGAAACGTTGAAGCCGGTTATATTTTGTAAAACACAGTATTCATTTAATAATTCCAAAGTAACTTATTTCTAAAATATGATGCCGAAAGCCTAAATAAATATACCTAACAAGATATTACTCAAAGCTTTTTCAAAGCAAAAGGAAATTCGCATGAAAAGCTAGCGCGCCTAATTTGCCGTTTCGTTTTTCCTTTAATTAAAGATTAGATATTGTTGCCCCTTAGTATTTACTTTGGTAATTGAAGAGTAATAATTAGCTCTCTTATTAATAGATAGTTAAACCCTCTATCGTGCACCATTAGGAATAAAAAGAAAAAAAAACGATTTATTCCCAACAAGCACAGATAATCCTTAACTTAGTTTACATCAAAGACAATATAACTAATTACTTTTAGTTTACAAAATAATTTCAAGCAACTAGGCTCGCGGTCAATCCATAGATAGGTGACCGCCAAAATGCTTTAATTTCTGAGCGTCTTCGTACTTCGGAAAGCACGTTAAGTTGTCGGTCCCGGTTTTAGCCATTAGGCAAAAGTCGTTAAACCATGTCAGAGGCCTACTGGGATGGTTTACCAATTTTGACACTAGGGTAACCACTACCCTTACGATATGTAACTAAGATAACGCAAATCCAAAGCCGAGCGAGAAATGAGATAACCTATATCTGGCACCTATTTCGTAAGACGGAGTCATAAAGAGGCGGCCTCGACAGAATGACAAGAAGATTCATTAGTGATCTTATGAGACGGAAAACGATTTGATGTGACGTCGATGAAGAGAAATGGGGGAGAATTGGACGCTTCTCTGTGGAACTGAAGTGCCAATCTTGTTTGACTCGACTTCATTGTTTTCTTGTCATTAGGAGAACTTAGTATAGTTGCAGGAGTTTATTTTCTAGTTTTTTTTTGTGGAACATCTATTCATAACCTGTTGCTCAATATGGTGTAGTTTTTAAGCAGTGTGGATTCCGGCCTAAAAGAATATCAGGGCCTCCCCGTAACATCCCGTGGGCTTTTTGTATTTTTTTATATCAGAGGATGATAAACGGGCAAGTGGGTCACCTGATGGTAAGTTATCACCGCGCGCCGCCCATGGACACTCGCAACACCAGAGGGGTCGCGGGTGCGTTGCCGGCCTTTATAAAAAAATATTAATGTTATTATTAAGGAATATCTTCTGCAAGGTGGAAGTACAGACGCCAGCACATCCTGCTACTCCAATCTGTCAAATTTATTTTATAGATTTTAAAATTTATCACATCAATATAAGGTTCACTTTCAATTGGGGAAATTTGATAGATTGGAGTAACTTGATGTGCTGGCGTCTGTACTTCCCCAGTCGGGCTGCTCTTTGAGCGAATGAACGCTGTGCCCACTGGATGATATCATGCGTGTATGTGATGAAGTCTTTAGCGATAAAATAGATTCAAAGTAAAAGACTAAAACTATTTGACCAATTTTACCGGTACCTAACCTAACTCATACACTATATGTGCAAAATATACCTTAACCTATAACTCGAAAGTGGTAAACGTACGTCTATCTATCCTCGACTTTTGGTATAGTGTTCTCCAGTACTTGGTCAATCTGACCGCCATGGGTTGCCTTTAATTTTATCAGGAAGCAATAGAGATAGTATAGGTACGTTAAATTTGTTTTGTTCAGATTTGTAATTATTAAGGCAACGCACTCGTCGCTACCGGACCAAGGCACGGTACTGTTTTCTAACAGTATCGTAAATCGGCTATGTTCTTGAAATAATTACCTACAGTCGTACATGACAGGGCTGCCCGGCTACAGTATTTTAATTAATACATAACAAACACTGTGTCGCACTATACCAAACTCTGTTTGAGTAACAACTCAGTAGAAGCTGAGGACGAGGGCAGATTTCTGGAATTTATCACAAGCCATGGACCTGTAATGAGGTTAAACAATGCCTTAAGTGCATTTTATATTTTATAAGTAATTATTACATTCTATAACCGATAGAGCTAAATGCACTCAAGGCAGTAGGGATAATACCTGAAAATTCAAATACTGTGTCACATTTCCATGTCCACTGAAACAGATAACTAATTATTTTTCAAATGGAAATCCGTATTACATGCTTTGGTTCTACCGGTTTCGTACCATACCATGTTCCCTTAGTAATAAATCAAATCCAATATTAGGCAATCAATATTTATTTGCTTGATATTTTATATTAAACGAGCATTTTGCGATACTACTTTATTATTCGAACGAAGCAATTATGATTATGCCGTTATTTAAATGCCATCTTTGTGGCATTAATGTGGGTTATTATGAGTCAAAGTAGTCACGATTCAAACATTTATAGATTACTTTTTGTCTGCCTCAATGAAACGAGCAGGAAGATAATGTTGTGTTGAAAATGGAATGGAGTCTCAATGTACAACCTGATCGTAGGTTCGTAGGTTAGAGATATATATCTACGGTAAAATAGGTTTGATATATAATAATAATATTCTCCCCGCCGATTTCAGCCACGGCGGCCACTGTCAATAGAGATTAGCCATCTACGTGAGACATATTATAGTGCGCAAGGGTATGCGCAAACACAGCAGCACTTTCTATTCCATCACTCTCATGATCCAATGGGACGTCGGACGACACGAACGGAAAGATGTCAAATACAGAACCAACGGGTTTACGGGGGCATAAAACCGCCAACTCCCAGACTTCGGGCTGATGCTGTTATTTTTTTTTACAAAAAAACCCAATATTATGTTGGGCCGACCCGGGATTTAAACCCAGGACCTCGTGCTCTGCGGGTGTAGACCAACGAGGCAGTTTTGATATATAAAAACTGTAGAAAGAAGATTTTACAGGATACAAAGTATAGAAATAAGTAAACGCTTGCCTTTCATGCCACATGGTCATCCCACCCAGGACAGATATTTGTGTGAATGAACATGTCTGCTTGTCCTGAGTCTTGGTGTAATGTATACATATATAGTAATAAAATCGTAGGAAAATAAAAAATGTACATTGAATATTTTTTAAAAGGATACTTGGGGCGTGATCTTCCATCGATATCGAAGCCAAAAATATAGTTTTTAGAATTTTTGTCTGTTTGTCTGTATGTATGTCTGGGCTAAACACAAAAAGTACTGTAAGGATTTACTTAAAATTTTGCATGGATGTTACTTAGATGTCGGGTCAACATATAGGCTATATCACGCTATCACATACGGGGGAGGAGCTGTGATAATTTATAAAATGTAAGGCGGGTAAAACCGCGGGGCACAGTTAGTTATCTATATAAGTATGTATTTTAAATAAATAAAATAAAATAAAAAAGGTTTTAATTCACGTAGACTTTAAAAAAGCGCTTGTAAATAGTCAGAACATGTTTGTAGTAATATAGTTGTATACATTATTATTTCTAGTAACATAGATATTTAGGTACAAATTGTATGAAAACATTTATAAAATTTATTTTATTATAGCATTGATATTTAGCTAGCTCGTATCAAGTTACGTTAGTCGTATTTACAAAAGAAACGCAGTATGTAATTTCAGAGAATCTATAAAAATACAAACTCAACCGTTTTATAATATTGGTGTAGATATAGACCTTTGACTTTTCTACGGCATAAGCGCGAAACCCCTGATAAATATTTACCGGAATATTACGCGATAAGCCGTTATGTACAGGGGAGTTAGTTTCCCAATAGAACTGAGAAATACATTGCACTTTCTCCTTCATTTTCAAGCAATTTCTGTCGACAACATCGAGTTTGCTATCATGCAGTTTCCTTCCTGCCAATATTCCATCGGTATAAAGCAGGGTGTAGTTAGATTGTAAATATTTTCAATTATTTCTTCCACTAACCTTTGTTATCAAATTATATTGCATTGCATGCTTTCTCGTGGCTTCGTTTTAAGCTCTTTTCAGTTTTGAAACCACCAAAACTCAGCGTAGAGATTAATATAAGATTTTAATTTATTTGCTAAAGATAGTATGATTATACGACATACCTATTTGACATACCTACTTATATTAAAACAATTTAGTGAAGGCCATAATGTAGATGAATAGAATATAATGACAGTAATCGAGGCAAAAGAGGTGTGCAAAGATCGTGACAAATGGAAATCCGTTGTCTTTGCCTACCCCTCTGGGAAACTGGCGTGAGTCTAATGCCATATTCTATGTAGATCTATGTAGATGCCATTTTTCTATTTTATTGTTCTTTTCAACATGACGTTTACAGTTAGCCTAAAAAGCTTTCCTTGCTTCACCGGGCAACACTTTTCTTGAACTTATCAATAACTCCTAGCTACATATAAAATACGGTGCCCAATCTCAACGGAAACTAGTCAACTACGCAGGATACTATGCGTAAACACGAGCGCACTGTCATTTTTCACTCTCGGTCCTAATTAAATAGGATATTATCCAACACGACCGTTGGATCGACCGGGAGTGATCACGTGCAAGGCCCGTGATCTCTCCCGGCGCGGCTCCCGACCAACTTTAACTACTCTCCAAGGCAGGGGCGAAAAACACCGCCGAGTTCTAGACTCCGGGCCACTACAGTTTGTTTTTGCTTATCAGTAAATCCCAATAACACATATAGACCCGACCCGAGATATAAATCCCTACTGGAACTAGGTTGAACGCGCTACCACTAAACTAAAGACGCAGTTTAGTTCTTAAACTACAAGACAAACAAACTAACAGTACAAGTAAATCTGCAGGCGTTAAATCCATCTTTAAAACCCTACTAATATTATAAATACGAATCTTTGTGAGTATGCATGTTTGTTACTGACACTACCGAACTACCGATGAAGCTTTGTAGTAATATAGCTTATATACCCGAATATCACATAGGCTTTAATTTAAAAGTTTAACGGGGGTAAAACCGCAGTACACAGCTAGTTAATATTCAAATGTTACACATGTATCTCACGGTTTGCGCCAACCCTATAATCTCTTTGTCCGTTATCGCACTTTGTAAAATAACAATATTATTATACTCAACGTGTAAAACGAACGATATTATGGTACTCCACATTATATGGCTCAACGTAAATGTACACTTTGGCACATAAAAATAAATTTTACAAGAACACGGTAATCTCGCGGCGGATGATGTCAACAGTATTCTTTTAAAAATGATGCTAATATATTATCACGCTTATATTTACCAGATTTAGATATAAATTATTTTTAGAGTATTTCTCACATCACATCATAGGCCTGATATCGTCTAATAATAATATCCTGGGACAGTATTCACACACGGCCATCGGATCACAAATTAAGCAGAACTTGTACTATGGAAACCAGATAACTGATATACGCCTTAAACTACTTTTAATTTTATAAACACTTATATGGATAATTACACCTAGGGTAACAGACATGTTCTTGCACACAAATATCTGCTCCACCTAGACCACCTAGAGGTGGTCTAGGTGGGAATCGAACCCCCGACCTGCGCCGTGAAAAGCAAGCATTTACCAACCACGCTAACCGGCCCGTCTATCCAGCAGCCATCGGTCTTACAAGATATATTTACTGCCCACTGCTACTTCAGCTTGGTGATTCTTCGGACTATATTACTTACATTTGATCGGCTGCGAATTTCTACACATCTAATACGATGTCACAGGAAAACTCCGAGCATAATTGCTTAGGTATCATAACTCTTTGGGTGATCTTGGGCGTTCTTATGAGGCTGTAAGCGACCACGCCTTTGTTACGTAGGCAATCACACACTAGTCGAAGATTTCACATCATCAGCCTGAGATCGTCAACTGCTGGACATACATTCAGTCAAAAAAGTATCGGGAATGGATGATTTGTTTATGGTTCCAAATTCAAATTTTTGTTTTTTTTGTTGTTGTTAGATTGGCACAACTGTTTTCCATTTTGGCGCGGAGTTTCAGTTGTATCTGTTATTTATATTAAATACAGTGCTGGTTTTAGTAATATCATATATTATTATAGTGTGTATTGCGAATTTCATAACGGACAAAAATATCGAACAAAGAGTTTGTCTTAAATTTTGCATCGCTAATGGAATTTCGTGTTCAGAGTCACTGAAAATGTTACAGGTGAATCGACTAAAGGCTTACGGTGAATCGACTTTATCAAAAACTCGTGGTTATGAGTGGTTCAAAGCGGTCGAGATGGGATGAAAGATTTGCCTCGCTCTGGTAGGCCATCAACGTCTGCAACTGAAGTTAACATCGCAAAAGTGAAGGAAATAGTGACTGAAAATCCTCATTCAACTTTGAGAGAGATAGCCGCTGAACTTTCTGTATCTCACGAGTCGATTCGTACCATTTTAACTAATCATTTGGGTATGAGACATGTTCCCGCTCGGCTAGTCCCAAAAGATCTGAATTTTATCCAAAAACTCAATCGCATGAAAGTCGCTGAGGACATGGTAGAACGAGTCAATTCCGACCCAACATTCATGAAACGCATTGTTACTGGTGACGAGACGTGGGTTTACGAGTTTGACATGCAAACTAGTTAACAAGCTTCGGAGTGGCGCCTTCCAACTGAACCGAAACCGAAAAAACCACGCCAAAGTCGTTCAAATGTCAAAGTCATGTTGACTGTTTTCTTTGACTATCGCGGTGTTGTGCACTCTGAATTCTTACTGGAAGGTAGAACGGTAACTAAAGAATATTATTTGAGCGTTATGCGGCGTTTAAGAGAGCAAATTCGTCGAAAAAGGCCAGATTTGTGGAAAGAAAATTCTTGGACTTTGCACCACGATAATACGCCTTCGCACAAGGCCATCATTGTGAACGAATTTTTGACCAAACACTCAACAAATACCATCCAGCAACCACCATATTCACCAGATATGGCTCCAGCTGACTTCTTTCTTTTTCCTAAACTCAAATTACCACTTCGTGGTACCCGTTTTCAATCGGTAGAAGACATAGAGGAGAATTCGCGGCGAGAACTGAACTCAATTCCGAAATCAGCATTTAAAAAATGTTTTGATGAATGGATTATTCGTTGGCGTAAGTGTATCGTTTCTGAAGGAGCATACTTTGAAGGTGATAAAATAAATTTGGATGAATAACAAACATTTTGTATATTATTGATCTTTTCCCGGTACTTTCTTGACAGAGGTCTCCTCCAAAGGTTGCTTAATGTTACCATTTGAAAGGGTTTGCCGTAGTCACCGCGCTTGGTAAGCGAGTTGGCGACCGCAGTTAGGTGGTAGCTAGTACACAGATGACGCTGCTGCCCTACTACCTGGTGTATCCCTGGTGTTATTCTACATAGGCCGGAAACTACACGGCTAATTATTCATATAAAGATATTTATTTATTTTATTAGGAAGACCAACAGTATATCACAAGAAAATGTTTAGGATGTCGCCACGAGTATGATCCTGACAAATAAATATAAAAAAATGTGTAGACTAAATTTAACATACATACATAGACTCACGCCTGTCTCCCAGAGGGGTAGGCAGAGACAACGGACTTCCATTTGTCACGATCCTTGCACACCTCTTTCGCTTCGTTTATTGACATTATATTCTTCATACATGCTCGCCGGTTTAGGGTACTTCTGACCTGACCTTTCCTAAGTACGTCTTCGATTTGATCAGAGAATGTTCTACGAGGTCTTTCCCTTCCGGTTGTACCATTCACACAGGCCAGGTATACTTCTTTTCTCAATCTTCTTTCATTCATCCTTTCTAAATGGCCAAACCATCTCAGCATACCTTTTTCAATCTTTGTGACTACATCCTCTTTCACACCACAACGCTCTCCTACATCAGTATTTCGAATTCCGTCTCTCAAAGTCAAATAAATTTAAACTTGTTATTAATATGCAACCACAATTAAGTTTTAGTCAATTTTGTCTACCCTTCGAATGGAAATTGTAAAATAATGATTATTCAAAAACTATATTAGAAATTAGATGTGTAGCTGACGACCTAGAATAGCGCCACCCTATCTCAACCCGTAGGAGGACGAACCAAGCGAATATCTACCAGATTACGGGCAGCAGCGTCTCTCTGTGAACTATGGCCATCATACTGCGATCGCCAATCAGTCTGCCAAGCGTGGCGATGATGCACGCTACTCTATTGTGGAAATCTTTTAGGAAGGCCTTTGTCCAGCAGAGGACGTCATTTGGCTGACATGGTGATGATATTACCCATAAAAATGTTGCTGATCAGTTATCTATTTAGTTACAATGTTAAAATAATGTATTTTAAAGTTAGAAATTCTCGTTAGTTACCTGAAATATGAAAATAATGAAAGAAAAATTCAAATTAAAAAATATAACATCTACGGTTGCCTTTTTATTGGTCAATTCCCAATTTTCAGCCAGCATCTTTATAGGGTTATGGTATAATGAGCAAAGATTAAAAATCGTAAAGCAACAATGAATTTGTTCATAAAATCCTCGATCGGTACTTTGCTGACGCGAACAAACGTTTTTTGCTGACCTTTTTATTCTTTTATGGTTATCAATATCTATTAATATTCAAAGGTGATTCAATGGAAACGGTTATCGCAGAGCCCTTAACGTGCATTGCTAAAATAGTTTCTCAACTGAAAATCGCATCTACAGTTGAGGAACTCATTTACGTCGCTAGTCGTCAAGCGTAGTGAGGTCTTGAGCGCATTCTCAATTCGCTTGCAACGTATACGTTGCAAGCGAATTGAGAATGCGCTCAAGACCTCAATAAACTTATCCCCTTTTCCCCATTTTTTCATTGACTAGCAGGCGTCCGGTTTTTGCTGATATCCCATATGAAGCGCTTTGCTTCTTCTGTGCAACTGAAAATTGCTTCTTCGATTGGGGAACGCAATTAGCGACCATTCGCTTCCAATGTTATTAAATTGGAAGCGAATGGTCGTGTGTGTAGTTTAATTTGAATGCGCTCAAGACCTCAATGAACTTATGACCTTTTCCCCATTTTTTCATCGGACTTTTGGGCGTCTGTAGGGTACTCCAACGCTTTGTTGTTGCCATCCTAGCATGCCATACGAAGCTATTTGCTTCTTCTTTCATTATACGTACGGCTAACCTGTGGAACATTTATCCATACGACTTGTTTCTAAACACATTTAACATATATTTATTCAAGGTTAGAGTGAGCAGAATTAGCCACAATAACAGGCCCACCCCATGCCATCCCGTGGGTATCCTAAAAGGCTTCATGCAACAGGACTTTCAAAACCAAGTTTGGCTTGCTAGTCAAGTTCGCGCCCATGCAAGGGGCCCAGGCTAACACAAGCTAAGGGTGTCGCCGTCGACGGATACGTCTAGGAGGACATCATCATCATCCTAAAAGGCGACTAAGGGATACAACAAGTAGTAGGGCAGCAGCGTCTATGTACTAGCTACCACATAACTGCAGACACCAACTCGTATGCCAAGCGTGGTGAATAAAGCAATCCCCTCCGCTATAGAAACTTTGGGGGAGGCCTGTGTCCAGTAGTGGACGATATCAAGCTGATGATCAGTGAGCAATTATATTATAGACCGTACTTGCAGGACACCTTAGACCACATCTTCACTTACATCAGATGAGATTGTGGTAGAATTCAAACCCATCAAGTATAAAAAACACTAATGTGCTATTTGCCAACAAACAAGTTAATTATAAGATCCGGCTTTTTATAAGTATAGCAAAGTTTTTCATAAGATTAAAGAAGAAAAACCCAAAATAAACCCGCTCATAAAGTAGCATAATTGTCATAATATAAATCGTGAAATATAAAAGCGTGCTGTATATTTTTTGTTTCTCATGATTTATTGGTGGATACTGATTTTTTAATAATAAGTATAGACTATCGACTATCCTGTAGCCGGGGGACAACCCTTTTGGGATCTGGAACCGCTCGAGACTGGGCGGTTACCTACTGACGTGATGATGCATGGGACGTTAGGTAGTTTTAGGGATGTTTTGTACTACTCGCTTTTTTGTACCGCTCGCTTTTCGGCTCGCCTCTCAGCTGTTATTCGTATTAGTCAGGAAACAAACCGAGTAAAACACCTCTTTAGTTTTCTATATAAATCCTTTGGAAAAGTAAATCATCCAGTCTCCAGCACAAAACCGTACACACATTAGAACGGACGAGGTGTTAATCTTAATAAAAAGATTGAAATCCATTAAATTAAAATAGCTAAAAACGCTCATATGTGGACGGTATAGGAATAACCCAAAATCACTTAATGTAGCACGACTCTTAAGAGATACTAAAAACATATGCAATGTAAATGGAATTTACCAATTATCGTAAGTAATTTGAATGCGTATGAGTCTCGGAGAGCTGACGGCCGCACGAACTGGAAGATGCAGCGTTGATAGGCCCTTCCACAAGGTGGATCGCTGATCTTGCAATAAATGTAGCCCAAGACAGGATTGGCGGATAGGTCGGTAGGTGGTAGGTATATAATGTATGGAACGAATTTAAAAAAAGGGTAGTTTTCGTATTACAATACTTTCCGTAAGCAAGGAAAAACACTGAATGCACAGCAATATAGAAATCTCAAAATATATCTTAGAAACAATTTAAATTCATGACGTATTTTTTCTGTTTTGAAAACTGTTTCTGTCACTCACTGGCCGTTTTCTGGTAGCGATATATCTCTCCACTTACCTACGTCCGTGTAAGTTGACTGTGCATTCAATTTAGTTGATACGAAAATTATTTAATTGATGAAAATACATTGATGGGTGATTAATAAAATAAAATAAATAAAAATAAAAAGCCTTTTTATTTGCTCCTATGAACTAACATTAACAGTAACATTTTGTTTAGTGGATTAGTAATTATAATGAAATAAAAGTATTTTTTGTTAGTATTTATTAGTAAGGTAATATTTATTTGATTTCTTCCATAGGAACCCCCGTGCGGGTGAAGGCCTCCTCCAGGTTGTGTCATTTATCCCTATCTTGTGCCAAACCGAGCCAGTGTTTGCCTGTGGTCTGGCGTATATCATGATGGGTGATTAGTTCTTTAATATGTTTCAAAAATAAAATTTATTAAAAAGTAGATTTACAAGTTTGTCTAATCAATTAAAATAATTAAACATATTTAAAACTTAAAATGTCACAAAAAAAACAACCTGCGCGTAAGCTATACAATTATGGGCATTTGCTGAGTATCGCTATAACAGCATGTTCACAACTTAAACTTCTTATGTTTATTCAAGTTAGCAGGACCGCTATCCTCGATTTTACGAACGAAGTTTTAATTAAAATTTTTACGAAGAGTTAGCAAAAAATATCGTGGAAATTAATTCGAAGGGCGAAGTGTTGATATAAACGAAACATATCACTGTATGAAAGCTACAAGCAATCACAATGCTTATTCTTATCAAGTGCTCATATTAAATAGGCTTAGATTGTGTCACTTGTGATTACTGTTTTAAGACACCATAAAGCCGACTTTAATTTTCTTTACAACTTATTCACAAGTATTCCTTATAGAAAAACAAATAATTTACCACGGAGAAATCGCGTAATATTCATAAAAAGAACATACAGTGGAATTGATAACCTCAGAACAAAATCACTTAAAAAATGGACCTTATTTCTGAGATTTAGCTAAACTCGTATATCGTAGGGGATATACGAGTTTAGCTAAATTTGTGTCCGTGCAATTCACGGACACAAAGAAAAGGAAAGACAATCTTACGTTTACACTAACATGCTGTAAGGTCTAAACGCCAGTCTCTAATTAAGGTTAGAGTTCATCTTGGCAGCTTGAAGAATGTCGCCACTGCCTACGTTGAAAACAATGCAAACACTACGAAACATGATATGTTAGATGCCTAATAATTAAATAATGTTACCAACCTAAAACAACAAATTATCATAAAATCTACTCTGTATTTTCATAAGTTATCTGAAAAAACTCTGGGGGTTAAATATTAACGCGACACTCCTAGACATAAGTTCAAAACTTTGAAATTATAGAAGAAGAATCATATATGGATTTACTATTATAAAGTTTTATGTTATATTATTAAGTTTTATGTTAACACTAAAACAGTTGAGTTAACAGTTACATATAAATAATAAATTAATATCCTGGGACATTATTCACTCACGGCCATCTGATCCCAAATAAAGCAGAGCTTGTACTATGGAAACCAGATAACTGATATTTTGTAAATACATACTTATATAGATAATTACAGACTCAGGACAAACAGACGTGTTCATGCACACAAATATTTGTGCTGGGTGGGTATCGAAACCACGACCTGCAGCGTGAAAGGCAAGCATTTACCAACCACGCCACGAAAATGCCATAAACTTCATTTCGGTGACTGCTTGTGAATACATAAAGAAGCTAGAAGGCCCCCAACATGGTTTTGAAGACTCGTATATAATTTAATTAAATTAAAATATCTTTAATTCGGATAACATTGATCAACTATTGGGTTAGTAACAAAGCTTATAAAAATATAGTGTTAGTTATTATAAAAATAAAAATCTAAGCAGTCTAATATGTCATGGGAGACCGTCATCTTTCAAATAATCAGTCTCCTCATGAACTTGTCTAATATAGGAGAGGTGAAACTCTCCCCCACAGTTTTCACAATGCTGTTGGGACTGTTCCTCATTCGTCTAAGGATAGATGCTGTTTTTTTACGGATTAAGGCTTGAAAGCTATCCTTGCGTGCTTCTGCAAACATCCACGAAGCGCTACAAAAACAAGTCAGTCATAATTAATGACAGTAGCTACCTAACAGACCACTGAAGCCCACCGAATCATGTTAATTCTGTGAAATGAAAGTACTCTAGCAGTCACTCAAACTAACCGCGAGTCTAGGTTCCTTATGTGCCTCAACCTATCTCACTTGAATAATGAATGTTCAATGTTCTAACTCATGCATGATACAGCCGAGTTACGTGGAGATGTGATAGGCATCTGTTACAAAATCATCCAACATTGCATTGTTAGTTGTTGAACGCGTACTTCTATTTGAAGGTCAGAGATTTGGCTAAAATAAATTTAACAATGAAAAGGTGAAGAGATATAGTTGTTTTTCTTAGAAACGAGTTAGGTTATCTATAAACAAAAGATCTGGATTGTAATTTCAGAACCCCTTACTAAGGTCCAACTGTAAATCGAAACTATCCAGCAACCAACTCAAATAAAAACCTAGATCGCGGTTCTTGACCAGCTACCGGGTAAACCAGCAAAGGACCCACTCAACACCCACACACTAAAATTGATACAGTAATCCAGGTAGAATTCAGTGACAAACACACATACTATAGGTTAATATTATTTAATATAATACATAAAACTTCTCCAAAATCCTCATTTGCTAGCCTCATCCGCTATTATCCAGTGAAGTAAAAGTAAAAGCCTCATAAGCAAACTGTAAACATCAGATAAAATAAATATAGAAGTATATTTATTTTATCTGATGTTTACAGTTTCGCTCATTATCCGCTATTATCCAGTGAAGTAAAAGTAAAAGCCTCACAAGCAAACTGTAAACATCAGATAAAATAAATATACTTCTATATTTATTTTATCTGATGTTTACAGTTTGCTTATGAGGCTTTTACTTTTACTTCACTGGATAATAGCGGACGAGGCTAGCAAATGAGGATACATTTTATTAAACCGCTCTTTATGCGTTGATGGCCAAAATAGCCATATAACTCCAGCGTTTATTTTGTACTACCTGTGCCCCGCGGTTTTACTCGCAAGAAACTTTATAAATTATAAGCCTATGTGTTAATCCAGAGAATCAGCTAACTCCATACCAAATCTTATTAAAATCGCTCCAGTCGTTTAAACGTGAAGAAGTATCACACATACACACTCACACGCTCAGTAACTTTCGCCTTTATAATATTAGTACGATATTCTCATTCACCTGTCTAATTTACCCTAACAAGACAGTTAAAACTGATCTCCAACTTTTCCATTCCGTTTCTAAACCGTTGTTATTTAAAATCAAAGAGAATACGTAAAGCTTTCGAGCGAAAAACTTTGTAGGTCTTTCTCAGCTTTGAGTAAGTGGCGTCAGGGGTGCCAACCTAGAAACCTAGAAAGGTAAGGGAGTAATTAAAGATGCCCGAGGGCGGATGCCGTTATGCTGCAGTGTTGCCACTATTTAGAGATAGGGGATTTACGCACGCTTTTGTATGGACGTCTTACACACAAAACAATGGACTATATATAGAAAAATTTTAGAATTTTAATAACTGGCTACAAAAGAAGGAGTGTAATAATTCGACTGTATGTATGTGACGACAATTTTCCATTGTTTGTAATAGTATTATTGGAAATACGATTTTATTCGATATGGGAATGCTTTCGAAACGATCCCATGAAAATCTTGGTCCAAAGGTTTAAAAAAGGTTGAAGCCGGTTTTGTGCTTTTTAAACAATAATAATAATGGAAACTCTTACATTTTCAAATACTGCAGGTTTAATAACTTGTTAAATGTTAAACCATTAAATATTCTCGTACTACTTACTTATCGTATGGGCAGTGGTCAGAGTTGTTCTAGACACCCAGTAGGCGTCTGACATGCCTTAACGTCTGTTGTCTAATAACTACAACCGGAACCGACATCTAATGTGCTCTCCGAGACGAACACGGAGACGCTCAAAAATGTAACCACTTCCGCGGTCACCCATCATTTTTCATTTTTTTTATTTAAACAAAACGTTGAAATTAATCGCCACCCTTATCGCCTACGTAATAGAAAGAGACTGTCAATGTCATGGCGTTCACACTAATATTATAAAGGCGAAAAATTGCGAGTATATGAGTGTGTATGTTTATAACTTCTTCACGTCTAAACGGCTGGAGCGATTTTAATAAAATTTGGTATGGAGTTAGCTGACACCCTGGACTAACACACAGGCTATATAATTAATAAAGTTTAACGAGGGTAAAACCGCGTGGAACATCTAGTATTTCTATAATGCACTTGCTAGAACAAAAACCTAACCTAATCTAACTACCACCTTTCAGTACGCATAACGTTGTTTCATTTATGTAGCAAATTATTATTCAAATAAATCCTGCTTACTTTGAACTAAACCATTTCGCGTCGTGAGAAAAAGATTAGACTTAACCGTGAGCAGACAAAACAATAGTTAGATCCGGAGGTAGATTAAGAGTTTATTAGAATACTAGCTGTGCCCGCGGTTTTACCCACGCTAAACTATATAAATTATAGTCTATGTGTTATTCGGATATATTAGCTATATTACAACAAAGATTCATCACAATCCATTCGGTAGTATTTTCGTGACAAAGTAACAAACATACATATATCTATAGGTACATCCATACTCACAAACTTTTGCATTTATAATATTATTAGGACTTAACTTTAAAAGTTTTATGGTTTCGGTCTCAAATGGTATAAAAGTAGGGATAATGTCACGCAGATCATCCTAGCCCCAAACTAAGCAAAGGTTGTACTATGGGTCAGGCGACGCTATACATACTTATATAGTTAGATAAATACTTATATACATAGAAAACATCCATGACTCAGAAACAAATATTCGTGTTCATCTCACAAATATTTGCACTTACCGGGATTCGAACCCACCAGCTGGCTTATAAACCCATAATGGGCGATTCAGTGTGTCTGTCTGTCACAGCGGTATTACGTCACCTGAATGATGTCCACGACTAAATGACTTTCACAGTTCTCGGGAATGGAACTTAATGTACCTATAATTTTGGGAATATGCCATAATCGACACGCGTGGCAGACGGGTCGGCGAGATACGATGATGATAGAATCAAAAAGACGCTGCTTCCAGTCTCTGGTAGATATTCCCTGGGGATGAATCCTACGCCCCCCGCAGGATGAGATGAAGTTGTGATATTTGTAGCCGTCAGCCACAAAGACATCATTATTGATTATTTTATAAATACACTTCGGACCTGTTGGTGTGGTTGGCAAATGCTTGCTTTTCACGCCGGAGGCCTTTAGTTCAATTCCCACCCAGGACAGATATTTGCGTGCATGAACATGTCTGTTTGTGCTGAGTCTGGATGTAATTATGTATATAAGTATGTATTTACAAAAGAACAATAGTATATGTAGTAGGTATATCAGTTATATGGTTTGCATAGTAAAAGCTCTACTAAGTTTGTATATAATGTAATAATGTCCAGGATATTATTATTATACACCATATACATACGAAGAATGACGCAAACATTGACTCATTACAGTTTTACCGTGCGTCATATTCTAGAGTCATCCGGGTACTTAAAAAAAAAGATGAGTGAGCCTTACAGCAGACGCATACCTATGATTTGTAACGTCTGACATGTTATAATTCCGTATAATAGACTTAATATGAAATTTATGTGAAGCCAATTTATTCATTGGTCGAAAGATCGACAGTACCTCGTAGCACAAACGTTACACAAAATGGGTTGGCTTCATCTCACATCCATTTTTCTGCCACCGCGCGCGCTCATTGGTCAAATCAAATAGCGCGCGCTACCCCGGTTTCCTGTAACACATTTCCGTCGCTTTTACAAAATCACTTCCACAAAAAATATCCAGCAACGAAGGAAAATCATGATTTACACATCAAATTAATATGTTTTTGTGTCGACAACTTTTTATTTACTTTAAAAGTATTCCGCACTCTCAAAAATTTAAGAAATTATGGCTCGAAAACCATTTTGAAAAAAATCCTGACAAATGACAGTTGTCACATATGTCAGTTGGTACTATGATGATTCTGATTCTGATTCTGATACATACTTGACAGAAATAGCGCGCTGACCCGGTTGCCTGTAATACATATCCGTCGCTTTTCCAAAATCACTTCCACAAAAATATGCAGCAACCGCGAGGAAAGTTTTCCAAATTAAAAGAAGAAATAACAATATAAAAAATGATTTCACGAACTCTGTAGCAATCTGTATACAAACACGAAAATAAATAGTTAGCAATAGACATGCACATCGAACTGGAAACCTACAACATAAATACTGTAATTTGAGGGTAAGAGCATTGCCCGCGCATAACATCGGGCAAACATCGACCACTTATCTAACAACATTAGTGGGAGAATTTAGTAGTCTATATATAAAGACTTTAACCTATAAGAATGGGAAATATTATTCTTTTCTTTGTATACCTACTTAATTACTTATCGTGTGGGCAGTGGATACCCTAGTGTCAGAGTTGTTCAAGCCGCCCATTAGGCCTCTAACATGACTTAACGGCTGTTGCTAATGGCTACAACTGAGACTGACAGCTTAACGTGCCCTCCGAAGCACGAAGACATTCAGAAATTAAACCACTTTAACGGTCACCCATCCATGGCCTGACCGCGAGCCTAGTTGCTTGACCTCGCCAATCACTTACGGACCGGTGATAGCATCTGGTTATGAGCGTCTACATTTACATTATTTTTTTTGTATAAAGACTGAAGGTCTCTGGGAGGTAAAAATTTCAAAGTATGGATATCAACTCAAATAAGGTATTATATGAAGGGGCTTTATAACATGTTAATTTAACGTAGGTCAATACGTATATTGAAATTAACAGGCAAATTATTAAGGAAGTGTCCTTATTCCTTAATTGATTTTACCTCACGTTAGAATACATCATAACTTCTATTTAATTCCATTCACTATACCTATTAGCTATAAAATTTTACGTCCATGCGCCCAATTCTCTCCATTGTTCCCGTAATGTAGGTAGATATATTTTGTTTTTATTAATATAGCCTAATAAAAGTCCGCTGCTTTAATAAAAGACCCGAATATAATTCGTATTTATTGGTCGTATTTCTCTTAAGAGTTTATTAATGAACAGCTAGCTTAATTAATGAGTGCCATAAGTACCTACCTAAAGTTGAAGAAAAATCCCCAGAATTTTAAAAGAAAGTTAAAGTAAAATATACGTGACTTGCTTAGTGATTTTTTTTTCTCTCACCTTCTTACATAACAAATATAAAATATATTCAAATTTTAGTTTTATGGCATTATTTATTATGGGCTGCATAATGTAGCGTTTAAACGCAAAAATTAATCATCTGGCAGTGATCGAAGTAGCCCCTTCTACCAATCCGGGATAGGCGCCGCCGGTCTGGGATCTGCCGGTGTATAACGATACACACTGGCAGATCTCTGATTGACATTATAATAAACAGGTGACCCGCTTTCACGATTGCCATACATACATACACAACTAAAAAATATACAAGTCTCTTCCAGTGAACAACTCCAATTTACTTTACTTAGACTTATTTCCGTATGCTACTGTTTGCCGTATAATAAAAGTGAAGAATGTGTACACAAATACTAGTATTTGTACACACATCAAGCTATACATTTCCAGTAAAAGCTGAGCCCGCGTTGTATAGGATTTCCATACAATGAGAGCTCAGCTTATATTGGAATGTATAGCTTGATATGTAGCCGTGTGTACACTCTTTATCCCTACACACTAATCATCTGGAAATATGACGGGTATCAGACACTGCCAAATGGCCCACTGCTTTACGTGCTCTTCGAAACACGGGCGTACACGACTTGTGTGTTCTTACAAGCCTTACAACCCAGGAATTTAATTATATGCGGTTAAACACCCTACCTATAGATCAAGGCAGTGACAGAAATGATTTGTTGATATACGTAAAATTCATCAAAATATGTAGGAGAAAACAAGTTTTATTAGTAGTATTATTTATTTTTAAAATTAATAACTTACATTTTTGGGAGTCGGTCTTCTGCGGCTTCTTTTCACGAACCATGGCTGCGGGGCGAGCGTGCGGTCCGTGCGGCGGATGCGGCGCGTGCGGTCCGTGCGGCGGGTGCGGCGCGTGCGGCCGGCGCGGGTTCCCGTAATACTATCGGCCCCGCCCGCCGCCACTCGCGCTTAACGCCACCGTGTTCTCGTGGTTGTGCCAAATACCTGCAACAACAACAATAAGGCTTAAGGCAACCTGAAATTAAATCCTATTTGCGATAAGCTTTCACCGTTATGCTAATACGTAGGGTCGCATGTTGTAGCCTCTAAAATGCAGGCCATGATGGGAAATTTCCTTTTGTTAGGGCAACTTAAGCTAGACGGATTACTAGTGTTGTTACAGGTTGTGCCCTTCTTGGTTAAAGAAACTGTAGCAACACCAGCATGGCCTGCATAGTAAAGGCTGCAAGCCTATAACAATTCCTTGCGGATAACCCTAAAGGAAGGCAAAATCAAAAATGATCGCTGCAAAATAGCCTACAATGGATTACAGTCAGCGCTGCAGCATGAGAATGTTTGATACACGCTCGGGCTCGGACAGGACGCAACGTCCTTTGCCTGATCTATTTCCAGCCATGTCGAATGACCTTCCTATCGGATAATGGGAGTAATGGTATAGGGTGTGCGCTTGTTTTAGCGCACACACTTCTACAACACAAAATATCTTGCGTAGTTGGCTTTTGAAATTTTGACAGAAGTACTACAATATTTGCTGTGTGGTGATGGTGGTGAATATCAGAATATCATCACCCCAACTCATCCTGTAGGGGTGTAGAAGTCGACCCAAGGGAATATCTAGCAAAAGACGAGCAGCAACTTCTTTCTGTGTGCTATGACCTTACTGCGATCAACCCGTCTGCCAAGCGTGGCGATTATGGCATATCACCTCCAAGATGATTCTTAGGGGAAACTTGTCCAGCAGTCGACTTCTTTCAGCTATCACGATGATGACAATATAGTTACAGCTGAAGCCACGTCAGTGCACACATTTGCTGTATGTGCACTTACCACCTACACCTACATACGTGGTCAGTCAAATTGGACATGGCTTTGATTGTACATACGTGTGTATTTTATTGGCCACATACAGACAGAGTCATTTACATTTAATTTGTTAAAACCACACAACAAGATAACTTCATGTTATTTTAGGCCCACCTCAATGAATACAGCTGACCAAATTCGTTCAAATTTTAATTCAATCTCCCTATAGGGTTAAAGGTAATTGCCGGGAAACCTCTGAAGCAAAGAATTAACAAATTCGAGCTCTCGATACGCATGTGGTTACTGTAGTGATAATTTTCCTTATCACAATAATTCGTTTCCAGATTTAAACGCTGTCCGTTGGTCACCAGGTTACAGCCTTTGAATGAACCGTGAAATGAACCGTGACAGGTAGACAGTTGAAATTTCCACAGATGATATAATTCTATTGCCACTAAAAACAAGAATAAAATAGTTATTTATGGGTGCGCCCGTACAACAATGGTGATAATTTTGCTATTTTTATGGTCGAAATAGTATAATCAAAACTCACACTTTTAGAGTTCCGTGGCCAAATGCCAAAAAACAGAACCCTTATGGATTCGTCATGTCTGTCTGTCTGTCCGTCCGTATATCACAGCCATTTTTATCCGAAACTATAAAAACTTGGCTAGTAGATGTATTCTGTCAATTGCAAAAATAGAAAAAAAACAAAAAAATTGGGGGTTCCCCATACTTAAAATTGAAACTCAATTTGTTTTTTCATATAACCCAAACATGTGGCGTATCTAGGGATAGGTCTTCAAAATGATATTGAGCTGAAATACAGTCACATCTACAACTCTCGTACCCAATAGACGTTCATGTAAATGCCAATGCTTCTAAGGAACCACATTCATCCCAGTTGTCATGACAACATTTAAAAATAAAACAATCCGGGACATATAACACAGCGCCATCTAGCCCAAACTACGTAAAACTTGTAATATGAATACTAGACAACGGATATAAATACTTATTTCCTTTTTTGTGAATACAAATACAGTACACAGAAAACACCAAAAAAACTACAAATAGATATCTTCATGAATACAATACTTGTCTTGTGCGAGATTCAAACCTTTGCATCAGAACGTCTGTCGCCTTTTTGAAAACAAAAGTGGCATTATACGAAATTATTTTTATTGAACTCTTTTTTCGAAATAACTACATCATTTAATATTACAGTTGCAGTTTGTAACTAAAAGTAAGATAGGTCAACTGTTAAATAATGCTAATTGCAGTACTATATTTCATTACCTGGCCTAGATATAAATCATAATACTGGTTCACAAACATGAAACGGTCATACTGACAAAATACTATTTTTGTATAATGCCACTATTGTTTTAAAGGTGCGAATTGTTACAGGTAGGTTGAAGCCTAAATAGAATAATACTGACACTTGATCTCAGCGATTCGGTTGTCTTCTTGTTCCCTTTGAGTTTGCATGTGATACGGCAATTGCTCGTTTAACTCCAATTGCCAGACGCAACAGGTCAGACTGGGAGCAGACTCCATTAAACACGGAAAAGGGTACGAAAGAAGAAGGGTCGCGTATTAAAATGCTGACAACTGCCAAAATGTATTGTTACGTGGTTTTATAGCCAATACTATATGAGCTTTAAAATTATAATATTATGTCAAATTAGTCTATAATTTATAATTAATTCCAAAACACGATTGAACTACTATTCCTCAGTAGAAAATGATTACAGGACTCTAGTAGACATACCACTGAATACATTGATCTTTGCCCGATTACAGAGTAAGAAAATGGAAGGTATATATATATATACATTAGGTCGGTGTGTATGTATATACATGGTATCACGCACGCGTTGTCAACCCTTTCCTCTCTCCGATGAGCTCAAGCGACCTTACTCACATCCAGAACCACCACAATTATACAATAAAATTATTGCATTAACATTTTCGTGTGGTTCCCGGCCCAGAAAGAATAATAGGGCTACCCCATTACATCCCGTTGTTGTCGTAAAAGGCGACTAAGATATACACCAGGTTGTTTGGCAGCAGCGCCTTCTTTCTGTCAGCGCAGAAACAGAACTTCTCTATAGTCTTTTCGCCATAAGATGAGTTCCCTGACAGTTTATATTTTCCGTGGCACGCATACTACTTTAGACGAATAAAATAAAATAAAATAAACTGATAAAAAATTAATGATACAAAAAATATTGCCTTTCGTAAATTACTAAGTAAATTATTGTAGATATAATTAACTGTTAATAAATTAAGTAAATAAAATAAAAAGTATAATTCTTAAAAATGTCTAATGTGTTGAACGGAACGTCGCCCAATAGAGATTGACACTAATCCGATTCCATTTTCTTTGCCAACTGAATCGATATTATAAAAAAATTGAATATATTTCGTTAGGTCACGTCACTACAATTGTCAGACAAGAACTGTCAGGGAACTCATCTTATGGCGAAAAGACTATAGAACCTCTCTAGTTCAAGCGCAGTGAGGCTGCTGATGATGGTGATGTACTCGAATAATGTAAGATGGAACCTTCCCGTAGAAGATTAGAAAGGGACTCTATGCTCAACTTCACTTGAATTTTTCTACTCGATTAATAGAGCTTATATTATTTTACGGACGAATTTGGATGAAGTAAGATTCTTAAAATGTACAGACGGCAGTACATCCAGGTACCCCAAACTGTAAAATTTACCCAACTGAAAGTGAACCTTATGCTTTCGTGATAAAGTTGAAAATCTATAAAAGACTTGACAGATTGGGGCAGCTGGATGTGCTGGCGTCTGTACTTTGCAAATTGTATCGGTATCAGCTTCCAAATAATAATTGGTAAGGCTCTTTCTTTGCTCAAATATGGTACATAAGATGTTAATCAAAAGGTTATATCCTACATATTCTGACCTGAGGTTGTGCAAATATACATATAGTTTTAAAACTTAATCTATTAAATTACATTATTATTTCGACTTATATTCTAGATATTACTTAGTTTTATAAAAATTTTCTCTTTGAGGAAATTAAACAAACTCTTACTAAACTGACTTCCACTAGCTTCTACAAGCTTCCCGTATAAGATTACTATAGCTACGGGCGTGTTCAGTCAGTAAGATTCTGATAAAAATGCTACCCAAGGTTCGGGTAGCATTTTTATCTGAATTTGTTTAGGAGTTTGTTGTGTAGAGAAAGAGTTTGTTTAATTTCCTCAAAGAGAAATGTTTAAAACGTGTAAATGTTAAAAGAGAACAGATTTAGATGAAACGTTGTAGTAATATAGCTTCTGCTGTGTGGTGACGGCGACAAATATCAGAATCAGAATATCATCACCCCATCTCATCCCGTGGGGGGCGTAGAAGTCGACCCGAGGGAATATCTACCAGAGGACGGGAAGCAGCTTCCTTCTGAGTACTACGACCATCATACTGCGATCGCCAACCCGCCTGCCAAGCGTGGCGATTATGGCATATCCCCTCAAGATGATTCTTGAGGGAGGCTTGTCCAGCAGTGGACTTATTTAAGCTGTAATGATGATGATGAATATAGCTTATTATCCAAATAAAACATAGGCTCTAATTTATAAAGTTTAACGCGGGTGAAACCGTAAGGCACCGCTTGTACTCTGTATGTTCATACAGCACTGATAGGATAATCTAATTTTTCGACATCAAAGAAACATTCTTATCAAGAGGGAAAGTTCCCTAAAGTTCTCGTACGTAGGAAAAATGTAGGTAATAATGTTATATGAACAAGCTTTTCCCTTTGTTCGGAGCAATCTCTCGACCGATTTGTAAAACGATTGATGAGCCCGTTGAGAATCGATGGAGATTTTATAAAATCAGTGTACCACTTGATAAAATTAAGGCCTTCTGGATATATTTTTGGACATGTAAAGTCATAGGATAATCATGGAATGGTTTAATTAAGTTCTGTATTATATTGTGGTAGAATTTTGTCTACATATGGCAGCCATTCTCAACGAAAACTAGTGGAAACTATACTCGGTATACATAAGTGTATTCGCAATGCAGGCACATAATCTTTTCCCTCACTCTCATAATACGACGACATAGAATGGAAGGGATGACAAACCGATCAGAGAGAGACACGGTTCCGGACTACCTATCACACTAACTACTATTACTCATACAGGGGTGTATAGACTACTACGGACCTTCTAGACTCCGTACGGCAGCTTGGTACTTTTCAAGAGATCCGAATGGTATTATATGGTAAATGATTTAGGCAAAATTACTCAGCCCCAGAACTCAAATAGAAACTAGACAGTATTTTTTTTAAGTAGTTGACAGCTATTGGTTTACCTAATAGTGTCAGAGTTGTTGAAGCAGTCCAGAAAGCCTCAGACATGGCTTAATTACTGTTGTCTAATGATTATATCCGGGACCAATAGCTAAACGTACCCTTCGAAGCATGAAGACGCTTTGAAATTAATCCACTTCGGTGGTTACCCACCTATAGATTCCGCGTGCCTATGTTCATATGTATAGACGCCAGCACATCCGGCTACCTTTTCTATCTTTTATAGATTTTCAACTTTATCACATAAGCACAAGGTTCACTTTCAAGTAGGGAAATTTGACAGATTGCGGTAGCTTCATGTGCTGGCGTCTGTAGGATCACTCACTGGTAGGTGAGAGCAACTAGCTATGAGCACCTCCATTATTTTTCTAATTTGTTCCCAAATTTCAGATTGTCAAAATTTACTTTCAATTCAAATTGACAGATTAACTTAGATTCAAGCAACGCAATCTGAAACTTGAGTTAGTCAATAGTTAAACTATGCTTAACTACCTATGTGCCAAGTTCTGGTATTGAAATTCTATAGAAAATCGTTTAATCCACGCGCTGGCTATTATTAGGTTTCCAATGCTGCTGTTTTGGTGTTGGTTGCGAATATTGAGTTTGTTTCGAGGGTGCTCGTTTTTATTGACTTTTACGACACACACAAATTTACCTGTATAGAATAAAAAAAAAATTTATGCAACTTATGTCGCAAACAATCACCTGGTTCACCTGATGGTCAGTAGTTGCCGACCCTTCAGAAACCTTACTATTCCTTGTCATAAAACGACGATATACTAGTTAGCCGATCGCAAAACACCCAAATAGCCATTATTTAGGTTCTATACACATATTCAAAACATGGGAGTGTTTATTTGTTTGTAACCTATTGTTATGAGTATAGACGTAAAAGATACCTCACCAACATAGAGTTCGTTTTCGCAATCTTTACTATTCATAGATAATAAATAATCTATATATATATAAAAATCAATGCCACTTTTCGTTGTAATGTTATAACTCAACAACGCCTTTACCGATTTGGCTAATTTTGGTCTTGAATTATTCGTGGAAATCCAGGGGAGGTTTGTACGTAGAGAAAATTTAAAAAAAGTCTTGAAAACGTGTAAAATCAACATCTTAAGGCAATTTGAAATATTTTTTTGTTTGAATAAATGAACTTAATAAACTTTTTTTTTATTACTATGCCTTATACGTAGCGAAGCACGTACCGGGCCGCTAGTATATATATATATATATATATATATATATATTTTACAGCCAAATAGCCAAAAGTATATAATATATAGTATAGTATTACTATCTTACTTTAGAATTGGTTGTATCTACCGTTTGCATGTTACATTTCATACGACCCTCGAGGGGAATGGGCCTGCCTATTAGGAGCCCTTTGACCGTACACCAAATGTAAACTACGCTGCTTACAGCCATTATCGTAATAGGCAATGAGGTACTAACATATTGTGGAAAACTTTATTGATACTATGTTCAATGAATACGAAGGGGAAATCCGGTATAGATAAGCCACTTTTCGTCTAAACATTTTTGAGGGGAAAATCCTTTAGGCGCCTAAAGGATTTATCTATACCATTCCAACTTTTGCTGGACACTGAACGTAATTAAAGGCTTACTACTGAGAAAATTGTGAATTCAAAAATGCTTAAATTAAATGTCATTTAATATTGTCTATTCAAGCAACGCCATATACATAGCATATTTTTACGCCATAGCCGTTAGAATTGCCGAGCTGAAGTGGCAGTGGGCAGGGCACATAGCTCGTAGAGCCCACGGCCGCTGGGGCAGAAAGGTTCTCGAGTGGCGACCACGAACCGGAAGACGCAGCGTGGGCAGGCCCCCTACAAGATGGACCGATGATCTTGTGCGGGTCGCTGGAAATCGCTGGATGCGCATAGCGCAAGACCGGCAATTGTGGAGATCTTTTGGGGAGGCCTTTGTCCAGCAGTGGAAGTCTTTCGGCTGATATGATAATGATGAAGCAACGCTATATATAACTCCATGCTGCTGGATGCGAACAGCGCAAGACCGATATAAAAGCAATACCAAAAGCAATTGTGGAGAACTTTGGGGGAGGCCTATGTCCAGCAGTGGACGTCTTTTGGCTGATATGATGACGATGATGAAGCAAGGCCAACGCTTCTCATTTTTGAGTTTTTTTTTGAGTTCCAAGCGTCACGTTGAAGGTATATCATGGTAGTTCTTATGAATATGTCTTAGTCTGACTGGTTATCGTTCAAATACATCAATTAAAAATGGAGTCGTATTTTTTGTAAACCTACGAATTATAATAAAACTTAAATTTATTTGTGATAGTATGCCTAATATAACGTAACAGCAAAATAAAATTAATTTGAATTAGTTAATTAATTTGATTACAATAACACATACGTATTAATAATAGACTATAAATAAGTAGTCGTAGAACATTATCTGATCTCGAGAAAGACCAGGACAGAAGTACCATAAACCGGTGAGCATGTATGAAGAATATATTTATTACGACAGTAAACGAGGCAAAAAAGGTATGCTAAAATAGTGGCAAATGGAAAGACGTTGTCTCTGCCTACCCCTCTGGGAAACTGGCGTGAGTCTATGTATGTATGTATAAAATAGATAAAAAATAATATCAATAAATCTCACATCTTCGAAAACTTACTAGCCTATTGGAAAGAAAAACAAATACCTAAATCTGTAACAAAACGATAATTTTAATGCACACCGAAACATTTCGGTACCACTTACGAGTATCATAAAAATATGCAAATTGTAATTATATTTAGTGAAGTCTTTAATTTGGACCAGGCATTCCACCCATGGACCACGTCAATTCGCGCCGTGTAATGCTCTCTAGGTGCCTATTTATCCAGGAGATATAGATTAAATTTCCACTTTTAGCGAGAGGATCTGTGGCAGAACGTGGCAGGTATACATTCAAACAATTCCTCAGAACATTAACCATGGTTAATGTCGTAAAAGAAACAACATCGGCAGAAGAGGATATACATATATAACAAAATATTAAGAAATAATAATCAAACTCGTATATAGCCTAAGAAACAATTCCGAATCCTTAAAAGCAATTTATGTGTAAGGGTCCAAACTTAATTAAAATTAGACAGAATAAGCCCTCGGTGTTTGCCGTTCCGTTTAACTAATGAATAAGCGTAGGCACCTATATTTTGTCTCATGCAAGCATGCTTTTGTTATTATAAATTTCATATAAATGGAACTTCAGAAATAGCTGTGAGAGAAATAAAATATTTAACTTCGCCATTGTATACTTTAATTCGAGATTTAGAATATTGATAACTATCACATTTTATAGGATTGTTCGCAATGTAAACTTTAATCAGTACGACAGAGACGTAGTAACAGTGCGACATTCACACTATAATCGTCACTGCAGCGACAAACCAATACTAATCTTTGATAGGCGCTCTGCGGTTAAGCTACGAACGACACACGTTGGAGGTTCAGATTTACGATTTCCTTTCCCGACTGACTTTATCGAGAACTAGTTTGACTTACAAACTAATTCTCGATAAAGAGCTTTTCTCTTGTAGAGCTTTGGTCCATTCTTGCCTATCTTCAGCAAGTGGCATTCCAACTTTACTTTCTATTGTATATGATCCAAAGAGGTTCTCCTTTGTGTGGCCCAACTTCTTCTTCCCTCTACTTATCTTTTCATGGTGTTTGTTATAAAAGTGTTATGAAGTACGAAGTGTCTAAAATTTTTCCTCTTATATTCTCTTAGGTGTTGTTTATAGATCTCTTATTATCTACCAATTTTAACCTTTCTAGTTTATCTACCTTTCCAACAAATTTCGATTTCATTCTTCGCTAACATCACGCTTAGGATGAGCAGCGGACGGTAATAGATAAATGCATAATATAACATTTTAGTTGCTGACCGCATATTTAATATAGCTTGAGTAACACATAACTACAAGATTTCAGTCGCTAACTACACAATTTCTCTGGCAATATATTCTACTAATAATAATAACAAAAATTAGTCGGCCACTCCATACCATACCGTGGGTGTCGTAAAAGGAGACTGGGTTATACACTAGATAGTCGGGCAGAAGCTTCAGCTGTTGACTAAATAGCTGCCACCTAATTGCGGTTGACAACTCTCATGGCAAGCGTGGTGACTAAGGCCCACCCCTCCAAATGCAAAAAGTAATACAAACTATAGTCCAACAGTGGACGATATCAGGCTGATGATGAAAATAGGAATACATATCCGGGATACGCAACGCTATCTAGCCTACACTAAGTGAAGCTTGTACAATGGATACTTTACTTTTTTTAAATATAAAGACACCTAGACCACGACAATTAGATATTTTCATGAACACAAATATTTGTCTTGTGCGAGGACCGAACCCACAACCTTTTGATCAGAAGACAGGTTCCCTACCAACTGAGTCATGACGTTGGAATTTAATGAGGTAGAGCTCCGAGGACTTTCGTTCTATGAACGGTTTGGTTGTGGACTCATCGGGAAGGAGGAAAGGGGTGTTTACAAACTGATTGGGCAAGCTACTCAACCTGAAATTTATATACTACAACTTCCCAACACAAACAGTAAGCTGCGGTCCCCCGGCAGAAAGTAGTTCTACAAACTGTAAGACATTATTTTACCAAATTTTCGCTCCTTCACTAAATATATGAATCATATGATGTTTATTTTTGTATGGAACTCTGTGTAATGTAGTCAAAGTGGTTGGAAAGTGAATCCACATATCACTCTCAAACAATGACAGTAGTCTGTGAATTCAAATAAATTACTTACTTACTTCAATTCATACATGACGCATGAAAAAACGTGTCAAAAACGTCCCGAGTAACACTTATAATCAAAACATTCCACCACAAAACAATTACAAATTCGATTTAGAATTGAACCGAATAATCGAGTTTGTTGACGCGCTATTTTCATGCAATTGTTTTTTCTTATCACGATGTCAGGATAAATAATATAGTAAGTAATTCTTAGGAGTCAGATTATCGCGCGTCGCTCCGATTCGATTAGTGATTTTAAATGACAATAACGAAAGTTAAAGGTCACCGTAGCCTAGTTGGTAGTGCTCCTGCCTACGAAGCTGGTGGTCCTGGGTTCGAATCCCGGTAAGTGCAAATATTTGTGTGATGAGCACGAATATTTGTTTCTGAGTCATGGATGTTTTCTATGTATTTAAGTATTTATCTATCTATATAAGTATCTCTATCGTCGCCTGGTACCCATAATACAAGCTTTGCTTAGTTTGGGGCTAGGATGATATGTGTGACATTGTCCCATATTATATTATTATATTATATTATATTATTTTCCATTATTATTTTAATATTAAGCAGTTTTAAGCCATGTCTGAAGCCTACAGAGCGACTTGAACAATTCTACCGCTAACTTCAGCACTGGGCAGTGATAAAGAAGAAATACTTTGAATAAGCAATGTGGTCCGTGGCTCTGAGAGTTCGATAAGCTAAGATAGATATATACACTTTATTGCACAAACTATAAAAATTAACAGAAAAATACTTAATATTTAAATAATGTACAATTGGCGGTCTTAACGCATAATAGCGATTTCTTCCAGACAACCGTAGGATGGACTAGCATAATTGAAAATGGCAGGCAGCTGATAGTGTACCGTCGTCAGTTCTACAGAGTGTAGTGTCCTAACCTAATAATAAATATACTACATAGATTAATGTACATACATTCATATTCATACATAAACAAATATAATAAACAAATGAATATTTCATAATTCCATAAATAAATAAATATATTTATATTAAAAATAGAAACGGAAATTAAATAAATTGTCAAGTAGCAGGACTAATCTAACTAGTAACGTAAATAGAGGCTAAGTCTAACTATACCTCTGGCTTTCGTTAATTTGAGTCTTTATTACCAGCATATATGTAGTTTATGACCCATCGCAACATCTTGAAATCATTAATGGAGTCTTCTTCTTTCGTGTTTGTATTTTTTTATTGGAGTAAGTTGTTAGCACCTAAAATTTCCTGTTGACCTCGAAACCCTACTAGTAACACAGATGTTCAAAAACATGACAAAACATGTGTAACAATTGTCAATAAAGGTTCTTAGGGAATTCGGGAATAAAGTTCAAAAAGCAAAGCACACGTAACAAACTTTCAACCCCCAGGTGTAAAGGTTGCGTTAGAATTATTCATATAATTATTAATTGTAACATCTGAAGAGACGATTTCCGAAAATAATTCCATCCAACATAATTTCCAAACAACTGAACTTCATCTCACCAAAGCTAAAATAGCTTCCCCACCCAAATTAGTGAATTTGGACCTTTTCCAAACAATCTCTTTCACGTTCCAATTTAATTGTCGACTTAATATTAGTTACAGGGTTGGTCGCTGGTGAGCCGTGGGCCGTGAGTCGTGAGGATTACTGGAGCGGCAACATCAATTAGCCTTCCGGAAAAACGATCAAAGCAATTTAGAGCCTATTAAATAGATTGAGCGATGTGACGTCATGTTAACCAGACAGGTGCATTCAGTTACGTTCCACTGTTTATTATTTTTACAGTATATTTTTGTCATTTAATACAGATTTATCTCTACATATCCTGGGACATTATTCACACACGGCCATCTGATCCCAAATTAAGCAGAGCTTGTACTATGGAAACCAGATAACTGACATAGTACATATACTACTTTTCTTTCATAAATACATACTTATATCGATAATCACACCCAGACTCAGGACAAACAGACATGTTTATTCAAACAAATATCTGTCCTGGGGCTCTACCGGCTAAGTCGCCGAATATCGATTTCTTAAACGGCGTTCAAATAAATAAAGGTTAAAAATGACTTAAACAATCGTTAAATCGGCTTCAACCTTGACAATAGTTTCCGGACCACTTATGACGTCACACGTGCTCATGGAAGCCGTTTTAACTATTGATTAAGTCATTTTTAACCTTTATTTATTTGAACCCCATTTAAGAAATCGATATTCGGCGACTTAGCCGGTAGAGCCCCTGGGTGGGAATCGAACTCACGATCTGCGGCGTGAAAGGCAAACCAACATAGCCAACCAACCCGTCTTAGCTGGAAAGATAAATCCATATTAACTACGGCCATCGACGTAGGTCAAGCACACCGTGATGCTCGTTGTATTTATTTAAATCTTTTAAATATAAAGTAGATATACAGTTAATAAATTCTTAGGTTGTTTACTTTTCTATCATTATATCAGCCGAAAGCAAGCACTGCTGGAGAAAGGCCTCCCCAAGAATCTACATAAAGACTGGTATTCCGCTGCCTGCAACCAGCAGCTTCCTGTGAACATTGCAAGATCTTCGTTTCACCATGTAGGGGGCACGCCCACTTAGTGTTTTTGGTTGATTTTCACCACTCGACGACCTTTCTGTACTAGCGGCCGTGGGTTCTACGAGCTATGTACCCGCCCACTGGCACTTCTTTCGCCTTCTGGACTCCCAAAGACTGGAAATAGTCGCCACAGAACAATAAGAATATATGTACAAGAATACATATTTATACAACGTGTATTTTAAAAGAAAAGTATAGGTAACTCTGTATACAGAGTGTGACAAATAGGGCAAGGTTTTTTTAAAGTTCTCGGAGGAATTATATACGTTTCACGGGTAGTATCTCGAACTATTTCTGTTCTTACATACGCAATAGATTGTACGGAATTACAATAATTACTTGGAGCCAAATTGATATCACGACCGCGATGCGTGGAATTGACAATTTAGGCATGTAATTGATTATACAGAACATGTCACTTCAGTAGATACATTTGCGCTACGAAAACCGCTCTTATTATCTACCAAATAAACAACGCAGTCTGGGTCAAAATATATTCGGCGAAGTAACATCGACTGGTTCGTCACCTGTAATTCGTTATGCGTGTATACGTCTTACCATGTACTAACTAAGTAGGGTGTTAAACCAAACCAGCAGGTTTAATACGCTTTAGGTACACGATTACAGACACGATATAGACAGAACCATTCTGACAATATGTAGTAAAATATAGCTTAAACTATAAATTTCGATAATTAAACCTAACTTAATACAAGCTAGCTAAATATCATTACTATTATAAAATAACTATAATAAATGTTTTAACAATCCGTGTACCTAAATATCTATGTATAGGTAACTAGAATAATTATGTATTCTTAACTATATTACTACAAACATGTTCTGACTATTTAGAAGCGCTATTTTAAAGTCTACATGAATAAAAACCTATTTTTATTTTATTTTATTAGGCATGTACATTTCGCTATATAAAGCAATGGTGCTTTATATAGCCAAATTTGAACTATGAAAATTTTACTCAAATTCGTATGAACATGGGTTCATATGGATTTGAGTCAATCGGTTTCATTATATTTATCACAGCAAGCTGGGGACCTATCGTCTCATTCGCGGATCATCGTGATCATGATCGGCGATCAAATAGATGAAGATTAGAAATGACTAAATCATTAATCAGCCTATCTCTATCAAGGAAACCCAGCTTTCTGCAGGCTAGATGAACGTGAAATATGATGCCCCTTTCGATGTAAACGCCGAGAATCCCAACACACTTGACATCAAGGAGAGTATTTTAATACAAAGGAGTTATATATGTACATGTAATTAACAAAATATTTGATGTGCATTTTATATAGACCCGACTAGAAAATTCCAACTAGGTAGGTCCAACTTCGACAAAGTCACAGGCACAGTTAGTATTAATATAAGTTATATCTTCTCGTCCAAAATACCGTAGTGTCTCAAGTTGAAAGTCCACGGCCAGTGTGTGTTGCCAGTGATGACTTACGGAACAGAGACGTGGTCGCTCCCTATGGGCCTTATTTGAAGGCTCAGGTTCACCCAAACAGCAATGGAGAGGGTTGTGCTCGGAGTTTCCCTGTGAGATCGAATCAGAATTGTCGAAATCCGCAGGCGAACCGAAGTCGCAGACTGCCAGCAGTGGACGTCTTTCGGCTGTGAATGATGATTTTATATAACCTTTTAACATTAGTCTCATTCTGTAATAGGTTTGCTAGATGAAAATTCATATTGAGTTAAGTTCGCCTCTGTACAATAGTTTTAGTTTATATCATTTAAAAATGTAATTTCTCCGTACAATAACGAATAAAGAAAGTCTAAATTAAACACAAACTAGCTTTTCTTTGTTCAACTTGATTGAACAAAGCAAACTATAATTCATTTTGACTTTAGGGAGCTCTAACGTTAGAAATAGTCTTGAATGACTTGTACATTGTAAACTAGAACGGAAACTTAATTTGAGTTCAACGTGGTGCTGTCAGGACCACGAATGGGAAGGAAGGAGGGTAAGCTTGCAATAGTAAACGGTTTGTTTGTGAATTGGTCTAAAACCATACTGGTGTTATTACTGCAGTACAATTAAGTTATTGTATGTTTGTATATTATATATATATATATAACACTGACTGCCTCGTTGGTCTAGCGGTAGCGTGTTCAACCGCAGATAATGAGGTCCTGGGTTCAAATCCCGGGTTGGGCCAAAAAGTGATTTTGGGATTTTTCCGTAAACAGAAATTTCTCAGTATCAGCCCGAAGTCTGGAAGTTGGCGGTATTACACCCCCGTGCCTCGGAGAGCACGTAAAGCCGTCGGTCCTGTACCTGAACTCTTTCCGGTCGTGTCGCTAGGCATCCCATCGGATCATGAGAGTGATGGAATTGAAAGTGCCCCTGTGTTTGCGCACACACTTGTGCACTATAATATGTCCTGCGCAATTGGCTAGTCTCCATTAAGACTGGCTGCCGTGGCCGAAATTCGGTCGGATCACATCATATATAACAACGCGTGCACTATGAAACTAAATCCCTGTATCGCAGGGGGCATGGTTATGGACACAGCGTACATCCCGACTCAGAAGAGACAGGACATAGGCTAATAATAGGAAATATATATATATATAGCCTAAAGCGAAAAAAGGGTTGCAAGGGGTTGAAAGGGGGAGGGGGTGAAAAGTTGTATGCAAGTATCGTCATTTTTAGAGCTAGAAGTTCGAAACTTTTAGGCTATTGATTTGATATAAGTGAATAAATATGATATGCAAAGTTTGTAAAAGTTTTTTTTAACTTAACTTAATTAACATAACTTAACTTTAACCTTAAGAGTGTAAAATGAAGTGAAAAACGTAAAAGTAAATGTAGGTGAAAGTTAGGGATGAATTTTTGTATGAAAATATATATAAATATACACACATCAACACAATCTAGGGATATTGAACATTTCATTGATTATCTAGAAAACTATAAACATTTTGTTATGACTGTAAATGGAAGAATTAAAGATAATTTCATGGCCGATATTTAAACATTAACAACACGATGCGATTTTGTTTTTCTAATTAATAAAAGTCTTAAATTAATTAAGCCATAGAAAATTACTGAGTGAACAAAAACATTTTATTCTTATAAAATTATTCAATCGAATTAAATGAATAAAAATCTTACCAAATCTGATAATCAGTAATCGGTATTTCCTCCTCTAACATTAATCACACAGCGGCAACGATTTTCCATACTTAAAATTAAGGTGTCAATGTCTTGCTGGGGTATGCAGTCCCAAGTTCTTTTTAAATGTTCGAAAAGTTGTTCTTCTGTTGTCAAGTTGGGCGGAAAATCCCTCAATGCTCTTCGCTGTAACATGTCCCAGGCGTGTTCAATTGGGTTTAAGTCTGGCGACTGTGGAGGCCAATCTAATACCTGAACATCGTGTTCTCGAAGGGCGGCCCTCACCAGCCGCGCTGTATGGGAAGGTGCATTGTCATGCATGAGCTGAAATTCTTGCCCCGTTAGGGCCCTGAGCGGGACAATGACACGTTCTACTACCTCCTCACGGTATCTATGGGCAGTCATGCTGCCCTGAATCCAAATGAGTTGGGTTCGTCCGCCGATTCGTATTCCTGCCCACACCATAATTGTCCCGCCTTGGTAAGAGTGGACCTCCTGTGGATGTCGGAGACGGCTGACCCTGCCTGGAGTTCTCCAAACGCGTGTTCGTCTCGAATCTGGATGAAATCCATAGCGGGACTCATCAGTGAACAGCACCAATGACCATTGTTGATCACTCCATGTCAAATGTTCTTGAGCCCATAAAAGTCGCCTACCGCGATTGCCACGTCGCAGCGCTGGGACTCGTAGCGGTCTGCGAGCATGAAGACCAACTTCATGCAGCCTCCTTCGCACGGTTTGGTCGCTCACCAGCAGCTGCTGACCCTCCTGGAGCCTTTGCACTAGTTGCATCGCTGTGATATTGGGTAGTCTTCTGGCGGTCATTTGGAGAAATCGATCCTGTCTCTGAGTGGTAACACGATATCTACCTGTGTGCCGTTCTGCCACATCTCCAGTAGCGCGATAACGTGACCACAGCCTGGATACCACATTTTGGCTTGTGCCCAGAGACTCAGCAACGACGCGTTGAATAGCACCGTTTTGTAACATGCCAACTGCCCGTAACATTTCATCTCGACTCAAATGATGGCGTGGCATGACGCTAAAAAGCTTACACAACCAATTGAGAAAAGAAAATAAAACAATTTATCAGGTTTTCTTCAATTAACACGCAAAAAAAATTTTAATGCAACTTCTTGAAATTAGATACAACTCAAGATTGCGCTGTGCTTTGCGTGTTTTCATTTGTTTCTCATTTTAATTTTTAAATTTTGAATAAAGAATAGACAAGGTTTAAATCTGTAAATAAACTTTTTAAGGAAACTAAATAGGTTTTAAACAATAAAGCCATGTTTGATTTCAAAATAACGTATCCCTAGACTTTGTTGATGTGTGTATATGTGAATGTTTTAGATTTGTGACAAAAGTGAAAATATTCTGATGTCGAGTCTCTTGAGACTTACGGAGTCATCAAAATGTGCAGATGAAGTCGCGGGCACAGTTAGTAATAATATATGTTTTATTCAGATAAAGTCCATAGTGTATTAGTAACAATTCCCTTAAAAAATATTGTTAGTAAATATAAATAGCTCACACCAATAGGAAACATGGAGCATCATGACCCACATATCTACAAACACGCTTAGGATAGTGTTGGGGGTGCCATGGATACGTGCCTTCATGGAGACGCACCTTTTTCGCATGATAGTTGCGAAACCGTCAAAACGCGTCTTAATGAACATCCCTGACGCGATGCACAGCCAAGACCAGTCCCAGGAGTAAGCGCTTACTGCTACTATAAATAGGCCAAACAAACAGTGGTCAAAACACGCGGACGCCCAAGTAGCGAGGTGAATTTTTTTTATATCAGAGGGCGACAAACTAGCAAGTGGGTCACCTGATGGTAAGTGATCACCGCCGCCCATCTACCCTCGCAACACCAGAGGAGTCGCGGCTGCGCTACCGGTCTTTAAGAGTCAGCAAACAAGTGTTACTAACCCTTTTCCCCACCCCGATCAGCTCTGGCGACCTTACTCACATGCAGAAACACAATATTAAAATTATTAATGTTATTATTAGGCAATTTCTTCTGTACGGTGGAGGTACCTTCCCAGTCGGGCTGCTCTTTGAGTGAATGAACGCTGCGCACTACTTCTTTTAATCACTGCACCAGACTTGCCAGGTTATTGCCAGTCATTTTCAGTGGCTCTACCGGCTAAGTCGCTGAACATCGATTTCTTAAATGGCGTTCAAATAAATAAAGGTTAAAGATGATCTAATCAATAGTTAAATCGGCTTCCATGAGCACATGTGACGTCATAAATGGTCCGGAATCGATTGTCAACGTTGAAGCCGATTTAACGATTGTTTAAATCATTTTTAATCTTTATTTATTTGAACGCCATTTATGAAATCGATGTTCGGCGACTAAGGCGGTAGATCCCCTGATGGTTATTTACATCACCTTACCGTCTCTCGAGACCAAACTCCAGAAAGGATAGCGATTACTCCCTCTGAATAGTTCGACCACATAACACTGCTATTATTTTTATTGAGCAAGTTTACCAGAGCTGATCAGGACGGTTGGTAACTCGTGATAATTACCACGTGTATTTCAAGCCTCAAAGGTTTCGGTAACCGCTCTCCATCAGATGAACATATTTGTTTGCATTCATGGTCATCATCATCATCATATCAGCTATAAAAAGTCCACTGCTGGACAAAAGCCTCCCCAAGAATCACCTTGGGTTGATATGCCATACTCGCCACGCTTGGTAGATAGGTTGGCGATCGCAGTAAGACTTTTATTATTAATTATAATTACTAAAATTGGTATATACCTATACCAATTTGTAGAATTTGTTAAACATGTTAACATTTCACTTTATGTTATATATATTATTATGGTGTACAATTAAGAGTTATTTACTTACGTACCCACTTATATACCAATAAATAGTCAAATAATATAAATTGTGGTGATTGACACCTAAGCTAAGTTATTAAATATATAACTTGTATTAAAAGTCCCAGCAGGAGATATTAATTTCTAATACATACGTACTTGGCAATTGTGGAGATCTTTTAGGGAGGCCTTTGTCCAGCAGTGGACGTCTTTCGGCTGATATAATGATTGAAACTAAAAAAAAAAAAAAAAAAAAAAAAAAATGAACGAAACGAATGATGAAATATTTTGAATTTTTGATATCTCGCTTTATACTATTACATCTATCCAAGCATGACGTAGCCTAGTTATCTCATGCTAGATAACTAGGCTATTTGCTACTTGGATAGATGTAATAGTATATAGCGAGATATTAAAAATTCAAAAGATTTCGCCAGATCGGTTTCTCTACTGTAACTGCCTAAATAATCTATATTTATTTGATCATCATCATCATTACAGCTAAATAAGTCCACTGCTGGACAAGCCTCCCTCAAGAATCGTCTTGGGGGGATATGCCATAATCGCCACGCTTGGCAGGCGGGTTGGCGATCGCAGTAAGATGGTCATAGTAATCAGAAGGAAGCTGCTGCCCATCCTCTGGTAGATATTCCCTCGGGTCGACTTCTACGCCCCCCACGGGATGAGATGGGGGGATTTATTTGATGGCTAATAATAATTTTTAAATAATTAAATATGTTCAGTGAGGACGTCCGACGATTATAGCTTTTATATGGAAATGTTCGCGTGCCAAAGTTGAACAATTTCGTCCCCTTAGACCAAATTTGTAAACCACAAATTTGCCTTGAACATCCTAAGTGATCAATTTGTATACATAGCTATACATGCACACAAAGCTTAAGGTAAAGCTTACCTAAACTATACTTGTATATTGTTCCGCTATTTAGGCCAGTGTGACGTCTAACCCTTGTACAATTCGCCTACATTTTGATTCGCTAAATTGAACACTTACAACCGGTGGCGAAGAGTTTATGCAAGAAGTTCAAGTAGCAAGTAGTTCACAAACTACTTGCTTCAAATTTACAATAATTCCTATGAATTTATGAAAGATTTTGCTTTTATTTGACCATCTCCCAAACTGGTTGTTTATTTAATTATTTGTTTTACATGGCATACGAAACCAATTAAATAAATCAAAGTATATAATATAATAATTAAAAACATAAAACAACTGTTAAATATTATATTCACAAAAGTGTAGGCACATAACCTTTAAATTAGCGAATATTTTACTAAATAGATCGCAGTCCTGGTTGACTTCTACGAGCTTATTTAATTCGTTCAACACGCGAGATATTTTATAATAAAAAAAACCGGCCAAGTGCGAGTCGGACTCGCCCATGAAGGGTTCCGCAGCAGCAAGTATTTCAGTTGATAAAATGAAAGGTAGATTGCGGTTTACGATATATGACGCATTCAAAAAAAACTACTTACTATATTTTGTTCAAACCAATTTTCTTTGTTAGTTTACATGGTAATGTACATCATATATAAGTCAAATTACGAATACGATTTTTGAGTTTCTGTGACGTGAAATAAATTGTTTCCAGGTTATTTAATTTAATAAGTGAAGGAAAATTTACCACCTCCTTTTATGTCATCTATATTGTGTGTACATAGACAACATAGTCATCGCATATATTTGAGCTGACAACATCGAGCCCCTCATTTACACAGTTTAATTATTTTTTCTAATTTGCACGTTTTTATCAACGAAAAACAGACTACGCCTAATTCAGAGTTCATTAAAATTATGTTTTAATGTTTGTACATCGTTTGTTATCACCCAACACCACTGCTGCAACAATATACGTCTATTTCGGTTGTGTATTCACAGTACACTTGGGACAAATTTAGTTGGGTCATTATTATACACATAAATAACTCTTATGTACTACCATGACATATTAGATATGAACTTGCAGTTTTGATATAAATGTGAGTTTGTTTCGCTGGGTCTTCTCAGTTGGGGCGCATTGGACCCGGTGGTAGCATTAAAGCGCGACCGAGTTATTAACACAAGGTCCGTCATAATAATAATACCTTAATATAGACAGAACCATTGACAATATGTAGTAAAAATATTAGACTTAAACTAGATAATTAAACTTAAACATAATCTCTTGACAATAACTTGATACGAGATAGCTAAATATCATTGCTATTATAAAATAAATTTTATAAATGTTTTCATACAATCAATAAAATGTGTACCTAAATATCTATGTTACTAGAAATAATAATGTATACAACTACAAACATGTTCTGACTATTTTTTAAAGTCTACGTGAATAAAAACCATTTTATTTTCTTTTATTTATTGTATAATGATAACCATGGCTAGTAAATTAAATCGGGAAAGTTTATTAGACTTGATTTAACTATCACTGTAGCAAAAAAACTTGTGTGTACTTATGTACACGCATTAGAAGTTATACTTCTTAATATACAACTTGAACATAGTTATCAATTTTCATACCACCTAGAACTAACGTCATGCTGTTATTTTTACTGCTGTTAAATTCACTCTCATACCACCTAGAACTAACTTCATGCTGTTATTTTTACGATGCGCGCGCACCGTAAAAATTCAATTTCATACCACCTAGAACTAAGTTCATGCTGTTAAATTTTTTGGTGTCGGTGTGCGCGCGCATCGTAAAAATTCACTCTCATCATTTTTCTCCATCGCGCCAAAAGAAGTATAACTTCAAAAAGCCGTCGAGCCAGTGGTTTCCGACCGAGAAAGAATAACTGGGCCACCCCATATCATCCCGTGGGTGTCGTATAAGGCGACTAAAAGATACAGCAGTTAGTCGGGCAGCACTGCAATTCGTATACGATTACTTGCTACTGCCTAACTGCGGTCGGCAACTCATATGCCAAACGCGGTGACTAAGGCAAACCCCTCCAAATGGCAACGTCAAAGAAACCTTTGGAGTAGGCCTATGTCCAGCACTGGTACGATTTCAGACTGTTGATGTGTAGCAAAAATGGGCTGACCACGCTAAACATATTTTGAGGCGTCCTGAATTATCGTTTTAAATTCCTAGTTATTTAATATTTATTTACAAGGTATTGGCAGAAATGCATACTCAATTAGAACAAGTAAAATGAATCACGAAGGAAATATCTTGCTGTTACATAAAAAATAATGCTAAATAATATCACAACCTCATCTGATCCTGTGGGGAGTGTAGAAGTCGTCCCGAGGGAATATCCACCATAAAACGGGCAGCAGCGTTTCTCTGAGCTAACAGTAAATTGAACATACTGCAACTAACCAAGTTCGCATGTAAAAAACTAGTTAGTGATTGGCTCTTACGACTAAATTATATAGAAACCGAGAAAATCATAACTAATAACTAACTTGCACATGGCTTCACCTATACATGCACACATAATATTGTATGTATTTACCTGCACTCACATATCCACACCCCACACATGCACACTCCCGCACACACACAAACTCTCTCTCTCTCTCTCTGTCTCACACACACACACACACACACACACACATACACACACACACACATGTAGTAAAAACAATGATCTATACAGTACTCAGAATTTAGATATAATGTACCAACACTTAATTTTAATTATTTAATTCTGTAACCTGAAGAATATTTTTGAAGCACATTTTTATTGTAAAACAATCCTCGACGGACGAGACTGGATCCTGCAACACAGGGTATCCTAGTGCGGGTTCCAGTGTCACCTTAAATATCTAAGTGCAACCATTTATGAAACAATAAATTTTATTTTATTTTATACCATGACTGCGATCACCAACCCGTCTGCCAAGCGTGGCGTTTATGGCATATCCATCCAAATTATGGACACAATCCCACTTTCAGATATCTTTTGGGGAGGCCATTGTCCAGGTGTGGGCGTCATTCGGCTGACATGAAATCAAAAATACCTTCACTTATTGTTAAAAAATAAAATGTATTTACTCGATTGAAATAACCCATTTTTGCTGTGTAGCTTTCTGTTTTCAGTATTGAATTAAAATAGACTTTAGTTAGTACGTATAGATGCTCGTTTTGTACGTTTATAATAGAAAAAAAAGTCGTTAAAACTTGATTTAAGTGAAACATAAAAAAGACTAAACGTTGTAAATAATGATTTTTTATCAGAATTCTCGCCACGTACGTGTATCTGGAAGTTCCGTGCGATATTTCAACTTTGCCTAATGGACGTACATTACCGGTGTATTGCGCACTATTTCACTAGCATTAAATTAATATTCTTCTCATATTTCCACTAATTTTGTGCTGTAAATTTTAATAAAGTCATAAAATAAATATACGGTTTCCTTTTTATATAGATAGAACCATTAATTTTTAGAAGATTTTTTTATGATCGAATCTCATCTTTATACGTGTCGCATATGTATACATATATGTGTTTACGACGGCATTGGATGATTGCTTATTCGAAGCAGACAATTTCCATAATCATTAGTGAGATGTCTATTTCCTAGTTCACATTTGCATTTAATTTGTTATCACGACCATCCATCCGGCGACAAGAATGTTACAAATCAATGCATGTACCGAACACCAACAAAACTACGTACGAGTAGTTTAGAGTAGTAGGTAGCAGTTTTGTTTTCGGAGTCGTGTTGCAATTCTGTTATGGCGGCGACCGCAACATCAGTTTTGTTAATTTTCTTAAAATGTCACTTTAGATTTTTCTTTATAAGCTGTTGACGTGGTTGGTAGATGCTTGCCTTTCACGCCGCAGGTCGTGGGTTCGATTTCCACCCAGGGGCGCTAGCGGCTAAGTCGCCGAACATCGGGATAGTGATCGGCGTTCAAAAAAAGGGTTTAAAATTACTTAATCAATCGTTAAATCGGCTTTGACGCTGAAAATCAATTCCGGACCATTAATGACGTCACATCTGCTCATGGAAGCCGATTTAACTTTTCAGTAAAACTAAGTAAGGAAAACAAAATAATATATAACCTAAGAATAACCTAAGTCAGAAAATTAATATCTTTGAAAATATTGGCATTCTCACAATTGTTTACGGTTATCATTCAGTATACTCTTTCCTTTAGAGGTACATAGTAAACTCGTAGCAGTCACAAAATGATGAATCATCTATAATGACGTGGCAAAATATGTCTATCGTGGTCGTATAACCCATCATCGCCAGTTTACGAAATCACGTAATCATGACGTAGCAGGAAGAACATTACTCTTACCTAGCTGAAAGAATATAAAGTAAACTATACGAAATATGCTGTATATTTTGGCCTTGTGATAAAGAAATAGAATATAATATTTCTGCAACGCACGTTGGGTAGAAATTAGGGTTAACAGTCGTGCGTGTGTGTGAGCCAGTGCCTAAACGAGAAGGGAATAGCGTCCTTTCGCCAGTTTGTTGCCCGCCTGAAGAACTGCTTCCTCCTCACAGAATATATACCGCTATTATAACTTCTTCTTTTGTGGCGTGTGTGAGTAAAGTTCCCAGAGCTAATGGAGATGGGGGGAAGGATCAGCATCAATTGAATGATGCCTATTTACTATTGCAAGCGTCCGCTTTTATCCGCCGTATCCTTGCTTTTATACTTGATTGTATTAAATAAATGTTTATACAGATTCCTAAGTTATGGTTAAAAGAAAATGGTAGAGGCAACGAAATCTATGAGATGAATGAAGGAGAAGAAAGATGTTACTATACTTAATACCGCACGACACTTTCATAAGAAAACTAGCTGTGCCCCGCGGTGTTACACGCCTTAAATTTTATAAATCTTCTTTGCAATAAACCTCACGGAGCCCGAGGCCTTTCCAACGAATGCAAAACCGTGGAAATCGGTTCGTGCGTTCTGGAGTTATAGCGACAGGAAGGAAAACCCGACTTATTTTTATATAGTAGATTCACGGAAGGAAAAGTAAGGGGAAATAGATGTCATAGAAGAAGTGGAAGTGGGGTCGTATCAAGAAGTCATACTGCATGCCGATGTTCGGGTATATTGGAGCAAGATCCAAAAATCTTTAATAAGACAGATGCTAAAATAAATTTCCAAATATTTATATAAATATACGAAAATTGTATTTCACAAACTGAGGTTAAGATTGGACGGAAAAACAGGTTATTATTTATGGATTAAGAATTATTAACTACTTGTCTAAACGGATCGTTGAATAGTAGTAAAAAAACATATTTATTTCTACTCACTCAAGTGACTTGAAAACAACTAAGTATCTGTTATTGATTAAACTAATTTAAGTTACAGCAACACTCTATTCTCAGTAGCGTATAATCTGCTAATAAAAGATCTAAAGAATATTCCCCAAAGAGATTCAAATCCAATTGTATCACATATTCAGACCCAGTTGTAACACAATCACGTAGTAATAAACAGACGAGCGCACATAAAGGCCAATCGTTCTTAAAGTACAAATGCTCCAAAGTGACTTAAAATCCTTAAAGCGGAAGCAGGAATAAAGCCTACGGAAAGTAAGTTCCCCAAATTAGCTTTCATGTACCAATAAAATTGAGTAGGTTGGAACAAGTTCTTATTCTAATAAGGGGAAGTTTAAACAGTTTAAACCTCTTGTTGACATCATACTGAAAGTTTCGACACTTACATTTCATTCCCTTAATCGTGAACCGGTCATTAAAACTTCTTTTGATGGAGGCTGAGAAGTTTTGTGTTTAAGTCACTATTTTGTATTCTGCTCAATAGGTGCAGGTATTTGTCTAATCTTTGTATGGGTGTACTTACGTACAGCACTTCGACCCTTCAGGCTCTTTTGTACCTACCAAAAAAAAAACTAGAAGGGCCGAAGTGCAGTGCAGCAGGGATTGCACACAAATATTTGCCCTGGGTGGGAATCAAATCCACGACCTGCAGCGTGAAATACAAGTATCTACTAAACACGCCAACCGGTCCGTACTTACTTACTCATCGTATGGGCAGTGGATACCCTAGTGTCAGAGTTGTTCAAGCCGCCCAGTAGGCCTCTGACATGGCTCAACGACTGTTGTCTAATGACTACAACCGGAACCGACAGCTTAACGTGCCCTCCGAAACACGGAGACGCTCAGAACGTAAACCACTTTGGCGGTCACCCATCTCTGGACTGACCGCCAGCCTAGTTGCTTGACCTCCCCAATCATTTACGGAATGGTGAGAGCTTCTGGCTATAAGCGCCTAATCTGGCTATAACCGGCCCGTCAAATGTATAAAATATTTGTTTTAAATAATAATAATATAAAAGCTTCATAAAAATAGCATGTAAAAATATATTTCTAACAAAAACGTTGTGGTGTCACCGCATAGACATATATATAAACCTTTTCTTTAAACATATTGTCTCCATTAGACCTTCTAAGTGAGTTTTCCCAAAACCGAGCTTAGCTCGACTGCCTATTTGACCTCTTAAATGGAGACCCTTGGAATCTAAACCCAGTTAAACCGATTTATCAGTCCCGGAGAATTGATTTATTTTGTCAAAACCCTGAGATTTGAATTGAACGATTTAGAAGTATATAATGGAAAGTGCTTCACTAGACGGTTGTATTGTAAACGCTGTGAATGTTTTTTACGAATAATAATATAATAATAATAGATTTATTTCTTCTCTCACACAGTAAATTACAAAGAAAGTGTCTTATTTACTAATTTATGCATAACATTAAAAAAAAAAGTGAGATCTGTGTGAGAGAATGGTATCCGTACTAGGTGGGAAACCTGTATGACAGATGACCAGTCCCTAACTCTAGACATAGAGGTGTTATGGTAAGAGTAGTTTGTCGTTCAATAATCCTGTTGTGACATTTTGTTCTGTGAGATGAGGAAGTATATCAGCATTAGTGATGTGTGTGTGGGTGTGTATGTGCGTGTGTGTCTGTGAGTGCATGTGTATGTATATGTGTGTGTGTGCGTGTGTATGTATGTGTGTATGGGAGGGTGAATGAACTAGATGTTTAGTATCTAGGATTTAGAAGGCTAGCAACAGTTAAATTAGTGTTCTTTCTTGATACTTAACGATTTACTTAGAAGCATAGATATATTTGTTTTTGTAAATCCTGCACTATCGAATTAGGTTTAACCTAAAATAGTAGCTGTATGTATGAATAAATAAATATTGGATAAGGGGTGACCTAATCTATCAAGTCTGTTATCCCCTATAAAGTACTCAAGTAAAATGCGTAGCTAGATGCTTTCACCGGTCCGTAAGCGCTCGGCGAGGTTAAGCAACTTAGCTCGCGGTCAGTCCATAGATGGGTCACCAGCAAAGTTGCAATTCAACAATATTTTTAAATTTTATATTATATTTTATCATATGATGTTCAATTTACTCCATTCCAATAAACCTTTGTTAGATATGTGATTATGTTATATATGTTGCAATTCGACAAAGTTGCAAACTTTCATTTCTTATAAAGCTGGAAACTTCGTCAAAGTGCAAGTTTTTTATTTTATTTTAATCTTCCTAGTTTGTAGATAAGATTATTATTGTATTTTATTATTGCTTTATTACTAAACAATATCAATTTTGATTTATACACCTAAAATACAGAAATTTTAAAAATAACAAGCACTTACAACACAGTTTAAAGCTAAAATAGTTTTGCATAACACTAAAAGCAACAATCGTTCGCAATATAAAATTTAAAAAGGGAGCCAAATATTCCAGTTCTTTTTTCAAATAATGTATAAATTCGCTAACATTCTATACTAATCATTTTAAAAGTATTAAATACGAATTTATTTTAAAAACAAACAAGTGACTTATTCTTCATAACAATCGACTGAGACAAAATTATTAAGACGCCATCTCGCGAGCAATAAAAAATATTATTAAGAACAGTTCTCTAACAACGTACAAACCACGTAACATACAAACAATAAAAATACATACCGTCGAACCGGAGAACATTTTAAAGCATATTAAAAAACGCTCTAATTGAAGAAAAAAACTCCTATTACATAAACACAACGCTTGTGACCTTAAAAATGGATAACATACCTCTAGTCATGATGGATAAACTTTACGGGTCGTATTTAGAAATTTAATTCAGCTCGGAGCCGGACCTTAGTGGATATTTAAAGAGCCGTCGCTGAAATTTTAATCGTTCATTATAATTTTATTTACAAGTTTTGTGTAGGTACAAACATTCGAGTTTGTCAACACCTTAATGGTGGTGTGAAATTAATACATGGAAAACTTTTGAATTATTATATGCGAAAACATGTACCTAATTGTGAAAGTTTATAAAACCGGTTTCTTATGTTAATACTGTTAGTTTTCCAAGTAAAATCGAATAAATTAAGATGCCATATTTATTTATACGTTGTCGACTCCAAAATCAGACAGGACATGGTATCTTTAGTCAAGATGGGTAAATATTAAGGTTCGTACTTAGACATTACATTCGGAGCCCAACCAAAGTATATACATCAAAAGCTTATCGTTGCGGTTATATTGACAATTGTATTCTATTAAGAACCAGGTTAAATACAATATAGTGCTTTAAATTAAATTTGTGAGCGAAACTGTGTGGATATGCTAGTTTTGTCAGTTTAGTAGTCAATAAGAGTTGAGAAATAAAATTGTCAATCTGAATATGTCCATAAAATATTGTAAAGAGGTATAGTATTCTAAAGTACCAGATTAGGCTTAAAATGGACCCCAGATCTGTCACTATTACATTTTGCATTGAGTAAAATTTGTTACTTTTTCAAGTAATTACAATTATGTTTCAATAAAAAAGTAATTTAATTTTTATAGCATTATTCTCAGTGCCAAATGTAAATCAAATCACAAAAATATGGATTGGTTCAAGACACGGTGTGAGTCGATACCGCCGGTCAATAAAATTTATGATATACCTACCATTTCAAGAACAAAGTAATATAAAGAAGAAAATAAATAAATAAATAGGGCTGATTTATAAATCTGATGGATTAATCATGTCCTCAAGTTAGAAGTTAAGTACGACTGCGTTTCATTTATGATTATAATTTATGCCTAATGCCCAAACTTCGATATATAAAATAATAATAATAACTTGGGTCATTATTCTCAAACGGCCATCTGATACCAAACTAAACAGAGCTTGTACTAAGGTAACCGGATAACTGATGATATTCTACTTTTCTTTTGTAAATACTTATATAGATAATTACACCCAGACTCAGGACAAACAGACATGTTCATGCACACAAACGTCTGTCCTGGGTGGGACTCGAACCCACGAACTGCGGTGTGAAAGGCAAGCATTTGCTTCCTATTTTCTGGTGAACCAGTGGAATTATCTTAGATTAACTTTAAACAAACTGTAACCGAAACTATCATAATAAATGTTTAGAAAACACCATCAACATACTGCCACATGAACAGTAGCCCGCCAACAGGCAAAGTTATAAAACTACCCGAAGACGCTGCAGAAGGCATTTAAGCTATTTCGGTGTATCTTCGCGGTCACGCAAACCAAACGCCAAACTAAGCGAGATAAACAAATTTACAAAAGAGACATGGAAACTCCGGGCGGTACTATGTAGGTAGTTTATATCCACTACACCCGATCCGGTTCATTTGTTATTGTAATCACCGTACATATCTCGGTGAAAGCTTCTTAGTGAACATCATATCAAACTGTGCTTAAGCGTAACTGTCAAAATAAATGTTTAGTAACCACCAGCAAACATAATGCCACATAAACAGTAGCCTACCAACAGGCAAAGTTCTTAAACGATTCGAAGACGCTGCAGAAGGCACTTAAGCTATTTCGGTGTATCTTGGACTTGAACTGAAATCGTCCGGCAAATAAGGTCACGCAAACCAAACGCCAAACTAAGCGAGTTAAACAAATTCACAACAGAGGCAGGGAAACTTCGGGCGGTACTATGTAGGCAGTTTATCTCCACTACACCCGGCCCGGTTCATTTGTTATTGTAGTCACCGTACATATCTCGGTGAAAGCCTCTTAGTAAACATCATATCAAACTGTGCTTAACGGTAACTGTCAAAATAAATGTTTAGTAAACATAATGCCACATAAACAGTAGCCTACCAACAGGCAAAGTTCTTAAACGATTCGAAGACGCTGCAGAAGGCACTTAAGCTATTTCGTTGTATCTTGGACTTGAACTGAAATGGTCCGAGCAGACAAATGAGGTCAACCAAACCAAACGCCAAACTAAGCGAGATAAATAAATCTAAAACAGAGGCAGCGAAATTTCGGTACTATGTAGGCAGTTTATCTTCACTACACCCGGCCCGGTTCATTTGTTATTGTAGTCACCGTACATATCTCGGTGAAAGCCTCTTAGTAAACATCATATCAAACTGTGCTTAAGCGTAACTGTCAAAATAAATGTTTAGTAACCACCAGCAAACATAATGCCACATAAACAGTAGCCTACCAACAGGCAAAGTTCTTAAACGATTCGAAGACGCTGCAGAAGGCACTTAAGCTATTTCGGTGTATCTTGGACTTGAACTGAAATCGTCCGGCAAATAAGGTCACGCAAACCAAACGCCAAACTAAGAGAGATAAACAAATTCACAACAGAGACAGGTAAACTTCGGGCGGTACTATGTAGGCAGTTTATCTTCACTACACCCGGCCCGGTTCATTTGTTATCGTAGTCACCGTACATATCTCGGTGAAAGCTTCTTAGTAAACATCATATCAAACTGTGCTTAAAAGTAACTGTCAAAATAAGTGTTTAGTAACCACCAGCAAACATAATGCCACATAAACAGTAGCCTACCAACAGGCAAAGTTCTTAAACGATTCGAAGACGCTGCAGGCAGAAGGCACTTAAGCTATTTCGTTTTATCTTGGACTTGAACTGAAATGGTCCGGCAAATAAGGTCACGCAAACCAAACGCCAAACTAAGCGAGATAAACAAATTCACAACAGAGACAGGGAAACTTCGGGCGGTACTATGTAGGCAGTTTATCTCCACTACACCCGGCCCGGTTCATTTGTTATTGTAGTCACCGTACATATCTCGGTGATAGGCCCGACGTCAGGGTTGAATGGAGAAAACCTGCCGCAGCCGAACACTTTAGATAAAGAGATCGCAAGCGACGTAGATAGTTGATATTTGCTGTTTTCATATTGACAGATGCGGTAAACTAAAAATAGAGGTGTCGTGAATGTTGTGATAGTATTGATTTAGTAAATCCGTAGATTTATGTAAAAGAAAACTTTTCCAGCTTATTTATTCATTATTTGAACAACAATAATAAATAACTGGTAAGTGAAAGTCCGACTCGAGCACGAATGGTTTATACCATTGTACCATTATCTATAAAAACGGCAAAAAATCACGTATGTTGTATGGGAGCTGCCTTTATTTATTTATTTTATTCTGTTTTTTAGTATTAGTTATTATAGTGGCAAAGAAAATCATCTCTGAATCTCAACTGTCTAACTATCACGGTTTATGAGATACAGCCTGGTGACAGAAGGACAGACAGATATCGCAGTAGAAGCGTCCCGTTTTACCCTTTGCATGTAAGATAGGCCGGACATCAGGGTTCCTCACAAAGAATAGAGTTATCTAGATTCAGTGACAATTTAATAATGATATGACAATACTGCCAAGCTAGAACCCAACTTTGTGAGAGACTGGCGCCTGGTTTACGAGAAACCTGAATTACAGGTCTCCAGGGCCCTCACGCGGTTAGATTTCGAAACGAGGCGAACTTAATATTAATGTTTATAAACTAGATTGATAAGAACAAAAATTAGGGAACTAAATATATATATAATATATGTTATCGTGTGTTTGAAAGTAAGTTTGTATGTGTGTATAGGTAAATCTGTGTAGATAGTAAATGTGCTTAGATTATTGGAAGTCAACTGGATAACTATCACGGTTTATGAGATACAGCCTGGTGATAGACGGACAGACAGATAGATAAACACATCGGAGTCTCAGAAGCGTCCCGTTTTACCATTTATATAAATTCAGTTAGGGAATGACTAGCCAGGGATAAGTCAGGGGTCGCTCGGTCAATTAAACGCGGTCGTTATAGATTTAAATATCAGTTTATATTTGTCTACTACAAAATTTAGACTACGACGGATAATTAAAATAAAATGAAAAAGGTTTTTACTCACGTGGACTTTAAAAAACGCTTGTAAATAGAAGAACATATTTGAAGTAATTGTACAAATTTAGTTAAGTGTACATAATTATTTTTAGAATATTTAGGTACATACATATGCGGATTATATGAAAATATTTACAAATAACGTTAAATTTCTAATAGTAAAGATTTGGTTACTTAGTAATCTTAAGTCATTATCAATCTCAATAGAGACAAGCCAGCCATGCAGGATATATTCTAGTACGCGTTTGTGTACGCTAACAAAGGTGCACTCTCTATTCTCTCACGCTCCTAATCTAATAGGGCGGCTATCCGACACGCCCGGGGTGAACAGGCGTAAGACCGATTTTATGCTCTCCAGGCACGGGGGTATAACACCGCACAATTTCAGACACTGGGCTGCTATTAAATGTTTCTTGCCAGAAAAATACTGCACAGTTGAAAAGCTGATCATCCCTAAGTCATTTTAAATTGATTTTTATTTTAATAGCAATAAGTCTCAAAGTTCAAGAGCTAGCGAACAGCAGGTAATAAACGTAACAGCCTATTTGAATGATCATCCAAGTGATTGCCGCAACCAAGGGCAGCCTCCCTGAAACGTCTAGTAAAGTCTAAACGAATAAACATAGCTTTATTTGTATTTTGAATCGGAATCATTTATTTCACAAAATAAGAGACTGAGTCCAACCTAAAATTTATTTCCTCAGTTACCCGTTACAATGTTCTCAATTAAAACATGGTTTGTACAACACACAACACCAAATTAGGGATAAAAATTATTTATTATTAATTAAGATAACAATTATTATTATTCTCCTTTTTTAAATATAAAAAAGGAGAAGGTTATTAATTCGACAGTATGTTTTCTTTTTGTATTTAGGGTAAGAGTTTTTTAGTTTTTTCGTGAATTGATTTCAATAATTATTTTTATTTGAAACAGTTTATAGAAAAAAAAGAATTATACCTTAGGCTTCTATTTTTTTTCTCTATACTGTTATATCTTCAAATGCAACTGTAAAAATGTAAGAAAAAGTTAAAGTCGATTGTATGTTTTATTTAAATAAATATTATTATAAAATCAATTTCAGTTGTCCAATTAATAATACAAATACAGTTATATTGTGAACCGTTAATCGTTTATTTATCAGGCTAAACTCAGGCGCTCACAGCCAGTTAAATTCACCAGTGCGTGAACGTCCAGCTAGGTTAAATACCTAGATAAATGCGTTACCGCCAAATTGTTTAATTTCCGGGCACGTTGAATATCCCTGGGACAAGAGTAAAATATGAATTGGGCTATAAAGGTTATCGTTTTGAATTTTAATTAAACTTAATGTAATTTTGTCATCTCAAAATTACAATTCAATTGGCCATGAGGCGGAGTAAGTCATCAGCGAAGAAAGGCACCGAGAGGCGCGGTGAGTCTATAGATAAGTGACAACCAAAGTGGTTTATTTTATGAGAGTCTCGCCACAAGAAACGTTAAGCTGTTGGTTCAGGTTGTAGTTGGCAACAGTCGTTAAGCCATCTCAGAGATCCACTGGGTGGCCTGAACTCTATCTTACCCTAGGGCAACAACCGAAATGATAAAAGATAATGTTATTTTGTATTGCCCATGTTATTTTGTGTTGCACGTGTGGCGAAGCGGCCAAAACAGTCGCCTCACCGCTTCGTGTCGTGGGTTCGAGTCCCGCTCCGGACAACTATTTGTTTGTCCCATAAATAGTTGTTCTGAGTCTGTATATAATTTGTATCCGTCTAATATATGTTTGTAAAGTACCCACAGTACTTTGACACACAGTGATTAGATTCCCTAATGCGGGCGTTGTCTTAAAAAAAAGAAAAAAAATTTTTTTTATGAATTGTGTATATTTTACGTGGTTTTACTAATTGTCTTTGTTTGGTCAGGGTTCCGTACCCGCATGGAACTCCCATATATTGTCCGCTGTTCAACCCTCAGTATATCTATCAGCGGACTTTATAAGCTAATGAAGCGTAATAAGTAGACAATAATATAAATTTGAGTGTATTTATAGTACCGTTACAAATACAAATTAAAACTAATAAATTACTCTCTCGATGGTACGGAATGTTTCGTGTGCGAATCCCAATAACACTTAACCTCAATGTGATTATAGTTTTAATTATTGTATATTCTAATTAGTGCAAGATATTTATCAATTCTACTTCACTTTAATAGTCTAAAACTCGCTGGTTGTCTTTAACTGTTCCAGCACTATTATTTTATAGTATGTATGTGTACTAATTTACCACACTTTAGGCATGTGAGTATCCTAAAAGGCGACGAAATGATACATCAGGTAGTCGAGCAGTAGCGCCACCTGTATACTAACTGCGGTCGCCAACTCGCATGGCAGAGAGGGGCCAAATGGTACAATTGCAAAGCGGCTAAGACAGTCGCCTCGCCTCGTCGTCGTGTCGCGGGTACGAGTCCCGCGCCGGACAACTATTTGTGTGACCCATAAATAATTGTTCTGAGTCTGGATGTAATTTGTGTCCGTCTATTATGTGTTTGTAACGTACCCCGCGACACAGGGATTAGATTCCCAAGTGCGGGCGTTGTCTTTTTTAATAAAAAAAATGGCAAGGTTACAGACACCCTTTGGGGAGGCCTATGTCCAGCTGTGGACATTAACAGGCTGATGTTGTGATGTAACTAACTAACTAATACTTTTATGAGTGTATCTAACGTTGACGATCCTTATATCAATAACTTTATTTCAACGTATCCAAATAGCTTTATTTTCTGCAACGACATGACCGCTAATAAAGGGTACAACGCCTTAGGCACTTATAGTCCCGAGTTGAGCAAATGGGGCTCATAAGTAGTTTTACTTCTACATAAACTACGATTGCACTCAAACTTACTAGATAGATAGATAGAGTACACTTTATTGCACCAAAAGAAACAATACATGTCTTACAAATAAGCAAATACAGGTACAATCGGCGGTCTTATTGCTTTGTAGCAATCTTTTCCAGACAACAGTTGGGTGGACAAGGAAAACAGCAAATTAGAAAAGGCAGTAGCTGTAAGTCTACAGTCAAATATTCAACGTTATGTACTTATATAAAATTTACATAAACATACTTATATTTTAAATACTATTAATACTATACTATAATAATATACTATACATACAAAATATTATACATCTATTCAATCGAAGAGTTTTGAAAAAGGAGGTTACGAAAAGCAGTTAAGAGATAAAAAACATAAATTATGAAGATAATTTAAAGAGATAAAAAGTGTTTTTTTAAAGAAATTTTGAATGAGGTCAGAGTTTGTGCACGCCTTATTTCGATAGGAAGTAAATTCCATTCCATTACTACTATATAGTTTAATATTTTTCCTGTGGCTATCAGGGTAAATATTAAACTTTTCATAGAGTAGTCATGGAATTAATAAATAAAATAAATGAGGTTTTTTTTCACTTAGACTTTAAAAAACGGTTGTAAGATATATAAATATATATATATATATATATATATATATATATATATATATATATATATATATATTTCGCAAACGTAAGATTTGGATTATTAAGAAATGTATTTATTATTATTTATAAGCATTAAAATATGTATGTATTTTCCTTGTGTTGTACCCCTATAGCTAATATCTATTGATGTACCGTTTCCTTAAGTTTCTAATAAAACTTTATTCTTTTTTGCTCTTCATTTTTAAATTGACTAATAACATCCTAAATATAACTTGCGATTACTTTTTAAAAAACTATTCAACCGACTTGTTCTTTTCTTTATAACAAACGATTTGAACAAAATGTATAAGCTGCCATTGCGAAAGCTATCCTTGTGGAATAAAAATTATAAAATGCAAGGTTTCCCTATGGAATACGGGAATAAGAAGAAAACAGTAATTATTAGGACAATAATAGTTACTAAAATATCGTATCCCTTTATATAACTCTCTATATTTATACAATAAGAATTTTGGCCATGGCGGCCTATCTCAATGGAGATATTTTATAGTGCACCAGTATGTGCGCCAACCCAAGGGCACTTTCTATTCCTTTACTATCATGATCCGTTCGGACGGCTAGTGACACGATCCGAAAGATGTCAGGTACAGAATCGCCGGCTTTACGTGCTCCCCAGATACGGAGATAGTACTGCCAACTCTCAGACGTCAGTCTGATACTGAGTAATTTTCTTGACAGGAACATCTTATTTTTACTGTTCTGACTCCACCCGGGATTTGAATCAAGAACCTCACTGTCGACAACGAGGCAGTCGCGTAAATATGTATATAATGATATGGTTAGCGTATATAAAAATTGTTTGGCATCTGTTACATATTATGTATATTTGTATAACTTTAGATAAGTACCCTATATCTACCTACACACTGTAGGTCACTTTCGTTCTCATAACAATATTGTTATCTAACTGTAACATAATATTATTCACTCACAACCGACGCTGTAAGAACGCGAACTACGTAAACACAAATCTATACAACTTGTTCAATACATTTACAAAAACTTATTGCTCAAACCAAGTATTTACTACGTTTACGTACGTATCTAAACCATTGCAATAGCAGTAGTACTTTCGTGTTTGAACAATATCGGGAGAACAAACAGAGTAGCGACTGTACGGAATACTTGAATCTGTTGTGACAGCTGCCTCATGCATTTACACGATTCTACGACTAGTACAAACGCCAGTTAGTTGTCCTTTAGCAAAGGAAGCGACACCATGTCACGCGACGCGACGCTACGCCATCTTAGTTTTTTAAGCACGCCGGATGGGAAAACGTGGAATATAAAGCGGTAAACAAGGTGTAATGAAGTCTATAATATTCTTAAAGATGATCATTTGAGATACCAATTATTCTACAAGTAAGCCTTTCTCTTCAAGCAGCGTAAAACATTGATTATTTTATTTGTTATAATTACTGATTTAAAAAAAATACTTACTCAAAACTTATATATGGTCGTCAGGAATAGAAAGCATTCTCTATCGAATTAGAAATAATTATATAAATAACGTAGAAAACGCGTACCTTATATATATATACAAAATAACATACTGTAAAATTGATAAACACTCCGTAATATCGGCGAGGTTAACCACCTAAGCGCGCGGTCGAACTGTAGATGGGTGACCGCGAAAGTACTTTAATTTCTGAGCGTCTCCGTGCTTCGGAGGGCACGCAATTTTCGACTGCACGTTTGGCGCAGCGGAACACGATGGTACGACGTGACGTTGCCAACTGTTGTGGCAGTTGGCCGATACGTAATTAGCGACACATAGCGTGTTAGTTCAGCAAACTTGATTCTTTACAGAGTAGGTTGAAATGCTTGGTTAAATATTTCATTGTTTCATATAGCGTCGGTTTAGTATACGTAGGACAATGCCTTATAGAAACATGTGACGTCTTAGAAACAAATTGTGTTCAGAGACTATGGAACACGGCGGTACGACGCAACGTTGGAAACTGTTGTGGCAGTTAGCCGACACGTAATTACCGACACATAGCGGGTTAGTGGAGCAAACTTGAACGAGCTGATACCTTCTATACACAGTAGGTAGAAATGCTTGTTTAAATATTTCATTGTTTCACATAGCGTCAGTTTAGTATACGTAGGACAATGCCTTATACAAACATGTGACGTCATAGAAACAAATTGTTGTTAAAAACAATGGAACACGGCGGTACGAAGCGGCGGAGCGGCGTTACAAACTGTTGTAGCAGTTAGCCGATACGTAATTACCGCCACGTAGCGTGTTAGTTGAGCAAACTGGAACGAGCTGTACATTTCATAGAGTGTACGTTGTAATGCTTGGTTAAATATTTTATTGTTTCGCATAGCATCGGTTTATTATACGTAGGACAATGCCTTATACAAACATGTGACGTCATAGGAACAAATTGTGTTCAGAGACTATGGAACACGGCGGTACGACGCAACGTTGAAAACTGTTGCGGCAGTTAGCCGATACGTAATTACCGACACATAGCGTGTTAGTGGAGCAAACTTGAACGAGCTGATACCTTCTATACACAGTAGGTAGAAATGCTTGTTTAAATATTTCATTGTTTCACATAGCGTCAGTTAAGTATACGTAGGACAATGCCTTATACAAACATGTGACGTCATAGAAACAAATTGTTGTTAAAAACAATGGAACACGGCGGTACGAAGCGGCGGCGTTACAAACTGTTGTGGCAGTTAGCCGATACGTAATTACCGCCACGTAGCGTGTTAGTTGAGCAAACTGGAACGAGCTGTACATTTCATACAGTGTACGTTGTAATGCTTGGTTAAATATTTTATTGTTTCGCATAGCATCGGTTTATTATACGTAGGACAATGCCTTATACAAACATGTGACGTCATAGAAACTAATTGTGTTCAGAGACTATGGAACACGGCGGTACGACGCAATCTTACAATCTGTTGTGTCAGTAAGCCGATACGTAATTACGACACATAGCGTGTTAGTTCAGCAAACTTGAACGAGCTGGTACATTCTTTACAGAGTAGGTTGAAATGCTTGGGTAAATATTTCATTGTTTCGCATAGCGTCGCTTTAGTATACGTAGGGCAATGCCTTATACAAACATGAGACATCATAGAAACAAATTGTGTTCAGAGACTATGGAACAAGGCGGTACGACGCAACGTTGAAAACTGTTGCGGCAGTTAGCCGATACGTAATTACCGACACATAGCGTGTTAGTTCAGCAAACTTGAACGAGCTTATACCACAGAATAAAAAGTACTTACTTATACCTTCTATACAGAGTAAGTTAAAATGCTTGGTTAAATATTTCATTGTTTCGCATAGCGTTGGTTTACTATACGTAGGACAATGCCTTATACAAACATGTGACGTCATAGAAACAAATTGTGTTCAGAGACTACGGAACACGATGGTACGACGCAACGTTGCAAACTGTTGTGGCAGTTAACCGATACGTAATTACCGACACGTAGCGTGTTAGTTGAGCAAACTTGAACGAGCTGATACCTTCTATACAGAGTAGGTAGAAATGCTTGTTTAAATATTTCATTGTTTCGCATAGCGTCGGTTTTTCATACGTAGGACAATGCCTTATACAAACATGTGACGTCATAGAAACAAATTGTGTACAGAGTCTACGGAACATGGCGGTACGATGTTACGTTGCAAACTGTTGTGGCAGTTAGCCGATACGTAATTACCGACACGTAGCGTGTTAGTTGAGCAAACTTGAACGAGCTTATACATTCTATACAGAGTAGGTTGAAATGCTTGGTTAAATATTTCAGTGCTGATTAGAAATGTAATCCCCGAGACTAAAATACAATAACCAATAAGGAACGGTCAGTCTCCCGGTATTTTCTCTTTTAATACCAACTCAGCTTGCTCTCATGTATGGGTATTATTATTTAAGTTCTCAATTTTTTTCTATCTTAAGGCTGATTTTAGAAACTACATTTAACTTATTACACCCACCACATAAAAAAACAAATTATAATAGGTATGGTTTTCACCATTATATCATCCGATAAACGTCCACTCTTGGACATAGCCACCCCAAAGAGCTTCTCTTAATTGTGTTATAATAACCAAGGTTGGCAGATTGGTTGGCGATAGCAGTATGGTGCTAATAGTACTCAGAGGGATGTTGCCCGCTCTCTCGTAGATATTCCCTCGGAACGATTTCTATCCCAACCCAAACGGGGTGGTTTTACGATATTTTAAATTTTGGTGATACGGTTAGGTACACTGTTGAACTGACTATTGATTTAATTTTGTTATACTTATTTACATGAACAAAAGAAATAGAATAGTCATAATAAGTACTACTCCACTTGTACTGTGGGTTGTACTACTCTGTAGTACGACCAAGCGAGCTACAGGAAACATATTGCAAAACTATTCCTTGTAAAAAAAGTTTTATACTAAAACAAAGGCTCCATATACTACTCGAAGCACAAAATGTGTGAAGATCAATTATTCCCACAGACCCACATTTAAAAACCTTAAAGTTTAGGAGGAGTTCAATCTTAACTTACGAATGTACTATACTATACATTTAAAAATAAGGTAAATTTATGATGCGAAAAATACTGATACTTTATTCAGGTATATTAAAAATAAACCCCAATAGAAAAGCTACTAGAAAAGTTGCACGACGGACCTCATTTTCCATGTTTTATTGCATCTAGGAAAGCTCTAGGAATACTAAATAGAAAATCGTATCTTCCCCTTAGTATACCGTAACAGGTACCTGGGCGAGTAAATTCAATTCATTTTGCTCACATAATAATGCTCACATATTAATGTTGTAAAGACAGATGCACTCTCTATTCCCTCATAGTTCTTATCGCAACGGACGGCTATACAACACTACCAGGAAGAGATCAAGCACGGGATCGACGACTTAACGACGGCTCCGAGCAAGGGCTTCTAACAGCACCAAAGTCCAGGTCGCTACTAGGAGTTTTTCTTTGAGTTTAAAATGAGATGGTAACAATAATATACCAGAATTATACCATTGTCCGATTACGGGTTAAAATATGGGTAGCAAACACCTCATTTTAACTCTAAAGTGCTGAACCTGTGACTAATTATGGGTAAACCCATTTTAGATATGATGACTCAAGGTCATCATATATACGCATTAGCTAAACTACAACCTGTAAATATTTTAGTAACAAATACAAAGTTCTAGGTAAGGAAACATAGAAACCACACCCTTTGATCCCCAATATGAACTTAACCGCCGTTTATACAATAGCTTACGATCTCGCCGTCTGTAATTGTAGATAACTTTCACTAAACGTGAAACGTGACCCAAGTTCAAACAGTTTTAAGCTATCAGATTCGTAGCCCTAGAATTAATTCAAAATTGAAGCCTTTATATATTTGGAAACGACCCAATTTTGAATCGAATTGCAATATTCGATTGGCAATTCAAGAACGTAAGAAAATTAATTTGTTCATCTTTGATATTGATAATGGTACTCAGTTTTCATAACCAAATATTTTAAAAAGATTGAATTGTTCAGCTTTTTAGACGTAGGTACGCTTCGTAAGCCTAATTTTAAGTTTGACTCTAGTCTAGTCTTGTCATAGTTTAGAGTATAATACATATAATAATATCCTGGGACATTATTCATGCATGGCCTTCTGATCCCTAACTAAGCAGAGCTTGTACTATGGATATAAAAAAAACTGATATATTATACAAATATCTGTCCTGGGTTGGAATCGAACCCACAACCTGCGGCGTGAAAGGCAAGCATTTTCCAACCAAGCCATAAGCCGTAAGATTTTTGGGCCTATTCGGCACTGAAGCAAATATTTAAGAAGTAATCCGATAAAGTACAACATAGTATTGTACTGCGCTACAAAAAAGCACTACATCTCCACAATAATTCGCGAAAATAGTGTAGCAAAAAATCTGTTCTCCTATAACAACAAAGACATTTGGAAAAGTGACCTAAGTAGGATCTTTTAATAATAATAATATCCTGGGACATTATTTACACACGGCCATCTCATCCTAAACTGAGCAGAGCACTATGGAATCCAGATAACTGATATAATACTTTTCTTTTGCAAATACATACTTATATCGCCTTTTTATTTATGTTTGTATTTATTTTATTTTATTTATGTTTCTTTAGTTGATAAGTTAGGTTATTTCAATAATAATAATAATATGTTAATCTTGTACCTAGTATTGAATAAATGTTTATACAATCTTATATCGATAATTACACCCAGATAAAGGACAAACAGAACAGTTAATGCGCACAAATATCTGTCCCGGTTAGGAATTGAACTTACAACCTGCGGCGTGAAAGGTTAGCATTTTCCAACCAAGCCAACCGGCCCCTAAGATCTTTTGGGCTCATTCAGCTACAACATAGTATTGATCTACGCTACAAAAAATCACCACGTCTCCAAACCGGTACGGGAACAATATCGTAGCAAAGAATCTGTTCTCATATACCAACAGGTGGTGCTATCAAAGACATTCGGAAAAGTGACCTAAGTAGGATCTTATAGGCACAATCAGCACCGAATGCAATATTCAAGGAATAATCTGATAAACTTCGCCTGAACGATTTTATATTCCAAATCGCTAAAAGGGATTCGTGAAACAGATGTCTCACTTCAGTTAATCTTTTGAAATGAATACTGGTGTAATCCAATTTATGCAATGATTTAGGCATAGATTGTAATTATATTTAGGTTTCTTATTATTTATATGGGTTAGTTAGCGTACAAGACTCAAAATTGTGTGGTGCCGACAACCTCCTCTCATACCATGTAAGACGTAGAAGTTATCGCAAAGGGATATCTACCAGAAAACGGACAGCGACATCACTCTGAGAACTATGAGCATCAAACTGTGATCAAAAAGGTTAAGGTTTTCTGGAAGAGATATACTAAATGTGATAAGATTGCCTAATAATTTCGTAAATGTTAAGGTTAAGGTTTCCTGGGAGAGATCGGTGACTGTGATAAGATTACACATGTTTATATTTTGATGTTGTACAAATGTAGCATATATAAGAGACAGAGCGAATATAGAATTTTTGATAATTAATGTTTACCATTCAAATTGTTTATGCAGAATCAGTTAACACAGAATAATTAAATTCAAAGATTTATCACGTTTATTCGAAAAATCGTTTATCGGAACTTTGCTAACGTGAACAAAACTGGCTTCTGTGTCAACTTTTAAAGTTCATTTTGTGTTCTTTTTCCGTTGCATAAATTGATTCAAATGAAAACGGTTTCGAAATATTCTAGCCAATAAGATCAACCGAGATCACATGAGTTTTTGTACTGTTTAGGGGCTAGATTCACCAATTCGTAAGCCAATTTTACGTTTCATAGCCCGTGTTCAGACTTCGTTTGAGTAATTTCACGCAGGTCCAGAAGAAAAATAATCTATTACTAGTTTTTATCTAGGTTAATGGAATGCATTCGAATATAGAATTTGAGGATCGGGGGCTCATTGCCGGAAAAGATATCCAAAGCAATTCAATTTAGATCAGTTGGTTTCTTGTCGGACTTTGACTGGAAAAAGAGAATAAAAGAAGGTTTTATAGAAGAAGGAGATCTTACGATTTGAACATATTATGGGGCAATAATTGTTGCACAAATCTATTCTGTTGGAGTTGTGTGTGATAGATATCTTGCAAAAACTAATTTTCCTTGGGATGAGACGATATCAATTTTTACCCTTGTGTAATCTGCCATTACGAAGTATTAGAGCTAATTTGGGGAACACCTACATAGATAAACATAATTATCAAGATATGTTTACACTTCTTTTTTATTTATAATTTTAATGGAAGGTATAAAAATAAGAACAATGTCTTCATGGTCGAATATCGAGACTATATAGCCATTTGCGCAGAATATATTTGATGCACAAATGTTTGAACATACACAGGGGCACTTTCCATTCCACCACTCTCATGCCTCGATGGGCCCACTAGCGACACGACCGGAAAGAGATTAGGTACAGGACCGACGTATTTACGTGCCCTACAAAGCACGAGGGTACTACCAACACCCTGAATTCGGGTTGATACTAAATAATCGGTAAAACCCGTCAACGATAATTGTAGCGATTATGGCATTCCCCAAAATGAAGCCTTATTGGCTAGTACCCAAGGCTTTATTTTGGGGTGAGCCTTTGACCAGCCGTGTGGACGTCTTTCGTGTTGACATGATCATACATTTATGTTAAAGTTAAGGTAAAAATGATTAGATATAATTTTAGATCTACAGAATACATTTTCCATAACGTTTTCCAATTTCCCCACAGTTCAAATACAATTAATTTTTGAATCCCTTATGATAGGTAAGTATTATCTGCACCAGGAAAACCAACCTGAAGCCATTCGTAATAGCAATTACCTCGCGAATTTGATTCGTCCTTCAGTGACTCTTTTATCGTATTTGGGGGACACATGCGATCTAACAGAAATAAATGCGAATATTTTAGACGCATAAGCACCAGTTGCTGAGGTTTTGATTAGAACTCTTTTTATATTGATTAATATCGTGTTACCATAAAATTATAACGTGAGTGTGGCTGTATACATTTATAAATAAATATCTTAGGGTAGTTAACACACTGCCATCTGAATCCAAATTAGGCAGGGCCAGTACTAAGGGAACGGGACAACTGATAAACATCCTTATTTCTAAATGTGTAATTAATTGCGATTTACAATTTATCTACGACATGTATATGTCATGAATTCTTCTGTGTCCCAGTCCCAGTCACAGAAGAATTACTCATGCTCATCATTATCGAATAAGACTGCTATATGACAAAAATAGAAGATTAACAAGAATTGCTATGTCTAAGGACGACACTCAACATATTTGAAGCTGTCTATATAATGTCTGACGGTCAGGTATTGGCAGAATGTTTGCGTTTCCGTGAGAATGATGTATGATTGTGTTTTTAAAGGATTTTTTTTGTGTTCGCTTATTAATATTTATATGATTATTGTAGGTAATACTGTAATTAATCTTCTAACAGTTCAGAAAACACCCAGAACAAGACAAATAGTATGGGTACGCGTCCACCTTCGACCACAAGTTCACATACCATCAGGTGAGATCGTGATTAAGCGCTAAACCTTCGAGCACAAAATAAAAAGAAAAATACACTAATATTTGTCTTGCGCGAGGTGTGAATCCGTAACCTTTAGGAGGCAAGTTTACTTCGAATCGAGTCACGGCGGTGAAAAATCCTCAGACAGCTAACATAAATAAAAAACTAAGCTTGAAGTAGCCTAAACGCTACTCACATAATACAAAATTACGTCACAAAATATTTTATCAAATTTTGTTAGGCTGCATATACCTAGCCATACATGTCAGTTTAAGTTCGACGTCACATTTTATTGGCAGCCATAAACAGTGCAATAAAACGGACCTGTGACGATCGACAGGTTATTGCGGCATTTTATTTGAACACACGTAGAAACTGGGAATATTGTTTATTAGGTGCGTGTGTTCTGATGAAATATAGCAGTGGCAAAGGGAATTTCACGATTATTATCGATAACCCTCTCATCAGAAATGTATGTCACTTGAATATGGCCAGCTGTAACGATATATGCTGACATTAAGATGACAATGTACGATTCTAGGAAGGACTAGTTCTTAGAGCTTTGTCTTGGTTAAGGTATACTTAGGTAGGTATAGCGCTTCGACCCTTCGGGATCCTTTGAACTAAGTTCTTAGAGCTTCTTTCTGTAACATAGTATTAGACCTAGATCGATAGTATTACACTATTCTGCTGAATTGTGAGCTTGACGACTACAATAGTATGTTAATACCTCAGTGCTAAATAAATTTCATTATTTCAATCACTAGTAGTTATCAAATTTCAAACAGGCATACACCGCTTCCCATCAATTCACGACAGTTACGACTTCACTTAAGAAATAGATCTAGTTGGCACTAGTAGGCCCCACCTTTCTAAAATTTTGTTACAAAAGTATTGTAGACTAGCTGTGCCCCACGGTTTTACCCACATTAAACTTTATAAATTATACATACATACATAGACTCACGCCTGTTTCCCAGAGGGGTAGGCAGAGACAACGGACTTCCATTTGTCACGATCCTTGCATACCACTTTCGCTTCGTTTACTGATATAATATTCTTCATACATGCTCGCCGGTTTAGGGTACTTCAGACCTGACCTTTCTTAAGTACGTCTCCGATTTGATCAGAGAATGTTCTACGAGGTCTTCCCCTTCCGGTTGTACCATTCACACAGGCCAGGTATACTTCTATCTTTAGAAATTATAGCCTTTGTGTAATTCGGATATATAAGCTATATTGCTATAAAGTTTCACTAAAATCCGTTCGGTAGCTTGCGTGGAAGAGTAACAAACATCCATATATCCACATTCACAAACTTTCGTATTTATAATATTAGTAGGCATACTGGCTAAAAGGCCAATAAAAAAAATAGGTACTCAACCAAATAACTCTAATTAATTCTTAGTTATATTACGTTTTATACATTTGGCAATTCAAATCAATAGGATTATTACGGGAAGAATGAATCTCTTCAAAAATAAGTATCCTGCCCAATTTATTTTTAATTGGACTCTTCTTTACAGAATAAGATATTAAGTCTTTTCAATAAATGGTTCTTTCAGACACTATTAAGTTGTAAATTAAAATATTTGATCAATTTCCACACTTAATATTAAGTTTACCCAGCCAGTGAGCCTCCTTCGTTGTGTATTTCATTATTGTCGATAACAAGTAATATTGTTTTCTATTTAAGAAGGCGACAAACGAGCAAGTGGGTCACCTGGTGGTAAGTGATCACCGCCGCCCATGGATACTCGCAATACCACAGGCGAGTGCGTTGCCGGCCTTGCAAGGTCCGCAAATAAGTTTTGCTGACCCTCTCCACCGAACATCCCGATGAGCTCTGGCGACCTTACTCCCACTCAGAAACACAACATCAAATTATTAATGTTAATATTAAGGAATGTCTTCTGTAAGGTGGACGGACTTCCCCAGTCGGGCTGCTCTTTGAGCGAATGAACGCTGTACCCTACCTCTACTAATCATAAATCCTACCAGTTAGACCTAAGAAAACTACTAGTATCGAAATCTAACAATGTAATCTTAAGGACCGTTTTTCATTATTAATTTACGTACATTGATACGTATGTACATACAAATATTACTCTTTTCATAGTACATAATAATTAATAAAGATAATGGTCTACCAAAGTCGTCTCGATTTGACCCAAAAAAAAAGAAGATTTATTTTACTGCAAAGCGGGCTAGACTAGTCCTATATCGCCTATAAAGGCCTTTACGAATTCACAAACATGAAATTCTCGGACAGTTATAATAAAACTATTCACTGGTAATACAATTAGTTAAATAAACTACGAAGTCCACCTCACGTGCAGTCATTTTTCGCCAATTATATGCCATGAACTACATTGAAATCAATAAAGTAATTTTCTAAAATAGACTACGTTTACACATAAATGCATTTAGCACGCTTGCCTGTTAATAATACAATTTCAAAAGTAGGACTTACTGTAATTATATACATACTAATAAAGTATTGGTTTATCACTTATTTAGATTCGAATTTCGCCGAACTTCCCCGTACTCAAAGAGAAGCCGTCAAAGGAAGTGAACGATCTACAGAGAGCCCACCGTTCTCCTTATATGTATTCTACCGCTAATATAATAATAGACTGTTTGGTTCCCAGCACAGAAAGAATATCAGGGCTTACATCCCGTGGGTGTCGTAAAAGGCCACTAAGGGATACAACAGGTAGTCAGTCAGCTGCGTCACTTGTGCACTGGCTACCACCTAACTGCGGTCGCCGACTCGCATGCCAAGCGGGGAACGTAGTGAAAACATTTGGTGAGGCCTATTCCCAGCAGTGGACGATGATAATGATAATAAACTGGATGCAGAAGAATTGTTTGACTTGATCACATCTTCCCACGAAACTACATCATGTTGACATTAGGATTCATCATCATCATAAATAAAAAGATCGCTGCAGTTCCAGTAAAATTTTCGACACAAACTATTTCGATTCATGCAAAAGGAGTTTTCGCGTGGGAAATTGATCCAGCTATATATATATATATATATATATATATATATATATATATATATATCACGTCTGGGAAAACTCACTTTCCCGAACTGTTTAGTGCAACTTTTTACGTTCCACGTTGATCTTGCGATTGTATAAAAGCCACAAGAAGATTCAAATTAGAGGTCGGCCCAAAAAGAAACTGTCGTATTTTCCTCACCCAGTCTGGAAGATTGCGCAGTTACACCCCCACGTCAAACCGTAGGTCCTACACCTGATCTGGGCCTCTAGCACGAGTTCCTGCAGTTTACTTACTCGATCACACGTACAGTTTCTCCCATACATTGAGCACCAGCGCCTCTCGCGGAAACTATTAAGAACTAAAATTCTGGTGCTCAATGTATGGGACGAAACTGTACGTGTGGTCGAGTAAGTAAACTGCAGGAACTCGCGCTAGAGGCCCAGATCAGGTGTAGGACCTACGGTTTGACGTTTGCGTTCTTCCGATCTCTATGGAAGATGCAGTCGGTTCATCAGCCCTTAGCCGAATCCTTGTTTTGGTTTTTGTATGTTGAGGGTTTGTGTATTTTTTATGAGTTATACGAGTATAGATATTAATTAATATTTATTTGATTTTTCATTAATTGATATTTTGAATAATTTATTTATAGATACAATTTGGAGTTTGTCCTTTTTATGTTTCGTTAATATAACTTTTCATATTGACTTAAATATGCTATTATTTTGTTTATTTAAATCTATACATATAATAAAGTCGTAGGAAAGTCAAAACTGTACATTGAATATTTTTTACAAAGGATACTTGGGGCGTGATCTACAATCGTTATCAAAGCCAAAAATATAGTTTTTAGAATTTTTGTCTGTTTATCTGTTTGTCTGTATGTATGTCCGGGCTAAACTCAAAAAGTACTGAATGGATTTACTTCAAATTTTGCATGAATATTGCTAAGAAGTCGGGTCAACATATAGGCTACATATTATAACGCTATCCCCTACGGGGGGGAGCTGTGATAATTTATAAAATTGAACGCGGGTAAAACCGCGGGGCACAGCTAGTATTTAATAAATTACGCTCTTGCATTAGTTACTATTTTAGGAGTTGTTAACTGTTTATTGTTATTTCATGATCAAAAAGCTATGCCAGTAGTTTATGAAATTAAGGTATAAATATAGTGCACACCCTCGTGCATACAATGTACTGCATAGTTGGATAATTTGTGTATAAAGTGGATATAGAGCACTCTATATGCACCTATATACATATAGGAAAATGTAGGATAATGTTACGACTAAATACATTTAAGGCGTACGAAATAAATGTAATTTTTTCGATTATATTCATTCAACCAGCTAATTAATATTCCTATGGACTAATGGACACATGACCCAAATAATTTCTCTTTGTATATGAGAAGATAATATCAAACCCTTAAATTATTGTTTTATACGATCCTTTTGTCCTTCAACCTTTATAATCGAATGAGATTATCATATAATTAAATACCATTTTGCTACCTTTCTGTTTTAATTTATTTAATCAATTAAAGTACGAGGCTATTTTTAAGTAATTTAAAAGCCTTTACTTTTATGTCTACTCTATATTAATAATATCCTGGGACATTATTCACACACGGCCATCTGATCCCAAACTAAGCAGACTTGTGCTATGAAAACCAGATAACTAATATTGTACATATCCTATTTTTCTTATGTAAATACCTACCTATATAGATAATTACATTCAGACTCAGGATAAACATACATGTTCATGCACACAAATGTCTGTCCAGGGTAGGAATCGAACCCATGGCCTGCGGCGTGAAAGGCAAGTATTCACGTTAATATTAGTAGTAATTTATTTAATCGTCAACCATTATGACCATACCGAACAAAGGCGTCCCCAAAAGATCTCCATGGTGGAATTGTGTCCATTATTTGGAGCGATATGCCATACTCTACCGTTGGTAGATGCGTTGTCGATCACAGTATGATGGTTGGTTATAGTACACAGAGACTGCTGCCCGTGCTCCGGTAAATTTTCCCTCGGGATGAAATTAACGTCCCCTACTGGATCCCGACTGATGATGATGATGACTGGATCCGATGAGGTGGTCACATTCTTTGCCGTCAATCACACATCAGTAGACATTTACATAGTTACTCCCTGTACCCCTCGGTTTTACCCGCGTTAAATTTTATAAATTATCACAGCTCCTCCCCGTATGCGATAGCGTGATAATATGTAACCTATATGTTGACCCGATCTCTTATTTATTCATGCAAAATTTGAAGTAAATCCATGCAGTACTTTTTGAGTTTAGCCCGGACATACATATATATAAACAGAAAAAAAAATCTTAAAACTATATTTTTGGCTTCAATATCGATTGTAGATCACGCCCCAAGCATCACTTAAAAAAAATATTCAATGTACAGTTTTGACTTTCCTACGATTTTACTATATGTATAGATACAATTAGACATAGCCGGCATTTGAAATTATTTAAGAAAATTTTATCTATTGTAGGTGCAAAGAATTAATAAATATATCTAAATGAAAATGCATAGGAATCCCTTTGCATTCGGCTTCCACGTCGATCTGGCGCGATCAACTTCAGGGAGACCCTGAACCTGAGTTAAAAAATATTCATAATATTTTCCTGGAAATAAAACACTTAGTAACAGCACGGAGACAGAAAATTGGCGGTACTAAACGCCCGGGCCTTGAAGGAGACGTAAAGCTAAGTATGGGACCTGTACCTGACCTATTCGCGCGACCCGCGTCTGACCTATTACTGTTCGTACGGATAGGCATCCCAGCGTATTATGACAGTAAGACAATTTATTACCTACCTGTGTTTTAAGCCGTGCTCTGTAACATGTTCTGCTAAGTTTACTAATCTCCATTGAGATGCCGTATTCCAAGTTCGACGAGAAAGAACATTATGGTTGTAAACCAAAATGCTTGCAACAGACTCGTCAGTATGTACGTGAACCACTCCTGCATGATGCATAGTTAAAACATATGAATGAATGAATGAATTAAATATTTGTTTGTTAAATTATTGGTACAGGGTTGTTGGATACATTATAAACTTATGCACCTATATTTGACATAGATACGTCGTGCAAAAATTGTATACAATGTCAACTATAAAATAAATAATTTAAAACAAATAAAACGTCAAACACAATGTGAAACACGTAAAACATGTATCATAAAGCGGTGGTATACTTGTAATAATTGTTTGTCTTGTGAGTGTGTAATATCTTTAACTGTATTTACTAAAATTAATTTAAAGTTAAAATTTGTCACTAACAAGTGGACCTTGTTGCCTGTTAATAAATAAATTATTATAAGTATTAGTATATTTCGATATATAAAGTGTGAAAATAGGTGAAAGAGTTATTTATTAATTTTGGAGTATTTTATTTTAATATACAACAATTCAAACCTTTCTTTCAAATAAGTCATCGTAATGAGTGATAGTTTTTAATATATCAGCTATTTTTATTTAATTTTGTTGTAAGGGATCTTGGGTTTTCAAATAAGTATATTAATATTATAATAATAATAATATCTGGGGACAATGTCACACAGATCATCCTAGCCCCAAACTAAGCAAAGCTTGTACTATGGGTACTAGGCGACGATATACATACTTATATAGACAGATAAATACTTATATACATAGAAAACATCCATGACTCAGAAACAAATATTCGTGCCCATCACACAAATTTGAAGTTGAGTTTGCTTGTCTAGCTGTCTGTTTTGTATCTGTCTGTCTGTGCCATTATACTTTAAAAAGGATGGACCGATATTAATACGATACTTCTTATCTATATTTTTATTGCGATGGTACTTCGCTATGTGGTTAGTAAATAGTTGTATATGAAATAAAAATACTTCTAAAATCTGTTATTGTTATCAACAGTTTGTACTTTAAACGAGTGTTTGGATTGTCTCTAGACAAAATAAAATAATCCGAAATTAATAAAGAACTCTTTCACCTATTTTCACACTTTATATATCGAAATATAATAATAATAATACTTATAATAATTTATTTATTAACAGGCAACAAGGTCCACCTTGTTAGTGATAAATATATATTCTTCGAATAAACCATAGACGAGACATTACATACTTTATTTCTTTTTTAGGGTTCCGTACCCAAATGGCAAAAAACGGAACCCTTATAGATTCGTCATGTCTGTCTGTCCGTCCGTATGTCACAGTCACTTTTTTCCGAAACTATAAGAGCTGTACTGTTGAAACTTGGTAAGTAGATGTATTCTGTAAACCGCATTAAGATTTTCATACAAAAATAGAAAAAGAACAATAATTTTGTGGACTCCCTTTTGTAGAACTGAAACTCAATTTTTTTTATCGTAGCCATACATGTGGATCAATGGATAGGTCTTCAAAAATGATATTGAGGTTTTTAATAACATTTTTTTCTAAACTGAATAGTTTGCGCGAGAGACACTTCCAAAGTGGTAAAATGAGCCCCCCCCCCTCCCCCCCAACTTCTAAAATAAGGGAATGATAAAATTAAAAAATATATATGATGTACATTACCATTCAAACTTCCACCAAAAATTGGTTTGAACGAGATCTAGTAAGTAGTTTTTTTTAATACGTCATAAACCGCGAACCGCAATTTACCTTTCATTTAATCAACATCATTGTACCACCTCTTACAAAGATCATAAATGACTGTCTGCAAAATGGAGTGTTCCCTGACGTCCTTAAAAAGGCAGAAGTTTGTCCAATCTATAAGAGTGGGGACAGAAATCGTATCAACAATTATAGACCTATATCTATTTTACCAGCACTATCAAAAATAATAGAAAAAATTATAAATTCACGATTTGTTAATTATTTAGAAAAAAATAACTTGCTTTCAGTTAACCAATACGGTTTTCGACAGGGAAAATCAACTGAGCAAGCTGTTAACAAACTTATTAAATTTGTTGTCTCTAACTTAGATAAAAAGAAAAAATGTCTGACTATCTTTCTAGATCTTGCTAAGGCATTTGATACGATTTCTGTTTCCCTCTTACTAGAAAAACTCGAAAGATTGGGAGTTAGAGGTACACAGCTGAAACTTTTTTCTAGTTACCTGAGTGGCCGGTCTCAGTGTGTCCGAGTAGGAAAATATAAAAGTTCTCACCTCATGGTCACTCACGGCGTACCACAAGGCAGCATACTTGGACCTACGTTATTTCTTATATATATATAGATGGTCTCACGAGTCTTGAAGTTACCCATGGGGAAATCATATCTTTTGCAGATGATACTGCCCTTACTTTTGCTGCTAATACATGGGAAGAGGCTTTCAGTGCTGCACAGCGGGGCTTCGATACCGTGAGAAAGTGGCTTCAGAGAAATATTCTCACATTAAATGTCGACAAAACCAAGTATATCTGCTTTAGCATAAAAAAATTAACTGAGGATGGCATCGTGCAAAATATCACATCGCACGAGTGTCTCTCGGAAAAAAATTGCAAGTGTCTTCCACTGGAACGAGTCGATACAATAAAATATTTAGGAGTTAACATAGACAGCAATCTACATTTCAAAGAACACATTAGGTTGCTATGCGGTAGAATTAGAAAGCTGATATATATATTTAAAAACTTAAGGCACATTGCTGACTTTAAGTTGCTAAAGCAGATATACTATGCCCTCTGTCAATCACTTCTTACATATTGCCTATCATCTTGGGGAGGAACGTCAAAAACCACTTTAAAGTCTATCGAGGTGGCCCAGCGTGCAGTACTGAAAGTCGCTACGTTCAAGCCCATTAGATTCTCTACAACAACATTATATGAAAAATGGGAGGTTTTGACCGTGAGACAATTATACATGTTAAGCGTTGTCCTCCTACAACACAGTAAGTTAAGTTACACACCATTACTCCTACAAAAACGAAGAAAAGACATAGTATGCGAGAGAACTAAGCTGTCTAACACTACATTTTGTCAACGATTTGCCCACTCCATTGGACCATTACTTTACAATAGGTTGAACAGAATTCTAAACATATACCCATTAACAAAAATACAATGTAAGAAGAAACTTACCGAATACCTGAAAAGTCTTACCTATGAACAGACTGAACTCCTACTGCAAATAACATCCTAAAAAAACCTAAGCAATACGATAGTACATACATTTCTCATAAAACACACACACTCACACAAACGCCCACATGCTCACTCACATTACTACAAAAAACATAACACTACACAATATCACACACAACACCACACACAACCTCTTACACACCAGTCACATACATTCTCATCCCACACAAATAAGAGGACCTGCATGCAAACACTACACAAACGTTTTTATGATGTTTTACTTTTCTTTTAATTCCTTTTGCATTGTAAGAAAATACATTACAAATTATTAATTTGATTATATTCAGGATATAACATGTAACATATGATTATGAAATTATGTAAATGGCTTAAATAAATGTACAATACTCGAGGGGTTGGGCGCTGATAGCCGAAATACAGGCTCTGCCTAGTTCGGCTACAGATGACTATACCATTTAATCTGACCTAAATTAGCCTGTTAAAATATTTTGTAACTTAGGCTTAAGTTTTTTGAACAATAAACATTATTATTAACTAAAATACTTGCTGCTACGGAACCCTTCATGGGCGAGTCCGACTCGCACTTGGCCGGTTTTTTCTTAACTTTAATGTCGTCCAATTTACGAACAAATAACTAAATACCGAGCTTTTTCCCGTTTTGTAGGAAACCACATGTTGGTTTCCAACAAAACGAGTAAAAGCTGAGTACTAAGTACTTTAATACATACAAGTGTGATTTTAGTCCTGAATTTTACAGGAATCAATTCACAGTACGATTCCAAATCGCCCTTCAAAGTTAGAAAACTGTATTATAACGAGATTCACGACTACAACGTACCAAAATATAAATTTATTTTCCGTCACTAAATGTGACACAACATTACCTGTTCACAAAATTTAAATAACACTTAATTAAAATCCAAAATATAAACTAAAATTGAGGTAGACGCGAAGAAAATTATTAGGCATCCCAAGGACAAAAATTAACTTACCAATCATTATATCCGGCGACGACTTCCTAAATCCTCACTTCGTACGCAATACTTTTTCAAAAGTTTATTGCACGGGGAAAACAAAGAGAAAAATTGAGGAACAAACTACGAAAATTCTAAAATGCAATGTCCATTCAAGAAGAGCAAGTAAAAGCGCAATAAAAATTGTGCTCTTTGTACCTAAATAGGATAGGATTTTGATATGGAAGTTCGCGCGTTGAGTGTCCCGAACCGACTGAGTTCCATCCGGGATGGCTTTTCCCAATTTCACATTTTCCATGAAAGTACAACTTTGGGAAGGATGCTACTTCTCTCTCTGGCTTAACTTAATACAACTTCACCGTCGGTGGCGCCATCTAGTTTGTTTTTAAGTAAGTGGGTGCGACATCTGTGGCGTGTAGTATAACTAAATGGTTCTACAGTTATCAAGCTGAGTCAGTATGAAGGCGCGTTGGTAGATGAATAATCTGCCTAAAGATGGCACTATTACAATGAAGTTAAAACGCAAATAATTTAAATACCACAGTATTATTTTGCTGACTTATTATGTTTATTAATGTACAAATGGAGAATAATTAACAACTAAGCTATAATTTACACATTAAACGATCCGAAAAATAGCGTTCTTGTTATATTAAATTTTATTATATTTATTTATAGTCGGTGTCCCCACAACGTATAGGTAGTTAGTAAATTATCTTTTTTATCTGTGATTATAATGTGCTCATTCGCTTTCACTGTTTTGCTTAAATTTTTATTAGTTTTAACCCAATTATAAAAACAAATGGTGTAGTATAGTATGTATGATGTAGTAGTTAATATTGTAGTAGGTAATAATGTAGTAGGTAAAAATGTAGTAGGTAATATTATGATGATGAAATAATGAAACAAATACTACGCATTATATATTCAAATTTGATAAAATAATGAAATTTATTTACTTGTCAAGCTCACAATAAAGTGGTACCTAAATATTTTTCCTTTATTTTAGTTTTTAGTTTTTAAATATTATATTACTATTCTTAAAAAGTCATCATCGAAATCATCAGCGAAATGACATCCACTGTTAGACAAAGGCCTCCCCAAAATATTACCACAATGGAGGGATATGCCATAATCGCCACGCCGTCTGCCAGGCGATGGTTGGCGATCGCAGTAGTAGTCGCGAGATGCTGCAGCCCGTTCTCTGGTACCCCGGGACGGTTTCTAGGCCCCCACTCGGAAATACCCCTAATAAGTATACATTGCATAATAACGTTTATTTTTGTTTAAAAAAATATAAACAGACTTCAACTTTTATTTTGACCAAATTTATCATATACATATATAGAGAGAAAGCAGTTCCTCTGCTTTCGGAATGTCCCGTATAAATTTCGATAAACCGATAAAAAATCGATTCACAATCAAGAACAACAATCGATAAGAAATTGCGTAACATAAATACTAAAAAAACATACGGTATTCCAACTGAATACCTTCTTCTTTCGAAGTAGGTATGTTAAAAACCTACAAAAATATAATAATTAGTAATTTTCCTTTATCCCTAGTGTCTAGAATTGAACAAGTCGCCTAGTAGGCTAATATGGCTTAACGACTGTTATCTATCTATCAACTACAACCGGGAATGACAGCTTAACTTCTCCACATGGCCTTCGTGGTCTAGTTAAGCTGTCACACTACGGACTACAGTTACTCTCATCGGTCTCACCAGTATCTATGTCTCGTAGCCAGATGCTCTCAAAAATCCTTGATTGGCGACGTTAAGCAACTAGGCTCGCGGTCAGTCCATAGATGGGTGACCGCCATAGTGGTTTATTTTCTGAGCTTCTCCGTGCTTCGGAGGGCACGTTAAGCTGTAGGTCCCGGTTTTAGCCAATAGGCATCAGTCGTTAAAACATGTCAGAGGCCTACTGGGCGGCTTGAATAACTCTGACACTATGGTAACCACTGTCCATACGGGGAACACCCAAATACTCCGAAATATTTTATTCCGAATTTTGATGTTCCGATTTTCAAAAGTCCGAATTTCATAATAACTAAGAACTGTAATGTCTATTATTAAATATCACGAAATTTATCTTTCCGAAAGTCGTAAATACGATTTGTTAGTATTCCGATTTTCATATGTTATAAGAGCCAAATGATCGAAGGGTTGCCGGTCCGAAAAACGACATTCCGAGTTTGAATACTTCGAATAAACTAAAAATCAACACGATGTGCTACAAAATTTTGTGACATAAACGAATGTCTGCCCTACCCTAGAGTGTAATTTAAGCCCGCGTAGGCGCGGAGGGGTGGGGCGGCCCGCGAGCTGAGGAGCAGGTGGTATTGAAACCATCTGCGACGATAAGCTCTTGTGGGGCCGCCCAAACCCCGCAGCGCCGGAGCCGTGACAGAAACAATGCTTGCTGCATGTTGCATGCCTGCTTGCATGTTGCATGCCTTCTTGCTTGCTGCATTCCTGCTTGTATGCTGCATGCCTGCTTGCATGCTGCATACTTGCTTGCATGCTGCATGCCTGCTTGCATGCTGCATGCCTGCTTGCATGCTGCATGCCTGCTTGCATGCTGCATGCCTGCTTGCATGCTGCATGCTTGCTTGCATGCTGCATGCCTGCTTGCATGTTGCATGCCTGCCTGCTTGCATGTTTCATGCAGCCGCCGAGTGCCAGATCCCTCTATTGTTGGTGAATCATTTGGGTTAGGTTAGAACTGTGACCGGGGAAACAAAATATTTTTATTCGTATTGTTGATGTTTCGTATTATCATTAAGTCGGACTTTTTGTTATTCGATCTATTGAAGCTCGGTATTTTGAGAATAGTAATTATAAACGTTAGGAATATTGAAATTTAGGAATTATAAAACTAGGAATAATGATAAGTCGGAGTTGTAATATACGGAATTTTCTACCATTCGGAATTATGAAAGTCGGTTTTTTGAAATTCGTATTTGTGACTGTCGGAATAAAGTTTTTCGTATTAATGTAGTGTACCCGTCCATACGATTAGTAAGTAACTTACTTACTAATCGAATATTTTATTATTTATAATTTATTTATCTTAAATGGCGTTCAAATAAATAAAGGTTAAAAATGACTTTATCAATCGTTAAAAAAAAAAAAAAAACATTATTTATTTGAACGCCATTCACGAAATCGATGTTCGGCGACTTATGAATGAATGAATGAATCTCTTTATTTGCTAAATACAATTCAATAATTTAAATATTTTCCTATAATACTGCGTCACGTTTAGATAAGTTGGACCTAATACAAACTGCATAAGGTTATTATGGGTATTTATTTTGACCTACTCCTGGTTTTATTGAATAAATATTAAATTAAATCGTATGGTTTTACACAATTTCTTAGAATACAAATGACTTTTATTTACTAACAAAGCTTGGAAAATCTAAACCTAACTATCTATATTAGTATAAAATTCTTAATAAACTGCGCTAACAAACCATATCCAATTCCAATTAAATGTATTAATTGTGTTGACAAATATTTACAAGCATTTTCTGTCAATATACAATTAGTAATTTATTATTAACTATTACTTGCTCTTATATAAACATTACTTAAAAACAAAGACCTCAGGACGTTAGGACTCAAACCTCGTATATTTTTAAGACAAATAATCTGGACGGGACGAAGCATAGCAACTATCGTCTGATGGCTTAAGGGAACACAACTGATAGTAAGTTATTAAAACTTACTAACTTATCGTATGGGCAGTGGTTACCCTGGTGTCAGAGTTGTTCAAGCCGCCCAGTAGGCCTCTATCATGGCTTAACGACTGTTGTCTAATGACTACAACCGGGACCGACAGCTTAAAGTGCCCTCCGAAGCACGGAGACGCTGAGAGATTAAACCACTTTTTGGTCATCCATCTATGGAGTGTTTAATGGTTAAGCAACTAGGATCGCGGATCCTAGTTGCTTAACCTCGCCGATCGCTACTGACCGGTGAGTGCAACTAGCTATGAGCGCCGATCGGAAAAAATATTTATACAGCACCATTCTGAAAGCATTCCTTATCGTTAAAGTATCAAAAACAGTTCGTAAATATCGGAGAAAACGCGTACCATACATAGAAAAAATAACAAAAATAAAACGAACAAAAGGCAAAATAAGACTTAGCTTTAAAGCAAGCCAAAGAAGGCAAGAGTTTTTTTCTGGCTTTCTTCTCCGGGTACCTAGGTAGCTACAGAAAGCCGCAGGTTAGCTAGAGTAGGGTCCGCACTGGTGAGGATTGCGTTGGTCCCTTAACAGCTGACCGGTTATCCTGTACCTGTAGTCCATACCACTTCAAACCAGTGATCACACCCCCTTTTAGAATTTCGACTTTTTACTTCAGCGACCCTCTGAACTATTGCCAGAACTCCATAAGGCGACTTACACCTGAGTAAACCTAATAGTACGTTAAGCTACTGGTTGAGGGCCTACTGCGCTAGCCAACCGCTTGGTGTTTTCAATATTTAAATTATAATATAATAGCTCTAGATTAAAAAAGAATTGTAGCTAAGAAATTTGCTATTTATTTAAGGATAAAAAAAATGTGATAAAACAGACCTCACGGATTTAACCGCATATCAGAATTTTCGAAAAATAAAGCGGCCAAATTACGTCTCCATATCACATAGTCTATTACTAGACTAGTAGAGTCAACGGCAAAGTGAATGATCGGCTTCGTTGGACCTTGTACCTAAGCTTACCCAGAATTCGCCATGTGGTTGATGTGGATGACCCCAATTGTTAATAAGGTTGAGAAATTGATTTTCTCCAACACTGTGGTTTGAATTCGAGACCACTGATTCCATGGTCCAAGGGTGTAACCACTATGTTATCTAACTGTGCATAACCAACTATTAAGTTAATTTTATTGGTCAACTTTAGTGCTAGGTGCACACACCGTATTATCTCTGCACCACACAACAGTTCGCTGAGAGGTCCGCTTATTTCTGAATTTATTAAAACCGCCTATGTACATTATTTCTCGTGGTTTTTTATTTATATATTAAAAATTTTAATAAATAAATAAAAAACCATGACTAGAATAATCATCTTGGGTAATATCATTCCAAAGAAAAAGACTGGTAAATATTGCCTATATGATTTAGTCCGCCTATGAACAATATTTTTGTGCTGAGGGTTTAATAAATTAATGAAAAACAAGACTTGAATCAAACCTGGAATCAAACTCTTCATATTTGGTAATATAATACGTAACTATCATTACAAAGACTGGTAGATAGTGCCTATGGCATCAACTTTTGTACTATAGGCTTAATAAATTAATAATTATCACAACACTACAAGCAAAGTCTTCTTATTATAATACTTACCTAAATACCAGTACAAAGACTTGTAGATAGTGCCTATGTACAAAATTTTTGGTACCAATGTTTAATTAATAAATATAAATTCAAAACTAGAGTCGATTACATTTGGTGATATAATACCTAACTACCATTGCAAACACTAGTAGATATTGCCTATAGCATTAAGTCCGCCTACGTACAAGATTTTTGTACTAAAGGTTTAATTAATTAATAAAAGCAAGACTAGAATAAAACTCTCCACATGTGGTAATATAATACCTAACAAACATTACAAAGACTGGTAGATATTGCCTATAGCATTAAGTCCGCCAATGTAGATCCTGTCTTTGTTCTAAAGTTTTAATAAATATATGTACCTCTATATAAAAAACCTCAAGCGGCGTAAGTAGGTACTCCCGCCTAATCGGCAGTTACGTTTTTGAGCCGTTTGGGGTTGAAACTCTAGGGCCATGGGGTCCAGGTGCTCGTTCACTCTTCAAGAGTATCTCTAAAAAATTTATCGCCGCCACACGTGACCAGAGGGCTGGTCTATTTTTTGCACAGAGAATAAGCATTGCCATACAACGTGGCAATACTGCCAGCCTTGGGCACGATAACCTTTTATGCCGATGCGGAGCGCTTAATGGATTGCCTTTAGTTAGTTTATTTTAGTTTAGTTTATAGCATTACAATCAAAATTTCTTATTTAATTTAAGTTTAGATCTAGTTTCCATAAGATTTTATTATCATGTTTTTTCTTCTGTATTTATCAGGTTATAAAAATATATCAGTTTCGCAATTTATATAAAACCAAACTAGAATCAAACTCATCATATTTGGTAATATAATACCTTACTACCACAAAAAGAATGAATGATCAATGAATGACCTTATAAAATATTTGCAATTCATTCGTCATTTTTCCATGTGTTTCAGGGTTTTTCAGCTGAAAACTGTGTAAACAATTCGTATTCATACTATACACATTTAGGTAATTTCACGGACTCAGGCAGCAGGTGTGACGAGGCTTGATAGAGTACGTACCTACTGAGTACCTATATATTTAGAGGCACGTTCAATGTTGCTCATAAAAACCAAAAGCTAGGTCACAGCTTCCTAAAATGGGGAGTTAATAAATGAAGGCGTAGAAGAAACAGTCAAATTCATATTTTTTGTTAGATTCTCGATTTTCATCCAAGATTATTTTCAGGGCATATCCTCGGTTTTTGGACAGAATACCTACATACATACATATATGACGAGCCGGTTGGCGTGGTTGGTGAATGCTTGCCTTTCACGCCGCAGGTCGTGAGTTCGTTTCCCACCCAGAACAGATATTTGTGTGAACATGTCTGTTTGTCCTGAATCTAGGTGTAATTATAATAAGTAATAATTATGTCAATTATCTGGTTTCCATAGTATAAGGTCTGCTTTGTTTGGGATCAGATGACCGTGTGTGAATAATGTCCCAGGATGTAATTGTTATTATATTAGGACTATTTGATCTAATAAGAAGGTTTTCTTCGTATTATGGAAACTAACTTCAAACACTATAACATAAATAATAAGTGAGCGTAGCGAACCCAAACAAAACCACCTTTACAAAAAAAAATAATGATCGTATAACGTTGAAATTAAATATAATGAAATCTCATTAAACAATATTAAAGATTTATTGGAATGGGAATGGGACAATCGGAAGGGGAAGACCTCGTCGAACATTCTCTGACCAAATTGGAGACGTTTTCAAGAAAGGACAGGTCAGGAGTACCCTAATCTGGCGAGCATGTATGAAGAATATAATGACAGTAATCGAGGCAATAGAGGTATGCAAAGATCGTAACAAATGGAAATCCGGTGTCTCTGCCTACCCCTCTGGGAAACGGGCGTGAGTATATGTATGTAAAGATTTAATTACAAAAGATGTTCTCTAGTGTACTGTTGAGCAAGTTTGTCCACTAGTTTCGTCTGTAAATATTATTTATGTATTTAATAGGATGCAAGTGGGTCACCTGATCGTACGTGATCACCGCCGCCCATGGACATGCAACAGCAGAGGAGTCGCAAGTGCGTTGCCGGCCTTTAAGTAAGGAATGGGCTCGCATACCGGATCGAGAAGCTAGTGGTAGTGCTCGGCAAAAAGTTCCTTGTGAAACGCACGGTGGTAGATGCCCACTAATCTGGAATATTGGTCATCATGGTTAACCTATTAGTCTGGCTAATAACCATAAGATGGAATACGAAACCAATGAATGATAACTATTATATGTAAGTAAGTGTTGTGTAAGTTTTCTGCGGACAACTATTTATGTGAACCATAAATAGTTGTGCTGAGTCTGGATGACATTTATGTCCGTCTATTATATGTTTGTAAAGTCCCCGCGACACAGGGATTAGATTCCCTAGTGCCAACGCCTACCACCTACCTAGCCAACGCAAAATTTACTTAGATTTTGCTAGCTTACTTTTTTTTTATTATGAAGACAACTCTTCATAAGAGGAAAAAAGTAAGCTAGCAAAATCTACGTAAATTTTAGTAAATCGTAAATAGTTCCATGGTTAAAATTATTAATTCAAGACACATTTTGTTGGTCGCTTTAGTTATGAATAGCGAAGTCAAACAGGAAAAATCATTAAAGGATTATTTTGGAAAAGGTCTAAATATGTCAAAACAATAATGGTGAAATATGAACTTAATTGTGGGAAATATACTTAATGACAAATGAGTGAAAGAGGATATAGTCACAAAGATTGAAAAAGGTATGCTGAGATGGTATGTGTATTTAGAAAGGATGAATGAAAGAAGATTGACAAAAGAAGTGGCCTGGCCTGTGTGAATAGTACAACCGAAAGGGTAAGACCTTGTAGAACATTCTCTGACCAAATTGGAGCCGTTCTCAAGAGAGGAAATCGCCAGGTCAGAAAACGGCGAGCATTTATGAAGAATATGACGAAGACGAAAGGCGAAAGTGGTGTGCAAGGAACGTGACAAATGGAAATCCGTCGTCTCTGCCTACCCTTCTGGGAAGCAGACCTGAGTCTCTGTATGTATGTATGTAAGACATCAAAGATTTTCCTTAGATTAATATACACTATATAAAGTGTAACATTTATTGTAGGCGTAACTCAAGGAGCGCAATCTACCCATGAAACTAAACGAATTAGAGAAAAGCAGTTTGTGAAATATCAAAGACAAGTTTTGACTCGCCATACAGAACTACTATATTATATGTTACCTTGTATATAAAATAAAAAATAAATTGATGTTTTATTTTTCGAGATTTTAATATATAAAGAATTTCGTAGAGGTGACTTTAATTCTATTACTACATGAATTAGTTCTACGTGAATTAGTTTCGCAGGCTAAACCCTAGTTTTGGATAAGTATTAAAATTTGTGTCTCTTTTTACTGTTGCTTTTTTTCATCGAAATTTGTTTCATCGAATTTTCAAATCACAACGGTGTTAAAGAAGTTTCACTTCAAACAAGATGATACTCGTATATCACATCTCTAATCTATAACTATCGTCTAGAAAACGGGTGCTTCAAGGTGAGCTAGAAATTTAAACATTCTGTACCTACCAACTTATAAAAAACAGACATAGTTTAATAATTTTAAACATTTTTAATGAGTTTTTTTATCCTAACTTAATTCTTACTTTAGCATTAATTTTATAAACACGAATATGAAAATGTGTGTTTGGTAGCTTTCACGCCAACTCTATTGTGGAAATCTATTGGGGAGGCCTTAGCCCAGCCGTGGAGGTTATTCACTGAAATAATGTTAAGCGGTTGGCTTGTTTTATTGGACCAATTTAAAATATTATATATTTTAGTATAATAATGTCCTCCTAGCCGAATTTCGGGCACGGCGGCCCGTCTCAACCGAGAGCCATCTGCACGGGACATATTATAGTGCTCAAGTGTATGCGAAACACAGGAGCACTGTCTATTCCATCACTCTCATGATCCGATGGGACGCCTAGCGACACGACCGAAAAGAGGTCAGGTACAGGACCGATCCTCCGAGGCACGGGGGAATAATACCGCCAACTCCTTTGGGCTGATGCCGAGAATTTTTTCTTTTTACTGAAAATTCCCAAATTTACTTTTGGCCCGACCCGGGACTTGAACCCAGGACCTCGTTCTCTGTGGGTGAACACGCTACCGCTAGACCAACGGGGCAGGGAATAATATACCTATAGCTGATATAATTAAATACTATTTTGTGAAAACGTTGAAATGTTTTACAAAACATTTTGTATTCTAATCCTTTTATTGACATCCTTTTAATCTCCATCGCAATTTCTAAGAAAAGCAAAATATTCCAACATTACCTAACGTTTTAACGGATAAATTCCTTTCAAATCCTAAGATTATGAATCTTAAAAGATATTAACACCTAGCACGCCCCCGTCACCAAGGTTGTCTAACATAAATCTTTCTTAACTAATATTATAAAAAGAAAAGATTAGATTTTTCTTATGTTTGTAATGAATAAACAAATAACCTTATTAGGAGGCTCAGGGTCACCCAATGGAGAGCTATGCTAGTAGTTTCCCTGCTGAATCAGAATCAGAAATGTCGAAAACCGCTGGCAAACCCAAGTCACCGACATAGCCCGTAAAATTGGAAAGCTGAAGTGGCAGTGGGCGTGCACCTAGCTCGTAGAACCGACGGCCGTTGGAGCAGTAAGGTTGAGAGTGGCGACCACATACCTGAGGCACAGCGTGGGCAGCCTGCCCCTACAAGATGGACCGATGATCTTGTACGGGTCACTGGAAGCCGCTGGATGTCGATACCGTAAGCCCGGAAATTGTAGAGATCTTTGGGGGAGGCGCTTGTCCAACAGAGGTGACGATGAGCACAAAAACTGTTTGACTGATTTTAAAAATTATTTCAACAATGGAAAACTTCATTATCAGTGAGGAACATTGGAGACATATGTTACACGCTAAAAATATATTTAGTTGATTATTTTAAAGAAAATGAGACTCATGGGGTACCTAAAATAACCAAGTATTAAAAATGCCTATAGGAGTCATCATTCGGCTAAAGTATTTAAATAATAAAAAATAAAATAAAAATGGCTTTTACTCACGTAGACTTTAAAAAAGCGCTTGTAAATAGTCAGAACATTTTTGTAGTAATATAGTTATTATTTCTATTTGCATGTTACAGATATTTAGGTACACGGAATGTTAAAACATTTATACAATTTATTTTATAATAGTAGTGATATTTAGCTAGCTTGTATTAAGTTATTGTCAAGGAGATTATGTTTAGGTTTAATGTGTTAGCCAGCTCTTCCCTCTCTCAACACAAACATCATAGAACCCTTAATAAACATATTCCTCGATTAATTAATGATTGTAAACATGCTCATAAATGATGTAACATTCCTCTTTTAATAATTTCTTCATAATTTATAGTACTGGCCCATGTGCATTTATTTTTCTGTGCTTTGGGTTTTATTTAAATTTGACAACAATGTTCATGTTGACATATAGCTCTCTGATTTTTTTTGGGATCCGACCTGATTCGATTGGTTGATTTGACCGTTTACACGTTGTAATTGGATAATAAACCCTTGATTCAACGTCTGCGTGGTGTTATTTTGCTCCTGTTACATCTCAGAAGTGGGATTAGAAACTGTCCGGCCCATACAAAACGGCTTTGAGAAAAAAAAAGGCGCAGCTCCAGTGAATGGTCAACAATTTGATCAGAAGAAGAAAATGCTGATTTTTTTTTCTTTCATAAAGCTTGTGTGTTTAAAAAAACGACGTATAACCCAGATGGATGCCGAAGGAATACCCAAGTTTCAACCGGATGAGAAGACAAGTAACGTTGTCAGTTGGTTGCATAAAATTGATCAGCTTGGAGATGTGTACGGCTGGAATAGCAAGGATCGCCAATTTGAAATGTAAGTGCGTCTCAGAGGATTTTCCAGAGAATGTTACGATGATTTAGAAGATTATAATCACACTTGGGCTGATTGGAAGCTAGCGTTACGAACCGCTTTAGCACTTTCAACTGACTTCGTTGATCGTTAGGAAGCAATTTTATCTAGAACCAAGACCGACGAGGAGACAATGACGACTTATTATCACACGAAAGTATCACTGTTAAGAGAATGCCAAATTGAAGGAACAGATGCCATTTTATGTATCATACGAGGTCTGCCTATGGAAATACAAGCCAACGCTAAGGCATTACTATGCGATACGCCACAAGAGCTTTATTACGGTAACGTGTCATCATTGGAAAATCACAAAAGCGTAGAAGCGGCCAACTGTATTAAGAAGTCGACTTGGAAGCGTGGAAGTGCAAATGTTGGTGATAGCATCATCGCAACGGGTTCAACATGCGCAGGAGGTTCTACAACGCGACCGCCAATTCTATCTGAAGTTTGCTACTCCTGCCGTCGCTCAGGACACGTGGCCCGAGACTGCAGTTACCAACTTCGATGTGACTGGGGACATGCGGTCGCTGCCTGCTGGTTTCAATCTTCTACTACGCAACAACAAACCCCAAGGGTAAGCGGTATTATGAATGTTACATATAAGTAAGTAGGTATAACATATTTCAAGACCTGTATAAAAAAAAATATTCTGGGTGAATGGTTTTCAGTTGACTACATATATACACAGTGAATTGAATGTTGTAGCACTTGCACTGTCCAACAACTTAGAACTACAACGCAATCCATCGTACGCTATCATAAAGGGGTTTGGAGATGTCTATGCGTAGGGCGAACATCGATGTTGAGATTGATAATATGGTGATAAACGGAGATATTCCACTTGACTTTTCTTGACTTACGCAGTACGCCGAGTCCCATACAACTAAAAAAAATGTTGACTACATCTATTCATAAATTCCCGGTTTTATTAAATTACGATGCTACGATACATACCTATACAAAGCGAAGTTCTGTGAATGTCGTTACGCTGTATATTTTAAATTGAGAAATGCAGCATATATGTTATAACTCAGGTGCTTATAATAGATAATCTCAATTGCTATATAAAGGTCATTAACGTTGGCTATGATGATTTTTAATAGTCAGCAGGCAAAGTAATAGTTAGAGCTGAAATTATAGTAAGAGGTCAGTACTTAAAGAAAGAAAAAGATTTATTCAGAAAATTGCACTGAAAACAAATATATAAAATAAGAATAAAACGAATACAATCTTTTAACAATAAAACCAAACAACATGGTTTCTCCACCCTAAATAAATAAAATAATTAAAAACTGGTGTAATTGGTATGCCAGTGGCGCATCAGTAATATGCGTTCCCTTCGAGCATTATGCGTTCCATATCACGAGCGAAGCGAGAATCGAAGTCGTACTAAACATGTTACATACTCTTTGAAACAAAGGTATTACAAGTTATGTTTCTTGCTCTGTGGACAAACAACAACAAGATTCGCTTTAATGGTTTCTTTACATTACGTACCTATTACAGGAACATTATTTTGCAATCATATAAACGTAAACTTATCAGATACGTCAACAGGTACTAAAGTAAGGAGTTAAAATGTAATGTATACATGAACTGTCAGATGAAGCACTGCTACTTGTATAGCCATACTCATTGTGTGACACGGTAAAGTGTACCAAGACTTGTCGAAAATGTCACGACTGTAAAACATAAGCAAAATTTACCTCTGCTTAAGTCCTCCCAGCTATACGATGCACAATGTAAGAACTGTAGACTATTTGGACCAGCCTCTGCAAATCAACGACAAACACTATAGGTACAATCATCGGATATTGGAGAGCTGGAGAGCTAGATACTAGTGATTTAGAGAGCCTATGAGAACTATTGAACCAGAAAGATATACATTAGATTTAGGATGTACTGATATTTTGGAAATGAAAATTCAATTTCATAGAACAACCTGTATTTTGTAAACTATATAGACTCTCACACAAGGAAAATCAGATCGTCAATGATACAATTCAGGATCTCATGCAAGCCAGTGTCATTTGTGAATCTCATTCAGAATACGCGAGTATTTAAAAAAATCGTCACGCCATCAGTACAGTACGAATATTTAAAAAAGAGTACAAAGGATCATGCAACGGGGGTTTTCTGAAATTGCGTGGACTATAGCACAATTGACTCAAAAACATTTTCCGTGTTTTGGGAACTGAATAAGAGCACGCTTTTCAAACAGAAACAAAAACTATCGGAAATATCTGTTTAGGTTTAGGTGGCATTCTAATGCAGTATCAGGAAGATGGTAGTTTGAAGCCAATCACTTACTTTAGTCGAGTTACTAGTACGGAAGTATGTTTCTACCATAGCTACGAGTTAGAAACTTTAGCCGTTGTGGAATATTTGCAGCGGATCCGCATATACTTCACTGACATTCCTGTCATGCTTATTGAAAAGGACCTAGTTCCTGGAATTGCTCACTGGTGGGTAACAATATCAAATACCAGTAACAAGACCTCCAAATTGAATACAGACCCTGAGAGCGAATGAAACACATTGATGCTTTAAAGAGAAAACCGTACCGTTATGATATATCAGTCTGACTGGTTACTAACCTTGCAACAAGATGATAATATTCAGCATATACTAGTGTAACTTGGTGGAGGACATCAAATTAGGATCTTATGTTTAATTATAGCATCAAAGAGGGTGGGCTGTACAGGAAAACTAGGAGCGATTCGTCATCCCAATGTTTGATAAATATGACATAATTAGGGTAAATTAGATGGTGAGCTACACCCTATCAATAAGGAGAGCATTCCTATGCATATGTTGCACGTCTATCTCCTGAATCCCTTTGTCAAAACTAGATCGGGTAAACCATATGTTGGAAGTTATTCGCTGCGTAAAAAAAAATACTACTACTAAAGAGATTATCAACCAAATCGGGAATTCTACACATGTGGTCAGATAGACGTTTAAATCTTATAATACCACAATAACTGATGACGATAGCTCAAGCAGTGAATGTGAAATTGATAGGGATGACTTGATTGATCTCTTGCAGATAGATGTAACATTTCGATTAAAATGCAGCTTTGAATAAAATAATGTTTATAGTAGATAGGAGCTTTAAACAAAATAAGCTAATCTGATACAAAATGAAAAAGTTAATTAAATGGTAAGCATGACTGGCAAAATATTTGAAGATTTATGTCTTTCTAAAATGTACTGCTCTATCTAAGCTGTCATGTTTTCAGTTTTATGAAGTAAATATTTTAAAATAAATTGATAATAAAGCGTTGTGATACAGATAAAATAATTTCGAGCTAAAACACTGATGGTCGTGTATGGGAGATTACACTGACACTTTAAAACACTTTAAAAGTAAGAATTTGGCGGATATCCTCTTTATAAGAGGCATGTTCTAGAAAATATAGAAATACTGCATCATCCATCGAGAACTGTGTGATCTGTGTGACTATTTGGGCTTAATTGCTTGAATAAATCTAAAATCTGTGTGATCTGTCTGTGTGACTATTGGGGCTTAAAATCACTATGTGATCTGTATGACTATTTGAGCTTAATTGGTTGAATAAATCTAAAATCTGTGTGATCTGTGTGACTATTTGGGCTTAATTGCCTGAATAAATATAAAATCTGTGTGATCTGTGTGACTATTTGGGCTTAATTGCTCTAAATCTAAAATCTGTGATAAGTTGGACCTAATACAAACTGCATAAGGTTATTATGGGTATTTATTTTGACCGACTCCTGGTTTTATTGAATAAATACTAAATAAAATCGTATGGTTTTACACAATTTCTTAGAATACAAATGACTTTTATTTACTAACAAACCTAGGACAATCTAAACCTAACTATCTATATTAGTAGAAAATTCTTAATAAACTGCACTAACAAACCAATATCCAATTGCAATTAAATGTATTAATTGTGTTGACAAATATTTACAAGCATTTTCTGTCAATATACAATTAGTAATTTATTATTAACTATTACTTGTTCTTATATAAACATTACTTAAAAACAAAGATCTCAGGATGTTAGGACTCAAACCTCGTATATTTTTAAGACAAATAAACAATCTGGACGGGACGAAGCATAGCAACTATCGTCTGATGGATTACGGGAACACAACAATGCGAAGGTATTAAAACTTACTAACTTATCGTATGGGCAGTGGTTACCCTTGTGTCAGAGTTGTTCAAGCCGCCCAGTTGTCCTCTAACATGGCTTAAGGACTGTTGTCTAATGACTACAACCGGGACCGACAGCTTAAAGTGCCCTCCGAAGCACGGAGACGCTCAGAGATTAAACCACTTTTTGATCATCCATCTATGGACTGACCGCGATCCTAGTTGCTTAACCTCGCCGATCGCTACTGACCGGTGAGTGCAACTAGCTATGAGCGCCGATCGGAACAATATTTATACAGCACCATTCTGAAAGCATTCCCTATCGTTAAAGTATCAAAAACAGACCGTAAACATCGGAGAAAACGTGTACCATACATAGAAAAATTACAAAAATAAAACGAACAAAAGGCAAAATAAGACTTAGCTTTAAAGCGAGCAAAAGAAGACAAGTGTTTCTTTCTGGCTTTCTTCTCCGGGTCGTCCACCTAGGTAGCTACAGAAAGCCGCAGGTTAGCTAGGGTACCCTAGAAAGAAAGAAAGAAAGAAAGAAAAAATCATTTATTCATTACCAGGACGGACATAACAATGAAATTATACAATAACAGAAAAACAAACAATGAAAACCTTATACTTAATATTAGTTAGTCTGTTCTGGGTGAAAAGGCATCTATCTCAGCATTGGCCGTCGCAATATTGCGACTGCGCTGATATTCTGATAGCGCCCGACTGTGGGGTCCACGGATAGTTAACCCCCATTACATACAATAATAAAATGAAATGTGATAACAGATATTTGATAAACTAAATACATTAATAATACAAATAAAAAGAATTTAATATAGTGAAGAAGATAGAAATATGTACCTAATTATGTCGAAAAAAAAATAGCATTGAATCACAAGATAATAATATACATGAGATTCATACAATTTCAATTAGATAAAATAATTTAATTTAAATACTAGATTAACATCAAATACATTTCATACAATAACATATGTGATTCTGACTGCTTAAGCGGAGACGTTGGCAAAAAAATTACAAAATCCTTACTATGCAACGGCATATCTAGTTCCTGACTGTGGACTCTGGCAATCTATACTGAAGGACATCCTCAGATTGCTTTTGGCGTTCCAACAAATATCTTTTAAACCTTTTACGAAAGGTAGATACAGTGTTTATTTCACGAAGAGGAGGGGGAAGGTCATTCCATATCTTCGAGGCTGAAAACTTAAAACTACTGCGAAATACAGCGGTCTTGTGCCGTGGGACGGACATTAGGTAAGAAGAGGCTCTTGTGCTATAGCTGTTGTAGTCTCTAGACCAAGAGAGTTTGTTTAGTAGATATTCGGGCTTTCCAGTGGCAACTACTCCGAATAGCAAGATGGCTAAATGATGATTTCGACGTGCTGACATTTTTAACATATTTCCTTGATTGAGGTACGGAGTGACATGTGACCGGGGTGGTATGTCATAGCAAAAGCGAGCACAGGCATTTTGGACCCTCTGTATCAACCGTTCAGTGCGCGCCAGTAGGCTATTTCCATATACGGTGTCAGCATAATTTAATCGTGAAAGTATAAGTGTTTCACAAAGCCTTTCACGAATTATGACATTTACATAAGGACGAATGCGGTACAGTAGTTTAAGTCTATAAAAACAGTTTTGTACAGCTTGTAGAACATGTGTTTCAAACTGTAATTGCCCATCCATAACCACACCAAGGTTTCGAGCCTCGAGAACACGTACAATTGAACATCCATCTACCCTAATATCGGGAGAGAGTCTTTCAATGTCTCTGATCATATTTCTAGATCCCAAAATAATAAATTTAGACTTAATGGGATTTAGAACCAATGAATTTCTTTTAGACCACTCCGCCACTCTGTTTAAGTCTTGATTTATCTTTGTTACTGCGTCATCACAGGAGCAGGGCCGGAAAGAATAATATAATTGAAGATCATCGGCGTACATATGGTATTTACAATTTTTGATAGAATCGGTGATATCAGCGCTGTAAAGGATAAAAAGTAATGGACCGAGTATTGAGCCCTGTGGGACTCCCCTAGAAACTGGGCTGTACGAAGATAGCACCTCATCACCTGATCTGCCATCCCGAACCCGAACGCATTGGTAACGGTGGGTCAAGTAGCTATGAAACCATTTAACAGTCTCCACATTGCACCCATAATACGAAAGTTTCGATAAAAGTAATGAAATATTAATGCTGTCAAAGGCACGCGAAAAATCGAGAAGTGTCAACAATGTACCCATCCCCTCATCCCTAGCTTCGATTACATTACCTACCACGTCAAGTAGTGCGGTAGATGTACTGTGACTCCCTCGGAAGCCTGATTGTAACATAGGTAGTATGCCATGTAGCTCAACATACTTCGTGAGCTGATCACATACAACTCTCTCCAAAATCTTGGAGATACATGGCAGCAGGCTTATTGGACGGAGATCTTTAGAGCTAACCGGGTTCGTTTTTTTCGGAATAGGCCTCACTGCAGCGATTTTCCACATATCTGGAAAAGTTGATGTGGACACTGACTTGTTAATTATATTAGTTATAGTAGTTAGAGTTCGAGGCAGAGTCAACATCAGCATGTCCAAAGAGATATTGTCTAACCCCACGGCATTGGACTTTAGGTTTCTAATGATCTTCATTACTTGATCCTCGCCAACTGGCTGGAGCTCGAATTCAGAATTCCCATATCTATGAAATTCAAAAAAAGTTAATTGAGAAATATCGACCATGTCACTACCAGGTACCTCCAAGAAATGCTTATTTAATCGTTCTGGGTTATTCAAGTGATAGGGCAAGTCTTGTTCTTGGGTATTCTTTGTACATAAAGTCTTTTTTCCCTACCCGCACAGGTGAGGATTGCGTTGGTCCCTTAACAACTGTCTGGTGATCGTGTACCTGTAGTCCATACCACTTCATACCAGTGATCACACCCCCTTTTAGAATTTCGATTTTTTACTTCAGCGACCCTCTGAACTATTGCCAGAACTCCATAAGGCGAGTTATACCTGAGTATTGTAGTACGTTAAGCTACTGGTGGAGGGCCTACTGCGCTAGCCAACCGCTTGGTCTTTTCAATATTTAAATTATAATATAATAGCTCAGGATTTAAAAAAAATTGTAACTAATAAAATTGCTATTTATTTAAGGATAAAAAAAATGTGATAAAACATACTGTTAAACACCGAAGTGTTTGGGTGTATAGACAGAGGGTTTTAATAATAAAACAACAACTGACTATTGATCTGAAGCTCGTTTATTGAACATAAAATGGGGTATGGTCACTTCCAATTGTGAACGAAACCATACCGCCATCTAACTCTACGGTAACGCCATGTAGTGGTACCGTGAGTGAACTAATTTAATAAATTACAACTAGAATGGGTTTGGTTGCGAACACATACCTCACGGATTTAACAGCATTACCGAATGTTTGAAAAATAAAGCGGCCAAATTACGTCTCCATTTCACAGTCTATTACTAGACTAAGTAGTAGAGTCAACGGTAAAGTGAATGATCGGCTTCGTTGGACCTTGTACCTAAGCTTACCCAGAATTCGCCATGTGGTTGTTGTGGATAACCTCAATTGTTGATTGAGAAATTGATTTTCTCCAACACTGTGGTTTGAATTCGAAACCACTGGTTCCATGGTCCAAGGGTGTAACCACTATGTTATCTAACTGTGCATAACCAACTATTGAGTTAATTTTATTGGTCAACTTTAGTGCACCTACCGTATTCTCTCTGCACCACATAACAGTCGGCTGAGAGGTCCGCTTATTTCTGAATTTATTAAAACCGCCTATGTACATTATTTCTCGTAGTTTGTTATTTATTTATTAAAACTTTTAATATATAAATAAAAAACCACGACTAGAATAAAACTCATCATCTTGGGAATATCATTCCAAAGAAAAAGACTGGTAAATATTTCCTGTAGCATTAAGTCCGCCTATGTACAATATTTTTGTGCTAAGGGTTTAAATTAATAAAAAACAAGACTCCAATCAAACTCTCCATATTTAGTAAGATACTCGTAATACCTAACCACCATTACAAAGACTGGAAGATAGTGCCTATGGCATTAAGTCCGCCTATGTACAATATTGTTTATACCATGTTATATGTTTTAATAAATAAATAAGAATACGAAACCAGGATCAAACTCATCATATTCGGTGGTACAATACCCATCTACGATTACAAAGACTGGTAGATATTGCCTATGGCATTAAGTTCACCTATGTACAATACTATTTACCATTTAGCTAAGGGTTGAATAAATTAATAAAAAACAAGACTCCATTCAAACTCCCCATATTTGGTAATTTATACCTAACAACCATTACAAAGACTAGTAGATATTGTCTATAGGATTATGTCCGCCTATGTAGATCCTATGGCATCAACTTTTTTAAGTACTATAGGTTTAATAAAAAAACCGACTTCATAAACTAAAAAGTATAAAAAATATCTTAATAAAGATTTAATTTAATACATCTCTTATGCAAACGTAATACCTTTAATATTAATGAAATACTATAATTTGTATGTGCTACCTAACCTACCTTTGTAAAGTAAGAAAAACTACATAAAATTACGTTCACTCTAAGAAAACATGCACAGTACGAGTCTAGACTCGCCAAGATTCATGGAAGTCTGAACAGAGAGCGCATAGGTTAGGCCGTATTTATGACCGTCTAGCTAACGAGTCTGTGTGCTGATGGCTTATAGACTAGGTCTTATTAATGATCGAATAGCCATTAAGCTATCTACTGAGCAGAGGGCATGAGTCTATGAAGACTAGGTGTTATTAATGATCGATTAGCCAACGAGTCTACTGAGTAGAGGGCTCACAGCCTAGGTCTTATTTATGATTGATTAGCTAATGAGTCTGCTGAGCAGGGGGCTGTTAGATAAGATCTTATTCATGATCGATTAGCCATCGAGTGTACTGAGCAGAAGGCTCATAGACTAGGACGTATTGATGATCAAGAAAAATCGCCAGTGAAAGGCGGAATGTTTTTTCCGTAGCAAATTGCGGTAAATTGCGGTTTACGATTTATGACGCATTAAACAAAACTACTAACTAGATCTCGTTCAAACCAATTGTCGGTGGAGAAATTTGTTTTAGTTTTATCATTCTCTTATTTTAGAAGTTACAGGCGGGGGGGGAGGATATTTTTGTTAGTGTCGCTCGCGCAAACTAGACAGTTAAGAAAAAATGATATTATAAACCTCAATATTATTTTTGAAGACCTATCCATAGATACTCCACGTGTAAGGTTCGATGAATTTTTTTGAAATTTAGTTCTAAGTATGGGGAACCCCCAAATTCACAGAATACATCTACTTACCAAGTTTAGACGGTATAGTTCTTATAGTTTCGGACAAAATTGGCTATGACATACGGACATGTACATACATAAAAAAAAAATACCGGTGAACTTGAGAACCTCCTTGTGAAGTCGGTTAAAAAATAATAATTACCACTACAATACACGCAAAATCTTCATATTATAATACTTACCCAAATACCAGTACAGAGACTTGTAGATAGTGCCTATGTACAATATTTTTGGTACCAATATTTAATTAATAAATATAAATACAAAACTAGATTAAATTACATTTGGTGATATTATACCTAAGTACCATTACAAAGACTGGTAGATACTGCCTATAGCATTAAGTCCGCCTATGTACAATATTTTTGTGCTAATGGTTTAATTAATTAATAAAAGCAAGACTCGAATAAAACTCTCCACATCTGATAATATATTACCTAACAAACATTACAAAGACTGGTAGATATTATACCATTAAGTCCGCCTATGTAGATCCTATCTTTGTTCTAAAGTTTTAATAAATATACCTCTATATAAAAACCAATTATGTTTTTGAGCCATTTGGGGTTGAAACTCTAGGGCCATGGGGTCCAGGTGCTCGTTCACTCTTCAAGGGTATCTATAAAAAATTTATCGGCGCCACACGTGACCAGAGGGCTGGTCTATTTTTTGCACAGAGAATAAGCATTGTCATACAACGTGGCAATACTGCCAGCCTTGGGCACGATAACCTTTGATGCCGATGCGGAGCGCTTAATGGATTGCCTTTAGTTAGTTTATTTTAGTTTATAGCATTACAGTCAAAATTTCTTATTTAATTTAATTTTAGATCTAGTTTTCATAAGATTTCATTATCTCATTTTTTCTTCTGTATTTATCAAGTTATAAAAATAAATCAGTTTTTCAATTTATATAAAAACCAAACTAGTATCAAACTCATCCTATTTGGTAATATAATACCTTACTAACATTACAAAAAGAATGAATGATCAATGAATGACCTTATAAAATATTTTCAATTCATTCGTCATTTTTCCATGTGTTTCAGGGTTTTTCAGCTGAAAACTGTGTAAACAATTCGTATTCATACTATACACATTTAGGTAATTTCACGGACTCAGGCAGCAGGTGTGACGAGGCTTGATAGAGTACGTACCTACTGAGTACCTATATATTTAGAGGCACGTTCAATGTTGCTCATAAAAACCAAAAGCTAGGTCACAGCTTCCTAAAATGGGGAGTTAATAAATGGAGGCGTAGAAGAAACAGTCTCATTCATATTTTTTGTTAGATTCTCGATTTTCATCCAAGATTATTTTCAGGGCATATCCTCGGTTTTTGGACAGAATACCTACATACATACATATATGACGAGCCGGTTGGCGTGGTTGGTGAATGCTTGCTTTTCATATATATATATATATTGTATATAAGTATGTATTTACAAAAGAAAAGTAGTATATATGTAAGTGGTAGATATATCAATTATCTGGTATCCATAGTGTTCTCTACTTAGTTTGGGATCAGATGGCCGTGTGTAAATAATGTCTCAGGATACTATTATTATTATTATTATACGCCAAAACGAATTGAATTGGGATCTTCCCTCCTTATTGAAGTCTGTGAAAAATATAAACAGCATTTGGACACAAATAAATCATATAATAATACGAGTATCATAGGGACAATCTATGAAGTGTAGGAAATAGCCTGCCATTTCCTACTTCCTAGTAAATTGTGAATTATGACGGAACAAGGGATAACTGGACAGATATAACATTATTATAAGGGCTTGTTTAGGGCTAAAACCAAATTATTATTATGAGATAGGGCAGTTCCTTTTTTACATGACATTAAGTAGTCTAAAAACACATTACAATAAGAACATATTTCTTTTTCTTTACCATTAACAACCGATACAAAGAAAAAAGCGTCTAAACTTTTTTCCGGCTTATCCATGCACCATCCAAGTCCCATGGTGGGCGCCAATATACGTATATACCCCGACGCGACGGATCTCTCCCGTAAGCACCGTCGCTCCTGGAGCATCTTAGACGATCCGGATGACCATATCACGATTATTCACGATTTACCTAAAACAAGTCAGGGCTATCAGAAACTCTCAAACTATATTCATTCCGTTACATCGAACTAGACGATAGAGAGAACGACCGCGAAGACAGCTCGACCACCATCATCCTTCAGGACTCTTAGTTTGCATTCGTATCTTTTTTGTTTTAAAACATACACCCTTATGGGGTTCGGACCACAGTTCAGGCGACCGCTGAAGTAAAAAGGTGGAATTCTACATAGAGGCACGGACTACAGACGCGGGATCACAGATCAGGGATTAGGGCTCTACCTAACCCATGATCTGAACGTGAGGACCGTATCATAAGTAATCTGCGGCTTTCTCTACATACCTACATAGCTACCTAGATGGACGACCCGGAGATGAAATCCGGAATGAAACTCCGGGCTTGCTTTTTTGATTTTCTATTGGCTTTTGCTGGCGTATTATTTATTATTTTTATATTGTAGCTGTAAGATTACGACCAAAAGCTTCACATGAACTTACACAGAGATCTTTCTTTCCAAACGGTATTAGCAAAGAGTATAAGATCCATGGCTAGTTTTATCCATTCCATATGAGAGGGACAGAGGAATGTGGCTTGTAAATCCAAACCTCAATACTGGGTACGTTGGAATTAACCAGTATACAAACTAATATAAAGTTAAAATAGTTACTAATACGAAAACAACCCACGGCCATGCGGTTTTTAAGAGCCGAAAAGGAGATAATGTCTTCGGTCTACTGATAACCTTTGCACTCTTCGTTCTTTGCTCGATGATCGATCGCATTCCACAGGAGTATAGTCCTGTGGAATGCGCTGAATCTGGAAGTCAGCATGGCCAAGAGTCATTTTTCTTTTAAAAATATATTACTGCGGTGGCAGTAATAGAAGTGTCTTCTACTACCGGAACGTGCAGGCAGCGTTGGGAAGATAGCGACCTGTTTGTGGCAGAGCCACTGTGCCTGGTCCCAGGAGTCGGCACTCCGCGAGGGAACCGAGTCTTCCCAGGGAACATGTCCCAACTACCTGGGACACGACGCAAAAGGGGAGCACCGGAGCAGCACATCATGTTTTTTATTGTACAATCTGGAGTCGGCAAAAGCAGATTATCATAATCGGATATTAAATACTAGTTAACGTAAATTGCATTTTGGCACGAAAAGTGTAGTGGTGAAGTATTCTCAAGTGCGTGAGTGTTAGTGTAAACAATATTAGCTAATGATACTGCCGCCCAATATCCATGATCATTCATAAACCTCTCGTCCGATTTCAATCATCTATTTTTGCCGTTTACTATACGATCTGACTGAGAGAATATCATTTAGGAATTCAATCGGGCATTATACTTCTTCGTGCATAATAAATAATATAAATAAATATAGCCACTTGTGGTTCCCTGATAGCAGACGTGTTAAGTATGTCCCTTTAATTATGAATATATCATACTTAGTAGATCCCGTATCTGCCTACCGCCGTCACCACACAGCATACCAATGTAGTAGTTAGAAGACCAAATTTTTTGCATTCCATGGATTCACCGTGAGGAAACCGGGTCCATCGCGTGGTAGAGGAGGGAACACTCGGTAGAGTGTGAGACTTGCGACTCAGATGTAGGTTTAAAAGGGAGCCCGTGGTGCATCAACGCTCACCTTCTCTGTCTCACAGAGCCAAATTTGGTATGATCCTAACAATGCCGCTTTGGATACTCGTTCTTATATAAAACTTACGGCAGTTCTTGATAATCCTAGGTCTTTTAATAGGTTATAGAGGGATTTTGCTGGTATACTCTCGCACCCACTTCCACGACATATAAATTAACCACAAAGCCGTTTCTGGTTAATTAATTAATAAAATTATGATGAAGAAAAGTCCGGAAAAGAAGAAAATATCTATCCAAGTATTTAATAAATAAGATAGCAATAGCAAAACGATTTTACTTCTGAAGATAGGCTAAAAGTAATACACACGTTTTTCTTTGAGAACCTCAACATGTGCACGATGTTAATCTTCTGTAATGCCCATTTCAACCATATAATTGTAGCCGTAAGGTTTCGACCAAATAAATCACTAACCCCACATCGTATTAGCAAAGAACGAAATCATTCTCCCAACATAGTATTAGCAAAGAGTATGTAGGATGTATATTTGGTCGTGTTAAACATTAAACCTTCAGATAATATTTCCGAGACAACCTTTTCTCTGTTTATTTTGCAAGTACGTGTTTTTAATTACATACACAAGTATGACATAAATGTATTTACAAACGCCAGCACATGAAGCTGCTCCAATCTGTCAAATTTCCCCAATTGAAAGTGAACCTTATGCTTAAGTGATAAAGTTGAAAATCTATAAAAGAAATTTGACAGATTGGGGTAGCTGGATGTGCTGGTGTAAAAGATACAGATCTTTTTTTGGTAAGGCAGGGGTAGGCCTACTCATGCCCGCCAAAAATTGTCTGCGAGTGGGTAAGTCGAACTAGTACAGAATAAACCTCACCTGCCGTGGACTTCTTCTAGTGCCTGATGAATTAATCTTTTACTGTGTGGTTTCCAAGAGGAAGTCCTATACGTCGACATGTTGGACTTCTACCTACTTACGGATGGATTTGATGTGGTCTGATATAGTCCACGACCTGTTTAAGGGTTAACTCATGGGTAATTAATCTTCGATTAGCTGACGCATTTTATATGAGCCAAAAAATTGTTATACAAAAACTGGTGTTCTTTAATTTGTTAATTATGTCTACCACAAGTTCATGTAGTTTACTTCCTCGCTGGTACTTGCAATTTTCTCCAGTACAGACGCTAGCACATCAAGCGACCCCTGTCTGCCAAATTTCCCTAATTGAAAGTGAACCTTATGCTTATGTGATAAAGTTGAAAATCTATAAAACAAATTTGACAGATTGGGTAGCTGGATATGCTGGCATCTGTACATTAATTAACACCGCTTCTAGCGGAAACTTCGATATACTTAAAATGTCTATACTTAAAAACAGTAAGTTTCATCGAGTAAGTGAACTATTGGAGTCGTGGTAGAGGTAAAGTTTGCAAACGCGTGTCAATGAGTCACTCACTTACCATTAGGTGACCCGCCGCTGACTCTGGCCGTCCATGCAGAAGGTGGTCACGGGAAGACGGAATTTGTGGTAGCTGCAAGTTGCCTATGCAACTTGGAGTCTCTCATCTTTGCCCCTCGGGGAGAGCTTCTTTAAGATGCATAGGTGAAATGGTGGTGGTTCCTGATGGAGATCGTCTCGAGTTCCGGAGCCATCACCGAGAGGGTAGGCTACCTGGCTGGTGGTTTTAGTGGATAACCCATGGGGATTCCCACATATCCCATAGTCTACCCAACTAAGGGGACCTATAAAAGGTTTCGACCATCTTAAAAAAATCTGTAAAATAAAAAAAAAACCCATGGTGTAAGTTTTTTTTTACTGAAGCATGGACTTTTTTAACGCGATTACTACTGACCGCTATGATAGAAACTCGACTCACAGCTACTTAAAGAGTTGTAGCTTTGGACTGTCTTATCAGATTTACTTGATATATGGGTAGGAACCATCTCGATTGAACTAGCTTCCGTACAGAAAAATGCGTAATGTTGTATTATCCGGCAAAGCAGCAAAGGCCCCTTGTCCAGCGAAGGAGAACTATAAAAGCCATGCAAATAAGAAGATCCACGATGTGACGTTTGGAGAAGCGTCGACTTTTTCGATGCGATGACTACTGGCCGAATCTTCGAAAATTCGCTAAAAATTCGAACTCTCGACTCAAACTATTAAAAGAGCTGTAGCTTTGAAGTATCTAATCGGATTATGGCTAGTATAGTCTAGGGTCGTGGGTTCTAATCTCACCCGAGAAAAGTCTTTGTGTGATGTAGATTTTTTTTATATCAGCGGGCGATAAACGAGCAAGTGGGTCACCTGATGGTAAATGATAACCGCCGCCAATGGACACTCGCGACACCAGAGGAGTCGCGGGTGCGTTGCCGGCTTTTAAAAGTCAGCAAACAAGTGTTGCTGACCCTTCCCCCACCCCAATGAGCTCTGGCGACCTTACTCACACTCGGAAACACAACATTAAAATTATTAATGAATGTCTTCTGTTAAGTGGAGGTACTTCCCCAGTCGGGCTGCTCTTTCAGCGAATAAACGCTATGCTACCTCTCTTAAATTAGATCATTAATTATTAGATCTGTGTCTGTTCGTAATTTATCTATTATCCAGGGTAGGTATATATTTAGAAATATATGAGCAAATGTGTTTATCAGTTGTCTGGTTACCATAGTACAGGCTTAGCCTAGTTTGGGATCAGCTGGCAGTGTCTTGGTTGTCCCAAGATATTTATTTATTATTTCGGAACCATCTCGTTTAGGTTTCATATAAAAATATTCCCATTTTAAGTCATTCTATTCGTTTGGAACTTGCGAAGCCTCAAACAGACAGTCATACTTCAACATATGAAACTTTTTTTGAACCAGGTAATCAACTAATTTACCTTAAACTGTCTCTATAACACAGCTTTAAGTAGACTTTTTAGGGTCAGCGCAGACAGAGAGGAGCGCAGCGGAGAGGATTTTATTAAGGCACTCGAAAATCAACTTTAAAATTATTTAAATAAAGTGCATGTATGCTTGAACATTATAATGCGCGAGTAATTTGTCAGGTTCAAGCATATATGCACCTTATTCCTATAGCTCTAAAGTTGATTTTCTAGTGCCTTAATTAAATCCTATCCGCTGCGCTCCTCTCTGTCTGCGCTGACCCTTAAATGCCTGTTGCATTTATATAGGCCATGGTTACATTAAATCCTACTAATATTATAAACGCGAAAGTTTGTAAGTATGGATGGATGGATGGATGTTTGTTACTCTTTCACGTAAAAACTACTGAATGGATTTTAATAAAACTTTACAATATTATAGCTTATACATCAGAATAACACATAGGTTACAATTTATATAGATACTGTGTGAATTGTCCAAAATATGACGATTAGATTAGTGTCAAGTAAGTAGGAAAAAATTTACCATCTGCGAGCTATTCCAGCATGCATTGCCAAAACCGCTAGAGGTACGCATCCTACTAATATTATAAATGCGAAAGTTTGTGAGTAAAGATGATTAGATGTATGGATGTATGTTTGTTACTCTTTTACGCCAAAACTACTTTAACGCGGGTGAAACCGCGGGGCATAGCTAGTAATGTCATAATTTAGGGAAGTACTTTTAGAAAATCGTCGTCTTTATCATTTAGGGCACTGAATAGGCTGAATGTGTGCAAAACAGATTTTACTTACATTAATTAAAAATGTAAATAGAAAGGTTTTTTTGAGCTGGTGACTAGTCCCCCCCTCTTACCCTCCACTGGAAATGACACTGAGCGGTGAGGCTCAGGCATGTCTCGGGGAATCGCTTTAACTGTCTTGGATCCCGCAACGAATTTAATCAGAAAGAAACAAAGTGTTAGAAAATTATTAGTTCTACTGCAATAGAATACTTGTACAATAGATTTGCAACAACGACAAGGACCGACAGCTTAACGTAACCACCAAAGTACGGAGAAATTAATTCACCAAGGCGGTTCTACCACCCATCTATAAACTGACCGCACCCTAAATGCTTAACCTCACAATCACTCGGACCGGTAAAGTCAAAGACAATACATATAATTCTATTTAAAACCAAATACATAATCGGATGAGTAACATAATACCTAAGTGGGTAGAAAGAAATGCAACCGTAGATAGAACTCTAATCATGTTTTCAAATCTCCAATCTATAAACAAAGAAATAAAATTGAAGTGGCCGTTTGTAATGTCACGATAACAGCTCTTCACAAAAAGCATATTAAAATATAATGCGGTATGTAGGTACTTACAACAAAAACATTTCTTTGTAATTTTTGTTTGGGTCATAATCGCTGAAACGGCTGGACCGATGTAAACGGGACACTGGCAGATAGTTGCTATTATAAAAAGTTGTAAAACATTACATTAAAATTACGCGGGCAAAACGACGGCCGCGTATTGACAAAAAAAACAACAATTATGATACATTCGTAATAATGTAATACTCGATACTAGGTATTACGTTCTAATAAAAAAAAATATCTAAACGAATTTGTCATTCTACTGAAAATAGTAGTTTAAATAAATTCAAATTACATAAAACGTACAGTAACGTTTCTATCTATCGCTAACAACTTTTAATGAAATCCCAACAAGGCGAGCGTATGTAAATAATTGTATGTAAACAATGAAGCATGCAACAACTGCCTCATAATGTTACACGCGCCGCTTGTGAACGTCGTCGGTTACGATTGTCCAGCTGACTCGTGTACTCCAATCAAGGACGCTTAATTGATGCCTCTAGTACAACTAGTCAACATTTTTACCACTAATTTCAGCACTTCGATAAAAATTGAGCTATTCGGCGAGTGTCAAGAGTGATATGCGGTGCTCGTGCGGGCGAGATGGGTGTCATGGGTGACGAGCGTGGTCATACGACGCCACTTCTCTCTATCAGCGCCCTCCGCCGCCGCCCTCCGCCTCCCGCGGCCAGCGCGGCGCCCGCTGAGCGGAATTTGCACGAGCGGCGCGCCTCGCGACGCGGTTCAGTGTACGTGCGACCGTTCGCGGCCGAGGACGAATTGCCGCGCGACGCGCACTGCTCTGCTTATTACGCAGTTAAAACTATCGCTGACCGCATGGACTGTCGTTAAACAACTTTGAGTGTCCTCTTATTCCTTATATGGCCTAAAACGGCAGATTTAACGTGATTTATCCCCCGAGAGACCCAGTGATAACTCTTATCAGTGTGGAAAAGTTGTAAAGTGCCAACCGAACTCGGAAGGACAGCTGCATTTGCATAGTCTTCGGGACCTTCGGTGACGGTGACGACCTCAGCGATACGATACCCGTTGCTGGCCGATTCGAGCCACGTTACAAGGTTATCGCGTCTCTAGCCCGCCAGTGATGAATTGGAAAATCGGCGCGTAGTCGCTCACGTGGTGTGCGCCCCGCCCCCGCCTCGCCTGCGCTTATATTTAGCGAAAATCGCCTCTCGGGAGCGGCCCGACGGCCGACGCTCTCTGCGCACATCGCTGTTTATGAACGTTAGTGAGACGCCACATGCTAGGTATTGGCTTCGAATAACAGAACCGATAAGCAGAAGACAGATAACCTCTTCGGATCGCGATCCGGGTCCGACGGTTCTGGAAATAGAAAGAAATCGGTAAAAAATTTGAAAGGAGAGCGCGCTGAGATGCTAACGGCCGGTATCGGCACGCGCCGGTGAGCGCTCGTACCGACACACCTACCGAAAAATTCCACTGTGCGAGATATAAAGCCGGCAACATGTCCATACAGGGGGGCAGCGGTTACCAGAGCCCATGGTCTCAGACCGGGCACTCTGATCTAGATGCGAACATTGAGCTGGAGCCTCTGGGCGAGCTGAAGGAGGTGGGCTTCGAACCACAGACGCGCGCGCGCTCCAACACGTGGCCGCTCCAACCAAGGCCAGACAACTATGTCGACGCGGCTGACGACACCGGCTCCAAGAAGAACTCCAATCAGAATCTGAGTGGTAAATACCATTTATCCAACGAAGCGATATCTAGTAGAGAGGTCGCAGTCGCGATACGCGCCGCTATTTAGGTCACCCACGTAGGTAGTCCGAAGTGTCCGAACATACCAACTGCTCGTGTAAGAATCGAATAAAAACAAAACTTGTCCAATATCTATTATGCACGCTGACTCGAAAATAAAAATAAAACAATCCTTGTTTACAAGAATAAGTAGGTAAAATGCGATTAGATTGAGAATCGGCTTATGTGGGTAGTTGGTAGTCCCAAGAAGCTCTGACTTAGTGTCTTGGTATGGAATTACGTCGTTGTAAGCAAAAAATGTCCGTAATGTACTATCAAAATAGTTTGCGTCGCAGAAATTAAACAAATGACAGCGACTGTAAAACTTTTAAAGTCATTATGTACGTCATATCTATATACTAATATTATATATGGGAAAGTTTGCAAGTATGAGTGAATGAACGTTTGTTACTCTTTAACGTAAAAATTACCGAACAGATTTTGATGAAACTTTGTCGTAATACAGCTTATACATATATCCAAATAACACGAGCTGTAATTTATAAATTTTAATGCGGGTATAACCGTGGGGCAAACCTAGTCTATTACGAATGTAGAACGAAGTTACTATACCTACCTGTATTCTTATTATTATAAATTATAATAATAAACAAACTGATATGCAATTCCAATAACAAACATGAAAGGAAAAAAAAAGAAAACACCGAAGACAATGTTATTGCAATTCATTCATTGGCCGCATATTTTTTTAATGATCATTATTTGATTTTATATTCACTATATTTAATAAATAGTTGCCAATAATGCACATTTGTCATGCACATATTATTTTATTTCCAACTATTATTACCATCACTACTTTTTTTTATCTCACGTTTTTGCGTTTGTGTATATTTTCCCTATATTATATGTATACTAATAGGTAAACCTGATAAATGAAAATATTCTAAATGTATTACATAAGACAGTATTAATATAAAATTTTGATATAAAATATATATAAATTTGTTATTGATACATACAACTTTATAAATAGTGGACGTAACTTAACAAGTTATCTACCCATACAAATTAACAACTTATAGAAAACAAATTTATGAAACACTAAAAAAATTTTTAATAATGAAATTTATTCAGCGTTTGGGTATTAACATATAATAATAATTATATACTGGGACATTATTTACACACGGCCATCTGATGCCACACTCAGCAGAGCTTGTACTATTGAAACCAGATAACTGATATACTACATATACTGCTTTTCTTTTGTAAATACATACTTAGATATTTACACCCAGTCTCAGTACAAACAGACATGTTAATACACAGAAATATCTGTCCTGGGTGGGAATCGAACCCGCGACCTCAGGCGTGAAAAGCAAGCAATTGCCAACCACGCCAACATGCCCGTCATACACTTGTAATTGTCAAGTGTACAAAATCTGTTAAAAATAAATAAATGTTTATTTATCCAAAAAGTACATATATGTTACGAAACTAACTAATAACTAGAGAAAGTGAAAATCTTTAATCTATGCCCTAAAAATCTAGAAAAAATATATGTTTAGGTATCAAATAGGTACTAAATTTTTGTAAAAGCGTATTGAAATTTTGGTGCCCTTACGTGGAGATTCGAAATGTGGGCAGTCATTCAGACATCAGAATGACTGGCCAATTATTAAATTCATTTTCTCTATTGTTCATTAGGTACCAATTATTTAAACAAAGGTATCAAATAGTAGCAAATAAGTATTAAAATTTAGTAATATTTTAAAGCTGATCAATCAGTTGGGCCAGTCATTCTGATGTTCACGTTTTAGCCGCGTTTAATAAACAAATTAAGTTACTTAAGTCCCTCCACTGTTTAAGTTACACCTTGTATATAGGAGTATTCTGAAAGCATTACTTATCAAATAAAAATCCAATTTAATGATCAAAATCTATTTTTAACCAACTGAGAAATACATAAAAAAACCTATTGAAATCAGTAAAAAACTAACTGCAGTAAGAATAACAACAGAAAAACTAGTCATGAATAGTTCAACCTTTTGCAACAAATTCACAGAATTTGTATAAAGATACAAATAAGATATTTTATAATTAGATATAGAAACAGGTTAGAATTCAGCTAGCTGCTACTGTTAAAATTCAACACATTTCAACACCAAAGTCTACTAAAAATAAATAAAATGATAAACTACTTAATTCTAATAATTCTTTTTTTTAATAATATTCTAAAAATATTATTAAAAATGTTATAGCCGAGGCATACACAGATAGACTTATTTGCTGTCCTCAACGTTTAGTTAAATTTTTAGGGTTCCGTACAAAAAACGGAACCCTTATAGATTCGTCATGTCTATCTGTCTGTCTGTCGGTCTGTCCGTCCGTATGTCACTGCCACTTTTTCCGAAACTATAAGAGCTGTACTGTTGAAATTTGGCTAGTAGATGTATTCGGTGAAGCGCATTAAGATTTTTACACAAAAATAGAAAAAGAACAATAATTTTGGGGCCATACGTAGAACTGAAACTCAATTTTTTTTTATCGTTCCTATACATGTGGGGTGTCTATGGATAGGTCTTCAAAAATGATATTGAGGTTTCTAATATATTTTTTTTCTAAACTGAATAGTTTGCGCGAGAGACACTTCCGAAGTGGTAAAATGAGTGTCCCCCCCCTCTGTAACTTCTTAAAATATGATGTACATTACCATGCAAACTAACAACGAATATTGGTTTGAGCGAGATCTAGCAAGTAGTTTTTTTTTAATATGTCCTATATCATAAAAATATAAACCGCAATTTGCTTTCATTTAATCAACTTAAATACTTGCTGCTACGGAACCCTTCATGGGCGAGTCCGACTCGCACTTGGCTGGTTTTATTTTTAAAACTACGCCGGGACTAGGGAATTTAAACCCTGTGTTGCGGGGTACTTTACAAATATATAATTGACGGACACAAAGTACATTACAGCAACTAACCAACATCTTAAGTCATAGGATATTAATCCCTACCGGTATGGCATAAACAAATGAAGAGCAGTAGTTCAGTGCCCCCGTATTGTCCAGATTATGTATTAAATTTGACGTATGCCCTTACTTACTTATCGCATGGGCAGTGGTACGACTGTTGCCTAATGGCTACAACCGGGACCGACGTGGAGGTAGTCTGGAATTAATTCAATTTTTTTTTTAAAGGCAACGCCCTCTCTTGGGAATCTAACCCGTGTCGCGGGGTACCTTACAAACATATAATAGACGGACACAGATTACAACCAGACTCAGAACAACTATTTATGGGTCACACAAATAGTTGTCTGGCGCGGGACTCGAAACCCGTTACGTATTATAATATCCCGGCCATCTGATCCCAAACTAAGCAGAGCTTGTACTATAGAAACCAGATAACTGATGTACTACTTTTATTTTGTAAAAATATACTTATATAGATAACTAGCTGTGCCCCGGGATTTTACCCGCGTTTATATAGCCTTTGTGTTAATCTAGGGTATCAGCTACTCCATACCGAATTTGATTTAAATCGCTCGAGCCGTTAAGACGTGAAGAAGTAACAAACGTACACACACACCCACAAACTTTCGCCTTTATATTATTAGTAGGATTACACCCAGACTCAGGACAAACAGACAAGTTCTTGCACTCAAATATCTGTCCTAGATGGGAATCGAACCCAGGACATGTGGCGTGAAAGGCAAGCATTTACCAACCACGCCAACATAATAAAACTAAATAAGAATTTCTTCCATGTCGTTCATCATTCTAAACGTTTTTAACTTCTTCAGTTCTTCACGGTAATCTTTTGATCACGTACATTTCGATACTGCACTACACTGAGGACATTGCACCTTCATTGTCCTTGGACGTTTAATAGAAAACTAACGACGTATTGAATTACCACTTATTGTTTCGCGTAGGTACGACTTTGGGATTTGTGTATACATAGTTATGTAATCAAATTCCATTACAACTTCTTATTCTATCCTTATTACAAATCACAATACACCAACATGTTTTTGTGCTTCATCTTTTTAACGATAATAAACCGAAGTTAACCTATCTCCAATTTGACGCCCATCGGCGTGTACGCATATACCGATTTTGGCGCAAATGCTAGGTTATATATAAAGATATTGAAATATCTTGTTTCTAGACGAAATTTTGTTTATTATAGAAATCAATTTTGTTATTATCAGTCAACAAAATTAGTATGAGTCTTATTGAGTTTTGTTTAAAAAGTTAACCTAACTCCAATTTGACACCCATCTGCGTGTCCGCATATCCCTATTTTGGCGCAAGTGATAGGTTATAACAAAGATATTGATTGAACTACATGTATTCTTGACGAAATTTTGGATATTATTAAAATAAATGTGAATAGTTAACAAAATTAGTATAGTCATATTAAATTTTGTTTATATAAACGATAGCTAAACTTCATTACTGAATATAGTAGTAAATTCTTTAGTTACCCTAATAAGAAAAATAATTTTTATTATTTATTATTAGTCAAAAGGCACAGAAACAGACATAGGATCAATACTCACACGGTAACAACACTACTTAATAAACAGTCACACAACAATCAAATTTTTAGCTTATTATTTCATTTTATTTAATTTAATTATTTACTTAAAAAACAAAATTAGTGTACCTTTATTAAAATTACACTACATTAAGTGTTGATAGATTTTTTATATATGATATTTATTAAAATAGTCCGCAATTGGGCGAATGAAACCGCTTGACCTTTGCTCCAAGAAATACATTGCAACTATTGTTAACGGGACTCCTTATCGGGCTACCCTTCAATAAAAGCTGGAATGTTGTCACTAGCAAAACATGCCACATAACGGTCTACCAATTAAAAGAAAAAAATACGTCAGAGTTGTAGGTAAGAAAGGCACACGTAACCTCTTTTCGCTGTCTAGAATGTCAGGAATGTCACTACGAAGCGGTTGATATTCTAGTCCGTTTTAATATCTTACAACAAATATATGTAGCAAAGTACGCTGCGTTTTTATGATTACTTACTTACTTATCGTATGGTCAGTGGTTACCCTAGTGTCGAGAGTTGTTCAATCCGCCGAGTACGCCTCTGACATGGCTTACCGACTGCTGTCTGATGGCTACAATCGGGACCGACAGCTTAACGTGCCCTCCGGAGCACATAATAATGTCAGCTAAAGTACGTCCACGACTGGACAAAAGCCTCTCCAAAGAATGAGGGGATATGCCATAATCGCCACGCTTGGCAGACGGGTTGGCGATCGCATCCACAGAAAAACGCTGCTGCCCGTTCTCTGGTAGGTATTCCCTCGGTCGATTTCTACGGCCCCCACGACATGAGCTGGGGTGATAATTATACTATGCCGTCACCACACAGCATTAAACCACTTTTGTGGTCACCTTTCCATCAACTGACCGCGATTTAGTTGCTTAACCTCGTCTCGCGATCGGAGACTAATCTAGCTATGAGGACCTGATTTTTACGGTTAACCATTATGGACTTGCCAGGCCCACTATCGGTTTTGTGCAACCAAAATTGCGTTAAAACGAGCGACTCATTTTGATTTTGTGGTACCGTCGGTTGTTCCCCAATGGGATCTGAAGACTTTACTGTGTTCAGCTCTGTGAGCAATTTTTTTTTACAATTAAGTTGGCAAACAAGCATACCTACGGAAAGTGGTCATCGTCGCCTATGAACGCTTGCAACACCAGGGGCAGCAGTTGCCGACCCTTTAGAAACCTTATAACTTGTTTTTGAAGGGGAAACATGGCCGAACACCGTTAGTCTTTAGATCTGAGAAAAAACATAAATGTTTTAACACTGCGAGAATGCAATAAGATTTATTTAAACAGTTACGCGGTATGTGTCATATAATGACATCCTTGATAAATATCAATGTTGGTGTGACAGTTTGATTAAAGTCCGCAATCTCCAAGTCTTTTCATGCATTCACGAACGCCTGAATACGTTGGACAGTTATGTTGGATTCCTTACTTGGGCATGGTAATTTCAAAAGCAATATTTTGAAATTTTCACAGATGATGTATGTCTGTTGCCGCTATAACAACAAATACTAAAAAATAAAATAAATATTTAAGGGGGCTCCCATACAAGAATACATGAATTTTTTGCTCGTTTTTATAGAAAATGGTACGGAGCCCTACGTGCGCGAGTCCGACTCGCACTTGGCCGGTTTTTTACTACTGGTTTACTAAAAGTCTTTTCTTAAGGTACTTCGCAGCTGAAATTATTGTAGCTGTGCTTTGGACGAACTTTGCTTTAACTTTCTATCGATATTAGGTTTTTTTTTCATTTCTGCTACTATTCTTTACAAATTTACTGCTCTAAGTGGTAATAATTATATCTACCATCATCAGCCATTTTATATCAGCATCGTATAATTATTCAATACATTATTATGTGTAACTATTTTAGACTAGAGCTATATTTACAAATCAGTATCTGAACACGTGAAATAATTATAAATTTATTCATACCTTAAAAACATATTTAGATTTCTCGCATAATAGGGTAATTAACGATACCGCCTTAAAATGTTTGTAAGTACATATATATTTATTTGTAAACAAAAGTCACAATGATTAATTTTATCGCTTTTTGTGGACATCTATTGAAAAGCATATAAAAAACTATTCTAGAATATTTTGGCTGAAATATAATTATAGATATCTTACTTGAGGAACTACAAACATTCTACATACATTGTCATCCGGTAATATCCCACTCAGGAGTATTTGTCCGAAAACATCGAACTTTACGTTAATTCCTAACTTCTGGTTAGTAAGTCTTTGACAGGATTATCTACATTTCCAAGAGAGTAACAGTTAGCATATCGGGCCTACGACAAAAGCTAGTAGTAGTTGTGGGTAACACCGACATTCTTAGAAATAATTTTGTACCCAGACTTTATCAATAGAAAAATACGTCTTTGAAGAATCATTTCGATCTATGGGCAAAAGCTAGCAAATTACGAATATATATTTTTAAATTTTTTATATAATAATATTTCGGGACAATGTCACACAGAGCATCCTAGCCCCAAACTAAGCAAAGCTTGTACTATGGGTACCAGGCGACGATATACATACTTATATAGATAGATAAATACTTAAATACATAGAAAACATCCATGACTCAGAAACAAATATTCGTGCTCATCAAACAAATATTTGCACTTACCGAACCTTGAACTAAGGACCACCAGCTTCGTAGGCAGGAGCACTACCAACTAGGCTACGGTGACCGTATCTCAAAACATGAATAATATCGAAAAGCCGTCATCCTCAATACGTGCAGGATAGTTCGAAATTTTTTACAGACGATTAACGATCAAGAAATATTACCAAATCGAGCTTGTTTATCACAACTTAGTACTAATCCCCTTGGTTAACACTTGGCTTTGGCCCGTGTTCTCCTTACGATACCGGTGAAGACCGATAAACTGAAAAGCAAAAATAATAATAATATCCTGGGACATTATTTATACACGGCCATCTGACCCCAAACTAAGCAGAGCTTGTACTATGGAAACCAGATAACTGATATATTAAATATACTATGTTTTTTTGTTGTAAATACTAACTTTTATAGATAATTACACCCAATCTCAGGAAAAACAGACATGCTCGCGCACACAAATATCTGTCCTGTGTGGGAATCGAACCTACGACCTCTGGCGTGAAAAGCAAGCATTTGGCAACCTCGCCAACAGGCCCGTCAACATTGTGTCGGTCTTTCTGAAGAAGAAGTTATTATTATGTGCCACTAAGCCCCTGAATGTCTTGGTGGCATCTTGCTATTTCGACCTTTGCTGATCTGTTGTGGCAAAGCTCCCTAACTTTGTTATAGTTCACTGATTGTTGAGTGTTTGTATCTCTTCCCGTTGTATGATGTGGTGTTCTTAGTAAACACTTCTACAACGCAGTAGTGGTCCAGACAAGCAAAGAATGTACACATGCGTGAGTATTGCAGTTTCTTCTGCTTCTTGGCAGTAGTTATCTGAGGATAGTGCTGTCGGCCATCTTTTAAAATTAATATGCTTATTTTGTTAGCAGTGTCCCGTGACACCTTAAATAATATTCTTATGAAAAAACACCTCAAATAATATTCGTATGAAGAAAAACACCTTTAATAATATTCTCATGAAAAAACACGTTATGTATTTATATATTAAAAAAAAATATTTTCTTTTCTGTTTAAATTTTTTGGGATACTTGCAGCTAGCAGGTACCTTTAACATAATTTATAGAAATCTGAAAGTCATTTACAAGTTTGCTCTGATAGAATATCACCATTAATTAATATACAGTATACACCTTACATAATATTCTTATAACAACCACCTTAAATAATATTCTTATTTAAAACACCTGAAGTAATATTTTTTTTATAAAAAATCACTGTTAATTATACACATGATTAAGTAACTCTTTCTAGCCCATCATAAGTAACTAATTGCTGTAGGTCGTGTAAAACAATCCATAGATATTGGCACCCCGTTTGCGTTTTAATGTGCTTCTCATGTTACAATGATTACATAATATAGTGCAAATTATTATACTTTACAGTTTAGTGTTTCCTTATAAGTAATATTAAAATGTTAATACCTATACATATACAGGTCTCATTACAAAAAATTAACGTAATCGAAATTTGATAAATATTCTACATACATAGTGTGATATTTTAACCATAAAAACAGGTTCTTTTTAGATGGAGGAAATATTCTATAAAATATTTTAATATACTATAACAAGTCCGTAATGTTTTATTATAAACTAGCTGTGCACCGCGGTTACACCCCCGTTTTAACTTAATAAATTAAATACCTATGTGTTATTCGGATGTATAAGCTATATTACTACAAGTTTCATCAAAATCCGTTCGGTAGTTTTTGCGTGAAAGAGTAACAAACATCTATAAATCTATACTAAAAAACTTTCATCTTTATAATATTAGTTAGATAAGACTATTTAGTTATTTAAAACTTTGCACGTCGAAGTACAGACGCCAGCACATAAAGCTAAACCAATCTGTCATATTTCCCCAATTGAAAGTGAACCTTATGCTATTGTGATAAAGTTAAAAATCTATACAAGAAATTTGAGAGATTGGGGTAGCTGGATGTGCTGGCGTACAAATACCAAAGGCATTTACACCCAGCCAATATTAAGGTGGTTCAGATATGACAATATACATGCACTAGGTTGAGATGTTACATAAACAAATTAGAGGTAATACAATAATATAAAAAAAAAAAAAAAAACAGAATTTAGGTAGCAAAAGATGTGTGTCAATAAAACTTTCCGTAGATTTTCAAAAATATTAAGAACTAGCTGTTACCCGCGACTTCATCCGCGACAATTTAGAATGACGACCAACGTAACCTATAGCAAAAAACTCATAACTTACGTGAAAGCCTCACTTTGAGAAACTGTATAATGAATGTGAATAACTAAAGAAAGAGTTTTGTTACTCTTCACTACCTACAGAACTAATTTTGATGAAACTTAGTAGTAATATAGTTTATATATTCGAATAACACATAGCCTATAATTTATAAAGTTTAACGCTGGTGAAATCAAATATATCTGAAAAATCCGCATTAATCCGGAAAATCCCAGTACTGCGTAATAACTTGCAATTAGATAGATGTATAATAGATACAACTGGTCAAAGTTAGAATACAATCAGTTTGAAAACGGTAATATTACCAAGTAATTAATTTAATTACCAAGTTATTCATATAATGTGTTGAAGAAACTTAAAACTATTAGAGAACAAATGAATATACTATTTTCACTATAACGTTTAAACTAATAATTATTATAAACGCGATAGAATATTCTACTACGTATTAAATCATGATTTATGATTTAATTAGAAAATAGAGTATCTGCTAGTTTTTTTTATCAACTCTCACCATTTGTTATTAAAACCCTGTGCCGTGGGGATAATTGACGGATACAAATTACATCCAAACTCAGGAGAACTATTAATGGGTCACGCCAATAGTTGTCCTGTGCGGGAATCGATACCGGAACACTAAGTGGCGAGGCGACTGTCTTAACCGATGCACCACACGCGCAGTCATCTCAAATAAAAATATTCTCTCAGAGATATAAATTTGATTCGGTAACATTAAATTACTTAGTAAATATCCAGTCCCTTTTTAGGAGCAAACATAAGAATACATGTATAATGTCAGATCATCAGAATAGGTCTGTTTTTTACTGCCATCTCACTCATTGATTAACCAAATTATGTCATGGTAGTCCTATTCTACAATTGGTCCGAAAAGGACTGCCATCATACGATTTAGCCCTCTAATGTGGCCTAAGAAGCTGTGGCGAATCATGTTAAGCCATTGGGCGACATGGTTGTGACCCCCAAACTGAATTAATCCAAAGGAAATCATATCCTCTAAATACAAAATATATTGAAAAAAAAAAAAATTATAAACTTGTAATTCTGACTTTAAAATTACACTCTCTGTAACCTATTTCTTTTTTATGAATAGAAATTTGAGAATGTTGATTTTTATAAATCTGCTGCTGACTGCAACTGTCGCGCTTTTAATGCATACGTGTAACCTAGTAAGCAATAATACACTCGTTAAAATTTAACAATTTCTTCTACCACAACTACCTATTTTTTCCACTAATCAAACGACAAGAAATTTGGCTATTTCTAACCTTAATTTTTTTTATCGCTAGATTTGTTTACGTGTGTTTTCTTTTCGGCATTTTTATATAGATTTTTGTAGACACAACGTATGGTCACATAATCAGGTTTATCAGGTAAGACTGCATGGTCGTGACCGTGGCGTGTTGGGCACATTTTGTTTTTTTTTTATAACTATGTAGAGCGGTTAAAAGGTTAAGGGCATTGGAAAGGTAGAATGCGCGCAAACCCCTTTTTCATTTCGTACCAAAATCGGCAAAAGTTATTAAAAATTTTAAGAACAGAGAAGTGGTGCAATAGGTTTGCACGACATTCCATGAATATTGATATAAAAACAATCTTCTTGTAAGCAAATAGTAGCATAAACCTAATTAAAAAAAAGTTGTGCAAACTATTGCACAAGTTTTGAAAAAGCAAACCAAGTTTTTTAACCAAAATCTGTAATATTAATTAAAAATGTAAACAATATCTATCCAATTCTTAGATTCTATCGACATTTCAATGCCACTAATAGTGGGAAAAATATGGGTTACTAGAGGTTTTACATACACCTCCTAACACTTCATATGGTTCTTGTATCGGACAATCGGACTACCTGCTTACTCAAAATGAAATACCAGAAAGCAAATTTCAATCATGTTATTGTTATTACCAGTTCCTTGCGTACAGTGTCTCTTCTATAGGCAGACTATCTATTCCCAGGAGCGCCCCCACTGCCTTCAGCCACAAAGAAGAATTCATCCCGCCGGAACGCGTGGGGCAACCTCTCTTACGCTGATCTCATCACACAAGCCATCACCTCCGCACAAGACAACAGGCTGACGTTGTCACAAATATACGAGTGGATGGTCCAGAATGTGCCATATTTTAAGGATAAAGGGGATAGTAACTCGTCTGCTGGCTGGAAGGTAAGATATTTTTTTATTCGCGCAAAATCTTATTTCAAGAATATTTTCTTTATTATTATTTTAATCGTCGGATTAATTCTTTAGGATTGTTATTTCCAGCTCTGTTTTGTATTTATTTTTTACGTAATACCGACCTTTAGAAGGTCGGCCGATGCACGTGCCTTTGTTAGGTAGATCTTGTTAAATATAAAAGCATTAGTAAACAATACCAAGTCAAGTGTGTTCATATAATTGTTAAACATTATTAAATAACGGAAACAAACATAAAAAAGAAATTAAGCTATTTTAGTAAATATAATTATTGTAAAGTAATATACAATAGTGTCTGCTATGTTGGCATAATCACTGCGGAAGGCATAACGTTTTTGTGTATAAACACTAGTGGCGTTTAAAACTGCCATAGTATTCCGCTACGCGGCGCTGCACATTACTGGTTACGTCAATGTTAACGGCGTATCTTTAAAGTGAAATCCTAGTAGAATTACAAAGCAGCCGGTGTCATTAGGTTAATATTGACGCAATGGATGGAGTCGCAATTAAGAAAAGACGATTATTTATTTTATCATTACATTAAATTAATACATAATTTTATACATAGGAGTATCATTTAAAAACCGCTAAGGTTAACCCAGTGCTACCATGAGTTTTCTTCGAATACATCACACTTCGAATACTTCACAAACATATAAACCTAAAAAAATAAGTTCTAAATGCTCGTCAATAAAATATATAGTTACTTAATGATTAATTATATTACATTGCATAACAAATTGATAATTTTGAGTAGTTGTTTGTTGTTAGACAATCTTCCGAGTATAATTTCATGTTGAACTTGAAATTTTACTCGGAAGATGGTCTATCTTCCGAGTAAAATTTCAAGTTCAACATGAAATTATACTCGGAAGATTGTCTAACAAATTTTCTTCTATCTGAATTAAAATTTCGTGTTGTTGTAACAAACTTGCTAGACGCTTGATCAAAAGACATGAATCGTAAACAACTCCGACTCTTATTATTGTTTAAGTATCTTATAAAAATAATATTCACAATCTATCCCACTATCTTCAGATTCCACGAACATATTGAAACTAAGAATTTAGAGAATATTTTTAAGGGCATTCCTCAATATGAATCATTTGGCTTTTGTCCATCAAAGACTGTTTAATGCAAGAAGGTGGCAAGATGCCATGCTCTCCGATATGCCGTGGGATTCTTTTAATGCCTACATTGTAAAAGATAAATGAGAGAATATTAATTTATACAAAAAGCATGATAATTATTCTAATTTATTTATATTTTAATAGAGAGACATCAGAAAAACATGACTAGATTTAATTTTGTGATTATTTATAAATCACTAGTCTTGTGCTAATAATGATTGTACCTAAAATAAATTTACAGTTCAGTACAGTTTTTCGTTCGACTACGAAATTGTTTACAATCTTGACAACACGTAGTAGACAACGAGTAGGGTATAGACTTTATTTTTTACAAATCGATGTTGCCTTATCCAATATAGTCTATATCCAGTTTTGTAGACCAATAAAGGGGGAAAAAAAAAACACGTTAGCTGAAAAATCTAAGCGTTACAAGGAACTATATCTTGGAGCAACTAAATATCTAGTAAACAATATGTTACAATAAAAATTATTATATTGCGACTGATAGCATAAATGACAAGTATTAAATTGCATAGTTACGCTTATTGTACATATATGACTGTTGTATTTACAGAATCAAATGTGTGAATACAGTTTAAAAAAACTGTATTCACACAGCCAATTTGGTTGTATGGGTACATTGCTTGTAAAAAAAGAATGGCGCGGTCTTATCAAGAGGCTGTTTGACCTCGGCTGCATTAAAATGAGAGTTTTCGTATTTTAACCATCCTACTGATTTATAAAACACATAAGTTACGACCCTGCAGTTTAAATAGATCGTAGGTAATTATTTCATCGACTAGGCTTAGTTACCTTACTGTACATATTTATTATGTGACAGTACTAAGAAAATTGGTTGTGTCAGACATCTTCGGGCGCACCAAACAACGGCGAGCCGACTAGTTGTAGTGGTGGTCATAAACGAAATCGGTAGGACATGTCACCATCGTGGTGGTTGGTTTTAGTATACATTACAATTTTATAAAAAGTATTTTTTTTTATAATACAACTTCTTTACGCACGCTCGTTTGGGAGTGAGCTGGTGAAATGACGAGAGCGTTACGAAAAGTGTGATCGGAAACGGAAGTTGTGAAGATGTGAGGTTTTTAGTTTTATCATACTCCTATTTTAGAAGTTACAGGGGGGGGGGCACTCATTTTACCACTTTGGAAGTGTCTCTTGCGCAAACTACTCAGTTTAGAAAAAAATTATAGGTATTAGAAAGCTCAATATCAGTTTTGAAGAACTCAATATTATTTTTTTTCGTCAAACTAATACATGTGGGGTGTCTATGGATAGGTCCATAGACACCCCACATGTATTAGTTTGACGAAAAAAAAAATTGAGTTTCAGTTCTCTTCTAAATGGGGAACCCGCAAAATTTATTGCTTTTTTTTCTTTTTTTCCTGTGAAAATCTTAATGCGGTTCACAAAATACATCTACTTACCAAGTTTCAACATTATAGGCCTTATAGTTTCGGACGGACAGACAGACAGACATGACGAATCTATAAGGGTTCCGATTTTTGCCATTTGGCTACGGAACCCTAAAAAGAGAGGTGCGGGCAGACATTTTCTCTCTCTCTCTCTCTCACACAGCCATATAGATGGAGCTAGGTAAATGTACTCCTATCGTGTGGTCTTAAGCAAACTTATATTTATTTTTTATCTAGTGGTTTTTGGTATTATTTTGGAGTACATACCCTTAATTAGAATATGGTTCAACTTACTATGATTTTTTTGTGGGTTCTCACATTGGCGTTGAAAACTGACGCACTCACACACTCAAATTTTATATATTTAAGCTCCATTTCAGGCGTTGGCACCTAACTAACAGCTTAACTGTTTGCTCTCACATAGTCACTGTTTTCAGCGTTCGATTTTACTAATATAAATGAAACGATCAATTTTAAATTAAGTAAAATGCCAAATTTAAATATAGATTAAATTAATACCTACTACCACTACGTCGTTAATTAAGTGGTTAGGTACTTATTGGCTATCTTAATACCTAAAAAGTTACACCCTCTTTCTGATGCAACGTTAAGTACCCACATTATCTATTTTCGAACAGAATGAGAATGGCGTCATTAGCGGCCACTTTGAATAGAGAATAATTAAATACGCAATATACAAAGTGTAACCAAAATAGCGGAAAAAATCAACACAATAAAGTTTCTGCTATCACACTAATATTATAAATGCGAAAGTTTGTGAGTCTGTGAGGGTGTGTGTTTGTTAATTCTTCACGTCTAAACGGCTGGAGCGATTTTAATAAAATTTGGTATGGAGTTAGCTAACACCCTGGATTAAATCATAGGCTATAATTTATCAAGTTTAACGCGGATAAAACCGCGGGGCACAGCTAGTACGAAATAAAATTGACTCATCATATAAAATGCATCAGTTTTAAAGGCAAATAAAGCTCTTTAATTATCTTTCACTATTAACGGTACATCTTGTTTAAGTATATTACAAAACAGTATTAAAGATCATTTACGACCATTTTGGTGTACTTCTGTGGATGTCATTTAAGGTGCCGAGTGCCACAGGCCTGATACTTCCAATAGCCATAATTTATTTTACTAAACATACACAGAATTCAGCTAAGTATATTTCAGTTAATTCCTACATTATTGAATTGTTTCCTCGAATACTGAACAGGAAAATTTAGCAGCCTTCGTTGCTTCATAAATATTTTCAAAGCACTACGCATTTTTGGTCGAACTGCGCAGTGGCACACGTTATCTCAATTGACTGTGACACGACCGATATAAATGATAATAAAAACACTATTACACGCTCAATCCACGATTTTATAACGATGTAATCGCATAGCTTTGATACACTGCTGTTATGCAAGGCTCGACACTACAAATACCGAAAGTAACACATCGATGGAAATCATTCGATTCGTATTATTTTAGTTGGAGTGTGTATCGCGGTCACATGACGTTGACACGCCCTCGCTTACGACGTTGAATAAAAAATATAAGACAAGAACTATTCCGAGTCGTCGAAGATTTGTATAATGTTCTTTATTTTAGGACTATTGAATGTTTTCGCGTATATGATTCGCGTAGAACACCACGAACTCAGTGACCTCCACAAGCGGCAGTGTACCCATGGCATTGATTAATGTTTAAGCATACAGTGCCCATTCATGCGCTTCATGCGTTTAGGCAATTATAATAATTAGATCCTACGTAATAAAGTCTAAAATCAAACGTAGTGGCTCGTGTATATATATTGTAAGCTTAGTTAATTAGCAAACTGGTGAAGTTCATGCGTCATATTCATAAAAGATATCAACGAATAAAATGAAAGAGGTACTTGATATCTTGTAATGTGTGTGAATGAATTCTGAAAACATTATTTAATTATTATTTTATAGTATTCCAAAAACCACAACAGACTAAGGAAATATTAATATACTTACCTCAAGTGTGACACATTCCAGGCACAATAATTAAATAATGGCGTCAGCCATATTTTCGCAAAATTGCAGCAGAATGGCAAGAGAGTCTATCTCCTTGATATCTTGTAATATGGCTGTATAAGAATGAATTCCGTAAAAAAATATTTAAAATTTATATTAAAAAAATATGTAAAATTTCTTATGTATTGTGTTTTCTGGTGCAATAAAGTGTACTCTATCTATCTATCTATCTTAAGTAAAAGATCACCTTATTTTCAACGACAGCAGAGTTAGGAAACACAAGACTTACGTCAAGTGTGACACATTCCAGACACAATAATTAAATAATGGCGTCAGCCATATTTTGGCATAATCGCAGCAGAATAGCAAGAGAGTTAGCTCCTTGGTATCTTGCAATATGGCCGTATATGAATGAATTCTGTAAACAACAAATAGTTAAAAGATTTCCTTATTTAAAAATAAATATTAAGAGGGTCAAGTAGCACACATTCCAAGAACAAAAATTTAAATATGGCGTCTGCCATATTTTGATTTGATTAGTTTTGATTATAAGTAATAATAAGTATAAGTTTATAAATTATGTACCACTGGTACGTCATATATAAACTTAAACTTATTATTAGTTATATATAATCAAAACGCTAACATAATAATATGTCAATGTTATGTATTTTATTTTTAGAATTAATAAATTTTATTTTATTTATTATAACTTTTTTAATTCGAATTTTCAGAAGAGGCATTAAAGAAAAGAATTTCCTATCTCATGCATCCCCAGATCAGTAACCGTCCAGAGTCTTATGTTCTAATCCTAAAGTACTTAGTGGATACTAGGTTTATATTTTTTTTTACACTAGCCACGCTTGCCTATATTTTGCAGTAAAGCGCCGAAGGCCTCCTAGGACAACTGTAAGCGTAAGGTCAAAAGAAAACTTGTTGTGTTTGGATTTTGACATATATCATACCCGATTATTTAATCGCGAGTTCACTGAACAAACTATTTGTGTGACCCACAGAGTCAATATCCAAACCAACATCTGATCTTATATTAATTATGCGGTACAAATTACTTTCCCGTCAATTGTTCTTTTAATTCATTTTAATTGTACTATTTACTTGTATTAAAATAGGCATACGTGTCATTTCTGTAAAACCCAAAGGTAAACCCGCTTCAGATAGTAATATATGAATGAAATGTTTATTACATTTCATTCATTAACTATGACGTATAACACGTTTCTGGGACAATACCTACAATTCTTCCATCGTATACAGGAATTCAATTGTTCGTTGAATAAAAAAACCACCAACCTTAAAATAGAGTTGAATAACTAATGAATCAGATGTTTGTTACATTCAAAGAATTTAAAAGAAAACGTGTGGTTTGGGGATCCCCGTCAGGCACGATGTTCCTGAATCAAATCCTTACAAAAATAATAATAATAATATCTAGGGACAATTTCACACAAATCATCCTAGCCCCAAACTAAGCAACTCTTGTACTATGGGTACCAGGCGACGATATACATACTTATATAGATAGGTAAATACTTATACATAGAAAACATCCATGACTCGGAAACAAATATTCGTGCTCATCATACAAATATCTCTATGATTGTTATTTAGTTTAATTTTTCTGTAATTTGTAACTGTTTTATTGAAGAATAAAGTTATTATTATTATTTGCACTTACCGGGATTCTAACTACATGTGTTAGAAGGAAATGCAGTGTAAATAAAATGAATTTCGTTGCTATTGCGTATATATAATATCGTGTGCGTATTTAACTCGCGTATGATTTAAAAAAGCAATTACTTAATATTTATCAGCGAAATTTCCAATCAGACAGAATTGAGGTTATACAACCAGCCGCGTACAATGCCCGTCTGCTCGAATCTTAATAGTCGTACGCGCACACACACGTATATAATAGAAAAATTAATAATTTTGGTTATGCGACGATTTCTAGCACCTTTACCAAGTTTTTAATTATAATAAAAATATCCTGAGACATTATTCACACGCGGCCTTCTGATCCCAAACTAAGTAGAGCTTGTACTATGGAAACCAGATAACTGAATATTACTTTTCTATTGTATATATATTAATATAGATAATTACACCCACATTCCGGACATACATATATGTATGTATGTTCATGCACAAAAATGTCTGTCCTGGGTGGAAATCGAACCCACGATAATTACTTACCTGCGGTGTGAAAGGCAAGCATTTACCAACAACGCCATTTATTAAATCCTAGGACCGGATGCAAAAAGGAGCGGTTTTTGGAACAAAAATTCGTATTCGCTGTATCGATGTCGCGGTGAGTCCAGTTGAATAGCAAATGAATGCTACCGTTATTCGAAACCGTTAGCACACCTTCGCAAAATCTCATATGCTATCCTTACAATCTAACCCATTTAATAATACATTACGAATTTATTGTTGTCTATGGTTCATTCCATCTTTCTATTGCAACGGCAACTTGAGCCTTGCAACCCCATAAGAGTGCCCTCAGATGTTTATCGTGTAAAGTTGTAAAGTACTGGCAGTGAGCCTTCCGCGCTCGTCACTTGTTCGGTGTTCCAAATTCAAAATATAGTTTTTCATTTAAAACTATGTAGTACCTAGTTAAATACCTTGATGAGACGGAACAGGCTGAACTGGCCGTCAGCATATTATGTTTAGTTTATTATAATAAAACTATTTAATTCTGAATTTGACAAGTATTGGTGTATGTTAATGCCCAAATGCTGAATAAATTCCATTATTTCATTTCGACCGATAAGATATATAATACCAAAACATCATCACATCGCTACCGGTTAGTTATTTTAAGGAATTGAATTCCAATCTTGATTTCTATCTTGATATGTCTTAGGTATCGATACAGTCAACAACAGAAGTAGTTAGACAGATAACACTTCTTATTATTTTGAGTCTTTAATATATATTATTGTTGTTGTACTAAATAATAAGTCTAGTTCTTCGATATTACAGCGTTCATCTATTGTAAGGTCAAAATTAATAAGAGGTTATAAAAAAAAAAAAATTTAAAGTACCTAGGTACTTACCTATATATAAATAACGTAATATTTGTATTAAAATCTTAAAAAGCATATCTAGATTTTATTACAAATTTATTTATATTTTTATATTTATTTACAATATATTGACTTAGTTAAAGAAAATTGTAATTATTTGAAGTATTTTGTATAAGGGTCTGGTAGCACCCAATTTTAGATCGATTAAGTTCTTTAAAATATATTAATATAGAAATAAATATAGTAGTCTAAAATGGGTCAGAAACTTGATTAAAATGCCTATGGTAAGCGCCTTAAGTTCTAATTCTAAATATATATTTATTTTCTCTTCACAAAGAAGTCATAGAATATTAAAATTTGTCCTTTTAGTTTGCAAACCAAGTTATGTGAATTTACTGTCGTAACGTTATTTCCCGCTGTGCAATATTCTGTTGATAAAACAGGAATAATGACAATTCTAAGTAAAGTTAATAAATACAGTGCATATTACCCAATCGTAGGAAATTTCCAACCGAGACCTTTCTTAATAAGTAATTGAGGTTACATTGATTTACACGGTCGCCATCTTGCGATGTAGATAACACAGTATGTTATATTTACACAGCGGTATATAGGAGGCCGATAACAAACCATATGACGCTCATTCATATTTTGCATAAATTATGCTGTGGACTGTGAATCAAGTGAAATTAATTTGTACTCTTACTATCGTGCAGCAGAAGTCATTTTTTTTTAATTCCGTTTTACCGCTCTGGGTTCTTTGGCCTTATGAGCCTTCAGTAAATGTATTTTTATATCATTTATTTCCGTCATTGTCAAGTAAAGTCCGTCACAGTCAAGTCATACATAGTCCTTGTCCAAAGCCTCTAGTAAAGTCTCCACTGCTTTACTGGGGTAAAGCAGTGGAGACTTTACTAGAGGCTTTTATGAAGTTTTGATTACAACCCGGAAAATCACAATTCACGGCAATATCGCACTTTCCTCCACTTGTGTACGTTGTCGAAGATGTTATGTCTATGAATCCACCATATTTACACATAAAAACTCGAATTTACACCAGTTTACTCGTTAGTTTGCTCGTTTTTATAGAAAATGGTACGGAGCCCTACGTGCGCGAGTCCGACTCGCACTTGGCCGGTTTTTTATAATATGCCTTGGTAGTTTTGGAAGCATATTATATTCTAGACGCTTGATTTCGCAAGTGTTCAGTAAGGTTAAGGATAACTTAATAGTGTTATCAGAGTTACACATCATAATCATGAAAATAACACTTCAATTATGTAGAATCCTTGGAACTGGTTGAAGAATCCTGGTATTCATCATCATCATATCAGCCGAAAGACTTCCGCTGCTGGTCAAAGGCCTCCCCTAAGGATCTACACAATTGCCGATCCCGCGCTGCCCGCATCCAGCGGCTTCCCGCGACCTATGCAAGATCGTCGGTCCATCTTGTGGGGGGCCTGCTCACGCTGCGTCTTCCGGTTCGTGGTGGACAGAACCTTTGTCCTGCTATTGCAAATTTTAACAACTTTCAGACCTTCAATTTGTGGAAAGCAACTATCAATATAATACGAATTGTGCTAGTTAATTGATATATTTCTATAGGCATTGAACCTTATCGTCGCGAGTTCTACCAATAACAAGAACACTTTCTTGTGAAGACTGAGCATCTAAGTATATACGTTGTATGTATTTTGCTTAATTTTTCAAGTAAAATTATTATTTACAGATATATATATATATATATATATATATATATATATATATATATATATATATATATATACATTATAAAATAAGATATAAAGTCGACATGATAACCTCCTTCTTTGAGGTTAAAAATTTTGAAATTATTATGGTAGCCGGATAAGGCCTAAGGCTGCTGTTTAAAAAAAAACCCTGGTTTTTGAGCTGGCATTGATGACGTAGTCAATGAGTGAATCAAGAGTTTTCTTTTTACATCATTGATTATAATTTGTTTTGTTTACAAACATAATTTTATTAAAACTGGTTACTATTACAATAACAATGGTATAACCTGATCCCAAATACGCTGAAATTGTGATTTGAAATTCCGTTGACTCATTTATTGTTATTTAATGACGTCAAAGTGTTATTTATTGAAATAAGGCACTATTTTCCTAGTACAAACTAGGAAAAGTTAATACTAGGAAATTAGTGGCTTATTTAAATAAATGCAATAATACTTACATATTACAATTTATCAATAAACCACAAAATAAAACCATGGAATCTCCCAATTTAATGTTGTTTCTGTTTTAAAGTCGAGTTAATATGATTTGCGTAATATACTAATTTGCTAATTAACTTGTTGCCTACTTTAATAATATTATATAATAAATGTAATATCATTATCATCAACATGTCAGCCGGATGACGTCCACTGTAAAATAAAATAAAATAAAAAACGTTTTTAATCACGTAGACTTTAAAAAAGCGGTTGTAAATAGTCAGAACATGTTTGTAGTAATATATAATTAATTTATAATTATTTCTAGGCACATATAGATATTTAGGTACACGGATTGTAGGAAATAATTTACAATAATATTTATTTTATAATAGTAACGATATTTAGCTAACTTAAATTAAGTTATGGTCAAGGATCATGTGTAGGTTTTATTATCAAAATTTTAAATTTTGGCTATATTTTTACTACATATTATCTAAATGGTTCTGTCTATATTAAGGTACGATTTAAATGTTATTATTATGGCGGACCTCGTGTTTATAACGGCTGTTGGACAGTCCTACCCAAAAGACACAATAGATTGTCTATCATTTGGGGGATATGCCATAATCTCCAAGCTTGGCAGATGTTCTCATCTTAACCTACAATCAGACATTTTAAGTAAATTTTTAATATCTTGTTAATTCAGTATTGTAGATTCCGTTTTTCGCTAATACTAAATTATTTATTTTCAATATAACTAATTATGTTTACAAATAACATAATAATAATTAATAGTTCCTAAAAATCTATTAGCTATTGATTTGAAGTTGGTTAAAAAATAAAAAGTTGATTAGGATTTATACTGCAATATTAAAAAGAAAAAGTTTAGATATTTATTTCTACAGATAATAATTTTGGAGTTAATAATATAACGCTTAATTAATATTATATGTTTTTATCGTGGAAGTACATGTAATCAGTCTATCAACCTATCATACTAATCTCTTTATCATTCGCCTGTACTACAGCACACACAGTTTTAGAAGACACAGCAGCCCTGTCCGATGGTCGAATGACATTATCATTAACATTATTGATAAGATATTTATTGTAACATTGACACATTTTTGCGATGTATCTCGGCTTACATACTCGCGTATATTATCTGTATAAAATTTTAATGTACTGAGTACTCGCTCTGACCTACTTTGCAAGACAAAAATAAAACTGAGGGCATATATTTCACTAGGTTCATAAATATTAGTCTTAATGGCATTCTTTAATAATATAAAGAAGATTTAAGAGCTGCTTTTATAATTTTGAATTGAAATAAATAAATAAATATTTTCTTGATATTAGAACGTGGCAAATAATTTCTGAGCCATAGAGTTTAACTTTGCAGGGTTTAACTTTGCAGGCGTTATTAGACGATGTTCATTGTACTTTCATTCATTTTATCACTTAGGATTCCTATAAGAAAGCATTGAGACAGCAGATGGTATGTAACATTATACTAACCATGCTTTACTGCTTCCAACTAGTTCTCAGAATCAGGTCGCCATACCATAGTATAAAGCTATTATAGTAGATCTTCGTAATTTTCGTTGACCCGACGGACGCGTTAGAGCGCGACTGAGCTTCTAAACGCTTCTCAGGGTGGTTAAAGTTTAACAATTATTATTACTTGTCTTCAATTCTATGGACTTTTTTTTATCGAATCCTTCAAAGTTGCATTGATATACATATTATTATATGAATAAGATACTAATTACTCATGGGTTTGTGTACAATATGTTTCTGATATTGTTGTGGTCAAGACACGTTTTTACAAATGTAGGTACAATGACGCTTCTTTCGTTTGAGTTCAAAATTTTAATGTGATGACAAATAATTTTAATAAAGCATTGTAGTGTTTCAAGTATAATTGTTATAATAAAACCTGTACAAAGCAACATATAGCCAAGGGAATTAACACCAAAACGTAACAGAACTCTGAAGATAACGCAACTTCCCGTCGCAGCCCACGTACCTCACACTTGACGTGCTTGGCACGCTAAATTTAACAGCTATATAACACTGAAGCTATATTAATATTCATACTAATGTACCTTTGTAAAACTGCTACTCGTGTTGTTTCGTCCACGTGTTGTTTTATTAATTCTATTATCCATTCAACTGTCACCATACTCATGTTCGTTTTCCTACAACCGTGCTCTTAATTAGGTACTGACACAGCGTACACGAGTAAGTAGTGTATGTGTTATTTGAGCGGAATTGTTATCAGTTTACTATGCGAATTAATAAGCCATGAGACAGAACTAACCTGTGTGTTTATTATTTACTTAGGTGCCTCGCCAGAGGACGTGGGTTCTATTCCCACCCAGGCTCAGGGGGGCTATAAATAAAGGTTAAAAATAAATAAACAAAAAAGGTTTTTAACACGTAGACTTTAAAAAAGCGCTTGTAAATAGTCAGAACATGTTTGTAGTAATATAGTTGTATACATTATTATTTCTAGTAACATAGATATTTAGGTACACATTGTATGAAAACATTTATAAAATTTATTTTATTATAGCAATGATATTAAGCTAGCCCGTATCAAGTTATTGTCAAGAGATTATGTTTAATTATCTAGTTTAAGTCTAATATTTTTACTACATATTGTCAGTGGTTCTGTCTATATTAAGGTATTATTATTATGACGGACCTTGTGTTATTAACGACGGTGGCGCTTTAATGCTACCACCGGATCCAATGGGCCCCAACTTTATCAATCGTTAAATCGGCTTCCATGAGCACATGTGACGTCATAAATTGTCCGGAATCGATTAAGTAATTTTTAACCTTTATTATATTTGAACGCCTATCACGATGTTCGGTGACTTAGCCGGTAGACCCCCAGGACAAATCTTTGTGGGATGAGCACGATTACTGTGTCCGGTGGTCGTAATTTATCTATAATACATAACATGTATTTTAGGAATATATAAGTAGGTACCTATGTCAGTTGTTTGATAGTTATAAGTAGTTAGCATGATAGTTGTCTCAAGATATATATATAAAATAGAGTTAAATAAAAATCAGTATCACATTTAAGAATGATTGTCTTAATCGTAAGAAACAAGAAACCGGACAATCGAGCTGCCCGTTTGTGGAATTCTTTGCTAGAGACGTGCTCAGTCACTGGACATTTTTAAGAAAATGGTGAAGCACTATCTTACTCTTTAACTTAAAGCTAATATATCTTCTCCCATCATCGACCTTTTGTATATGTATGTATTTATTTATATACTAGCTGTGCCCCGCGGTGTTACGCGCGTTAAATTTTATAAATTTTCTTTGCTATATACCTAAAAGAGCCCGAGACCTTTCCAACGAATGCAAAACCGTGGAAATCGGTTCGTGCGTTCTGGAGTTATAGCGTCAGGAAGGAAAACCCGACTTATTTTTATATAGTAGACTAGCTGTGCCCCGCGGTGTTACCCGCGTTAAATTTTATAAATTTTCTTTGCTATAAACCTCACGGAGCCCGAGACCTTTCCAACGAATGCAAAACCGTGAAAATCGGTTCGTGCGTTCTGGAGTTATAGCGTCAGGAAAGAAAACCCGACTAATTTTTGTATAGTAAGATTGTTCAAGTTACATACAAAGTAGGTACTTTTTGTTAAAATGCCAACAAATACACAACTGATTTTTCTTTACTCTTGGTCCATTCAATGGTTGCCTGGACGAGATCGCACCTAGCGATAAGGCCGCCATTTGTATACAATCTTGATAACATGTTCATATTTCTTTGTATGTAATAGTTTTTGGTGTACAATAAACAGTTACTTTCTTACAATAGAGGCGATCAGGGACTGTAGCCATATAGCAAATAAGACCTTGAACTAAGTAACCCAACCTGTGCCAGAGGACACCCTCATTGAAGTTACTGACGTGGAGATAAATGAGTGGGTCGGTTTTCTATAACGTTTTGTACAACAGTCGCTTACGTTTATGCGCGAAGACGCGGTCGTCTAACTAGCGCTCATAGCTAGATGCTCTCACTCATCCATAAGTGATCGGCGAGGTTAAGCAACTAGACTCGTAGCCAGTTCATAGATGCGTGACTAACATAGTGGTTTAATTTCTGAGCGTCACCATGCTTCTGAGGGCACGTTAAGCTGTCGGTCCCGGTTTTAGTTATTAGACATATATTATTAGTTATCAGTACGCCTCTGACATGGCTTAACGATTGTCGTTAAGCCATGTCAGAGGCGTACTGGGCGGTCCGGACAACTCTGCAACTAGAGTATCCACTGCCCATACGATAAGTAGTAAGTACTGAGAATCGGCCAGTACAACTCTGACACTAGGGTATCCACTGCCCATACGATAAGTAGTAAGTACTGAGAATCGGCCCGTACAACTCTGACACTAGAGTATCCACTGCCCGTACGATAAGTAGTAAGTACTGAGAATCCGAGGGGGCATTCAATGTTACGGAACCAAACTATGGCCCATGGAGGGCATGAAACGTAATGTAGCATTAACTGTTTGTGGTGTAGTATATGATAATCAATTTGCCAAAGTCATGGTGCATGCAAGTTGAGTTTAAAATAAAATTGTGCATTATAATTGAACATCTGTTCTGCGTGAAGGAAATTAATAGGAATAATTTCATAGCCCTCTTTAAAGTTCGTTTACCTATTATTACAAAGATATTATGTATCTAGTTTCTTTATACGGAGTTGCAGAGCGAAGGCATAAGCAATAAAAATACATTATTTATTGGTACATCGTTTGTTCCAAATATTATACTTATGGTAGTATGGTTTTATCTTAAAAGTCTGTATATTGTATATCTAATTGTTCTATACTATACACACTTAAGACAATCTAATATATAATTGGATTATGTAGATCCACATGTAATTTTATTTATATTTACTGACACAAATATCTATAAAATATCAATTCTCATTTATCACTAACAAAACCATGTGTGGATAATGTGGAATTAATGGAATTAAACAAAATGCATTTACCATTTTTAATCTGTTGTGTTTTTTGGGAAAATTTAATTATAATCCTTACATTAGTGGAATAAAAAGAACAACTTACTTCTAAAAGATTCAAATTCACTTACAAAACGGAACGTTGCGGCTTTGTGACATTTACTGAAAGTTTTATCAATGCTTAGCCCAAATATGTACCTTGAAATATTTTTTTAATGTCAGAAAAGAAATAACGCAGTGATTTTGGGAATTCCCCCGCATTCAGTGGAAAATCAAGTTTTCTTTGATGACTACATAATATTTAATTAAATATTCTTTAACAATACTCATTTAATAAAATCTGACGGAAATGGCTTTTTTTATAATCCGTTGAAATTTTTCGTTTGCATAAATATAAAAATTAACGATAAATTAAAAATATATGTACTGTAGTTGATTAAGAATGATATAATTTAATTATGAATAAAAGCCAGTTTATATCATACTTGCTGTAGGCATACAGTCCAACCTTTAAACTAACTCGAAATAAATACTTCTTCGTATCTTATCAACGGGTCTTAGCATCGGGTGACGTGGGCAGATAGTAGCACCACTGTGATTTGTGTTATCACTTCACACATTATTTCGTACGCTATCTACATTGCACCATTCGATACACAGTTTACAGCTGAAATCGTACTTAACGAGCGATGGAACATTCAACTCGGAAGTTTGTAAAATACATGTCATTTAGTATGAGGCGTGACCGCTGTCATTTGATAGTTAGCCAGCGCAGCGTTGGTATTGCTTATCATCATATTATTATAAAACGTGGGGCAAAAACTTTGTACCCCTTTTAATGAAAATTACGCGGTCGGAGGAGTATGAAATTTGGAACAGTTAAAGTTCAGATTGAGGACTGCAGAAAGCTATATTTTTTATATAATAGGCATTAGAAGTAATTTATTTTAATAAAAAACATTACACACGCTACCATACGCTTTTGACATAATGACAAACTGAGAAGAGATGAGAAACTGAATGTCAAAACTGAGAACAGATTAACATTGTTTGTCTTTAATGTCTATAGTCATTGACAATAGACCCTTAATGGTCGAATTTCGAACAAGTGTGATCTCTAGTAAATATTATTAGTAGCCCTAAATTGACTTCGCAATAATTGGAATTAAGCAGTTAACTTATTTAGTTTCACATGATATAGGCTGTATAACTAATTTGTTTTGATTAGTTTATTTGTGATTAAAATACAGTTGATTTTATTACGCTCAAACGTGATTAACTACGAGCTAAAGAAGGATTTATTATGCAGTTTTATTTATTATTTTCATTACCTACGTATATAAATCAGCAAAACTACGTACTAGTTTGACAGCATATCTGAATATTTAGTAACTATGTAGATATAATAATATCTAGTGTGTAAACAATGATATCCGTCTTATATTATTTTTATTAAATTGAAAATGTCGTTTTTAAATAATTCCGGTTTAAAAAAACATAATACGAATTTACTTTTATAATATTAAAATTGCATTATTAATATTGCATGAACTAAAATAATGAGACTTAACTTACTTAAGAAAAATTATTTAATATTTAAAGAAAAATATCAACTTATTTAATGACTACTATAACGACGTCGAAATCAACAACCGATTGGTAAACACGGTTACATATATCAAACTATACCTACATTTCCAATATAAGCTGACCTCTCATTGCATGGAAATCCTAAACAACGCGGGTTCAGCCTATACTGGATAATAGCTTGATATGTGGCCGTGTGTACAAAATGTATATAGTATCTTATATAAGTATATGAAAAGAATGATCAAAATTGGTTCACAAACTACGGAGGTATTGCGCAGCAACTTACATAAAAAATAACACGTTCAAATTGATAAACTCCTTCTTTTAAAGTCGGTTAAAATATATTCAGTCCATATTTCTTTGTTTCTTCATTGGATATTTTATGTCATTTTCGTATTAATAAGGGAGGATAGCCCATATATTTAAAGTCTGTAAAGTGACTTGTAAATGGTACCACTTGTGGTAATATTTTATAACTTAGAATATATTTTAATGACTTATAGTTGTCTTAACATCGCTGTCTCATTTCAATATAACGTTATGAGAGAAAAGATAAATCAAAACAAAAACCTGTAAATAAAAGTTTGCTCCACCTGAACTCATAACGAGTTTAGTTTTGTCCTGGCCATAAATTTACCGATACAAATTAGTTCGATTTTTGATATACCTACGCGAAGGTTTGAAGGGGCGATTGCAATAGAGGCTGCACGCCACCTTGCCTAGATTGATTTATACGTCTTGTTTGTCACAGAGCCGATTTATTTGAATTCCTGCCAGAGCCCCGGGCAGCCAACGGATTAATATCGAACAGACCCCCGCGATATATCCCCGACTTTGGGCAATAATTCAATATTTCATCCTTCGGGCCGGGACCTACGCTGTGAATTAACATACAAACGTCAATCGTTCATGAATAAAAAATGTATTGGATTTAGTGGAATGACTGGCGCGATCGGCGAGCGTTTACTGTTGCCGCCCGAAATGCCTATTGCGGATATATAAAATGTTTCGGATTACTGGTTTAGTTAGATCGCACACTATTCGTATTTGCTGCGAACACGCGATTTGGCAGCTAAGTTCCAAACGATGATACTGGGGACTCGAAAAACTCACTCAGTCGTAAACCGGCGGCCATTAACGGAGCAGCTCGGGAATTGGTTATAGCATAACATTTACTGCCATTTAATGCAACCAACCAAGTACTCTTATTTTTTTATTGGGGGAAATAGTTCACGTGTTGTTCTAATAAAACTGGAAGAATGCATTGACATACCTATAACGTTCTTCAATATTCTTCGGTGTAACGATATTTTAATGTCCCGGAATACAGTTCAAAATTTTGCTGTGCCGTATTAAAGACATGAAAGGAATTCGATTATTGTTATTACTATAAATAAAACAGATGTGCCGATGGAACTGACTAGACATTTTGTATTCAACGTGGATATGAACGGTAAAGGGTTAAGCAATGTACATGGTGAGCGAAAAAATTCCACTACGAGCCATCACAACGCACCTAGTAGAACCGGTTTAGGTTTTAAATTACATAAATTACTGCTACGTCAGTGCTTCGCCAATGTGTTCGCAGTACTATAGTTCGTTTTTAAGTTGCTCTGACGTTTTAATACTGCTTGCAATATGTAGCCAGTATAAATAATGCTTTCGCCTTTTTAAATGTCTCTGTTACTCCTTTCTCCATTCACTACCTAGGTTGCCTGGAAGATTTTAGAACACGTTTTGATAAGGCGGCCATTTGTACTATAATAGTTTGGCTATCTTTTCCGTTTGCTTTGTTTTTGAAATGTATAATAAAGAGTTTTATCTATCTATCTATATCAGGTATCTGGTTTCCATTATACAAGCTTTGCTTAATTTGGGATCAGATGGCCGTGTGTGAAAATGGTCACAAGATATTATTATTATTATGTAGGTATATGGGGGCTTACTTTGCCAGAAAATTCTTAGAGCCATAGACTTACAAGCCAATAGATGGATCTGCTTACTTAATTAACTTTAATAAATAATGTATCCACCATGTACATTACTATAACAAAATGTACATAAGCAGTGTATAATTGTTAGTTATATGTAAATACCGTGTAAGTAAGAATACCCTTAATTGAGAGGATATAAAGAGTAATTTCGCATGGAGTGTACTAAAAATATACGCGGGCTTATCACATATGGTATATTATGGGTGTGAAATGAAACTGTAAATTGCTAGTTCACGTTTGAATAATTTGTACGCTATTATTATTTGTTAAGACTATCTTATATAGGATCAAAATCTAATATAATTCGTGACCTAGAAATCAATAATAATAATATATTATATTATAATATATATTATAATATTATAGCCAAATTTAAATATTAGACATTTTACTATGAATAATTTCCTTATCATTCATCTTTAATGCAAATTGTATAAAATCAAATGTTACCAAATGTGTAATAATTTATTTTATGAGTCAGTTAAATATAGTTTTGTTTTAATCATAAATCAATAATAGACAATTATTTTAGTACTTTTGAACGTTTTCATTTAACTGCACTGGCTTTGCCCCAGGCCCCACGGTGTTACTAGAGATTTAGTAATAAACAATCTCTAATCCAAATTTCAAGCAAATCCGAGCAAAAAACATCCAAACACACTAAAACATTTATAGATAAGTAGGAAGTAGGATATATTGTCAGTTTCAGCGGTAGACATATATAGTAATTAGTCGATATGTCATTTTGAAAAGTAACACTTTCCACTGTAGGCATCACTACTCTTATTAGTATACGTACTTGTCAATTTTGGCTGCAGACATACTATTGTCATTAGTCGTCGTGTCATTTCAAAAACCTGCTGTGTGGCTTGAACAGCTCCGACACCAAGGTAACCACACCTCCACGAATATATAAATGAATACAGTGAAATGCATAATTACAATAGTAACGTACATTACCGCAACTTATTGACATTTGTCATCATTTTCCACCGTAGGCATCGCTCTTTTTTTAATATACCTACTTATAGAGAGCTTTAATCTAATGTACATAATTGTAGGGCCACGACCTCAATTATACCAGAGAGTCTAATAATCGCGTTAATCATAAAATTACGAATACGAAGATTGTCGATTTCCGAGCTCCAACACGCCGTCTGCCCGGCGACCTTTGCGAGTTATGTACACTTCAACGCACAATTGTTCATAAGATAACATGACTACTTAATTACTGTTAAAAATCATAAAATCGACTTCAACTTTTCTTGTACACAACAGGTTGGAATAACAAGTATATCCTCCGAAATAAATCTATAATTAATAATTATAAAAATCGGTTGACTAACAAAATCAAAAACAAATCTGTTAATAGAGGCATTTACTTCGTTACTTTAGGTAGTAAACGAATCTAAACTCCGAAATTCATCGTAAATTAATTTCGTTCAGAATTTTGCCAGCTTTCAGTTTCAATATACGCTTTTCATTGCTAATAATAAATATAAAATATCCAAATATAAATCTCAACTGACACACTGCCATCTGATCCCTAACTAAGCATACCAGATACCTGATAAACATACTTTGCTATAATACTAAAATTTAATAGTTTGGGAGGTCGTATAAATATGATATGGTCTTTCACATGCAACTGTGAACATATCAGTCGGCCATGTTTCTAGATACAAAGGCGATGGGTGGTACCTACATACATACATCCTCCGCAAGGATGGTTAGCAAGGGAGTAAGAAATTTGATCTGCCGGTCGTTCATAATTTTGTTTTGTAATTTTAATTTTTGATTCCTCAGTTTCAAGCTGACGCTTTGCATTGCGAAAAATATTATAAAACTAAAATTTGATATCATTTACGAAGACTGACCTTAACAAAACACAATTTATACAAAGTACGACAGATAAAAGTCGTCAAATCATGAAAGAATGTAATTAATGTACGTTTAGTTTCTTTATTTTTGTAGTGAAAACTTCTTTAGCGGTGTGGTGCACTTTTTTGGGATGGGTAAAACATGATAAACTCGCGTCTGGACTCGTGACTTGATCGAATATTCGTAAGACGGAGTTATTTTCTTTTTAATTCACACTGGCCACATACCCTCAAATTCAAAATAGATTTCATTTCTGACTGCACTGACACTGCTCCGCATGGTTTTTTTTTGTTTCCGGACATATTTGCAGGCTGGACACTAATTATGTAAAACCCTGTAGATATACATAATTAAAAATTCGTAGAAGCACATTTAATTTCAATTTAATCTATCATTCCTTGTGGTATGGACGCCGAGTGTCATTGGCCTAAATTAAGATTTAGAGATAAGAAAAATTCGACGTGACCTCTGAATTCAATCTAAAATTAGAATCAAACAGCGATACAGTCAGATTTCAATTAAATGAAATATAATTTATGTGAATATTACAAAATTCAATTTAATATACTAATTCAAAATTTAAGTATTTAGTGAGATTGTGACACTATCAGTTCGAATTGGAATGGGTCATTTGATATAGCGACAGCTAGCTCAAGCTAAGCAAAGCTTGTACTATAGATACCCGAGAAGGGATATAAATATATTTTACTATTTTTTGTAAATATTTATGTATAAATTATTATCCGAATACACAGAAAACAAACAGATCAAGAATCAGATGTTCATGAACACTAATATTTGTTTTATGCGAGGATCCAACCCACAACCTTTTGTATCAGTAGGCAAGCTCACTACCAATTCTATGGCATGTAATTCTAACGGTATCGGTGCCGGCTGTAGGCATGAGAGTACCTACAGTCAGATTTATACGGGTCTTCTGGGTGGTGTGAATCATAAATAAAATAAATAGTAGTTTTAATTTGTATTTATGTCCTGAAATCTTTAACCTACAAATAATAGTCACCGTAGCCCAGTTGGTAGTGCTCCTGCCTACGAAGCTGGTGGTCCTGGGTTTGAATCCCGGTAAGTGCAAATATTTGTGTGACGAGCACGAATATTTGTTTCTAATTCATGGATGTTTTCTATGTATTTAAGTATTTATCTATTCATCTATCTATATATGTATGTATATCGTAGCATGGTACCCCGCTTTGCTTAGTTTGGGGCTAGGATTATCTGTGTGACATTGTCCCTAGATATTAATATTGTATTATTATAATTATAGAATTTTAGGTAATTTGTAGACATCTTTGAAGTCGATTGTTAGCAATCTGTATTAGGAGAAAAATAAGAAAATTCGAAATAAAAGTTTACCGTGTTCTGTCACATGTAAAGTACCAATTTCGATGAAGTTCCCTAAAAACTAGCACTGTGTATAATTAACATTAATAAGATTTTTTGTAGGGAAAACAGTTATTATATAAAAAGGTGCAGTAGCAGAAGTAGTGGAATTTATTTTTAATTAAATTATTATTATTATAAAAGACGGCTACTGAAACTCTTATACTACGCTCTAACAACAGTATCGCACCATCAAAAAGCTACAACCGTTGATGCTGTATCTCGTACCGTGAAAGTAGAAACTTTGAGACCCGAAACGAACTATAGTATCCATTAAAATGAAGGCATAATTTTAAATCCCATAAATTTTCCATCTAATTTTGTTCGTGATTGTACACTACAATGTGATTGGAGCCCAATTAACATAACCGGTCGTGCCAAGAAGCGATTATGCTAATTACATCTCTCGGTATAAAGAGCATATTGTAAGTAAAATATAAATTTTATTGAAGCAGCCACGTTGGTTATGACACCTTCAATGGCAAAGTCTGCCCTACTCATGCTAAAATAGTAGTATAATATATATCAGTCATGTTTGGTAGTAGTATAGCTTCTGTTTGAGTAAATTTATAAACAGATGAAACTTACTAAAGGTTTTGAATTTAAAGAAGCGGTCAAATGCGAGGCGGCATCACCCATGAAGGGTTCCGTAGCAGTAAGTAACATAATATAAAAGTTCTTGTAGTAGGTATTTAAATGATTGAAAGGTAAATTGCGATTTACGATTTATAATGTATTAAAAAAACTACTTACTAGATCTCCCGTTCAAACCAATTTTCGGTGGATTTTTGCATGGTACATCATATTTTTTTTAGTTTTATCATCCTAAGTATGGGGAACCCCCAAAATCTATTGTTTTTTTTTCTATTTCGTGTGCAAATCTTAGTGCGGTTCACAGAACACATCTTACCAAGTTTCAAAAGTAGTTCTTATAGTTTCGGAAAAAAGTGGCTGTGTCATACGGACGGACAGACAGACATGGCGAATTCCTAAGGGTTCCGTTTTTTGCCATTTGGATACGGAACCCTAAAAATTGCAAGGGATATCATGAGACCCTTGATGGAAGAGAGGTGCATTAAATTAAGGATCCTTTATCATTAACAATTAAAGGTTGGTGGTTTGAATACAGATTTTTCGATTATTTAACAATTAGAGGTGGTGATTTGAATATTGATTCTTTATTATATAACAATTAGCGGTTGTTATTTGATATATTATTTATCAATTAAAGGGCAGTGATTTCAATAAAGGTTTTATTCTTAACCAATAATGATCTAATAATGATGTTCTTTTCATTTTGAGAATATGCAGTTCATTAGATTAGCTACTACCTATATATACATATATATGATGTTTATTAACTAATTTAAATTATTCTCATGTTAGACGACATTGTGGGAGCTAGCATGCCATAAAGATATGAACTGTTAAAATTAACATATATTGTTAGTTACTCATTGCTCCAGTCCTCACGACCACTATGTCCGAGTAGTATAAGCAGGGTTCGATTCTCGGGTCTGGTTGCTTGGGGGACTATTGTCCGTATCTCTAAGAAGTTAAGTTAGTTTTCGTTCCCGGTTGTCATGAGGTCATATAAGAATTCTTACATGTAATCAGCAACCTTATAGAATGGGAAGCCTCGGGGGGTACCGCCTAATTCGACGTTAATCGTGATCGGAGTTCAAATGAATGAAGGTTAAAAATTACGTAAATATTGAACGAATGGTTCCATCTGCTTCCATGAGCACCAGTGACGTCATAAATGAACGTAATCGATTTTGAATCTTGAAGCCTATGGAATAAATGATTTAGTAATTTTTAACCTTCATCTATTTGAACGCCGATCACGATAACCGGCTAATTAGGCGGTAACCCCCCTGGTCCAATAATCTCTGTAGGTACATACATACGTAGACTCACGCCTGTTTTTCAGAGAGGTAGGCACTAAGAAGAAACAACAGATTTTCATTTGTCACGATCCTTGCCTTCCTTCCTTATACGAGGGCCTCTACCGGCTAAGTCGCCGAACATCGATTTCTTAAATGGTGTTAAAATAAATAAAGGTTAAATATTACTTAATCAATCGTTAAATCGGCTTCCATGAGCACATGTGACGTCATAAATGGTCCGGAATCGATTGTCAACGTTGAAGCCGATTTAACGATTGATTAAGTCATTTTTAACCTTTATTTATTTGAAAGCCATTCACGAAAACGATGTTCGGCGACTTAGCCGGTAGAGCCCCTGATCCCTAAACGTTTCATAACTGCAGTCGCTCCTTTAATTCTGGTACCTAGCCGCAACAGGTTAAACTCGAAACCAACCCCAATAGAAATAGAAAAAAGACACTGAACAATTATAATAAAAATATCCTGGGACATTATTGACATACTGGCATCTGATCCCAAACTAAGCAGAGCTTGTACTATGGAAACTAGTATATGACTGATATATTAAATATACTAGTTTTTTTTTTGTAATTACATACTTATATAGATAATTACACCCAGACTGAGGAGAAACAGACATGTTCATGCACACAAATATCTGTCCTGGGTGGGAATCCAACCCACGACCTCCGGCGTGAAAAGCAAGCATTTGCCAACCACGCCAACAGGCCCATCGCAAAAGATTCACATACCAACATACTTCGATCAAATTATATGTCTTAATAATCCTAAAGTCCATCGGATGATAAACGACGTCGACTTCAATTTCATCCATTAGTTTTATTACACCGATATTTTGAGGTCGCCACATTCCAGTAGCAATTCGGCATCTTATTCTCAAGTGAAAGTTGATCGATGGAGCACGCAATGAGTACGTATATTTAGCGGACTTACATTTTTATTCATTGACCAAACCCAATTCGGACCCAGAGACTGTGCAGGGTCTTAGGTAATTAAAGTTCACCGTCCAAATTGAAAATGGTTCTTCAGGATCGTCATTTACTAATCAAATTTGGAAATGGGAAGAAGTTATGATTTTCATAACTTCTCCTCAGCTTTAACTACGGCAACACATATACATTTAAATGCAGCGTTGATCTTCCGATAGAGGCTATAATCCATCATCGCATAGTAATATATATATATATATATATATAAATAATTATATATATTAAAATTATAACTTAAAATTAATGTTACGCACATAAATATTTAAAACACATTTTAAATTAAAGAAGTGGCCCCTAAAATAAACTTATATTCAAATAAAATTCGGCTTAATGTTTTTACAGGTATTTTCAACCGATTTTGGTAACTCATTTATTATTCGGTATAAAATGTTGTCGAGATAGAGCCATATAAAATTTGTTTTTCAGATTACAAAATAATGATTTGTATAGAAAAGTGGAAGCTGGTGAATATATTATAAAACATGAATTTTATATTGTCAAAACCCAAGCAACTTCAATATCTACACGCTATTTATGAGAAGTTTGTAATTAACTTGGTAGCCATATAGTGTATTGACAGATTTTAATATCTACGATTAATTCAATAAAACTACCTTGGATATATATTGCTTAAACATTTATAAGGTGTCCGGCTCCCTTCTCACGTATCTTCCAGAAGCCAAGCTATTGCGAAATTTGTTCAATATTTGCCCTATAATTATTTAGCAAATTCGTATTATATATGGCACATACTTGTTATTGAAAAACAATGATTGCGCAAATTTTATATTGCTGGGCTTAAATGGGCCGGTATGCACCTCATACCGTGCATCATCATGGACACAATAATCAAGAGGTACTTCTTATTTTACCACAAAACCTGGTCCCAACCCGTTCATGTAGCCTAAAATGAGTTTACTAAGAACGGAACATACGAATGAGTTCGATTTTACTACCAAAATGCATGGTTATGCCAATCATAACGCTTCGTTCCCATTGAAAATACGACTTTGCCCAAAACTTCAGTTTTCTGCAGACTCGTACTCGTACTAAGGCTCGTACTTGTACTAAACTTCGTATTAAGCCTCGTACTTGTACTAAGCCTCGTATTATTACTAAGCCTCGTACTCAACCTGGTACGTATGACTGTTGACGTATGACAGCTACGTTGAGTTGAGATACCGATAAGCTTAAAAGGCGTTTAGCGAAAGCTATTTAGTACTTACATTTCAATGGTATTCTACAGCCCAGTTAGTGAGATAAAGGATGTTTCCATGTTTTTATAAGCAAGTGGTTGGTTTGATCTATTCACGATATGTGCAAGTATTATGATGAAACTAATGAATGACTGATTGTAGCTGTAAAATATTAATGGTATATAGTGACTGTACTAAACTTCGTATTCAGACTCGCACCCGTACTAAGACTCGTACCCGTACTAAGCGTCGTACTCGTTCTAAACCTGGTACTCGTATGACAGTTACGTTGAGATACTGATTAGCGTAAAAGGCGTTTAGGGAAAGCTATTTAGTACTTTCATTTCAATGGCATTCTACAGCCCAGTGAGTGAGATAAAGCATGTGTCCATGTTTTTTATAAGTAACGGGTTGGTTTGATCTAAGTATTATGATGAAACTAATGAATGACTGATTGTAGCTGTAAAATCTGAATAATATATATTGGCTGGCTCCATCACTACGATATTACTGTATTTATGTCTAGACTAAAATTAACCTGCGGCCGCATCGGGCTCCGTCCTCGACGTATTTGTTTTAATCTGTCTACTTATTAATAGGTGCTGGTTTTATGATAATGGTTGCGGCGGATGGAGTTGAGGATATCTATCTACCTATAATTGTACCGTTAAACAAGTATGCCTGTAGTATATTTTTAAATATTGGTTTGTGTTTAGAGGAATTTCTACTGGCGCGACTTCTTCTACACTGAAACGTGTGAAACTTAAACAAAGTCAGGGTTTCGTAAGCCTGTTTTGCCTCCTATAAACTGCATAGGTTTAGTTTTTTTCAGTAATCAAACGACAACAAAATAGTTAATTCCTGACGTTTTAAGTTTGAGCCTTTTTCGCCTTCATTGCAAGCAATGAAAGTCTCGAAGGTTATTATGTCATGTAAAAAAATACTGTCCATTTTTTATATCATTTGGCCGGATTTGCCTACTGGATATTTATATTCGTCAAATTATAAAAAGGTTAAGGTCTTAAACCCAAAAGAGAGAAATGAGGAAAATAGCTGTCAGGATTGGCTCTTAAGGCCAAGAATTCATCATGCACCTACCTCTTTCGCGCATTTAGACGTTGGTTTTACGACCAATTTGGCTGATGTCAGCGCCTTAAAGCGCGTTAAATAAAGAACACTGGCACGTAACGCACGAGCGTTACTATATTATATAATCCTGTTTATTGTAGTATTACTTTGACCTTCAAGACGAATCTTATAGAGATAAAGACGTCGCTTAGCGGACAGTTCACAGTAATACATTTGCCTACTTCGTGGAAGGAAATAAAAATGTTATCACCATTTAAATTTTAAAACCAACTTACAAGTGTTAAATTTATACTATTCGTCGTAATCGTTGTTGGTAGGCGTATAATCGTCGTTGCTTATCATGTTCAAAACATACGTGTATTATTATGAAGCATTCCAATTAATTTTTTTTTGACTATACTTAGTATACCGATGACCCGAGTGTCTACATCGAAAATTTTATGAATCTGGCACTGCGAGCGGGGATTGGTCGAACGCTGTTGACAGTTCTTCAAGAGTCAAGAGTCTTCGTTGTAACGCTAGGATTAAACAGACTTAAGGACACAATTTCAAACAAATTACACACATTAAAGTATACATACAAACATTTTTGTAGCATTGTAGCTCGGAAATAGATAGCTTGATTTTAATGCAGCTTTATTCCAGTGAACGTTTATTTAATTAGGACTATGCTAAGTTTAAGCTTTTCAAAAGTTGCGACGGTTAAGTTCTATATTTACTCGTTACTCTAGTCCCAAAATCACTTTTTGGCCCGACTCGGGATTTGTACCCAGGACCTTGTTTTCTGCGGGTGAACACGCCATCAGTCTAGCGGAGTCGGGCCAAAAAGTGATTATGGGCCTTTTCTGTAAAAAGAAAAATTTCTCAGCATCAGCCCGAAGTCTGGGAGTTGGCGGTATTATACCCCCGTGCCTCGGAGAGCACGTAAAGCCGTCGGTCCTGTACCTGACCTCTTTCCGGTCGTGTCGATAGGCGTCCCATCGGATCATGAGAGTGATGGAATACTGCTCCTGTGTTTGCCCACACACTTGTGCACTATAATATGTCCCGCGCAGATGGCTAATCTCTATTGAGACTGGCCGCCGTGGCCGAAATACGGCTAGGAGGACATTATTATATTTAATAGTTATTTGTGTTTGATCACAATACAATCTTATTGTATCCAAAAGGCTATAAAGTTCACCGTCTAGAATGAATCTTCCTCGCGTATTATTCAGGCATTGCCGTATTCTTCGAAAATAGTAATCGTGACAATTGGTGCGGTGTTTGCTCTGCCGGTGGCAATTGTTAATCGTTAAGCGAGCAGCATTTCTGCGAATCCGTCGCCATTGACATTTCTAAGCTACGCGGCTATGTTTACGTTCAATGGCGGAGTGTTTACAAACAGTAAATTGTTTACTCGACTGACATAACGCGGTGCAGGCGTCACGGCGCGTCACAGCTACGTCACAGCTCCGCACGCCGCGCCCTGCCGCCGCCCAATCCTGTTCTATTGCGTCTTGTTGATTACAAATAGTTTACTTTATTTTTTTAATTCTCTACTAGCTGTGCCCCGCGGTTTTGCCCGCGTTAAATGTTATAAATTATCACAGCTCCTCCTCCGAAGGCGATAGCGTGATAATATGTAGCCTATATGTTGACCCGACGTCTTAGTAACATTCATGCAAAATTAGAAGTAAATCCATGCAGTATTTTTTTAGTTTAGTCCGGACATACATACAGACACACAGACAAAAATTCTAAACTCTAAATTTTTGGCTTTGATATCGATTTATAGATCACGCCTAAAGTATCCTTTAAAAAAAATATTCAATGTACAGTTTTGACTTTCCTACGATTTTATTATATGTATAGACTAGCTGTCCCCCGCGGGTTTACCCGCGTTACACTTTATACATTATCACAGCTCCTCCCCCGTAGGTTATAGCGTAATAATATGTAGCCTATATGTTGACCCGACCACTGAGTAATTTCCATGCAAAATTTGAAGTAAATCGATGCAGTACTGTTTGAATTTAGCCCGGACATACATACAGACAAACAGATAAATAGACAAAAATTCTAAAAACTATATTTTTGTCTTCGACATCTATTGTAGATCACGCCCCAAGTATCCTTTAAAAAAAATATTCAATGTACAGTTTTGACTTTCCTACGATTTTATTATATGTACCTATAGATAACTTAGTAAACAACCAAGTTTGTTATTTATACTATTCTCAACGATTTAAAGATAGGAATGTGGTGCACTTAAAATAAAAACCTGGCAAGTGCGAGTGGAACTAGCTAAGTCCGTTCTTTCCTTGGAAGTCAAAAAAATACTAAGTTATTTTCTGAAGAGATTTTGGATTTACTTTTTAATTTCGTTTCATAGTAGATACTAAAAAAATCAGTTGTCATTCCAGTAGTCTCTCTTATAATTACAATAGCCGTTTTTTATTTACACAATTGAGAATATTTTAGCTAACTTATTCTTTAGCGGAACTTATTTTTTTTCTTGCTGCTCACCGAAAAATACGTTGGTAAATTAAGTATTTTTAAATTTATAGTTGCTGAATTGTTTATGGTATTTAGTACGGAACTTGAAAACTTAATATTACATAGGGCCACACAATACGACATAATAATACAATCTAAATTTATTTTTTGTTCGTAAAAAATAAGTTGAATAGTTCTGTAATAAGTTATTAAGTATGTATGTAACGCTGTTGCTTAAACGTAACTTTTACAGTATAGTAGCAATCAATTCAAAGCAATTGCCTGAGGCCGTGATCATAGTACGGAATAAAACTTTTTGTCACCGTTAATACTTACACGATATCGTGAATGTCTAATTAATGCTAATCCTACAAGTAAAACTTTTGACATAATACATTATGTCAAAAGTTTAAGGTCACATGATTGTACACTTTAATATAGTTGAAGTCATGCGACTTTAAACTAAGCATTTTGTACACAAAGCCTTCTTATTATTATTAAATACATTACTTGTTTCTTATAACCTATAATATTGACACTACGTGCAGTGGTTTTGCACACCATCCGATACTTCGCGTCGCGACCACCAGCGTCCTCCATGACCCTTGAATGAAAATTTTTACCAACCACGCCAACTGGCAAATACAACTTTAAAGCATTTACACATTATCAATAACATTTATATAACATTCCTACATAATAAATAACTCCATATGACGTTTAAAACAGTAGCATTCATTTACAAAGATTTTATGTCAAGCAATCTGCGCCCCACGGTTTCACCCACGTTAAAGTAGTTTTGGTGTAAAAGAGTAACAAACATACATACATACATCTATACTCACAAACTTTCGCATTTATAATATTAGAAGGATGTGTACCTCTAGTGGTTTTGGCAGTGCACGCCGGAATAGCTCGCAGATGGTAGATTTTTTCCTACTTACTTGACACTTATCGTCATATTTTGGACAATTCACACAATATATTTGTGTAGCCTATGTGTCATTCTGATGTATATAGGCTATAGTATTGTATAGTTTAATTTAAATCCATTCAGTAGTTTTTACGTGTAAGAGTAACAAACATCCATCCATACTTACAAACTTTCGCGTTTATAATATTAGTAGGATGATATCGTACTGAGTGTTATCCTATGCTGTTACATAAATTTCTTTCATAGAACTCTCAAGAACGTAGGAAATTCACTCGTGTTATCTCAATTGTAACCGGCATTTGATAACATAAGTCGTATCATGATAATGAAATAGCCTGGTCTTGAACTGTTAGATGCGATATAACGGTCGGTATATATTTATTTAAATATTAGTTTAAACAATGAAAAAGTGGAACAAATATAGGCCAGGTCAGAAGTACCCTAACCGGCGAGCATGTATGAAATTCTTCATACATGCTGAATACATCATGCATTCTGAATACATGCTTCATAATGAAAGTAAACGAGAAAGAGGTGTGCAAAGATTGTGACAAATGGACGTTCGTTGTCTCTGCCTCCCCCTCTGGGAAACAGGCATGATCCATTTATAAATAATAAAAGATTAACTATAGAAACATAAAATAATATTAACTTAAGTATTGAGAATATATACATAATAGGTCTTTACCTATGAAATTGCCGTTTTGTATGAAAAAATTTAAACGAATTTTTTTCATGAATTTTTTTATTTGTATTAATCGAAGTAATCACCCATGCAATCAATGCATCTTTGCCATCGCAGTGGCAGTTTATTGATGCCCTTCTTAAAGAAATCAGCTGGACGGGAGGCAACAAATTCTTCAAAGGCATTTTGTACTGCCTCTCGGGTATTGAATTTTTTTCCCGCCAAGAAGTTATCCAAATTCTGGAAAAAGTAGTAGTCTGTAGGCGCAAGGTCTGGTGAGTAGGGCGGATGACGGAGAGCTTCCAACCCCAGTTCTTGCAACTTGGAGACCGTCTGCTGTGCAGTATGAGGTCGCGCGTTGTCGTGCAGGAGCAGCGGAGACGAGCGATTGACCAATGCTGGTTGGAGATGCGCCAGCTTCTCCATCATTGTGCTCAGTTCTTCACAGTACACATCTGCAGTAATGCTCACCCCGTTTGGTAAGAAGCTGTGATGAATCACACCGGCGCTAGACCACCAAACAGTGACCATCACTTTTCTAGGGGTAAGTTTTCGTTTAGGGCATTGTTTAGGTGCTGAACCAGGATCCAACCAACTTGCTGAGCGCTTGCGGTTATCAAACAGAATCCATTTTTCATCGCAGGTAACAATGCGGTTCAAAATTCCTTCATTTGTGTGTCTGTTGAGCAGTGCAAGGCACGTCTCGACGCGTACTTCGCGCTGGCGATCATTGAGTTCGTGGGGCACCCATTTGTCAAGCTTTTTTACCTTGCCAATTTGACGCAAATGGACCAATATTGTTTTGACGCTAACGTCGAAAGCTGCTGCTAATTCAGCCGTAGATTGTGTATCATCAGCTTCCACAACCGCCTTTAATTCGTCATTGTCGACCAAAGTCTTCGGACGACCGCGAGGTTCATTTTTCAGGTCGAAATTTCCAGAACGGAAGCGAGCAAACCAATAACAGGTGGTGCGTTGGTTTGTAGTGTTAGCTCCGTAAACGTCGTTGATGTTGCGTGCCGCTTGTGCCGCGTTGCTGCCACGACGGTACTCATATTCCATAATTACTCGAATTTTTAACGTATCCATGATGACGAAAAAGATTGAAATGCGATGAAAATGTAACACTAATCAATAAAGAAATGACTACTTTTGGAAAAAAGAATCCATGTTTTTAAAATAAAATTAATTTGAAATTAGAATTCTTAGCCAAACAAAAATTATTTTGATTTGAAATGGCCAGTACTGCAGAACGGCAATTTCATAGGTAAAGACCTAATATTAAGTAAAAATTAAATTAAATATATACATAAATAATACTGTCTTACAATGAGGCGTCAAAAATCTCCTCGACATCGATGTAAACCGGGACCGTTCCCAGAAGGTTGACAGCATTGCCGCGTTGAATGGCAATGCTAATTCATTGACCTAAGAATAGTCCAGCCCTTGTGTCTCTGATCACGTGAAGCTTCGACCACACGTTTCGAAATGTCACGAAAAACGATTTATTTAATTTAATCAATCTTTTCGTTCTAGTTGCACCCTGCGGTTATACCCGCGATAAACTTTATAAATTATAGCCTATGTGTTAATCCAGGGTGTCAGTTAACTCCATACAAAATTTTATTTAAATCGCTCCAGCCGTTTAGACGTGAAGAAGTAACAAACATACACACTCCCACAGTCACAAACTTTATTACTATTATTACTTTATACTAGTGTGATTATTTAAAATGTTTGGCTCGCACACTCGTACCGCACTACTTTTTGAAGTGAAAACTTCTTTAGGCGCTTGAGCCCTATTTGGTGTATGTACTTTTTGAGTGGACAAAAAGCGTGGAACTCGCGTCACCATCACGTCACGCTTCCCAGCTATATGTACTACTATTTTACTGTAGAATATTTAGAATAGAGGTGTAAAAATAGTTTTTACTTCTATCGGTAGTCCCCAAATACTGCCCCACATGCATTTTTTTTCAAGTATGGTACGTTTTATATTGTTGATTGATATTAGTTGAAAGAATTAAGTCGGTGTTAATTATACGTATTCGTGTAAATGGTAAATAAGTACAATCATGTGACCTTAAACTTTTGACATAATACATTATGTCAAAAGTTTAAGGTCACATGATTGTACACTTTAATATAGTTGAAGTCATGCGACTTTAAACTAAGCATTTTGTACACAAAGCCTTCTTATTATTATTAAATACATTACTTGTTTCTTATAACCTATAATATTGACACTACGTGCAGTGGTTTTGCACACCATCCGATACTTCGCGTCGCGACCACCAGCGTCCTCCATGACCCTTAGTTTGCATTCGATTCGATGAAATGCCCTCTCCGGACCTAACCCGGAAGAGCGGCCCGCGTCGCGTATTAACGTAGAGCGAAAGTTGCACAAAACATCCCTAAAACGATACGCCCTCTTGCATCTCCCCGCCAGTAACCGCCCAGAGTCGAGGTTCGAATCCCAAAGGGGGTGCCCTCCGGCGCGGGTACTTAGTTTGTAGTTTTGATTTGCTAGACGGTTAGAGCCCACGCTCACATCTATAGTCCTGTGAAGCAGTGAAAGCCGACAGACTACCTGCAACTTAATGTAAAAAAAAAAAATAAAAAAAAAATGGAGTGGTTTTGGTTTTATCGGACTACCAGGCGTAGGGAGGGTCTCCACCGTGTTTTTGTTGACATCCCATTATGCCGTACGAAGCGCTTTGCTTACTCTTTCATCATACACACGGCTAAGCTGTGAAACACCCGCCGGAACGACGTCTTTCAAGACGTATAACATGGGTTTATTCAAGGCTGGAGTGAACTGGTATCTTATGGGTATGCGCGGTCCATCTTCGATATCTTCATTAACCGGTCAAGCGCAAACCCATCCGGCATAAAAAAAAAAGGTAGTCAGGCGTCTCGCCCTGCACTGTTGCGGGTACTAATTCTGCCCAAAACAAGTTTTATGTCCTTATTTATGTTTTTTAAGCAAAAAATCAAACGTTGCCTTAATCTTTATCGTTCAGGCATTTGTTACCCTAGTGTCAGAGTTGTTCAAGCCGCCACGAAGGCCTCTGACATGGCTAACGGCAACAAGCGGGACCGATAGCTTAACATGCTTTCCTGAATGCACGATGCTCAGCTTAAACCACTTTACGGTCAGCTGTAGTCTGATCAACTCTGATCGCGGGCTTATGTGCTTTACTTCCACTTCTGCTTTTGCCGATCACTGTCCGTTGAGTGCAACTGGCTCGCGTTATTGTAAACTAGCTGCGCCCCGCGGTTTTACCCGCGTTGAACTTTATAATTTATAGCCTATGTGTTAATCCAGGATGTCAGCTGACTCCATACCATGCATATTTAGATGTGAAAAAGTAACAAACATACACACTCACAAACTTTCGCCTTTATAATATTAGTAGGATTGTAACAATGCAGAAATAGAACACTCAGATTATGCTAGTATTAGCCGTGTCTACAAATTATTTGTTGAATATAAACAGGTAATTATCGGGAGGCAAGACGCAAATATTATTATATGCACTTCGTATAAACGAGTGTCCTTTATTTTTCCCATTATTATTGTGATACGTCATATATTTGAATAACTTGTTACGTTAGGATGCTTGTCAATTGTTGTTGTGATGTAATCATTGTAGAATCTAATCTTGTAAGAATAACCTACAAGATTAAATTATGCATTCAGTCATACCGCGTACTTTAGAAGAAGTCGGGAATTGTCTTATGTGTTAATTTGAAATAGGTTAACCTACTTACACACTTATAATTAAACAACATACATAATGCAGGAAACTTAAGGTAATGACAGAATTTGTGCAATACACATTTTTCTTTTTATAACAAATTTGCAACATTGGTTAAAATTGTGAATTATAGAAAAGTTAGTATAGATTTCTACAACTTTTGATAAGTTTAGACTTATTAAAAGTCCAAAGGATTGGGCTTCAATTGGCTATAAAACAACCTACTTGTTGACAAGTTGTAGAATAACTAATAAATAAAAAAAAACTATAATTTCCTAAAAATCTAAGGCACAATTTTATTATTGATAAAATTTTTGATGCATGTTGCCGATTATGGTACAAAAACCACAATGTGTTTTGAAACAGCCTAGCCCTTAAGGTAGAGTTATAGTTCCGTAAAAATACCTTAAGAACACCTTATCATGAATGCCAGGAGGTGCCCTCTAGCGCGGGTTACCTAGTTTTAGATTTATTTTCCTCGATTGCTTGAGCTCCTAGACGACTCTGCTGCACTGGACGCAGCATTGAAAGTCTGATAGCTAACTGGAAACGTTACATTAAAAAAAATAGCATGGTTACTCAAATTGTTGGTTCCTGAATGTATAGTTCTTAGTAGTTTCTGCATATCAATATGAGGTACGTGACTTTTGAGTAGCGAATGTCGCGACCTCTATGCAAAGCAGTGTTAACAATGGTACAGACAATAAGGCACCAGTACATTACCATTTACACGAAGACGTATAATTAACACCGACTTAATTCTTTCAACTAATATCAATCAACGATATAAAACGTGCCATACTTAAAAAAATACATGTGGGGCAGTATTTGGGGACTACCGATGGAAGTAAAAACTATTATTACACCTCTTTTCAAAAATATTGTACAATAAAATAGTTATACATATAGCTGGGAAGCGTGACGTGACTATGACGCGAGTTTCATGCTTTTTGTTCACTCAAAAAGTACATATATATGTATACACACAGTTCATTGGAAGCGTAACTTGACGATGACGCGAGTTTGACGTTTTATGTCCACCCAAAAGGACGCATACATACATATAGCTCATGGGAAGCGTGACGTGACGTTGACGCGAGTTTCATGATTTTTGTTCAACGAAAAAGTGCTCAATGCGCCTAAAGAAATTTCGACTTCAAAAAGTATTGTGGTACGAGTGTGCCAGCCAAATATTTTAAATAATCACACTAATATAAAGTAATAATAGTAATAAAGTTTGTGACTGTGGGAGTGTGTATGTTTGTTACTTCTTCACGTCTAAACGGCTGGAGCGATTTAAATAAAATTTTGTATGGAGTTAACTGACACCCTGGATTAACACATAGGCAATAATTTATAAAGATTAACGCGGGTAAAACCGCGGGGTGTAGCTAGTTTGTAAATAAACGAAGAGATTGATCAAATTAAATAAATCCTTTTTCATGACATTTTGAAACGTGTGGTGGAAGCTTCACGTGATCAGAGACACAAGGGCTGGGCTATACTTAGGTCAAAGAATTAGCATTGCCTTTCAACGCGGCAATGCTGTCAACCTTCTGGGAAAATTCCCGGTTTACATTGATTTCGAGGAGATTTTTGACGCCTCATTCTAAGGAAGTATTTTATTTATGTATATTTTATTTTAATTTTATTATTCAAAATACTTAAGTTAATTTTTATTTTATGTTTCTATAGTTAATCTATTATTATTTTTAATGCCTGTTTACTAGAGGGGTAGACAGAGACAACGAACTTCCATTTGTCACGATCTTTGCACACCACTTTTTCGTTTACTTTCATTATATTCTTCATACATGCACGCCGGATTAGGGTACTTCTGTCCTGGCCTATATTTGTTCCACTTTTTCATTGTTTAAACTAATATTTAAATAAATATATACCGACCGTTCTATCGCTTCAAACAGTTCAAGACCAGGCTATTTCATTATCATGATACGACTTATGTTATCAAATGCCGGTTACAATTGAGATAACACGAGTGAATTTCCTACGTTCAAAATTCAAAATTCAAAATTCAAAAGTCGTTTATTCCGTTAAAATATTACATTTGTGTGGAATCGTCAATTTTTTTTTACCCTACCGTGCAGTGCATGACGTGGCAGCTACTGAGAAACACTGCCAGAAAACTCAGTAGGAATCCTTTTTTAAAAATATATATTTCTTAAATAAATTTACATTGTATTTAAATGTGTTAATTTAGAGCGACTCAATCCCAAGCTGTTTTGTCACTTAAATAATCAGAAGTTTTGTAATAAGCCCTGCTACACAATTTGGCTTTTATAATTCTTTTAAACTTATTCATAGACATTTCTCGGATATCACTGGGAAGTTTGTTATAGAATCTTATACATTGCCCCATAAAAGAGTTACTTACTTTGTGGAGACGGGTGGTATGTAACACAAAGTTCTTGAGAGTTCTATGAAAGAAATTTATGTAACAGCATAGGATAACACTCAGTACGATATCATCCTACTAATATTATAAACGCGAAAGTTTGTAAGTATGGATGGATGTTTGTTACTCTTACACGTAAAAACTACTGAATGGATTTAAATGAAACTTTACAATAATATAGCTTATACATCAAATTGACACATAGGCTACACAAATATAATGTGTGAATTGTCCAAAATATGACGATAAGTGTCAAGTAAGTAGGAAAAAATCTACCATCTGCGAGCTATTCCGGCGTGTACTGCTAAAACCACTAGAGGTACACATCCTTCTTATATTATAAATGCGAAAGTTTGTGAGTATGTATGTATGTTTGTTACTCTTTTACACCAAAACTACTTTAACGTGGGTGAAACCGCGGGGCGCAGATTGCTTGACATAAAATCTTTGTAAATGAATGCTACTGTTTTAAACGTCATATGGAGTTATTTATTATGTAGGAATGTTATATAAATGTTATTGATAATGTGTAAATGCTTTAAAGTTGTATTTGGCAGTTGGCGTGGTTGGTAAAAATTTGCCTTTTACGTCGCAGATCGTGGGTTCGATTCCCACCAGTACAGATATTTGTGTGCATGAACATGTCTGTTTGTCCTAAGTCCTGAGTCTGGGTGTAATTATCTATATAAGTATGTATTTACAAAAGAAAAGTAGTATTTGTCGTATATCAGTTATCCGGTTTCCATATTACCAACTGTGCTTAGTTTGGGATCCGATGGCTATGTGTGAATATTACATACAATAATAATATCTAGGGACATTATTATTTCAAAATCATTCAACGTTGTTCCATAAAATAAGTTGGTATAACCAGAATTTTTGGTGTAGCGACAGAATGATATGGAAATAATACCACAGCACACCTTAGGGTCTGAAGCCTTATCCAAGTACCTAACTGCAAATCGAGTAGAATCGTTATCGTTATATTCTTAGAAGTCTCCAACCCGAGCTCATGCAACTTAGCGATGGCGTGTCATTTGACTCTACTAACTTTTTTTAATACTACGCTCGCGCTGGAATTAATAAAATAAACATACACTTCACGGGCACAAAGCACACCCAGACTCACAACAACCAATTAGGGGTCACCCAAATAGATGTAACCCTTATATATAGCTGTGCCCTTCGGTTTTACCCGCGTTAAACTTTATAAATTATAGCCTATGTGTTAATCCAGGGTGTCAGCTAACTCCATTCCAAATTTTACTTAAATCGTTCCAGCCGTTTAGACGTGAAGAAGTAACAAACATACACACTCACAAACTTTCGCCTTTATAAGATTGATTACGGGGGCGTTGAAGTAGTAGCGGCGTCACTACAAAAACTTCGCACTTAATACATTTTAACCTTTGCAAATTTGACGTAAAATGTTCTAAATTGTCAGCAGTCATGAAAACATTCTTATAGCGGCCACAGATTAAACGGCTCAGGGTATTTTTAACCATAGGTTTTGAATTTAAGGACAGCCTTAGGCCATGCACACCCCGTTTTTTAAGCGCGCCGTTGACGCGCGTTTGTAGTGATACAGACGCACGTTAGCATCGCGTTTGTATCGGTACAAACAAAAAGCAAACTGCTCTGTAGGATAAAAGCGCGCCGTCGACGCGGTGCTTTTAAAAAACGTGGTGTGCACAGCCTCTTAAAGTGTTATTGGGATGTTTGAAGCACGAAAATCTCTACCGGCTAAGTCGCCGAACATCGATTTCATAAATGGCGTTCATATAAATAAAGGTTAAAAATGACTTAATCAAAATTAAATCGGCAACGTTGAAGCCGATTTAATCAATCGTTAAATCGGCTTCAACGTTGACAATCGATTCCGGACCATTTATGACGTCACATGTGCTCATGGATGCAGATTTAACGATCGATTAAGTCATTTTTAATCTTTATTTATTTGAACGCCATTTAAGAAATCGATGTTCAGCGACTTAGCCGGTAGAGCCCCTGTTCGAATTGAATTGCTTGGACATTTGTTTAGCCGCTGGATTTAAGTGATGTTGACGCCGCGCGCCGGTGTTAAATAATTATCCCCTTAATATCCAATTTGTCGGCTCCCTATAAGTCCATTGTTCTCTTAATTATCGATATAAAAACCTTAACAATTGACGTATTTTGTATTACGGATTTAATTAAAAGTTATGTAATGTGTGCGTTTGATCGCTGAGAAAAATATAGATGGTATAACTTTATATCAAGACGTATTTTTTTAAGACAATGCCCGCACTAGTGAATTTAATCACTGTGACTTAATAATTGATGGACACAGAGTATATCCATATAATACGTAAATAAATATCAACTCAGGTTTATAATAAGTGATCTAAAACCCTAATCCATTTCTTTCGAATTCAATGTAGAATATGATGTTTAAATTTTAACTATTTAATATAATAAATTACATACTTAACGTTTCATTTAGTTAATCACAAGATTAATTGCTATAGTTCTTTTTAAAGTTAATTAAACATTTGATTAATAAAATAATAATATAACTTAACAATTGATGTATTTTGTATTAGGTATCTAATTAAAATGTGTGTATTAAAAATATGTGCGTGTGATGTCTTAAAACACAATAGAAGGTATATAGTGACGTAAAAAAATTATGCGTTGTGTGTGTTTTAGATTTAGTATTAACTTAAGTTTAACACAAACGATTTAAACCCTTTACATTACATTCGAATTTAATAAAATATAGGACATTCTATTCTTAACTAATCGACAAACTAAATTAAAATATTAGCGTTTATATTTTTACGTAACTAATTATTTTTTAATATTTAAACATTATAAAAATAAATAAAAATAAGTACCTAATTAATGCGCTTTATTAGTACTAAGAGCGAAATCTTTAAAATTACGTATAAATATATTGGTATCAATAAAAAAATATTTAAATCCCTGTAGGTGACTTCAAATAGATGTATCTAGACTACAAATAACCATTAATAAGTCTCACAATTTATTGCCTTGTGGAATCGAACCCGGAACGAAATAGTAGCAAGAAGATTTAATTGTATTTTTAGTCATGTGATTAAATATATAGTAAATTTACCCAGTCAATTGTAGCTTAGTGCAAATTATATATTCTAATTAGAGTGTGGTGTTGGCATTCGTCATACTCGGTCCTAACCAAGGTTAACCAACTTCGTGTATGGTGTAGTCAACCTTCAAATATTTAAATTTCAAATAAAATATAATATTGTATAATACTTCGTTTAGGAAATTTACATTAAGTGTTATTCCCAAACCAGTTCATACCAGCGACGCCAATAAGAATTAGTTTAGTAGGATTTCAGTATATCGTTAAACTGTTAATTGTTGATAGGTTACATGGACCTTTATAAAGTTTAAAGAGGGTAAAACCGCGGGATATATCTGTGCAGCTAGTATCTTATAAACAGAATACTAAACTATATAAAACCTTGCAATATACCTATGTAAGTACTTAAAGATATTAAACTTAATGAGTAGTAATGAATATTCGACATGTAATGTAATTAAACATTGAACTTAGTCAACACGTGGAAATAATGACACTGAGTATTAATTAATATACATTTTTTACTCAACAAATATTCAACGAATCGTCCAAAAACCCTACATAATAACTTTTTTTAAATACAGTTAACTGACTGTGGTTCTGTATGCCAACATATTTAGTACCTTGCTGTGTGGCTGATGGCACAGAATATCACCACCCCATCTCATCACGTGGGGGGCGCAGAAGTCCTCCCGAGGGAAGATCTTCCAGAGAAGGGGCAGCAGCCTCTCTGTGTACTATGACCATTTTACTGCGATCGCCAACAATGGCGTATATATCCAAATGAAAGACACAACTCCATTGTGGAAATCTATAGGAGAGGCTTTTTTCGAGCAGTGGATTTCATTCGGCTGCCATGATGGTATAGTACAGACGCCAGCATATCCAGCTACCCAAATCTGTAAAATTTCTTTTATAGATTTTCAACATTATCGCATAAGTATAAGGTTCACTTTCAATGGGGGAAATTTCACAGGTGGCAGAGCTTTGCGTGCTGGCGTCTGTACCTAACTACATAACCTAGTACATAACAGATATACAAAAGAAAAACAAAAAAGAATTGATAAACCGCTTCTTTTGAAGTGGGTTAAAAACGCGTAGTTATATTTAACTAGACCCAGATTAGCGCCGCTATGGAGGAAAACGTCACTTGGCATTCCGACCTCATAGTCATTCAACATAACTATTTATAATTTGTTATATTATGTTAATACAGGCGAGTCGAAAGGCGGCCGGCCTTGGGAGGCGCCACACTCGCGACTGAGTGGATCGTTGTGTACTAACTTGTCAATTATATGTCCGCTGACTTATTGCAGGTAACAATTTTTTTTGTTTAGGCAGGGGTAATGCTTACGCATGTCACCCGTAAAAAGTATCTGCGGGTGGGTATGATGAACTCATCATCACATCATCAGCCTAATATCGTCCACTGCTGGACCTCCACCAAAGGTTACTATATCGTTGCCACTTGGAGGGTTTTACCACCGCGCTTGGCATGCGAGTTGGCGACCGCAGTTAGTTTAGGTTAGGTTACTTATTGCAGGTAACTCTTTTTTTTGTTTAGGCAGGGGAAATGCTTACGCATGCCACCCGTAAATTGTATCTGCGGGTGGGTATGATGAACTCATCATCTCATCATCAGCCTAATATCGTCCACTGCTGGACATGACATAGGTAACGTTGCCATTTGGAGAGCTTTGCCGCAGTCACCGCGCTTGGCATGCGAGTTGGCGACCGCAGTTAGGTGGTAATTAGTACATAGGTGGCGCTGCTGCCCGACTACTTGCTGTATCCTTTAATGACATCCACGGGACGGTATGTGGTAGCCCTGTTATTCTTTTTAGGTCGGAAACCACACCACCTATGAACTACGAACTCACACCGACTAAACCTAACCTACTGTATACTTGACGCCTTTTAAGGGGGAGGACCGGAAAGGCGGGTATGCTGCTCTGGTGCCCCTCTTTGCGCCATGCCCCAGGTGGTTGGGATACCTACCACGGGAGACCTCTGGTTTGTCCTCCCGCATTGCTGATTCCTGCCAGTCAGACATAGTATGTCGCTGAAACGAATCGCCTGGATTATTATGAAAGATAAATAAATAATAATGTTGGCGTGGTTCGCAAATGCTTGCTTTTCACGCCGGAGGTCGTGGGTTCGATTCCCACCCAGTACCGATATTTGTGTGCATGAACATGTCTGTTTCTCCTGAGTCTGGGTGTAATTATCTATATAACTATGTATTTACAAAAGAAAAGTAGTATATGTAGTATATCAGTCATCTGGTTTCCATAGTTTAATTATGTCCAGGATATTATTATATCTTAGGACAACTAACACATTGCCATCTGATCCCAGATTAGACAGATTATTATGGCAACCGGACAACTGATAAACATATATTTCTAAATACATACATATTATAGACAAAGATAACCACACACAGACACATGACAAATAATCGTGCTCAGCAGTTTGTCCTGGGCGAGGATCGAACACATTTAATACAATTAGCTGTAACTTTTGATATAAAGAGAGGAATACGTAAAAAAGATGATGGAAATATCCATGTGTCTACAGTGTTTTTCTATAACCGATTATTTTTTACTAGCTTTGCCCCGCGGCTTTACCCGCGTTAAATTATAAGCGGATATATAAGCTATATTGCTACAAAGTTTCATCCAAATCAAAGAGTAACAAACATCCATTTATAATATTAGTAGGATTCTTATTTTTTTTACTATTTTTATTCACGTATACTTTAAAAAAGCGATTGTAAATAGTCACAACAAGTTTGTAGTAATATATAATTAATTTTTTAATGATTTCTAGGTACATATAGATATTTAGGTACATGGATTGTAGGAAAAAAATTACAACAAGATTTATTTTATAATACTTAAGATATTTAGCTAGCTTAACACATGACATGGACATGAGTAAGGCATTTGATCATGTCTGCCACAAACAGTTATTGGAAAAACTTTTCAGATATGGAGTTAGAGGAAAAGCGTATAACTGGCTTGAATCCTACTTATATAATAGAACACAACAAGTAGAAATAATAAGTTATAATGATAAATCCAAAACGATAGAGTCATTTCAGTCCTCACTTATGTTTAATAGATATGGTGTACCACAAGGCAGTATTTTAGGCCCACTTTTGTTCTTGCTTTACATAAATGATTTTCCAAATATTATTAATCATAAATGTGTACTATTTGCGGACGATACTACAATCATCGTTAAGGGTGTTAATAAAGATTCATATGAGCACGATATAAACATGGCATTAAAAATATCTATCGAGTGGCTGGAAGTAAACAATTTAAAGGTTAATATTAGTAAAACTAAATTAATGCAATTCCACACATATAGATCAAAACCACTGAAACTAAACATAGCCTATAAAGACATCCCGCTGTCCGAAACTGGGTTGGTAAAATTTCTTGGGATATCGCTAGATAATTTCTGCTCTTGGAAAAATCATCTTAATGAAATTTGTAGTAAATTAAACAGTTTTGTCTATCCTTTGAGGCGTATTAGTTGTGAAGTCTCGAGAGATGCTGCAATCACGGCATATCACGGTTACATATCTGCCATTCTCCGGTATGGCATAATTCTATGGGGTCGTTGTGTTGATATTGACCAAGCTTTTATAATGCAAAAAAAGTGTGTAAGAGCTATATTTGGCCTTAAACAGATAGATTCGTGTCGTCCATACTTTAGAAAATATAATATAATGACCTTACCTTGCATATATATATCGGAATGTTGTTTATTTGCATTTAAAAACAGGTCAATTTTCCCGCAAGCAACGCCTCACTATGCACCTCGGTCTGTTAATGCCAATAAGCTATACAGACCGAAAACGAATCTCACGTGTACAGCTAACAACAGCTATATTATGTGTATTAAATTATTTAATAAAGTGCCCAGTTTCATAAAAGCTCTACCATTTTTTAAATTTAAACGTCATTTAACCAAATTTTTAACGGATATATGTTTTTATAGTATACAAGAATACCTTGACTATAAGCTGTGAGCCTTGTGTGTTTATATTTAAAAAAAAATCTGTATTGCTATGTATTATTATTAATAATGAATTAAGTATAAATTGTATGGTAATTTTTTGTATTAAAATGTATATTTGCATGCTGAAAAGTAGAGTAAGAGATACCTATTTGTATTATGTTAAGAACTTTGTCACCTTATTCACGCAAATAAATGACTTTTATCTTTTATCTTTATCTTTAAATTAAACTATATACAATCAAAAGCGACCATCTGTAAAGCTTTCCTTTACAGATGGTCTCTAAAGTTGTACCGACTTATATTTTAACATTAATTAATTATTACATATTACCCATGTTATATATTAATTCTCATTTTTATGACTGCTTTAAGTTTATTACTTTCTATATATTAATATACATTGGAATGCGAAAGATTGTGAGTAGGAAAATTTTAATGCCATTAATTTCGCTTGCTACTTCTAAATTATATCAATAGTTTCATTAACCCCAGTGGTGCGCATTTATAACCAGTTTGGTCAACCAAAAATAAATTAGTTCTAGTAACGCCTCGAAATTCGGTCGAAAGTCAACCACTTGTTTATGTAACGTTACCACAGCGTATTTTGGTATATTATGTGTTTTTTTAATTTCCATAAAAACAATTAAGCTTAACTTCGAGGGCGACGCTTAACGTTTAGGCTTATTACGTTGAATGTATTCTGATGGCACGAAAGTGGCGCAATTTCTTATACATATACATTATATTTAGTGCTGTGTGGTGATGGCATAGAATATCATCCCCATCTCATTCCGTAATAGGCGTAGAAATCATCCGAGGGAATACCTACCAGAGAACGGGCAGCAGCGTTTTTCTGTGAACTATGACCATCAAACTGCGATCGCCAACCCGTTTGCGATGCGTGGCGATTATGGCATTCTTTGGGGAGGTTTTTGTCCAGCTGTGGACGTACTTTGGCTGACATGATGATACATTATAATTCATAGCTAGAATTTAAATTAAATTACTAATTAGTTACAAATTTATCAATGCTCGTTTTTTGTGTCACCGTGGAAATTCTTTCTGTCAAAGATTGGCGCCACCACATCCGCCTTTAATGTAGTTAATTGGGTGAGGGTCACCATCGGAAATTTAAATAAACCAGACAAAATTATACGCCAGATCAAACTAGCTATAATGTTTCACTGCCTTCATGTATACATGTGATTAAAGAACTGATATCAAACGGGGATTAAGAGGATTAATGCCGAATCTATCTCACCGTCCATGCCTACGCGTGAAAACATAAAATGTATTCGTATTCTCCCGTTTCCTCTACCAAAACTGAACTGAAGTCATACAAATGTTTTTCCTGTGCGGGGATTGAACCCGAGAAACGGGGGCACCGAAGTAGTAGCGAGGTTCTTTTATCACTGCCCCACACGTACGTTGAAAATATCCAAATTCATAACAATTATTGATAGACAGGGGCTCAAACGGCTAAGCCGCTTAACATCGATTTCTTAAATGGCGTTCAAATAAATAAAGGTTAAAAATGACTTAATCATCGTTAATTCGGCTAAAACGTTGACAATCGATTCCGGACGTGTGCCGGTCACATGTGCTCATGGAAGCCGATTTAACGATTGATTAAGTCATTTTTAACCTTTATTTATTTGAACGCCCTTCACGAAATCGATGTTCGGCGGCTTAGCCGGTAGAGCCCCAGGTCACATGGGCATTAAAACAACATTCAATAGAGTTTACGGTTTTGAATCAAAAATGTAGTAAAGTGAGCTTGAAAATTACACATACACGTCTTAAGTTGAATCGACGATATAGTACTTTCTGTGGTGTCGTACCCTGAATATCCCATGAGTAATGTGTGACACAACGGCATATTTTGATGACATAAAACGTATGAGCAAGGGACTTGAAACTCATGGTTAGTTTACACGAATCTGAGTAATCCATTACAATATTCCTTATATAAACGAGGACATTAACCCAAACATTACGGACAGCATGACCTCTGCTTCAGACAGTCTCTTATGAAGTACTCTAGTAACAAGCAAGTTGAGTAATGCAAGTAGTAACGTAAGTTCATATTAAGCACTTTCAGAAATAAGCCCAGTATATAATAATAGTAAGTATATAGTAATAAGCTGTGTATGTAGCATCGTTTTTATTTTGTTCTCTAAATCGTGGACGAGGGACGTATAACACCAAAAACTCAAAATCTCAAAAGTCAGGCTGTTACTGGTAATTTTCTTGCCAGCGAAATCTCGAAATACTCTTTGTCAAACCCTGGTTCTGACAGTAAATGCACTTATAACACACGACCGTTACACCAAATAGGCAGATTTTAAAATCCTTTCAACCTGTTAATCAATTTTATAATAAAGTGTAACGTGGTTTTCCCGTACTTTAATGCAAAAATACGCCCCGCCCAGATAGTCAGTCCGTTGGAAGCCATTATTTTATTATTCAAAATGGAATCTAGACAAGTCAACTTTATCTACGCATTTATAAACAGTATTATCTGCGTACAGATGTAGGTACGCGTTGACCTTAACAGCTTCTATATAAGTAGTAAGGGCGGCTTTCGCAGTGCAACTGTATCCACTGATATAGTGTTGGCAATACCTACCTAATATATTATCTATGCAGCTCGCACGATTGATACGGAACTAATGTTAAGTAGAACTACTACAAACATTATTCTATGTAAATGACGTAGTTTTCGCATACGTTACGATTATATTTTCTTGTTATTGAAAACATTGGTGTTACGTGTTTCTTACATTACTATTATTCAATGTATGTTTTCATATTTTATAAGTAAGGTGGAAATTATACAATGTGCTTATTTACGTCGTAACGTAAATACGTACTAGAGGTGTAACCTTTGTAAATGGGTGTGACATTAATAGTGAATATAACTTAGGAGCTTAATTTTTATGAATCTGATTGACTTGTAGTAAACACATTAACACTTTCGCAGCCCCATGAACCCGGTAGTCAGGTTCTGGGGGTGACAAAGTCTTTTGTATCTACGTTAGTACGTATAGATACGACTCAAGAGCCGAGTTGTGGGCATTCCAACGTACTTTAGCTCAACCCACTAGTCACGTAATGGGCACCGAAAGTGTTAAAAGAATTAAAGTTTTCTTAATCAAAAATGTCAATCAATGCATTTTGTGCATGATAGGAAAAAAAAGAAATATTCGAGAGATATCACACTGCCCCATATAACCAAAACTAAGCAAAGCTTATTCTATGGATACTAGACGACGCGGCGACGCGACGGATAGACATACTTATTTACTTTTCTTTTTTGACATATACATATTATATACAATACAATACATAGAAAACACCCAGATCAAGACTATTCAAGACATGTTCATGGATACAAATATTTGTAATGTGCAAGGATCGAACCCCCAACATTTGCATCAGAAGGCATGTTCACTGCCAACTGAGTCGCGGCGGTCTTCAATGCACGTTGGGTCAATAATCAAACCGATAATTTAGAGAATTCTCTTGTTCACTTAACCTTGTAAAATAAAACTATATTATTTATACTGTGGACACGGGTCTCAATCGCGATAAAGATATAGGCAAATCATTACCTTGGTTACCCGACGTTTGACCCGACGCGTTTGAGATCCGTGTATACAGTATATAAAAATGTGTACAAATCGCGAAAGTTTAAAAACATTAAAACTATTTTTTACTTTTTATAAGTAAACTATAATATATGTCTAAAATCTAATTAAAAATATACACAAACATCACTTCCGAATGTTTTACAATTGGTCAGATAAAATAGTACTCCCTACTATACCTATGCTTTAGATTCTACAGCCCATTATCGCGTTTGGCTAATTATGGAGACTTAATTAGCCAAACGCGATAATGAGTTATAACAGTATGTAGGCATTCTTTAGGATATCCATAATAAATTGTCGAATACCTTACGGAATTGATCTGGCAAGTATTTTTGCAGATCATTTTTAATGAACCTAACATAAAGACTAAACCTAACATAAAGACTGAACCTAACATAAAGACTGAATCATTCATTGTAAAAGTTATTCTTTTTGCTTAATAACTCCTGGGACATTATCCTCACACGGCCATCTGATCCCAAATGAAGCAGAGCTTGTATTATCGAAATCAGATGACTGATATACGACTTTTTCTTTTGTTAATACATACTTATATAGATAATTACACCCAGAGACAGGACAAACAGACATGTTCATGCTCACAAATATCTATCCTGGGTGGGAATTGAACCAGGACCTGCGGCGTGAAAGGCAAGCATTTACCAAATATAACTCCTAACTAATATAATATATAAAACAATAGACAAAAATTATAAACTTGTAGCATAATATGGTGAAAGGCAGCAAGAAAACTTGTCTGTCTCCTCTGTTTGATTAAAACCAAACAGACGGCAACGAGAATGATCTTATAAGGGTTCCGAGCTTAATCAATTTTATAGTAATTGTACACACTTTGTTATACAGGAGTACGTGCTAACTACTTACGAACTTCGACTTTTTAAATCTATCCATTCTTAAAAAAGTTTAAGTTAGATTTTCGTTAAAAAAAAACTCCCGCAATAGACATAATTCATCTCGGTATCTTACCGTATCGTACCCATAATTCACGGAAAACAAGTTCGCTCATACTTTGAAGAACTATACGTATATGAGTCACACAAATAATTGACCACTACGGGGATCAGCCCATAATCCTATCCTATCCTCCTCTAATTCTTAGCTAGCTTGCATTATTTCTTTGATAAAAGTCATACTCAATCACAGAAAGTCACCGTAGCCTAGTTGGTAGTGCTCCTGCCTACGAAGCTGGTGGTGTGATGAGCACGAATATTTGTTTTTGAGTCATGGATGTTTTCTATGTATATAAGTATTTATCTATCTATATAAGTATGTATATCGTCGCCTGGTACCCATAGTACAAGCTTTGCTTAGTTTGGGGCTAGAGTGATATGGTATCATCCGACCCCGGAATTATTTTGGCAGACATCAATGTCGTTTCCTAGACTATACAGGTGTAATACAACAAATTTATCACAACCAGTTTCTGACATATAAAACAAATATTTATTCGGGTCCCCATACAAAATATATCAGGTGATCATTATAATTTAATGAGAAATTAATATATTTTAGTTTATTTTGCATGTTGACTACACGTTGTACTCAATATGCAAAGGTCTTATCTGCAAATTAAACTTCTTTAGTTAACGCCTTGTATAATATATTATTGTGTAGCGCGATATGCTGACCGCCACATTATGTATAATATAATAATAATAAATCATTTATTTCAGACACAGTCCATATTATTTTTTTGTAAAACAACTTACCTAATAACTAGTGTTTGTAATACGAGGTCTTCCCCTTCCGGTTGTACCATTCACACAGGCCAGGTATACTTCTTTTGTCAGTCTTCTTTCATTCATCCTTTCTAAATGACCAAACCATCTCAGCATACCTTTTTCAATCTTTGTGACTACATCCTCTTTCACACCACAACGCTCTCTCTCCTCCTCTTTAAAACCTAAATATCTATGTTACTAAAAATAATAATGTATACAACTATATTACTACGAACATGTTCTGACTATTTACAAGCGCTTTTTTAAAGTCTACGTGAATAAAAACCTTTTTTATTTTATTTATGTATGTTTATCAGTTGTCTGGTTGCTATAGTACCTATAGGCTCTGCCTAGTTTCGGATAAGATAGCAGTGTGTTAGTTGTCACAAGATATTTTTTTTATTTATTTCAACGAGCTTCTCAACTGGAGATACATTCGAATCGATGAAGTGACTAATTAACCCGACATAGGCCAAGATAATAAGCACCGATACGAACTTATATTTAATGGTCCCTTGTTTTGACTAGACCGACCCTGTCATGTATTACCACGCCAGTAACTGCCCTGAGCCAAGCTTCGAACGCCGACTTAGTCGCCCCCTTGCGCGGGTTACCTAATTTTTTAGTCTTATTAGGTTGAGGTCTTGAGACTACCCTCTCTTCCATCGTCCGGAGAAGCAGTAAACACCTCGTAGGCCAATAGTAAACGTCATCTTAAAAAAGAACGTGCGTGTGCCATTGTATGATTTCATTGGTCGAATGCTGTAGATAAACAGCAATGCAGGGAGCGGGATTATTCAGCAACAAGTCAGTAATGTCAACAAGTTAGTAGTTACCTCGGGTAACATTCTCTGGCCAAATCGGAGACGTTCTCAAGAAAGAAAAGGTCAGAAGTACCCTAAACCGGCGAGCATGTATGAAGAATATAATGATGAGGTGTGCAAGGATCGTGACAAATGGAAGTACGTTGTCTCTGCCTACCCCTCTGACAAACAGGCGTGATGCCATGTAAGTTAGTAATGGCCCGATCGCGTTTATAAGTTCTGCCTTATAAGTAAGCACCAATCGCCATATATGTTTGATGAAAAGATTGCACAAAAAACAACCTTAATCCTTCTCACTCATAGTAAGCGAATAGTATGATTTAAAGTCTGCCAACCCTGATAACTAACAATAAGTCATCGCACTCATCACAAAGCACGTGAATACTCTATCATTCGTATAATGCTGTTGTACATGGATAACAGTGGATGAAATTCACAGAGAACCATAAAATCAATAAAACATCTGTTTGTAAATACAAAAAAAAATTTTGGTTCCCCATACATAATGCCTCGGATGATCGAAATGTATGTATTGCAGATCTTATTCTCTGCATATGTTTTGAATGTTGATTTTCAGTACATTATGCCATAAATTTCCTCCACAAACAGGTAGGTACGCATAAACTATGTAATAGTTACTGTTTAAAAAATATTAGACTACCGATGGTGAAATAGATTACATAGGACCTTTCCGGAACCATAGACCACACGACTGAAGTAAAACTTTGATATACGAATCGTAACTGGCTATGAGAGAAAGAAAATGTTTGCTCGCACTGTCGCTCTTGCACCTACAGTAATATTACGATAAGTAACTCTCTCTCTCTTTCTACCTTCACTACTACCTCTTAACTTTCGTCTTTGCTCCTCGCTTTCTTCGTAACGCTCTCGTCAGGCATTGACCAGCTTACTCTCCAAGTCAAGCTTGCGTTAAGAAGTTTTACTTCAAATAGAGTAAGAATTATCAAAATCGGTTCACAAGTTTATCGCGACATATGTACAGACGCCAGCACATCCAGCTAACCCAATCTGTCAAATTTATTTTATAGATTTTCAACTTCATCACACAAGGATAAGGTTCACTTTCAAATGGGGAAATTTGACAGATTGGGGCAGCTTGATGTGCTGGTGACAGTACATACTAAAACATACAAATCGAATTGACATCCTCCTTTGTTGGTTAAAATAAAAAAAAGGAAATAAATTCATCAACTAAAACAATGACGGCCGTATGAAAAAGAAACGTAATTATGTATTAGTAATATTATACTGGTTATTCTTTAGTACGATCTCATGTGACAGGAAAACCGCAGGGACTCCTATCCTGTCCCTGACAAATATTAAAGGAAAATTATAAATTACTATATTATAATGTATGCTGGTAGGTATGTTAACGTTAAAATGTGTAAATCACTTAGAGTCTAGTGAATTAGTAATATTAACTAATGAATGTTGATCGCGAAAGGCTACGACAGGGGTGCGCACTAGTTATGTTTTATTTGTCAATATTAAGACGAGCCGTAGATAAACCCTAACAGTAACGACAAAATTAAAATGACCTTAAATCATTCAAAGTTATAAGCAGTTCTAACCTAACCTACTTTTCAAGTAGCGAATTTTCGATTAATTAACCATTCGATATTATGTATGTTCCAGTATAATACTGATCAATTGGTATTCGATTATTTGGCATTCGATTTCATACTCCACTGCTCTCCATAGGGAAAACTTCTACTTGAGGAAGATAATTAGTTATATAGTAATTACTTAGTTGCATATGTCCTATGTAATGCCGTTCATGATGTAGAGAGGGGTTTTCGTTCATCTGCTTATTTGTAGATTTAATGGGAAAGCACCTCCACATTTCAGAATATATTCCAAGAAATATCTATTTAGTTAATTTGTGGTTTTGGTTGTCTAAAAATCACCTTATCAGATGGGCCGTGTACTTGTTTGCTAATGAAACGTACGAGCGAGTTTAAGATCTCGACGGGCATGCAGCGCTATGATAGGTTACTGTCATTATGGCATGATAAGTTTCGCCAATCACAGTGCTCCCTTTCCATCGAGAACTCGAATTCGTTCATACGTTAGTATAAAATATACTTGTAAGTAATTGAACAAGGGAGGTTGGGTCTTCGTTATTGCTTGCTGAAACATGTCAAGCTATAATGAACCTTATGTTGTTGGAGTACCAGTAAGGGAATGACGGTGGGTCAGAGTGACTATTCAAATGGTTTTGTAGTTACCTACGTCAGTTATTATTACGTTCGCCAGTCATCCATTATCGCTTTTAATAATTTCAGTTGTCCTGTTATTAAAAGCCTTTGTTTTACTTAGTTATTCCCAATGATGTATCGAATCTTGTACTAGGGAAGTTTAGAAGAGATGTTACTTGGGGATACCTGGGATTTTCAAAGTAGTCTATTTGTTACTCAATCACGTGTAAGGGAGATGTACGATGGAGCCTCCTGATTGTATTTGGAGAAAATTAACTTACTAAATAGTTAGTGGTTTTTGTTTGGTTAATTCTCTCCAACGATACTAAATATCCACAAATCATAGGCATCTCCAAATCTATCACGAAAAGGTGTATGGTATTATGGTAATACTTGATTTTGTTGATGCCAACACTTAGGTGAGAGAGATGGATCGAAGTTTAGTTTGCCAACCGCAGGCATTATTGCAAAAAGCAAAGAACAAAATTAACGTGATATTTATATTTAGTCAAAAAAATTAAACTAGCATACTAAAAACAGTTGATAGTTAATTGAATACACAAGATAGGTATTTATAGTTCATTGGTATTCAGTTGGCATATTTAATTGGATTCGCCTATATTATTCATTTAAATTATGAATATTTTTTATAATATCTTAATGGTGATTAAGATACATAATTATTAATAAAATATCCATCTTATGACTACAATTTTTATTTTTTGTTCGTTATTTCTTACGTCCATAAAAATAACACACAGATCCACATGTAGACATTAAAAAGCATTATAATAGAAAGAATCGAAGCCCTGGCAGTGAGAAAACCTGGAACATCCAGAAATAACACAATCTTAGAGAAGAAAACAATCTTTACCTATTCCTTTATTCATAATTTGCAATTAACAAGTGAAGCCGCAGCGTGGGCAGACCCTCAAAAGGTGGAACGACAATCTTGCAACGATCGCGGGAAGCCGCTAGATGCGGCCAGCCATAGGCCATTGTGAAGATCCTTGGGGGAAATCCTTTGTCCAGAAGTGGACGTCTTTCAGCTGATACAATGGTGCAGTAAAGTACACGGAGTAGATTACTAGTGTACTGTTTATAACTTAGCTACAGCCAATGTATGCTATAAACTTCTAGCCCGAAGTAGCCAATGCGTAATACAGGTTGGCAGTATGTCAACATATTAGTTCTTTGCGACTCTAGGTAGAGTATTAATAGAAAGATATCGACTACGCAAAATATATCCGTTCACTTTTCATAACAGTTTAACATAACAGTGTATTTTTAGATAACAAAGACTATGTATGCATCAGGAGAACATCGTATGTGTAGTATTCTTACACTTACTGGTTGTTTAACCCTGCGAGTGTTCCACGGGAGAAATGGTAAAATGATTGCGTATGACTACAGTTTTTACTACTGATTTTGTTGTTTAATTGAATAATCGCATGATTCGAAATTCAAATGTAAATTCATTTATTCCGTTAAACGCAACTTTTGTGTGAAAACATATTTTTTTTAACTTACCTTTCAGTTTAAAACGTTGCAACTACTAATAAACACTGCGTGAAAACTTAGTAGGAATCCTTTTTTTTAATATTTATTGCTTAATCTTAAATTAAATTGTACTAAAATGTGTTAATATAGAGCGACTCAAGCCGATTTTCACTAATGATCATAATAATAATATGAATTGGTAACGTCTACTAATACTGTATTATTATACTTTTGTCTAGGAATAATATTTTCTATGCCGTTCAAACAAACCCATGATACTATAATCTCAGTTCCACGGACTGATAGTTTTGATAGAAATGTCCAAAGAGAATGTAACAAACAACGGCCCTATCTATTGACTGCTTTATAGGAAACAAAAGCTTTCACAACAATAAAAAATATTTGATGCCATGATCCAATTTAAAAAGTACGAGGTCGCATGGTTACAGTAAATCGGTTTGTATATACTCAAAATATTATAAAGAGAGCATAAAAACAGTACACACTTACTTGTATTGAAGTTCATAATTTCTTATCACCTCAGTATAAAAAAAACAGCCAGAAAACTAAGAAGCCCGAACCATAGAATTTTAGCTATCCTCAGGTATCAAAAAAACCAGATTGCACTTATATTATTATTATATTATAATGCCGCCCATAATATTAACATCATTTAATTTCTTTGTAACAGTTTTTTAGAAAAAAAAAATAGGGCAGACATGGAACTGTCGAACTACTTAAACTGCGCACTAAAACATACTAAAACTTGTAACGCGGCGCATATTATCGCGCCAAAATTAACTAAAAATTCCCATCTAAGATGTATATGTAAGATATGTTAGCCTTTTGACAAAATGGTAAAAAATGCAATGATATTTTTGAAAATCTTGGGCCGTCGCCGCGCCGTTCTTCGTGGACAACCAACGTACTAATAATGGCACTGGCAATTCAACCCTACTTAGAATCGGCGCAATTTTGTGTAGTGTAAGTTGTTACAAGCATTTGGGATGACATATCTATATCATTTTTACTAGACGCCAACACAACCATGTGGTAAAATATAGGTACCTATTGAAACCCACCGACATTCTTAACGTATTTTACTAATTTTATATCCTTGCATTTCATATGACCGTAATTAGGTATTGTTCAAGGTCGTATTACGTAATAACAACCAGTGTTACATAATACAAAACCGGTTGACAGTCACAGTCGCTACCAAATTGCTTCCAAACTTTAATGGTTTAATTTTATACGGATTTATTACGTCACATAAAAGTCGTTCAGTAAACTAGAGCCCTATTTTGTCATAGAATATAAGAAATCGTTTTTAGGGTTCAGTTAAAACGAGGAACTTTTATATTTTTCTCGTCTGTCTGTATGCCCGCAGTTTAACTTGGGAATTCTTGGAATTAAACAAATGTAGTTTGGCATGGTTTTCACCTTATGTTTTTGACTGAGATAATAAAACAAGAAAAAAATCTGATTTCAATTTGATATTATTTTTACAGTATGGCTTTTGTTTTGTGAATAGCTTATTCGCAAACAAATACAATTACATTTCGAATGTATCAAAAATAACAGGAATCACGATTTAATCGGACAAGTGTCGTTATTAAACTCGTTTATTTTAAATAAAACTTAAAATTTTTCGCAGATTTTTACGAAGTGCTCATTATATTTTTTGTGGTGTCTTTATATTAAATAGTTTCCGTATCGTATGTAATATCAGTTATTTAGATCGTTTCGAGATAAGAAGCTGTGGAGGATTATGTAAACTCTGTTAACGTCGCAGCCTTTCGTCGTTCTGTTTTGGTCTGAGAAAATGCAATAAAATCATCGCATTTCAATTCGCTATTATAATCTATATTTGTAACATAATTTTTTTTCTTAAAGACTCATCCCTGAGTCGCCGGTTTTTTTATAATCATATAATAAGACGGACTCAAATTACATCCAGACTCAGAACAATTATTTATGAGCCACACAAATAGTTTTCCGGCGTGGGACTCGAACCCGCGACACGAAGCGGCGATGCGACTGTCTTAGCCGCTACGCCACACGTACAGTCTACATTATATGGGTTATTACATTAAATAGCTTCCGAATCGTCCTTATTGACAGTTCTATGGATCGTTTGTAGACAGGACGCTGATGAAGGATTTTGTAAACTCTTTTGTCTCTCTCTTTTGGACTGAGAAAATATAACAAGATGCAGATGGAATTTGAATACGGTATTGTAGTTACAATCATATGATTTAAGATTACAAGCTTTAAGTATTAAACTTCAAACGTGTTGAAAGCAAAATCAATTAACACCACTTATCTACTAGAACAATTGTCGTTATTGAACTAATTTCTTTTAATTCAACTTAATTATATTTCCCGCTGATTTTGACGAAGTGCTCATTTCATCAATTATGGTATCATTATCTTAATTGGTTTCCGCATCGTCGGATATATCTGTGGATCATTTGTGCGTTTTATGTGCCTACTCGGTACGGTTATACTTAAATATCAATGATATAACTGTCCCAAATTTTGTTCATGTTGTGTTTGTCTTGTGTCTTGTTGTCTTCAAAGAAAATTGACTATTACGTGTGCATCATGAATGTTCCTCTTTACCATATAAATACAATTTTTGTTTTTATTATTTTTAAATTAATTTTCACTCATTTTTAGTTATATTGATTATATTTATAGATATATCACACTTTGTCTTGTACAGTCAGCATCAAAAGTTGATGACCAGATTTAGATTTTCAAAATCGCTGTACACCGTATTATACCTAAATCGCTCAACATGTCAAGCGCCAGAAATTAATGATTATCATAAAAGGGCATAAGTAGGTGACCATCACTTTTCAAAAGTCGCTTAACAAAGTTATAGTAAAAAATCTCAACATGACAAGCGCTAGAAGTGAATGACAAATTCTAATACTTTCCTGTATCGATTACTATATATTTTTTTATTTTATTTTTGTTTGGTTTTTGGTCGGTTTTGTAAACAGTGCCCTGATCACAAACAAAGTTGTGAAAAATTCTTGCAGGAAATACCAAATCACTTGCAAGTTTAAACCCTAAATGTTAAGATATAAGGCTGAATTTAATTTTTATTGCTGACATTTATTAAGCAAAGACCACTCACGAGTGGTTTGTGATACGGGTACTGAGTTTAATTTTTAGTTTGGGCGTCGAAAAGAGGCTGATGCGGTGGCATTACAGAGAGATATTGATGCGGTGTCCATATGGAGAAGATAACCACCTTCCATTCAATAATCTCAAATTTAAAATAATAAGGTTTTCACAAAAATCACTATCAATTATAATTTGACGGATGCTCCTTTTGATAGAGTTTATGAGACTAAGGATTTCGATTACGATGTTATGATGTTCTCGGATATTATAATGATCAGCAATTTTTGATAAAATGGTGTTCAGTGACCTTTGACGAGTAGTGTTCAGTTAATTTTAAACTTTAATGATGTGCATTCAATACTGGCGCACTATCTTGTTGAGCGATTTATGGATTATATTGTGTACAGTGTTTTTGAAAATCTGAACGTGATCATCGACTTTTGATGCTGACTGTACTACAGATTAAGCCAATTAATATTCCCCTTCTATTTATTAATCCTAAGAGAGATTATTTTAAGCAATAATACCTTCAATTTATCGATATTTTTTTCTGGTATGAACAGTGGGTATTTTATTATTTTTTACTTAACATAATTTAATTTATTTAAGCATACGTGGGCGATCTAAGAGTCCCTAAATAGACTCGGGACTCAGGTGGGCCAAAGCAATGGAAACATGTCTAGGTGGGGAATGTCGAGCAACACCAAAATGGACTTAACTTGTGGAAGATCGGTTCAATCCATGGCTCACCCAACATCGGGCCCAGCCTGCCCTACCACATGTTCACGGCAGGATCTTAAGAATGCCACAAGCATTTCATAATATTGTGAGTAGGAAAGTAATGATTATTATAAATAATTATATGTCCATGCAAGAAATGTTTTAGCCATTTCAAATATATTTTTAATCTAATTTTGTTAAATGTAACAACATAATATAATTAAATTAGTAATTGTTACGAATAATTTTACGTCTATTCAACAAAATACAGTAACCACTGGCGATTTATTTTTTTATTTTACTCAGTAGCTTTTTATTTTAAAAATGGAAGTGTACTTTCTGGAAACAGTTATGTGAACTGATTCCATACGAACATTCATTTTATTACCCAATGCGATATCAAACAAGATCAGCTTAATAACTTGTTATCCTTTCCAATTTACCGTTTACATAAATCGGTAATTGTATAACCTTGATGACAGAATTGTGCCAAGCAATTGTTACAGATTTAATTAATCTCAATAATATGGGCCATGGTAAACCATGCTTCGCAAAATATTAAGTAGCAATTGTTGGAATAATGTGTATTTCCATTTCTTTTCCTTCTAAAATTCTTCTGCTTGTGCATAACATGCTATGAATCATGGAAGACTTGTCCATTTCCAATTAACAATACCTACTCATTACTCTGTAAGATCATATAACATATTTATACTTATAATAACGATTTTAAAAGGATTCTTGTCTGCAATCGAACTTTTAGGCTTCCGTTTTTCCTTTTTCCGTTCCGTTGCATCAGTGAGTGCATAAAGCTGTCGGTCTTCCACCTGATCTCTGTCCGGTCATCGGATTATCTGGAGATAAAGAGTGCCCATGCGTTTGCGCACACACTACTTATAATGTGTAGTGTATAGTGCAGCGTTGTGGTGCGATTGGCATTTTATTCCAAAATGTGCTAAGTTTTATGTGCTGATATATCTTATTACGTTACAACTATATGTATTATATAAAAGGTCTAAAGTGTTTACTAATAATGAATAATAAAATCCGGTCGTCGATACTAAGTCCATCGATACTAAGATATGAAGACTTTTATTTCCTTGTACACGTTTGCGGTAAAATTATATGCAATTCTCTCAACAGCCTATGCTAATGTGCGGCTTATTAGAAACGACGTGGTTGGTATATCGTTTTAAAACTAGCTCTTCCAGTGCAACCCACTCGTTGCTCGTGTCCGCCTCCGGCTGCGTCCGTGAACTCTGCGCAAGAGCATTCAATCGTAAACTGTGACATTTTACTGACATTGCGCTTCTATCGCTACTTTGACATTTGTAACCTGCACCAACCTTGTATAGAGCTCGCCTTGTACGCTGTACTAGCATATAAATTAATATTTTATTACTGAATACACAGTTTAAACGTCTTTACATGTTGTCCTGCGTAGTATTGGATTTAGCAGCGCAAATCTGTTCCTTATGATTTAATTATTGAGTCATTTATCAACCTTCAATTAACCTACCGATGTGTTTGGTTGTACCCTTGCGACGTAATTCTTACATGACCGGTTTATGGCCCATTTGACACGGTCCGTTCACCGTTGTACTTATGCTGTGAGGAATATAGTACAGATGCGGTTATCGCGAGTTTATTTTCTCGTTTTGCTCTTTATAAAGAGCTAGCTGACGCACTCGCAAGGAGAGTTCGTTGAACTGTACAGTTACGCTGCGTTGCTGCTCTGACGACTTTGTGACAAACGTAACCTTGAACGGGGATGAGAGGCTTTTTTGCTACTCTGCTATTGACTTGAACGAATCCTTAAGCTACATAATTGTTATGTTTTTTCTTGTTAGTTAAAGGACACTAAAGTTAATTCTTGTTTAAATACTAACAAATTTTCTAAGAATGATGACACCTACCGACCTGTTTAACGTAGCATTTGACGATCGCAGCACTCGAACGTTGCCGATCTTACACCTATTCCTGAACACCTTCATTTACAGGAACACAAGTTTATATTTTAGTTATATAATAATTTACATTATTGTATCCGGCACGAGTCAGTACTAACTTTTAAGTGCGATGTAAGGTTCTCGGGAATAGGTTTGACAGTCAACAGTCGTCCAATATTGGACTGTACGTGCAACATACGATGTGTATCGACTGAGTCCAACCCAGTGCACTTACATTGCACCTAAAATACCTATCACATTTGTGCTGAATACGCGTGCCTCTTATCATACTTTACTGTAATATAATTACCTGCTGCATTCTCTAAGTAACTAGTGTTAGTATTATTATAAAAACAATTTGATATCTAATATACATACAATACACATTGCAATAAACTGGACTTTTGAATAATTAAATGATAGCTTTTTTATACGGAATCTATGCTTATATTATACAAAAGTTAACTATAGTATATTAAAAGCTTACAATGTGTTACGTACGAGTGACTGATTTTGCATAAAAACCGGTTTAGTACCTACAGAGTATGAACATAATTAAATTTCTCAAATAAATAATCAAATATTACATTAATATAAACAATTGTTTTACATAAACTATCTGTACTATAATTGCTTAATAAAGTAACCTCAAAATAAGCTGTGGAGGATTCTGTTCTGTTCTCTTCGCGTCTCGTCGTACTGTTTTGGTCTGAGTAAATAGAACATGAACAAGCATTTCAATTCGATATCATCCATGACCTTTATTTGATGAATAACTTACTGGGATTGGTAGGTACATTCAAACAAACTTAATTAAATTGCAAAGGTGTAGAAAAGATCAATATAGGACAAGTGTCGTTCTTGAGCTCATTTATTTCAAAGAAATTAGATATATTTTCCGCTAATTTAAGCATCGTACCCAATTAATTTAGTTTTGTTTCATTAATTACATTAAATAGTTTCCGTATCGTCCGTAATATCTATAATATGGAACGTTTGTAGACAAGAAGTAGAAGAGGAAGAATAAAATATATTCTTAAATGCAAAAAAGAAATTAAATAATTTATAATTCTTTTTAACAAAATAATATAATGTTTTACTTACACTATATGTATGTAACATAAGCACAAAATAATTTAATCAGTCTCAATATGAATAATATAATTGTATTGATGTTTTTATTTTCTCTTCCTAAATATATTTATTTATTCATTCATAGATCCTCCGCCGCTGTCAATTCATTTCAATTTTATTACAGACCAAACAATAACAATGACGAAGAACTCAATATTACACGAATCCAAAATAAACAACCGATTGAGCAGTAATTAAAGGAATAAAATATATAAATAAGTACAAATAATAACAAATATTACGACGTGTATTATTAGTATGGAAACGTACACCAAGAAAATCTGAGTACTTATTACTTCCCATTAGACAGAATATTCACCTTTATCCTACCCGACCGTCTATGCTAAATATAAATAAACAGTCAGCATGTTTTAGACATAAACGCAGTTTAAGCTTTTAATTTAAGAATAAATTTGACTTTACTTAAACTTGGTTTATTACGCCGTGGTGGAGTTTCGAACTTCGTTGACACGATCGACGCCACGCCTTTGCATATAATAAGACTCTTATTACCTGAGCATTAAAGGCGATTTTGTTGCAGCAAGTGTATCCACCGAAATGCCACCAACTGTACTTGACATGGAAGAAAATTGGTGTCATATTACAATTATCCAAAAAAAATATCAAGAGCACGCCAGGTTTTTTAAACTGCTTTTTGAAATCGTGCGCGTGTTCCTATCAATGCACAAAGGTCTGGCAGTACTGTGACAGAATTCATCTGGCCTTTTCAATGTTAGGTATCTTTAAATAGCATCGCGGTTTTTGTCAAATACTTCTTCGACCATGACAATTGCTATTACGTTTTTTACTTGTACATCTTTAACTAAAACGAATTGAAGAACTTTGGTCTTATCATAACGCTTCTCAGTCAATTATACAGCGAATTCATGTAAATGTTTCGTCTATTAAGAAGTTTAAAACGAACTGTGGTTTTACCTTATTGTTAAATATACATTAAGCGTGTGTAACACAGCGTAAGGTCAGGCTTAGGAGTTCAGCCGTCAAGTGATAGCCGGGCCTGTTTTCTCACACCACCCTGTGGGCGACAGGGGGTGAAGGCCACCCATCGTGCCACGTGGATGCAACAAGTCCGCTTCATACGCATGCGCGTCCTTCGCTAAAGGAAACCAAATCACCGCTGTATTTTTCCACTAAGAAACTGTTTCCATATTTATTATTTTTAGAACTCCTTACTGGATATTTTCTAATGGTAAGTAGGTAATCAGTGATCAAGATTTCTTTAAAAAGTTTGAAACATTCGAAAATGTCACAAATAACTAATATAAGAGTGATGCTGATTGATTGATGATCGTTTAGTGATATAAATGTAACTACAGTCAGAACCCGGACTAATCAAACAATGACCTTAAAATCGGTATTTGTAAATATAGCCCATACATACACGTGGTTGCGGCTGATAATTTATCGCCTACATGAAGCCTACGCCTAAAGCCAGCGACGGAAGCGATGTTTACTCAGAGGCTATATTTATTTGGGGCTCAGATAAGACATTGGCGAAACCTGTTTGGCCTAAATGCATCTTTATAAAAATGGTTCCTCGATTGTGTTACTATTTATTATAGTCCCCAATTTGTAGAGAACTAAGTATAATAAAGTTAAGACAGTCGCCTCGCCACTTCGTGTCCCGGGTTCGATTCTCGCGCTGAACTACTATTTGAGTGACCCATAAACAGTCTCGGAGTCAATTGTATGTTTGTATAGTACCCCGCAACACAGGGATACACTTCCCAAGTGCGGGTGCTACCTTAAAAAATCGTTTATTCCCCGCTACTTTATTATCTTTTTGCTGATGAGTGTACTTGACCTAATTATGGATTAGCGTCACGTACATGTATGACAAAAGCAAACTGAATCGAGTTTAAGTAAACATTTAAGTGAAAAACCCAATCCTATGTAGAGGCAACAAAGGTTAAGCTGTTATCAGTAGTTTACTCACACACTGACACCCTAATGCACGCTGTCAAACGCACACAATGAATGTTCATACTCAGCCATATTTCAAGCTTATAAATGATAGAGTTTTATTCCACATTTGGGTATGAACATATACCTACACGTGTCTACTTATCAATGTGTCTTTAAATCATTTCATTCTTAATTTAGGGGGCAACTTTGTCTTTTGTTTTAATATCTCAGGACTAGTCCCTCTCTCTTACCCACCACTGCAACTCCTGTAAGCCAGGAACAACAATGGCACACAAGGAAAAAGCGGTGAAGCTCAGGCATGTCCCGGGGAATCGCTTTAACTGTCTTTCTGATTAAATTCGTTGCGGGATCCAAGATCCCGCAACGAATTTAATCAGAAAGAAACAAGGAGTTAGAAAATTAATAGTTCTACTTACCTCAGAGAAAAGCAGGAGACAGAATGATAATAGGTCTTTACCTATGAAATTGCCGTTTTGTATGAAAAAATTTAAACGAATTTTTTTCATGAATTTTTTTATTTGTATTAATCGAAGTAATCACCCATGCAATCAATGCATCTTTGCCATCGCAGTGGCAGTTTATTGATGCCCTTCTTAAAGAAATCAGCTGGACGGGAGGCAACAAATTCTTCAAAGGCATTTTGTACTGCCTCTCGGTATTGAATTTTTTTCCCGCCAAGAAGTTATCCAAATTCTGGAAAAAGTAGTAGTCTGTAGGCGCAAGGTCTGGTGAGTAGGGCGGATGACGGAGAGCTTCCAACCCCAGTTCTTGCAACTTGGAGACCGTCTGCTGTGCAGTATGAGGTCGCGCGTTGTCGTGCAGGAGCAGCGGAGACGAGCGATTGACCAATGCTGGTTGGAGATGCGCCAGCTTCTCCATCATTGTGCTCAGTTCTTCACAGTACACATCTGCAGTAATGCTCACCCCGTTTGGTAAGAAGCTGTGATGAATCACACCGGCGCTAGACCACCAAACAGTGACCATCACTTTTCTAGGGGTAAGTTTTCGTTTAGGGCATTGTTTAGGTGCTGAACCAGGATCCAACCAACTTGCTGAGCGCTTGCGGTTATCAAACAGAATCCATTTTTCATCGCAGGTAACAATGCGGTTCAAAATTCCTTCATTTGTGTGTCTGTTGAGCAGTGCAAGGCACGTCTCGACGCGTACTTCGCGCTGGCGATCATTGAGTTCGTGGGGCACCCATTTGTCAAGCTTTTTTACCTTGCCAATTTGACGCAAATGGACCAATATTGTTTTGACGCTAACGTCGAAAGCTGCTGCTAATTCAGCCGTAGATTGTGTATCATCAGCTTCCACAACCGCCTTTAATTCGTCATTGTCGACCAAAGTCTTCGGACGACCGCGAGGTTCATTTTTCAGGTCGAAATTTCCAGAACGGAAGCGAGCAAACCAATAACAGGTGGTGCGTTGGTTTGTAGTGTTAGCTCCGTAAACGTCGTTGATGTTGCGTGCCGCTTGTGCCGCGTTGCTGCCACGACGGTACTCATATTCCATAATTACTCGAATTTTTAACGTATCCATGATGACGAAAAAGATTGAAATGCGATGAAAATGTAACACTAATCAATAAAGAAATGACTACTTTTGGAAAAAAGAATCCATGTTTTTAAAATAAAATTAATTTGAAATTAGAATTCTTAGCCAAACAAAAATTATTTTGATTTCAAATGGCCAGTACTGCAGAACGGCAATTTCATAGGTAAAGACCTAATATAAAGAGGCTTTATCCTCATAAAACGAGCGAATTGCAAAGAAGCCAGCTGCCAAAGCACCGAGTAGCAATTTAAGGGTCCTAAGTGAGCTGTTATATTTGATTCCAATAGTAGGTATGGCAAAAGCGCTTCAACGCACGGAAGTTGTTCCTTGTTGTCCTTGCAGAGTATTACTGTCCCACAGAACTGCAGGGCTTCCTCTCACAATGAGATGGGATAGCCTGGCCACCAAGCTGGCCTAGTGCGGGTTGGCAGGCTTCACATCCCATCAAGAACACTCTGGTCACAGGGTTGCAGGTTTCCTCAAGATGATTTCCTTCACCGTTTTAAGCACGAGATAATTAATTTCTAATACGCACGCTTATTCAAAAAGTCAGCCACCACAGTCCAATGGTCTAACCGACTACTTTGTCTATCTGTCCCTTAAATATTGCTGCCTATTCAGTATTTAACACGCCTCAACAAATTTCATTCCATTTTCCTCTCTCTCTCTCACACACACAAAGAACTGTCTAACTACTTAAACTGTTAGTTTTACGCGGCAAAACTAAATTTACTGAATTAAACATGTCCTTTTCACAACAACGTTAGAAAGAATTATATTGATGTTGAACTGTTTTAGTTGAATTCCTTCTCTTCATCCTGTCTTTTGGTGTAAAACCAATAAACTAAATTAAAAGTTATTAAATGTTGTTGTGTGGTGACGGCATAGAATATCATCACCCCATCTCAATAATAAAAATATTTGAATATATTTGGAAAGCTTACAGCTTCATAAACATACGTACAAATAACATCAATAAAGCCAGTAACAAGCATCCACAACTAGTTTGGAACATGGTGGCACCTCTGGTCAGCTTAATCCTATCCTACTAATATTATAAAAGCGAAAGTTTGCTACTCTTTCACTCAAAAACTACAGAAAGGATTTTGATGAAACTTTGTAGTAATATAGCTTATATATCCGAATAACAATTAGGCTATAATTTATGAAGTTTTAACTAACTTTAAGTATATTTTAACGCCGGTAAAACTGCGGGGCACAGCTAATAATGAATGGAAATAGCTAATATTGAATACTTAACAAATGTCTTTAAAAGATTGAGCCAATAGTGTTATCTAAGCATTTATACAATATAAAAAACTAAACTTCTAGTAAAAAGATCAAAACGACTGCCACCATTTATCTAGTTAAATTCATTGAATACTCTAGGCAGAAAGCATTTCACTCTAAAATTGTTCTGGCACGGAGGTCCGCACATCAAAAGATTTTAACGTAAATTTCTTACTGGTATTGACAACTTTATTTTCTAAAGAAATGTTGGACAGTTGATCTCACCCTAGGCAATATTGATAAGAAAAGATATTGTGTCTGTAATGTTTCGTTTTTCATGCTAAATCAACTGTCGGTTAATGTAGGTAGTTTCATATTAGAAGTACGTCAGTTTTAAGAAATCACAAGTTTTGTCTGTTTTGGAACGTCTTTTCAAAGGCTCATTCCTTAACCCAGATAGTATGAGTTCAGATTTTATTAACATACTGCCCCTTATAATATATTTATATAACTAGCGGGTTAAGTAATTACCTAAGAGTCTTCAGAGAGGGTCAACTTGGAGCCTTTATGCAAAACCCAGATATTACGAGCGCCACAAGGCAAGGTTAAAAAGAACCCGTAATTATATACATATACAAACAAACCTAAAAGGTAAAACAATAAATAAACACATAATAAATAAACATATAATACTCTGAGGCGGTCGCAGCGAAAGCTTTGCCTAAGAACACCTCAAGGTCCAAGCGAGGCGTTACCAAGAAGTGATTTTTATTTTGTGATCGCAGTCAGGGTCGTAAGTCTTTTGTTTTTGATTCTACCCCTACTTAGTTTGTTTCACTTTAGAATGCCGATCGATGTTTACTTTTCTCGACGACGTCACACTGACGTTACGTAATGGCGTGAGACTCAAAGAGTATATAAAAAACTATTACTTGACTAACACTAGTGCTGTCAACCATTCTATAGTGCAAGCAAACACAGTTCGGCTGATATTCTCATCATTGTATTGATTTTTTTTTTTTTTTTTCTATTTTATTTAACCATTGATATAATTATAATACCCCGACTGCGATATCGTTTTCATTAACATTTACTGAAATGTTAGATATTAATTTATGGATCATTTTAGTCTGCTGTGTGATTTGATTATGCTTTTAAGACTTTAGTATTTGAGTTGGTTTATTTGTTTAAAATTTGTATTCTTTTTTAATCATTGTTATACTTACTTTAAGAAACACATAACCGGTGGGTGGACGATATTAGACAATTTTAGGTTAGGTTAGTTTTAGTACCTAATTATAATTTATTTATATTAACTATTTTATTTATAGTATATTATTTTATTTATATTAATTTATTTATGTTACAATCAAGTTTTAATAGTGACGATGAAGACTTTGTTTCATTGACAAGCGATGAAACAAGTTTTGCTAGTATTCCCTCCTTGACAGAAACCTTAGAATCTCACTTCTCTGATGTTCCCAAGAACTTTAATGTTATTCACATCAACGCCCAGAGTATTCCGGCACATTATTCTGATATGCTGGCCAGTTTTGACTGTAAGAATATCCACGCAATTCTTATCTCTGAATCATGGCTTAAACCGTGTTTGCTCTCTACTTCATATTCTCTACCCGGTTTCCATTTAATCAGGAACGATCGTATTAATGGTAATGGTGGGGGCGTAGCTATATATCTTCGATCGCATATTCCTTACCGTATCATTAATATGTCACCGCAGCCTCCCCCATCGAACGCCGGCGAGCATCTTTTTCTAGAAGTAGAGATGCACCACACGAAAGTCCTTCTTGGTGTTTACTACTGTCCTTCTTTACGTATAAACTTCTTCTCCTCGTTGGATATCCTTCTAGAAAACTTAGTCCCAACTTACAGTCATGTTATAGTCATGGGTGACTTCAACACTTGCCTACTTAAAACAGATTCACGATCTTCTTCGCTTCAGTCTATAATTCAATCACACAATCTTTCCCTATTGCCTCTTAATGCTACGCATAATTTTCCAAACTGTACACCATCTCTTTTAGACTTAGTTATTGTTTCTTCCAAGGGGCATGTGGCTCATTATGGCCAATGCCCTGCGGACTCTTTTTCTTATCATGACCTTCTTTTCTTATCTTATAAAATTCGTCCACCTAAAGCAAAACCTAAATTTCTTCTGCAGCGCAATTTTAGTGGCATGAACACCGATAATTTACGGAAAGACGCTAGTGCTATTGACTGGAGTTCACTTATTTCTTCTGACTCTATTGATAATAAGGTGTATTTGCTTGAAACATTATTAATTCAACTATACGACGTCCACGCGCCTATCAAGCGCGTCAAACTAAAACATCTTCCTGCTCCATGGCTCACTGAAAATATTAGAAAATTAATAGATACGAAGGCAAAAGCCAAGTCTCGATACAAATCTGATCCTTCAGACAAAAATAAACAAAAATATTCTTCGGTCAGGAATCACTGTAATAAGGTGTGTAGGAATGCTCAACGCCAACACATTCATAAATCTGTCCAAAACGGAGACCCAGCAAAAGTCTGGAGATTCTTGAGATCTTTGGGGATAGGGAAGTCACGTGAAGACAACATTTCTAAAGATTTAGATATTGAGTCACTAAATCTTCATTTCTCAACGTCGTCCAATTTTGATAGGACCATAAAAAATAATACTCTGCAGCGTCTTTCATCACTTCCTACCCCTAACCACTCACAATTTAATTTTAATCAATTCTCTGCTTGTGATGTCAAGAAAAGCGTACTATCAATCACATCCAATTCTATTGGAAGTGATTGTATCAGTCGTAATATGGTCCTTCCCATACTAGATGAGATCCTACCAGTCCTTGTTCACATCCTAGATTACTCAATTGCCAGTGGTACATTTCCTTCTGCTTGGAAAACTGCACAAATTACTCCTCTACCTAAAAAACCTAATCCTTCTTCCTTTTCTGAGTATCGGCCCATCTCCATTTTACCTTTCCTCTCTAAAGTCCTGGAGCGTCTTATCCATCTCCAACTGAGTTCATTCCTATGTACAAATTCTCTCCTTAATCCATTGCAGTCCGGTTTCCGCCCCGGCCACAGTACAACCACAGCACTGGTCAATATTACGGATGATATCCGACTGGGCATGGAATGTGGTAAGTTGACGGTGCTTGCGCTGCTAGACTTTAGCAATGCATTCAACACCGTGGACTTTGACATTCTGCTTGGCATATTACGCTCTCTTAACATATCTCCAAAGGCAATTGATTGGTTTCGTAGTTACCTGTTTGGTCGTCGGCAACGTATTCGCATCGAAGAGTCATATTCTTCGTGGTGCTATACTAGTGCAGGCGTGCCACAGGGTGGCGTTTTATCTCCATTACTCTTCACAATATTTATAAACTGTATTTCCTTTAATCTAACTTCTTCCTACCACCTTTATGCAGACGATCTACAAATTTATACACAGGCACCTATCGAACGACTTGGTGAAGCAATGGGTGTCATTAATAGTGAATTAGGTCGAATAAACCAATGGAGTTTGGAGCATGGTCTAACGGTGAACCCATCTAAAACTCAGGTTATTCTCATGGGAAGTTCACGCATGGTAGCCAAGGTTGACTGGTCACTAATCCCCCAGATTATATTTAATAATACGGTAATACCCTTTAGTGATAATGTGAGAAATCTGGGGATATACTTTGATAAAACGCTTTCGTGGGGTCCACAACTTGAACAAACTAGTCGCAAATTATATTCGGCAGCAGGTTCCTTACGAAGAATGCGTAATTTTCTCCCAACCGCCACTAAAATTGCTCTTGCTGAATCTCTTCTTTTCCCCATCCTTGACTATGCTGCTGCCAGTTATCTTGACCTTACAGAGGACAAACTTGATAAACTCGAGCGTCTCCAAAATTTCTGTATTAGATTTGTATTTGGACTTCGCAAATACGATCATGTCTCTGAATTCCGGAAAAAACTCGAGTGGTTACCAATCCGCCTTCGCCGTAATACTCACATACTTTGTCTCCTTTACAATATTTTGTTTAATCCGACAGCTCCCATTTACCTTAAGCAACGGTTTGAATTCGTTTGTGATACACATTCTAGGCCTTTGAGATCATCAGAGAACTTAAAACTACATATCCCAGTGCACTCTACAGATTTTTTTGATTACTCATTTACCGTCCAAGCAGCCCGGCTATGGAATTTACTTCCTGTAGAAATTAGGCGTGCACAAACCCTAGCATCTTTCAAAGTTTCCTTAAAAAAACACTTTTTATCGCTCTAAATATCTTTATCTCTTCTTTTCTTGTCTCTTAACTTCTTTTAGTAACCTCTTTCTGCATAACTCCTTAATTAAAAAGATATATAATGTATGTATGTATAGTATATTATTATAGTATAGTATTATTAGTATTTATACAAATATAAGTATATATTTATGAAGCTTGTACATATGTAATGTATGTATGTAATAACGTTTAATACACACGATAGTACACGTACAACTACCGCCTTTTCCATCTTAATTCTTCTTGTCCACCCAACGGTTGTCTGGAAGAGATCGCTACAAAGCGATAAGACCGCCGATTGTACCTATATTTTCTTTATTAAGATATTATGTATTGTGTTTTCTGGTGCAATAAAGTGTACTCTATCTATCTATCTATCTATCTAATATGTCTATGTATAACAGATATTCTTAAATGCTGAAAGCCGGTATAATTGGGCCGACGCTCCTAAACATCAACCAGAAATGGAGCGGAAAAGGCTCTCGATTTAATTTCTACGAGGGTTTTTAAGGGCTTTGACCTCCTTAAAGTATCTATTCCATGCGTTACATGAAAACAGTCATATATCGGAAACTTCCAGCAATTAAAGACGATAACACAACCAGGTGTTTGCGGCGCGTGTCGCAATTAGGCTGCGATTAGTAAATTTGCATCCATCCACTGAATCCCATAAAATCTTGGTATCAACCGAAAGACGCTCACTGCTGGACAATGACCTTCCCAAAGATCTCCACAATTGCGTGTCTTTCGAACACAATGTATATTGTTAACGAATTAATAAATTAAATTAAATTTCGGTTCGGTTCGGTTTTGGTCGCTACTCGAAGACCTTTCTGCCCCAGCGGCCGTCGGCTCTACAAGCTATATGCCCTGCCCACTGCCACTTCAGGTTGGCAATTCTTCGGGCTTTGTCGGTTACTTTGGTTAGCCGGCAGATTTCAGATTCGATCTTTCAGGGAAACTCCAAGCACAGCCGTCAGCATTGCTTGGTAGACTTCTTCCTTGAATTACAGAAAAGTTCCTCTGTAAATAGTTTGAAACTACAAGTTCTAGATATATTTCGTTTCAGCAAATCTTCAGGGCTAGATTACCTAACTTCCATCTATTAGTGCTTGGCCATACTGGCAATCGGATGGGTGGGGGAGCCTGCGACCGCACGACAAAGCTCGCAGCTTACACGGAAAACAAACAACAAACGATTCTTACTTACAGTTTTTAAATATACCCGCGCGAAATCCAGACCACTTACTTTCTACATTCTATATTAAATAAAATAATCATCAATCTCAAAAGAACTCTACTCATCAACACACAGCCCAACTCATAATACCTAAGAAAAATAAAATTCTACACATTTCCTTCATACTGTACACTAAGAATAAGATTGAGTATTACGACATTTCTTATTAAAATGGAATTGCGTATATTTATTGGTATAAACTAGGTCTTATGAATACAGACAAAAGGGTCACGTGTTCTACAGCAATCGCGTACAAAGGGCAAGTCCCGGGCAGCTAATCTAACAATTTAACCTACAAACATAGCAAAAATTTCAAGACTATAAAAGCGATAATACCGTATATATGTATTTAAATAAGATGAAAGGTTAAGAAAAGTAGATTTAACTTACCACAATGATCCATTAACAAAACATTCACATAATTTCTTACAAAAACTGCCTATTAATGTTATAATTTCGAAGTAAAATACAATTAATTTCATCTCAATTCCCTGTCTTTGATACCGTTGAACTGAGTTCCTGGTAGCTTTACACGTGCCACTTGAAATTGGCAAAAAATCGTCCGTGTCAATAATTACCTACCGAAGAGCTATCAAATTTCAATAAAATATGTTAATCGACGGGTATTAGTGAAAACATTACACGTTTGCGTCTGAATTTGATTTGACATCTGACATGTGATTTAAATTAGACCTGAATTGTTCCATCGGCACATTCAGCTTGCCTGAGCTTCGTATAGATACCATTAGAGTTTCGTTTCTTTATTTTAGAGTTGTTTAATTTTACCCTTCCAAAGGGTAACTTACGCCTTCTGTAACTTTTGTAACTGCTGTAACTTTGCTAGTTACAGCGTTGGAGGCATATGTCAAGTAGCGGAAGATATCAGTCTTGACTGTATCAAATTTATAACTGAGCAAAAATTGGAAAAAGTCACTGACACCTCACATACAGGAATCAACCCAATTCAGTAAACAGAGAGACAGTGTTTTCAGTCTGCTGTAAGAAAATGCTGAGTTAATAAAGATATTATTTAAATTGTTTATGAATTTAGATTGAGTTATCTGTTAGGAGAATTAAAGCTATGTACTGATTTGTGTGTTCAGCTTCATGTGTAAATTAAGGTTCTTTAAAAAAAAAAAAACAAAAAAAAACAAAAATTCTTTATTGCGAACATAGGTAGGTTTACATTGCACATTCAAGGATGTCAGTGATGTTGAGGTCGCTATGTCCAGCCGGTTAGAGCATGCAATTATTAATGGTACAATGTCATTATTTTACAGAAAATTACAATTAAAAACATTATATACGTGAATGTCACACTTTTTACAATTTCAATTTAATACAAAGTCATCATTAGTCAGTCATGTCATCTGTTTATGTTACACCTTGTCATATATTTATATACTAATCTGTATAATATAAATAATAAAATTATAATAACATTTTATTACAAATATTGGAAAACTTCATTGATCCAAAACACGTTTCAACGAGTTTTCCTCGAATTTTTCGAGATTATTTTATAAATATCTCGGGACAATTGTGACAGGTAGACACGTGAGTTATACCTAATTGATTGGCTAAAAACGTGAGTTATCAAAGTGACGAACTATATTATTCAGAGAATTATGTGAATTAACTAGAAGGTACTATTATTGTATTTTCTTCGTTTTGTATTGTTTATATTTATACAGCCATGTGGGTTTGTTTACCCGTTACGTCAATTTATACAGATAATAAAGATTATATTTATATAACCGCTTATCTTTATAAATACTTGGAACATCGGGGTTTTACCATACAAATAGCAATGGAGAAGACTACTAGTTTCCTGTTATTTATACAATGTCTCGGTTTAGTTTGTTAAGTTCTAGATTATGTCGTTTACTGTAGTATACAATTAGTATCATAATAATCGTATTCATTGTATTGGTATACTTTATTGCTTAGATTTATTTGAATTAGGAAAACCTATCAAGAAAGTGTCAAAGCTTTTCAAAGATGGTCATACTGACCATGGAAAATATAAAGCCAAAGGAGTGTTTATGTAGATTGTATTACCAATAAAAAAAGTAGACTGCCTCGTTGGTCTAGCGGTAGCGTGTTCAACCGCGGAAAATGAGGTCCTGGGTTCAAATCCCGGGTCGGGCCTAAAAGTGATTTTGGGATTTTTCCGTAAAAAGCTATTTCTCAGTATCAGCCCGAAGTCTGGAAGTTGGCGGTAATACACCCCCGTGCCTCGGAGAGCACGTAAAGCCGTCGGTCCTGTACCTGACCTCTTTCCGGTCGTGTCGCTAGTCGTCCCATCGGATCATGAGAGTGATGGAATAGAAAGTCCCCCTGTATTTGCGCACACACTTGTGCACTATAATATGTCCTGCGCAATTGGCTAATCTCCATTGAGAATGGCCGCCGTGGCCGAAATTCAGCCGGGAAGACATCATCATCATCATCAAAAAATAGTGCAATATCTGCCCAATAAAGAGGCTTGGAGAATCCAAGCCTGCTTAACAGTTTAAGGCTTGATCCAGAATTGTGTACCATTTTAATTTCTGTGTATATTCTGTCCAGCATATCAACAAATGATATCTAAAATGAATTCATAAGTTCTGTAATTTTATTATTTGTATTTTATTTTGTTTTCGACGTCAATGATATCTCACTGGTAACTAAGCGAGTGAGACTTAATTAAATAAATTATATGTGACGCAGATGGTCCCAGCAGCGCGTGGGTGCGAAGGCGCATGCATCTATTTAAATACATTTGCATGTTTGCGTGTAGCTCATGCATAGTTGCACTTAGGTACACTCTAACCACAAACCGTGGGAAATCTTAAATCCATAAAGATAAGGACCATATTCCGATAAAATTGTCTCTATGGATATAACGTTGACTGAACATAATCTACTATCACTAAACTATTATCATTACTTTTCCTATCCCTTAATTACATTTTACAACAACTTTTTATCGAACCACGTCAATAGTGATGTAGATATCGCGTGATACAAGACGATCATGACAAAATTATCGATAGGTATCTAAATTGTACCTAAAATGGTCCCATTCAGCTGCCCTGATTGGCTGCTAATGTCGACAAGATATTAACTTTGATTTATAGAAAGGAAAATTCTATTAGATATCTATAAATAATTGAGTTTAATATGATGTCGATAACGGGTTATTTGGAGATCAACTAAGTATTGTTACTTGTAATCATTTACTATGATTAATTTAACCTCAGTTTAATTGTAAATATTTGAATTAAGATGTTATGATTACTTAAAGAATAAAACTCTGATGGCTGTATGGTTGATTAAGCGGGAATGCGTACGAGCAAAAATTAATGACATTCGAATTTTAAGAGCTGTTCGAAAAAGTGTAATTGCGAAGAAAAGGTTACGCATTATCTATAAAAACGATTTTTGTATCGGAGCCCCCTTAAATATTTATTTTATTTTGTTTTTTTAGTATTTGCTGTTATCGGAATACATCATACAGCCTGGTGGCAGACGGACAGACATACAGACAGCGAAGTCTTAGTAATAGGGTCACGTTTTACCCTTTGGGTACGGACCCCTAAAAAGCAGCCCGGAATAAAGAAACTGCCAGAATCACACTTCATCCCTCAGACACAATATTCTACCGTAAATAATAAGGTTTTCATTTTAGGAACTACACCAGAAAGTGTAATTGAGAAATAAACGGATACACTCTCCTATGAGACGATATTTAACCGTAAACAGTGAGGTTTTCATGTTTGCAGTCATACACGTTTTTTGTTTTTATTGGTCTAACACTGTATAGGCCATGTGTCTTATTCGCTGTGCTAGCAACGCAGTAAAATGCTTTTCCACATTCAAATAAATGGAATACAATTACAAAGAAACTGGCATCTATAAATATACCTTTTCTACGTCTTTTCTAGAACATGGGGAAGTTTTCGGTAGCGTCGGCGTGTGCTAAAAAAGGAAATAATGTGTTATATAATAATGTTTGCATTATACATCCACGCCTTCCGAGAAACGTTGTTATTAGCTTAACCTACGTGGGAATGGGGTACGTGTTACTACTACTCGTAGAACTATGACTAGTGTTGATTTTTTCTGCCTATCCTACGTGTTTACTGACTATTATGTTTAACTTACGTTTTAGTTCTAGGAATTTTATGAGACAGTTTTTTTCCGAGTTTATTGCGCTGAATGATAATCTTAAAATATGTCGTTTTGTTATCGTTCTGGAAGAGTTTTATATTACTATCTTACTATATACTATTTTGTATGTTTTTGTCGGGTATATGATTATAAAACTACAGCTGTTAGCCAATATCAATAGTTTACAAACGCAAGGTGTTAGGCGTTCTAAAAAAATATTTCACTAATACAATACAATACAAATACTCTTTATCGTACACCAAGATTTACATATAGTACAAGGGCAGTCTTATCGCTAACTGCGATCTCTTTCAGACAACCCTAACTTGGCTTTATGGGACATAATTTAAAAAAGTACTTGGATTTGAACCGTATATGCAATTGAATGACCTAGTCTAAACAAACTGTTCAGGCAACAAAATTCGGTCGCGTTCCATATATTTATATACACAGCCTTTTGAAAAGGGCTAATGGTACTTCAACTATAGAGAATTACTTTTTGGATCCACCATTATCATCACTAAGAATATTCCAGAGTCATGATGGCATGTTAGTAGTTTTATATGATTATTTTGTTGACTATGTGATATATAAAAAAGCTTTTTTCTTTCGTTTGGAGAACCGGTCATCGGTTGGACTGTTGCCGTTGACACCTGTCCGAGCACATTATTCGTCAGACGGCACCACCCAGTTCCCTCCTCAGCCTTAGCTGTGGCCCAAGTTAAGAGCGTACGGCGTGCCGTCAAACAGGGCATTCTCAGACGAGAAGTGGTGGGGATTGCGACTTTATTACGACCTCACTAAGAATGGACACGATCGTAATTTTGAGAAGTATAAGTTAAAAGCACAAAAGAAGAGCAACGACACTTAAAATACATATTATAAGTAAAATAGCATTTCCGACCCTGAAATGCGATTTTAATCTGCATGTTATAATATGTGTTTTAATCGTCAGATTAATCTTCACATTGTGCACTGTTCCGTATATATCTATTTTCGAACATGTACAGTCTATCATAACGAACCCTAATACAAGGCAAAATGTAATATCCTTGGACATTATTCACACACGGCCATCTGATCCCAAACTAAGCAGGGATTGAACTATGTAAACCAGATAACTGATATATTACATACTAGCTGTACCCGCGGTTTTATCCGCATTAAACTTTATAAATTATAGCCTATGTGTAAATCCAGGGTGTCAGCTAACTCCTTACCAGATTTTATTAAAATCGCTCCAGCCGTTTGGACGAGAAGAAGTAACAAACATACACTCACAAACTTTCGCATGTATTATATTAGTAGGATACTACATTTTTTTTTGTAAATACATTCTTATATAGATAGATAATTACACCCAGACTCAGGACAAACATGTTCATGCACACAAATATCTGTCCTGGGTGGGAATCGAACCCACGACCTGTGGCCTGAAAAGCAAGCATTTACCAATATGTTCCAAAATTTTGTTTTTGTTGTTTTGTTTTTCAATTTTTTATGATGATAATAATCATAATCTAAATATTTCAATATTATTTTTATATGAGCTAATATCTTGGAGTTTAATCAATGAAATAATAAATGTGTATTTACTAGTGATTGCAGTTAACTATTTAATTCTGAATTAACAATTTATTTTTAATATTTCTAGATACCTCAAGTATAGGAATTTACGAGGAGATTGTCATCGTCAATTACTCCCCATAATTGACGTTTTATATTATCACCTCCGATATTCCTGTCTTTGAAATATCCAAAATCATTGACCAAAGAATTCTAGGAATCCAGATGTTGTTTTTTATTGTATTCTTAATATGTTTTTGTTATCTTTTGAACGTTCAACCTGCTGCATGCTCTCAACTTGGTCCGTAAAATATTATAATGTTGGTAAAGTAGAAAGTATTTCCTAAAACAAATCTATTTTTAGACACTCCTGGTAAATTATTGTGTAATTTTTTCTTGCTCGCAACGACTAATGTACTTATGACATGAAAAGCTATTATATTACAAAATTGTATAAAAATATAAATATTTTATTTTAGGTATTTGAAATATAGTCAAAAGCCTCTCGAGGCATTTCAAGTGTTTGTCAAACAATAAAAAGAGAAGAAGAATTCCTTTATTTTTTGTACATTTGAGATCGAAAATTAAATAATTTTAACTTTTAAGAAAATTAAATTGTTGTAGCTGCTTGAATAAATAGCATTTACGTGATCTGTAGAGTATTATATTAGCAAGTATAGGATATTTTCGTTCGAAAATCAGATATTTTTAATCAGCCAGACATATCTCCTCTATATAGTAGTACAATTTGTGGTTTGGGCTTTTAAAGAAAAATACAGGCGCACATACACAGGACAACTATTTGTGTGATTTTAGCTGTGCTGAGTCTAGGTGTGATATTTGTCTGTGAATTTTATGGTTGTTAAGTCCTTTTGTTGTAAAAAAAAAGAATCTACAAGTGACGTCATACGTTAGTATTGTGCGTTCTTTATCTTACATGATTGAAAACTCAGTCTTTTTTAGGGTTCCGTACTCAAAGGATAAAACGGGACCCTATTACTAAGACTTCGCTGTCTGTCTGTCCGTCTGTCACCAGGCTGCATCTCATGAACCGTGATAATTAGTCAGTTGAAATTTTCACAGATAATGTATTGCTGTGGCCGCTATAACAACAGACACTAAAAAATAAAATAAATATTAAAGGGGCTCCCATACAACAAACGTGAATTTATTGCTCGTTATTATAGATAATGGTACGGAACCCTTCGTGCGCGAGTCCGACTCGCGCTTGGCCGGTTTTTATTATTATAGTATGGCATGTTCCTTTAAAGATGCTTGTAAATAATAAATACTTTGTTTTCTAACACGTAGGTAAGTAGGTAACTGTGTCATTTGAAAGGTGGAAAGTGACATCATCAATGTTTACAAACATTCGTTGGGACGCGAACGGCTTGGTCTATTTTTAGAGAGCTAAATTGATAGTGCTTAGATCATTATACTATTGTGTACCGAAATAAGATTAACCAATAATTTACATAACTATCGACCAAATTGAATACAAGCGATCGTTTTAAAAAGAGAAAGCATTATAGAACTGTTAGTGGTGTGGTGAAAACTTTGTGGAGTTATTAGCACAACAATCTTTCATTGTTATTTTTTGTTATATATAGAGATCAAACTACTTTTATAAGGTAGAACACTGTTTCTAAGTAACAATTTAAACGTTCGTAGCATGGGGATCCTTACGTCAATTTTCATTCGTTAGTTACTACGAAAATTGTAGCTACGTAGTATACACGCGTAGTAAGCTACGCTAGGGGTGGTTACGCCGCGTTGTTTCGGGGTAAACCCACAGAGTAAATTAATATATTTTTTCAACGGACTTCTGTCTTTGCAATAATATAACTGACATATATGACGAGTATAGTAGTAAAAATAAACTCCTTTGGATATATTTTTTATATTATTTCATAGGTAATTTTAATAAAATTTTATAAAAAAATAAGAGATAAAACTAAGATGTGATGACCGGTCATGAACCTGTCAGATTATTAGGATTCTGTGTCAATCCAATCGAGTAATCGTTTACTTGCCATAAATTATATTCCCATGAATGCTAGACTAACTAAAATACTTTCCACTGCCCTTGAAATCATAAGGACCATTCACCAAGGTCATTAAACCAGGTATCAGAATTTGACTACTTGTAACAATATCCATAGATAGTCTTTTGGACATTGGAACCAACTGCTCACAGTTATCTATAACCCCATAACTAATATTTAATATTACCCAATAATATATATTCAGTATATGATATAGCTGGCTATACCAAGTCGTACAATGAAGTATATACAGGATAAACTATGTCATACGTCGTGTATTATTTCGTTAGTCAATGAGTTTAGGCAGTATGTATATTTGTAGTTTTAAGTTGATATTAGTTTTATGCTATCTTGTATACCAGAGTATATTAGATACATATATGTAAATAGCCACTAACCTAGTGTTACATTAATCTTAGATAGCAGCCGCAATCATCACAGAATAAAATGGCTTTTTGATTGCGAACATATTTTGCATATCTAAAGTACATATAAAGTAGTTCATTATTGCCTACTTATTAAATATAGACATAACTTAGTATAGTAGACATAACTTAAGGTGTTTAACGTGCATTACGTTTACCACATCAACAGGGCAGAGACAACGGATTTCCATTTGTCACGATCTTTGCACACCTCTTTTGCCTCGATTACTGTCATTGTATTCTTCATACATGCTCGCCGGTTTAATTTTTTTGTTACAATATTTCTATAAATGAAGACCTGTTATTGGCAAATATGTAACAAACTCATTTTCGTACATGAGCTGCAGGTTTTACAAGATAAATGAAGTTTCCTCGACCATTCCATACTTACGCCGGCCATTTTGATAGTTGAGTATGTTTTTCATAATTCAGAGTCGTCTCTTTCTGACCCGTTTTATACCTAGAAAATTACTAAAGTTATTTTTAAACGGATCGTTTTATTTACAACTTAGTCTAATATTAATTACTATTTATATTACCTGTTTTTCTGAGTTAGTCGCTGAGTGCAATGTAATCAATGAACTTGAATTTCTTGAAGGTCAAATTCCTCACCGCCTCATGGTAATAATTTATGCGAATTGTATGCCTTAACGTTTATTAGATAGGTAATTTAATTTAGTATCGATGCCATGTGCGTGGGTATAGAAAATTAGTCCCTAACTCTCCAAGTTGGTAATTCAAAATCATAATAAAAAAGAAAAGTAATATTTAATATTCCCTATATTTTTACGTTTTGTTTGGGTTTGTTATATTTCTTTTTCATTATTGTTGCCCGTATTCCAAAGCGATAAGGTTGATATTGATGTGGTCTCGTATAGTACACAGCCTGTTTAAGGGTTAAATAATAACAAATCTGATCTGGTTGTTAGTTTTATACTCGTACCTATTCAATTAGATATACATACTTACAGTTAATGAACTAACCTCTGAAACTCCTTTTACAAATTTACTTTTTCCTATCTTTTCTATGTTGAAATAACAAATCTGATCAATCACATTTCTCAGCGTATTATTTATATGATTTCTTTTTTGAACAGCGCGCAGCGTAGTCATTAGTGTGGTAGGTATCTGTGAAAGGAACACTAATTAACTAGGAGCCTGTACTTATTGCCATATAACATAAAGTATCAAACCTGATCTTCGTACAGTTTATAAATAGTAACATATAGGTATCCAAATTCTAAAACAATTCCAAATGATATGCGTATTCTGATATGGCCGCGGCGCGGCGTCCGAACGCACACGTATCGTTATGATAGTCCGTCGACTTGACATTACAGCCAAATTCTCGTGCCATTCCGGAAAGCGTAGTATTCGGAGCGGCAACGTCGCAATCGCGAGGGGAGAGAACCGTGCGAGGGGGGCGAATAGCAACAGGCGCCTCGGCCACGTGCTCAACGGCCTTGCCACTGCCGCAATGGAAGCTTCGCGCCTTTTTTAGATAACAACATCTAATCATACTAAACTGCTCGATTTATGTAATGTAGCACGTGAATCAGTATTACATTATCAACGGCATTTATTTTTTTTTAATTTATTTACCTTTCCCGAATGAAAGATGTTAATGTTTTTGGAACGTTATTTTGACGCGACCGAATTTTCGCTCGAGATACTCGCGAACATTGTATCTTGGTTTGTTTACATTTTTCCTCGTTATCAGTTTGCCAAACATAAAACGCAAATTATACCTAAACATGTGTAAGGTTTATATAATTCATCATTAGGAATGCGAATGTCTTGCTCGATAAGTAAAATGTCGCTCATAGTTAGCTGCAATCACCGGTCCGTATGAGATTGGTTTAACGAAGCATCTTGGCACGTGGCATTTCTGAGCCTCTCCGTGGTTTGGAGGGCACGTTAAGCTGGCGAACGCGGTTGTTGTAGTTAGAGAACAGTCGTTAAGCCATGTCAGAGGCCTATTTGTTGGCTTCAACAACTCTGACACTAGAGTAACCACTACCCATACGGTAAAGAAGTTACTTTTAAGAATCGATGGCAGGTTACTTGGTAATATTTTGGAGGCCGTACATAAAACTAATTAGATATATGTTTTTACTTATTGAATATATGAGTGGAGTTTTGTGTATGTGAGGACAGAATGATAAAAACGTTAGTATTTCAAAAATATACCAAGTTTGACGTTGAACAGACCAAGAATAACTTTCCAAACTTTGCAACCCCTTTTCATTTGTAGATATTACAATATTGCTGTAGAACACACCTACGTCACTTAACGAATATTCCTGAAAAATTTCATGGTTGTAGACCCTGCGGTTTCAGCGTTGATCGATCAGTCAGTCAGTTGCTTCTTTTATGTATAAAGATAACGTATAGTGTACTAAGTATACTATACGTTATGTATGTATTGCGAGTTTTAATAGCTTTCTGTTGACTCTATTTTGACCTGAACCTGATAGTTAGATAACCTGATGTTAAGGCGAGACAAGTGCGATACAATAAAATTGAGTGTTTTCAGCCTCCTAACCCAGATATTATGAGTATCAGGATGTTACCTCTAGTCCTCACTGTCATCTACTGTATCTGTAGTAGTAGCAACAAAGTTAACTCGTCTGTACCTGAGTAGGTAATTTAAAAAGGACAGAAGCAGACTTGCTAAAGCAGCAGTCTCCAAAATCGATTCTAATTAACAATAAATATGCATCTAATCGATTTGAAGGTTTCCATGACCCTTGATCTTATGGCAATCGACGAATTAAATTATAGTAGTGCTCCTAATAAAAAAAATCAGAACCTGTTCTATCTATTTAAAGATAAGGTCAAGATTGGTTTGGCGTGAACTAATCTAGTGTACTGTAAGCCAGCATGTGATTATTAGGTTACTTGACTGCCTCGTTGGTCTAGCGGTAGCGTGTTCACCCGCAGATAACGAGGTCCTGAGTTCAAATCCCGGGTCGGGCCGAAAGTGATTTTGGGACTTTCTGTAAAAAGAAAATTTTCTCAGTATTAGCCCGAAGTCGGGTATTTGGCGGTATTATACCCCCGTGCCTCGGAGAGCACGTAAAGCCGTCGGTCCTGTACCTGACCTCTTTCCGGTCGTGTCACTAGGCGTCCCATCGAATCATGAGAGTGATGGAATAGAAAGTGCCCCTGTGTTTACGCACACACTTGTGCACTATAATATGTCCCGCGCAGATGGCTAATCTCTATGGAGACTGGCCGCCGTGGCCGGATTGCGGCTAGGACGACATTATTATTATTAGGTTACTTCTATTACATCATCAGGGAAATAGGGCGCAGTAATTCCTACTCGGTCCCGCGGCGAACGAAGGTCACCAATCGTTAATGACTTCCGCGTGGAATCCTATCTACATATATAATTTATACGCGTATGAGTCGACAGTTCGATGAGGACGGTACATTTTATACTGGGTACAATGTACACTTAGCAATCAAGCTATATTAAGAGTATCATTTTTGAAGTAAAATTTCTTTAGTGGCGTTGTGCAATTTTTTGGGATGGGTAAATTGGGAAAATTTAAACTCGTCAGGATACGTGAGCTAATCGAATATTCGTAAGATTGAGTGTCTTTTTTAATGCACCATTACCGTTTATACACTCATGATAGATTTTTTACAGCCAACTGGCTAACCATAATTAGTTCTATTTTTAAAATGTATTCTCACCATAGGGGGGAAGCAATTAAGTAGGTATGTTCTATGAGTCTTTACCGCCCAAAGGTAGTAGTGAATATACTACTTCCCACATTTGGGCGGTAAAGACTCTATTATACGCTATATATAGTTTCCAATTATAACGGCAGTCCCCAAAGACTGCTTTTATTTTAATGTTTTTTTTTTAATACTGAGTATTAAACCCCGTAAAATTTAAGTTATTTACAGTATGTTGTATCATTTATAATTTAATGTTTAAGCATGTGTTGCGATGGTGATCTTTTCACAAATCATGCCACACTGTGGCGCAGCGGTTAAAACCTTGCGACTCCGTGACCGGGATACGATTCCTGCACAGGACAACTATTTGTGTGAACCGGTTGTTCTGAGTCTGAGTGTACGTTGTTTCCGTCAAATATATGTTTGTAAATTCCGTGCGACTCAGGGATTCATTTCCCTAGTGCGGGCATTGTCAAGACAAAAATATACAATTTTATTTTTTCACACAACAATTAAATCTCTGTATCGCGGGGTCATGACAAACATGCAATTCACAGACACATAGCACTCCCAGACTCAGTAATACCATATTTGAGGCAAGCTTCAAAGGCTACAGATACTAGCAAGTTGATCGTGTACTTGTTTGCCGACTTGTTTATTACGTAATTATCATCATCATTATATCAGCTGAAAGACGTCCACTTCTGGACAAAGACCTCCCCCAAGGATCTCCACGATAGTCGGTCCTGCGCTGCCTGCATCACGTAATTATGATCAATTATAATTATGGTAACCGATTTACTTACGTGAGAACTTATTTATCACTAGTTTTTTTTTCATAAAATTGATTTCTTGTAAAAGGGAACTAAATGGCGCCAATTATGTAGTAGAGTTAATAACGCCAGTATTTATATAATTTATTACTTTATTGTCTGCTTATCGGATGCTAAAATCAGTAAATAGAAAAATCTGTACCTATCAGTAATGAGACTAATCATATTGTTTGCATATCGAATCGATAAAATGCCCCGTCTGAACCTAAATCGGAAGGGAGGCCCGCGTTGCGTATTCACGTTAGCGAAGAGTTGTAAGAGCGAAAGTTGCACAAAGCATCCCAAATACCATATGCCCTCTCTTGCATCTCCCCGCCAGTATCCGCCCAGAGTCGACGTTCAAACCCCGTATGGGGTGCCCTCCGGTGCGGGTACTTAGTTTGTAGTTTTAACTAGACGCTCCAGCCGTCTAGTTAAAACTCGCTGGCCTCTCTAGTCCGGTGAAGAAAAAAAAAAGAAAAGGTAAAACGTGGTTAATATTATGCTAGGGAAGAATAGAGATACGGGGCAATTCCATGCATTAATTGAAATAGACGACTTGAACCCCGCTCGCCTTCATTGTTCACTGAAAGCCCTCTTGTCTAACAGGGTTTGATAAAATTTGTGCCGAAATTTGAACTGCTAAAAATGACTGCACGCGTGGAGCAGCGGTTAAAACAGTTCGCCACTTAGTGTCGCGGGTTCGGCCCCCGCGCTGGAAAGCGATTTGCATGACCCATATATATTACTTTGTGTCCGTCAATTATATATAAGTTTGTAAAGTACCCCGCGACACTGGGATCCATATGAAACATGAAATTTTTTCCGACCCTATATACCCCGTTGTCCGATATTTATAGTTTTGTGAATAGCAATGTGTAGAGAGCTATTATATTTTAAGTGTAAGGATAAAAAACCTAAATAACCATTTTGACAATAACTTTAAGACATTAGCTGTTTAACTAAAGTTAGTTAACGAAGTATGATCAAATATAATCTATGTGCACTTAATACAATTCATGTTCTAAAATACAATTCGTGGTACGGAGAAATGAGAATGGTCCCTCTATCATAGAGACTAAAAACTAAACTTCCTCTTTATACATACATTTGAACGCTGAAGGAATTGAACCCTCGACTTTCCGGAAACAAAAACCAACTATCACCGCTCTGACGCAGATATATGGACAAGTCCAAGTTTTTTCAGTAATGTTAGTTTTTGTTGCAGACCATCAGAGTCGACCTTGACTTAATCTTTATTTAGTATGCAATTAGGAATATATTCGTAGTGCAAGTGCCGACCTAGCGGCAACAGTACCTACTTTTAATCAACCGACAAATATTTCACGATTTGATTTAATGTAGGTCTTCATATAATAGCAGTCGACTGCCTCGTTGGTCTAGCGGTTGCGTGTTCACCCGCAGATAACGAGGTCCTGGGTTCAAATTCCGGGTCGGTCAGAAAGTGATTTTGGTACTTTTCTGTAAAAAGAGAAATATTTCAGCATAAGCCCCAAGTCTGGGAGTTGGCGGTATTATACCCCCGTGCCTCGGAGAGCACGTAAAGCCTTCGGTCCTGTGCCTGACCTCTTTCCGGTCGTGTCGCTAGGCGTCCCATCGGATCATGAGTAATGGAACAGAAAGTGCTCCTGTGTTTGTGCACAAACTTGAGCAGTATTATATGTCCCGTGCAGATGGCTAATCTCTGTTGAGACTGGCCGCCGTGGCTGAAATTCGGCTAGGAGGACATTATTATTATTATTTGCAGGAACACATTATACCTTTCGGGCATCAGCTAGACAGTCTGGTAGCGGACATCTACTGATAATACAATACGTACACAACTTAACTAACAATAAATATTTGAACTGAATCATGCATTTTGGTAAAGAAGGAACACACGGCTACATATCAAGCTACACATTTCTAATATAAGCTGACCTCTTATTGTATGGAAATCCTATATAACGCGGCATCAGCTTATACTGGAAATGTATAGCTTGATATGTAGCCGTGTGTACGAGACATGTGTAGGTTATCTTTAGCCTCCACTGAACGATAGGCCACCTGATTAGATAGCCATAATCATGAAATATCGTACGATTATTTTTACGAATATCACTTGTCATGTCGTCGCGCCCAAAATCTGTCCGTTGACCGATAAAACAACAAACGTTCCTCAATAATTACTTTTTTTAATAAGGAATCGCCTTATCGACTTTAACTTTTATTTATAACAGTCCATTCTAAAAATATTGGACACAGAAAGCTCTTTAATAAGAATAATGTATTCCAATTCAGCACAATATTTTGACATAATACAACTATTATATATGTGTACCTATAATCAATATCTTTATCTGGCCACCACGCTAGGACCAACTGATGTCGCGTGGTCCAGTCTCTTCCCAATAATACAATAAGAAGCACTCATACACATAAAGAAGTTCGGTATAATATTGTGCCAGTACTTGATAATGTTATGTGATAAGACTTAGTTTAATTTGTGTTTGTATGTGTATTAAAATTGTATGTAGATACCTACAGCATATAATTTATAAGTAAAAGTATAATAGGTGAATCATTCAGAAATACATTCGTGGACAAATTTAGAGGAATGCAAGAAAAAGGTTCAATATCTCCTGTTCTAATTATCGTACATACTGGCCACAAATATTAAACCTTATTTAAAAAACGAATATTTTGGAGTTCATAATTTTCGAATTTCATTTGTTTTTTCCGTAATAATTGCTTAATCTGTGTTATTTCATTCTAAGAAAAATATGTCGAACTTTGAAATTAAGTTTAAATATATGTATATATCAAAATAGTAACAAAAAGACGGGGCAGTGCGACTGCTGATGAGTGAAAAAGTAAGTAACTTGTGAATTGTATCATCAAGCTATTAAATTATTATCTAAAATAATAATAAATTTAAACCCACGAAGGTATATCTATGTACATATACATACACCGTGTACATATAGCTAATGAATAGCGTTCCATGATGTTTGTTTCCCCAAAAAGTTTCTTCTCAAAAATACATCCAGTTGGATTGATAACATCTTTCTTTTGATGTTGGTAAAAAGAAAGTGAATTTAACAGCAGTGAAGAATTGTAAAAAACTACAGATGAACACTTCAGAAATGTGGTTACCAACTTGGCAGACGCTCAGAGCGCTTGAAATATAATATACATTGCAACAATAAATTTGGAATGCAAATAAAAAATAGCACTCCTGTGATGCGGTTTTATTCATCAAATGCGTTTGGTTTATGCAGAACTTGTGAGAACGTCTGCGTTTTCCCTTGGCCATTTGCCAACTGAGATGGACCTGATTGAATATTAAATTTTTATAGTTATCTCGTCCAATTTCGTCTTTCTTACAGCTTGAAAGCCTAATTTGTCACAGTGGATTACCAAGCAATTTTCGGCACTTAAAACAGTGACTTTAATGTTTTTGAATTCGGCAATTTACATTATTGTTAATCTTAACTCTTAATCTTTTCCATATTAATGTAAGTACATACATTGTACTGTTGTGTACTGACAATGAGAAAACATTAGTAACAGTTGCTGGAAATGAATTGAACGCCATTTACATACTGTGTAAATAAGGTTTAGGGTACGCAAATGATGCATTACTTCCCGGCCCAAATTATATTTTGACATATTGATGTCAGTCTCAGTACTACTTAAGGGGCTTTTCAGGATTTTTACTCTTTTCAGGGTTGTGGCTTTATTTCGCTAATCTCAGAAAATTTTGAATCTTCAATAATATTCAGCCCCGCTTTGAGTGCGATTTGCAACACGCGAGCGAGATCAGCAGTGTATACAAACGATAAAATTACGACATTTTAAAATGATTAAGTACGTTTGCGAGATCTCAGGATTTTTCATTGGAAATCAGGCATTTTCTCCGGACTTTTTTATATTTTATTCTTTTATCTGGTATGAAATGAAATGAAATAATGAAATTTATTCAGCACTTGGGTATTAACATACACTTGTACTTGTCAAGCTCACAATGTAGTACATAAACATAGTCGAATACAGTATAAAACTTACAAAAAAATAATTAGTCCTTCCGTGCGGTCTGTTTTATCAGATATATTTTCATTAATCCTAAAATAAATAACAAGTTACTAATCTATAATTAATAAATTTAGTTGTACTATATTAAAATTAAAGAATTGGAGGCAATGAGCATTTGGCTAGCGCAGAAGGCTCTTAACCAGTAGCTTAAATTAAACGACTAATACCTGAGGCCACCCTTTTGGGGTTCTGGCCACAGCTCAGGGGGCCGCTGAAGCAAAAGGACAGAATTCTAAGCGAGGGTGTGGGATCACCGATGACGCAGGGGCCAAAGCGATCCTCGCCGCTGAGGAACCTACCCTAGCTAACCCTAGTTAGTACTCCTGGAGAATGTCAGTCAAGAAATTTTTATGTTATGGATATGAATTTAAATTGTATTAATTAAAAATTAATGTATGTTTTTTATTGTTTCAGGTATGTATGATGCATTACTCAACCAATTTAAGGTAGTTCTGATCTCAAATTTGTTAATCATGTTTAAGATTACCTACTGCTGCCGGACCACCTGATGTATCCTTGGGTTGCATTTTACGACACCCACGGGAAGGTATGGGGTGGTCCTGTTATTCTTTCCGGGCCGGGAACCACATGGACTTAAAAACAGTTTACTTTAAGTGTTCAGTTTAAGAGTGTAATTCTATACGAGCGCACCAAAGGCACAGTATAAATATGAACAGTAAGGTAACTAAGCCTAGTTGATGAAATAATTACCTACGCTTATTGAATCTGCAGGGTTGTTACTTTTCATATTTTATTTAAAATTTGATTATTATTTTATATTAAAAAATTGTTTTATAATTCAGCAGAACGGTTAAGTTACGAAAGCTTCCACTTTGATGAAGCTGAGTTCAAACAACCGCATACTAAGCAATACGCACGTAGATTTTTAAAAAGATTGTGGAGATAAACTTATACGCGACTACTCGTTTTGACACGGCACTCACTTTTGACAGCACCGCGACAACCGCTTAGGGGTCTTTTCGATGCGCATATTTGTGTGAGTGTGCCGTTTCGACCGTTTGTAGGTAGTTTCCGTACTATCTATTTTTATACTGAGCAAAGGTGAGGGCAGCTATGCAACGTTCGGATACTTGCGTGACCGCAACTGGCTTACAAGTCATTACACATAACGTGCGAAAGAACAGGTGGTCGATGTTATACCCACTATGTACCAGTGATAGCAAAGATAGCACCGTTATTATAATACCTATCGTCGATATTAATGCCCACTCTATAAATATTTACAGCTGCGATAATGTACATAATTATTGTTAGATGCAAACGAGAGTTTGAACGCTGCAGCGCTGCACAACAGACTTTACAATTATTTCGAAACTCTTTGTGATAATTGAGTGGCCTGTTACTCTAGTGTTTAGTGACTCGTACTGCTAAGGTAGAGGTTGTGGGTTCGATCCCCACCCAGGACAAATCTTTGTTTATTGCGCACGATTAGTTGCTCTGTGTCTGAGTGTGTATCTATGTATGTATTTCGAAATAAATAAGTATGTTGCCATAGCTTAGCTAGCTGCCTAATTTGGTATCAGATATTATGGATGATGGATGGTGTTTTTTTTAACAGGACTTTTACAGTTAGCCTAAGCTTTTACTGCTTCACTGGACCATAGAGTTTTCACAAGTTTATTTATTTATTGAGTAGTATTTAGAAACACTGTGATATTATTCCGCTGTAGGGAAATAAATCCCTGAATCGGAGGGGATGTAACGATTATAGCTTACATGTGTATGTAAGCTATAATCGTGACAGCCCAGTTCTGAGTCTGGATTTGTATGGCCACTATGTAGCGGACATACAAATCCAGACTCAGAACTCAAATAGTTATCATGTGCTGTGCTGACATAAAAAAAACTTTATATTTCAAATAACTAAATATTTTACAGATAGGATAGATACCTAATTATTATTTTCTGTTGAAGGAAAACCAAGCGATTTAATTGCAAATTTACCTATTTATAACATATGTAACTTTGATATACATATTCATGTTATTAAGGTTTATCCATGTTATATATATGTATATATATCAGCAATTTATTTAATATATATTATATTATTTTCTTAATTTAGTTCCTGTATATTTCAGATGTCTTGTACTTAATAAACTCCAGCTTATTCTAGCATATTGAGAGCCATGAATTACTTTAAGTTAGGGATAGATTAGGTACACTTGATTGCAAATCGAAATATAACATAAAAACATAAGTTAACTAAATCTTAGGAAGTCCAAACGGGATTCTTATCGCTAATGTAATAAATTTAACTAGCTTCTATTGGTTTGTAATCATTATGCAACGTGTTATTTAAATAATAGAGCACCTTCAAATAATTAGTAATTCGTAGGTCACGTTAAAATAAAAAAAAATATAAGAACAAAAATATGGAAATTATTTTTTCTTTGCACGAATATCCATGTCCGCTAGACATCCTCTATTATCGAATTGGTGAACACGTTATACATATATGCAATGTGTTCTGATAACGATTCTATACTACTCTGATTTGAAGGTTTTGTATTATTTATAATAAAAAACCATTATACCCATAGTACAAGCTTTGCTTAGTTTGGGGCTAGGATGATCTGTGTGACATTGTCCCAAGATATTATTATATATTTAAAAAACACATTATATACAATTTTAGAAAAATGTTAACACAATCCGTTGCTTTTTGTTTAAGAGTCACCAGGTCCAAATTGTCCTACTTGTTATATAAATATTTTATTTTTAAAAGATTTTCTCTTTTATATATATGATCTCATATTTATATATACTTATAACCAGCAGTGGCACATAGATACGTGGTAAGTAAAAAAGTAAACTTATTTTACTGATTGGAATTTACCTATGGTTTTCTGGACGATAATATAATAACAATAATATCCTGGGACATTATAATAGTATTAAAACCTCAAAATTGCAATCCCGTCGATATGAAAAGATACTCAAGTGTTCATATTTATACCCTTGTGATTTAAATTAAAATATTAATTTTATGAACAGGTCAATTCTGACTCACTGCCATAAACGCACAGATGGAACAGCTGATTCTGGAGACATAAAGCAAAGACTATTAGAATTGCACTCATGGATACACAGATTAAAAAATATATTAAAAACTAAAATATTCTACTGTTTTAACCTAATTTAATTCGGGATGGTAGGCAAACCGACCCATATTCTAAATAGTAATAATATAATATATTCAAAGAACAGGAAACTTGGATGTCACTCGTTAAACGTATGTAGTATTAATTGTTGTAAATGTATCATTATAGAATTTCAGTTCACATGGTGACTACTATATTTAGAAACATTGTCACTCATTTATTAAAACATATATTATATTGTAAGTTGTTACCTACATACCGTACAGACGCGTGATCATACGAATCACAATACATACATGCTATTAGGTATAGAATAATATTACTAATTATATATACTCATTTATACGAGTATTGTAATTAAGCATTGATAACAGTATCCCAACGGATTACATAAAGGGTTGAAACGTTATAGTTAAATTAATGGCACTGAATGTAAAAAAACTTAATTCACCTAAAAACAGTGTTCAAATTTATGACAACCATTAAACACAGCTTTAAAATAATTTATCTGTTAGTTAGTTTCTCGTGTGGGAGTCTTTATGTCAGAAGAAGCCGGGACGAGTGACCAAGTGAGTGTCGTAACCGCTGCGCCACACGTGCAATCGTATCCAATAATTCGTAAGACCAGCAATTAACCAGTAAGCTTCCCACATAGCTCAACAACTGTTGTCTTATGACTACAACTGGGAGCGACAGCTTAAAGTGCCCTCAAGAGCACGGAGACGCTCGAAATCAAAACAACCACACGGTTTCGGATTTAGATTAATTTATTTGCATATAAAACAGGTTACATAAAGTTAGTACATAAGAATATGAAGTGTGCAAAGTGGTCTCCGATCTATAAAATGATCGCGGGTCTAGGTGGTTAGTATCGCTGATCGCCTTATCTATTCGTATAAAAAGCTTCAAACCCACGAACAGACATATACACGGAAAAATTATAACATAAAAATAAATGTAGTGATATTAATCTGTTGACGCCTATAATCATTTCATATCATTATTTATAGCTATTAATTAGTACAAAGATACTATTAATAATATTTATTTTTGCGTCCCTTTGTAGATTAGAGCGCGTTAAAAACCAAGGGCATAAAATTATTAAGTTATTGACACCAATATTTTCTAGCATTATATTAGTAATGTGTGCATTCTTAAGACCCCGTAGGAATGTAGGAATATAAATTTAATACAGTTTAGTACTCATTAAGTGTGAGGTTTAATTTCTGGTAAAAATCGTAGGGAACCAGTTTGCCGGCTCGAGGCAGAACATGCATCGTACTAAATGCATTAGTCGAATTAGTTCACTGAGGCATGGTAAAAAATTCAATTTGCCTTCAACGCTGTGCAACCGAGAAAAAATGAGGCTGCTGGACGGTAAAAATTATATCCATTTTTCCGGAAGAGCCGGTTTGGCAATAATAGGGGTACGGACAGGGATGATTTAAAAAATCCGATTAATGCTCTTCATCTAGAGAATCGTTAATAAGCCACCCTTGAGATAAAGGAAAATTGAAAAGGCCGGATTTCAAATTTAACAATAATGTATAAATAGTTAAGCTTCAGTAATTGAATTGTTGATGCTCAAGATACTCAAGACCAAGCCTTGGTCTTGTAGTCGCGAGCCCACAACAAATATATATTAAATTAAGAAAGAAATATTCATATACAGCCATCAGTTTAATATAATATCCTGGGACATTATTTACACACGAACATCTGATCCCAAAATAAGCAGTGATTTTACTATGGAAACCAGATACTGAACTGATACACTTACATTTTCAAGCAAACATCAAGTGAAATATAAATTTATCACATACCCGTCTATCCGCAAAAACTTTCGCATCTTATTGTTACTAAGATTAGTTATATAAGGCGCCTCAAAACGCTGCAAACACGCAATTTTGTGGTAAATCAAAAGACCCGTATATGTAAAGTATGGCTCATACGCTCATAAAAACGAATTCGAAATCCGATTGAAATTATAAAAATCATTAATTGCCACAACCAAGGTTTTCCTAATATTATAAAATACATATTAAGGAACAAATTAATTGAAATTGAGTAGAATTTTTAAGATTCTTTAGTTTTAAAAGCACAAATATACAAAGCTACATGCAATGTGGCTTTGTATATTTGTGCTTTTAAAACGTTTTCTAGCAAGGAACTGTAGTCGAATCGTATTTTGTGATCAATGAGAATGACAAATGAATAAGTCAAAAAACAAACTCAAACAAAAATTTGGTTGTTAAAACATCTTACTTTAATTTACAAGGAACTAATACTAATTACATTATACAACGGCAATGAATCTCAATTTGTGTCAGATCTATGAGTCCTTGGCTATTTTTATAATCGAGACAATGGCCACATAATATACGGAAGTATTTTTAACATAAAACAAAAAAGACTAGTCAAGGATTTTTAGACGCAAAGGGCCAAAACCGGTTTACAAATTAATTAAAGTTAACGAAAAACTGTTAACAGTACAGTCGACGCCGCATTGGTGGATACACTTCAGTTTTATTAGCGTCTGTATTATATAAAAAGGTCGGGTTGTTTTCGTAATTTGATTGGTTTTTTTTATGTAAGGACAACGTCACGTATAGGCTCCCACTAGGGAAATTAATCCCTGCGTCGCGGGGTACTTTACAAACTTAATTGACGGACACAGAGTACATCCAGACTAAAACAATTATTTATGGGTCACAAATGGCTGTCCTGCACGGGAATCGCACCCGGGACACGAAGTGGCCAAGCGACTGTCTCAACCGCTGCGCCACACGTGCAGTCGTACGTAGCCAATAATTCGTAAGACCGGCAATTCAATTAAAAGGCAATGTCCTACGAGTTGTTGGGGGAGCTTTGGGGAAGGCTTTTGTCCAACAGTGGGTGTCTTTCGGCTGATATGATAATATAATTCACCATGGACTAACTCCATTATTTATATGACATAGATACTATTATTACGTTTCTTTACCACAATTTAAACATTGTAACAAAATACAATAAAATATATCTAATATATATTTTTATCACTGCAGTTTACAATTAGCTTATGAGGCACACTGCTTCACTGGACAGTAATAATATTTACAAAGAAAATGAAATCTATAAAATCCATATGAAAATTCACCCGAAACATGGTATTTAAATAAATAAAAAATACTCAAGTTTTTGAAGTTATACTTCTTTTGGCGTGATGGAGAAAAATGATGAGAGTGAATTTTTACGATGCGCGCGCACACCGACACCAAAAAATTTAACAGCATGAAGTTAGTTCTAGGTGGTATGAAAATGTATGAGAGTGAATTTTTACGATGCGCGCGCATCGTAAAAATAACAGCATGACGTTAGTTCTAGGTGGTATGAAAATTGATAACTATGTTCAAGTTGTATATTAAGAAGTATAACTTCTAACGCGTGTACATAAGTACACACAAGTTTTTTTTTTTATTTAGCCGTCTATGTCCCAAATCAACGGTATATTTTATTTATCGTATAGACAGTGGTTACCCTAGTATCAGAGTTGTTCAAGACAATCAGTAGGCCTCTGACGGATTTCGTTACTACTTCCTTTTTAACACGCTTTTATTAGTTTCACCTGTATGTATGTATGTTTATAACCGACCCCTTTGAGCTCGATTTTGTCCTACTTTGAACGATCAGATTTAATTCAAACTTTGCACACCTGTCAAAGATCGATGACAATGCAATAATCCGATCAAAATATCCGATTATCCTAATTAGATTCGCCAGGATTAATTAATTTCTTTCCGCATCCTTTGCATGCGAGTAAGAGAGACAGAGTTAGTGCGCGAACTACGCATGCGACAGTTCCAGACTTACTCTTTCGGGCACTCAGTTCAGCACAACCTTATAAAGACTAATATGGTAGTTGCGATATATATATATATCAACTAATACTATATTTTAACTAATATTTTATTTTATCACATTAATGATTGGGTATGGAATTTTGTAGTAATAATTTAGTACTAAATTAGAATAATAGTATTAATAGAAAAAATATAATAATATTAATAATATTATTTTAATATTAATAAAATTATTAATAATATTATTAATAGAACTGTTGAGCGACGGATGTTGCCATTAATCCTGAGTTGGGCGTCGACCGTCCACAAGATGCAAGGTTGTACAGTTGATCATGCAGTCATTTATTTGGGTCCGCGATTGTTTGCTGCTGGACAAGCTTATAGGACTACTCGCAAGTGACAGCACGTACTGTCAACGGTTACTCCATGTCATGCGCGCGTATATTATTATTATGCGCGCATTACATCTTGGGGAACGATCCGTATACAAGTGTGAGTAGTAGCGTGCAGCTCTTTCAAGCCCATGGATGCAACTTGAATTCTATGTGTAGTGTGAACGTTCACTCACCCTCATTCTCAGTGCCGCCAACAGATTCGCTCCTATGATTATAATATCATGTAGAGTGGTTACGGATTGAAAATTCCATACCCAAGCATTAATGTGACTGACTATATATGTAAATAAGGTTACACCTCTGTGTCTCACTGTTTATATTGGCATCATAGAAATCTTTGAATATGTGTTCTTAACCAAGATATAATCAGAACACATTTGTACATATTAAGGGCGGTTGATAGTTAGCAAATCGAACTAAATAATTTATAGTTTAAAAAATTTAACTAAAAAATGAAAAATAAATAATAGTTTAAAAAAATAAAAAAACACGCTTTTATAGAAAATCCAACTAAAAAATAGAAAATAAAATCTAATAAATTCGGATTAAGAATAGTGTAAATAAGAAATAAATGTACATTGTTGCAAAAAAGCGTGGGGTGCATCTGAAGTGCTTTTTATGATATCATCAAAGCGATGATCCTTCTACTCATCTGTCAATAAATGTTTATAACTATTGACACTATGCACCCCACGCTTTTTTGCAACAATGTACATTTATTTCTTATTTACACTATTCTTAATCCGAATTTATTAGATTTTATTTTCTATTTTTTAGTTGGATTTTCTATAAAAGCGTGTTTTTTTATTTTTTTTAAACTATTATTTTTTCAGTAATAACTGACAAACTCAGGCAAGGACAGGGTCAGAAATGAACATATCCGAGGCACCTTTAAAGTGTCTTCCGTACCAGAAAAGCTAAGAGAATGTCGTATGAGATGGTCCGTACCACGTGTCATGCGAAGGGATGAGGAGCACGTAGTACGCAAAACACTCGCAATTCCCGAATAGAAGAGAGACAGAGGGCGCTACCCTCGACGTGGTGGTCTAGTATGATCAAACTTCAAATACCAGATTCGACAGTTCAGGATAGACGGTCCTGGCGCAAAATAATTAGGAGAGCCGACCCCACCTAACGTGGGATAAGGCTTTTATCCCTGCTGGCAACTGCACCTGATTTTGAATGTTCTTAATTTATTATTAAAAATATTGAATTTTTATTGCAAATAATCCCAACAATAAGTAAATCACTGAGTATTTAGTGTATTAAAAGTGTTTCACGTATTAATATTGCATTTTGTATGTGAAATTTGTGTGAGTGAAGTGATTGTATTGTGACAGTTACCGGCACATTTGTATGGACTTTAAAGGTAAAAACCTTTAAAGTCCATACATAAGACTTTAAAGGCAAAGAGAACGCTGAGAACTGTTAAACTGAGGCAAGGCAGAAGAATGACTGAAGGAAAAGAGACGTGATATATACTTAAAAAGAGTTTTTACGTTTGACAGCACTCGATATCACTCGCTCTGGCCTTCGCTCTCCACATGTGTTATTAGTAAATTAGTTTAACAACAAGTATAATAAACCGAATGTCCTTACTAGTATTAGTAGATTAACTTTGTGTGTGTACACTTGATAACAAAGGTCAACGGTTAAATCATCGTTTATAATTCCTTGCGATAACGTTATCGTCACGGCTAGAATATATAGCTTCGATTTAAAAATAAATTATATCTACATATATCTACAAGGTGTAACATCAGTAGTGGACATAAGTTCAGGGTTTAATTGGCCTATGAAACTTAACAACGTGTATCAATCACGTCAAGTACAAAGTTTTTGCTTGTCATATCGGCTGTATGCCTTTTTATGTACTTAAGTATTTTTATGTTCCCCAATTTTTCTTCGTGAACCGATTTACAAGCTTTTTTTTACCTTAACCACTACATCTACTATCACACAGGGGTTATAAAGGCGGTAGTTTGTGAGTGTGTACGTTTGTTACTTCTTCACGTCTAAACGGCTGGAGCGATTTTAATAAAATTTGGTATGGAGTTAGCTGACACCCTAAATTAACACGTAGGCTATAATTTATAAAGTTTAACGCGGGTAAAACTGCGGGGCACAGCTAGTATATTATATTGACGGTCACCATAGCCTAGTTGGTAGTGCTCCTGCCTATGAAGCTGGTGGTCCTGGGATCGAATCCCGGTAAGTGCAAATATTTGTGTGATGAGCACGAATATTTGTTTCTGAGTCATAGATGTTTTCTATGTATAATAAGTATTTATCTATCTATATAAGTAGGTATGTATACCGTCGCCTGGTACCCATAGTACAAGCTTTGCTTAGTTTGGGGCTAGGATGATCTGTATGACATTGTCTTACCTCCATCTCTCTCTAATAGAGCTCGTATGAAAAGAACAGGACATAAATAGTACTATCAAACTATTAAAACTGCTTCTAATACGGGTACCTATTATGCGCACCGGGTGCGTAAATTAATTGACAGGTTGTAACGTGTCGCTTATTTTCCTACAGTTTTTCACGTCACAACTAAATTGATGGAACTAACTGCCGTATCCTCCATGGATACGGTCCTCAATTATGTCGTGAGTAGTCTTGTCGTGATCCACGTGTAGTTTTTCTATATAAACTATCCCAAATATCTATAGAAATACTGCCCAGAAAATCAATTCTCAGATGACATTGGCAGAATCATGCGTATATAATTTGGATTGATAAAAAGAAAAAGAAATTAATTATTATTAATTATCTATGGTTGGCTGCAAATAATTCAAACGTTCATCGTCAGTCGATTGCGCTTGGGTATTACTAGAATTCTAGAAGAAAAGTAAGTCAAGTCAAAGTCAAAAATCATTTATTCCGTAAAAATATTACATTTATGTGGAATCTTCATTTTTTTACCCTACCGTGCAGTGCATGACGTGGTAACTACTGAGAAACTCTGCCAGAATACTCAGTAGGAATCCTTTTTTAAAATAAAATATACCTACTAAACATTAATTACAATCATGACTCAGAACAACTGAATCCCAAGCACTTTTGTCACTTAAATAATCAGAAATTTTGTAATATGCCCTGCTACACAATTTGGCTTTAACAATTATTTTAAACTTATTCGTAGAAAATTCTCTAATATTATTGGGTAGTTTGTTATAGAGTCTATTCATTACAAGCATATATAATGTTATAAAAATATATATATTATTATGACTATAAATTTTAACATATACTTTTTTATACAATAGTAGCCTGGGACATTATTCACACACGGTCATCTGATCCCAAACAAAGCAGAGCTTGTAGGTACTATGAAAACCAGATAACGAATATACTACTCGTACCTACTACTTTTATTTTGTAAATACGTACTTATATATAATTACACCCAGACTTAGGACAAAGAGACATGTTCATGCACACAAATATCTGTCCTGGGTGGTAATTGAACCCACGACCTGCGGCGTGAAAGGCAAGCGTTTACCATCAACACCAATATTTTCTTATTATCTCTACAAATAACTATATTTATTTCATTTTTAAAATGCATTAAGTTTGCAATTAGTACCTAGCTTACATGTGTTTCATGGCTCATGGAGTGATGTCAATCTTTAACCTAGTTTATTTTGTAAAAATAGAGAATATAAAATCAATAGTTATTATGGAGAGAGTTTTTTTCCCATACATGAAATTGAACTCAGTTTCATATGTTTTATTGTCCATTGGATATAGTTAATCTATATATATTCGTAGTATATTGTAGAATTGGTTACTATTTTATGGCGGCAGGTTCAATGGCACAATACACAGGTCATAGGTACCCAAAGCACGGCACCCGCGAATGGCAACCGCATACATTACTAGGCACCCGTAGACTGTTAGAACATTATGCGGTTGAAGCAATAAAACGGATCCCTTGAGTTCTAAGGATTTTTACATACGCAACTAAATCTAGCACGGGATTTGAACCGCAATTCTTTACCACTCCATCGCGTTTATATCACATTACCCTCACCCTTAGATTTATGATGATTTCCACACATTTTTCTTTTATTTTGCATGTTTATGTCGTCTACACGTCGTAAACTTTACGCAGTAAAGTTAAAATTTACATTATAATTTGGTATTAAACTTGTTTCCATTTACATGATACGACATAAAACTTACGTATTCATTAATGTGTTCCATAAATATCGTATAATTTAATAGAAATCATCCCTGTTAAGTTTTATGTGTTTCGTGTCGGAAAAATATCGTATTTTAGATTAAATGTGCGTACATAAAACTGGCTATTCATATTACATATTATTGTTCGTAGCTTTTAAATATTATTACAGACATGAACAATAGGAAATAATTAAGGAATTTACTTTGGACGCCGTTTAGAAACCTACCTATGAACATCTTTTTCTGTGCTGTCAACATAAAATAGGCGGAGGCGTTCTTGTTTTTTACACGTTTAATTTAATTCATATGTAGAGGTCTCTTTTAACTTGAATAGGTCAGGGCTCTTTAGAACTGCCAGTTTAGTATAATATTATTAAATTGTAATACAATCCATCTTAATGCGCTAATCGCATAATTAATATACAACCTGATAAATATTTTTTCTTAGTATAAAGCGTTTGAATGAAGTTAAATTAGTCCTTTTTGTAATAATTTTGTTGCAAAAGATTAGTAAATATGACGTGGGATAAAGCCATACTCAATGTTATTTTCCACATGTACAGACATCAGCACAGCCAGCTACCCCAATCTGTCAAATTTCTTTTATAGATTTTCAACTTTATTACATTAGCATAAGGTTCACTTTCAAGTTAAGAAATTTTACAGATTGGGGTAGCTTGATGTGCTGGCGTCTGCCTGAAAGCTCATGGCCAATTGCACTCACCGCACCGGTCCGAAACTGATAGATGGGTGACTGTTGAAGTGGTTAAATTTCTGGGCATCTTCGTGCTTCGGAGGGCACTTTAAACTGTCGGTCCCTGTTGTTGTAATTATAAAACAGTCGATGAGCTATGTCGGGGGCCTACTGGACGGCTTCAACAACTCTTGATACCAGAGTATATACATACTATATCGTAATATTTTAATTGAATCAATAGGTTTCTATATGACAAATTATTATATTATATCCGAAACTATGGATTAAATTTTGAAATATCAAAAACATATACGAAAGGAAAATTCATGATTTATAATAAGTAAATACTGCATACGAATATCATATTGGTTCATATCAAGGAAATGATTCAAATTGTATTACTAGACGCTATTAAATTAGCACCTCTCATACAAACGATGCACACATGCACATTCGATTAACGACATGTGCGAATGTACATCGCCAGAGCGCCGCCCGCGCACCACTGACTCCAATGTCACCCCAACCTTGGCACGGTAGGTTAATCTCCAGGTCGTTGACCGTTTTTTTATAGATTAAGTACCTACAATTTATAAATTACGCCGCGTAAGTGCAGACATCCTAAACATGATCTTGTACAGTTCATAGCCCCTAGGGTTACAATAAAATAAAAAAGACATAGAGGGTGAGCTTGTCTAATTTTAAAAGCAATTGACCACTGAATCAAATTTGGGTATATACTTTTTTTATTTGATTGATGCTACATGAATCGGGTATTTGTCACCTTGTGAATGACATGCCTTCATCAGCATCTCCTTCAAAAATGACACATAATCACGTGACGGACATGATAATGCGAAACTTAATTACTGTTTTTTAACATACAAACGACTTCAACCTTTCTTTACAAGAACCGATTTGAACAAAATTTATTTGGAAAGCATTCTCTATGTATCAAAATCCGTTTATAAACAACGGAGAAATCGGGTAACATATAGTAAAAATAAAACATAAACATACAGTCACAGATAACCTAAGTGGAGCTAAATCTCTCTAAAGCGTTCGACCAATGAAATCACAAGCCTTTGACTGCAAGCATGGGAATTGGTTGAACTGGCTTGTAGACTAATATACATACGTACATAGACTCACGCCTGTTTCCCAGAGGGGTAGGCAGAGACAACGGACTTCCACTTGTCACGATCGTTGCAAACCTCTTTCGCCTCATTTACTGTTATTATATTCTTCATGCATGCTCGTCGGTTTCGGGTACTTCTGACCTGGCCTTTCTTGAGAACGTCTCCGATTTGGTCAGAGAATGTTCTACGAGGTCTTCCCCTTCCAGTTGTACCATTCACACAGGCCACTTATACTTCTTTTGTCAATCTTCTTTCATTCATCCTTTCTAAATGCCCAAACCATTTCACCATACCTTTTTCAATCTTTGTGACTATATCCTCTTTCACACCACAACGCTATCTTATATCAGACTAATATACCCCATATAAGTCTACGAAGCCATACTAGATCTAGCACAAGTTACTGTTTACTGTACTCGTAGTCATCATAGTGCATTGCAATTGAATTTTCTCAAAAGATTTTTTCACCATATACTTTTGACAGATAATGTCTTTGACGGATCAGTTTATTGACCTTTACTATTGATTCAACAAAGAGACTAATTTTCTAAAATACAATTGACTACTTATTATACTTTGATATTATATTATATTTTGATAAATATATATGACAAACTTATATTATACTCAACATATATGAAGAATATAATGACAGTAATCGAGGCAAAAGAAGTATGCAAAGATCGTGACAAATGGAAATCCGTTGTCTCTGCCTACCCCTCTGGGAAACAGGCGTGAGTCTATGTATGTATGTATGTATAATTGAGAAAGGAACAAGGCATACTTAATCGTCTGGGTATTAGTTACCCTTGTGTCAGAGTTCTTCAAGTCGCCCAGAAGGCCTCTGACATGGTTTCTATCGACTTTTGTTCTTTCACAGTTCGTGCCGGCAGCTTCAAGTGCCTTTTGAAGCGCGGACACCCTTAGAAAATGAATCAGTAAGAGATTATTCAGGACACCTATCTGTAGATGCTTATGTTCTGGATAGGGTACCTCACAAAGCTTTGAGAGAATTTAATATAGATTTTAAATATTGCTTTATTAATATTTTAATAGCTACTATTAAAATCCGCTAGGAAAATAAGAAATTTCTTAGTTTTAGTTAACTATAATTAAATGGTTTAACGACCTATACATTTTAATGTGAAAAAAGTCGGCACATCTAAGATACCATCATCATCATATCAGCCGAAAGACGTCCACTGCTTTACAAAAGCCACCCCAAGGATCTCTTGTTGTCTTGAGCTGCCCGCATCCAAATACTTCCCGCGACCTTTGCAAGATTGTCGGTCCAACTTGTAGGGAACTGCCCACGCTGCATCTATCGATTCGTGGTCGCCACTCGAGAACCTTCCTGTCCCACTGCCACTTAGTTTGGCAGTTCTTGGGACAATGTCGGTTACATTGATTCGCCTGCGGATTACGACGTTTCTGATTAGATCGCGCGGGAATACTCTGAACATAGACCTTTCCATTTCTCTTTACGTGACCTTGAGCCTTCTTATGAAGCCCATAATAGTAAGCGACTACAAATTAAAATCCGAGCAATTACATAAATATACCTATATCGTATATTTATGTAATTGCTATGCGTTCTCGGAAATGACACAATTAGTAAATTATCGCCACCGAGCCACATTTCGGCCATGAATATTGCGCTGGACATACTTGTATTATATTTACACTTGTGGTGCGCAAACACAGGTGCACTTGCTTTTCCCATGTGTAATGCGTCAGCTGGTCGTAATTTTTGTATGGCAAGTTAATCTTATCTTTATGTATTTCGTAAGTATTCTACACGTGGTTAAACTAATTATGGCACTTAAAGTTCCGTCTACTATTTATGGTACACCTTGTAAAAATGAGGAATGCTCGACTATCATTAATTTTATTTGATCTTTGGTTCGACTATAGCGTGCCTAGTCGTTTTTTGTGCGCAACGCTTACGTTCACAGTCAAGGCCGTTCGTTCTTAGTCGAATTCGACTCCGATCGGTTGCTAACTGCTACCGTAAATTACTACAACACTATTTATAACTAAATTGCGGTTTTATTACGTTCCTTGTATATTAAATCAAGTATCTATCTAACCAAATGGCATTTAATGATATAGTGTCTGGCGTCGGAAATAATATATTGATAAACGGATAATTATTGTAGTCGCCGTGGACAAAAACTAACCATTCAACTGTAAAAAAACTTCGTACCTTAAGGCCACTGCGTAATATACTAGGTTAAGTACGCCCTCTATAAATAATGGTATAATAACGCAGTGAAAATTCAGAGGTGAATAAGAACAGAAACCAAATTGAAAAATAGTAAAACGGGGTGAAAAGGGATACGAACAAAATTAAGTTAATGTACGAAAAGAGCATGGAAATTTTACCCGTTTCTTCATTCACCCCTAGATCCTTATCCACCCCGTTTGACAGTTTGTTGTTACTTACTCGTATTGTCGCAATTATTCTGTCAAAATTTACGGAAGTACAAAGAAAATTGGATGAGTGGACTAGCTTCTGCCCGATATCATGGAAAAATTAGAGGTACCTAGTTCAAACTTCGCCGAAATGTTATTTTTAAATCAATAGAAATAGTTAGATAATTTTTTTTCGTTATTTGTCACTTAGTGTGAACATAGTTAAACTATATTATCTTTTTAATAATCTAATGTAGGAATTTTTGGGAGCTTTAGTAGATTTTGTAAAAAAATATTTTTGCGCCTAAATTTAAAAGAATCCAATAACCTGAATAATATGCATATAGTGATTAATTTAATCAAAAACAGCAACAAATCTACATTAAAAAATACATCGCAATAATATACTCATGAACGAAAACTGTCCAAGTAATTTCATTCCAATAATTTGAGTCATTAAAAGAACTTACGAAGTTCTTCAGCAATTCAGTCGAAAGACCCTGAAATAATTCATTTGAAGGGTGGTTTTATTGAAATGCCGTCGTACGTGGATAATTTCCCCAATTAACATGAAGACGTTGTTACGAATGCATGCTCATGCAACATTCAGAGCGTTAGCTAAATCGGTCCCTATTTGCATCGACCATTGCAGTAAGAGGAAAATTATGGATACGCCCATAATGATAATATCCTGGGACATTATTCTCACATGGCCATCTGATCCCAAACTAAGCGGAGCTGGTACTAAGGAAACCAGATAACTGATATACTACTTTTCTTTTGTAAATACAAACACACAAAACTTCCTGTCCGAAATAAACCAATTTTATTTTATTTTATTTATTTATAAAGATAGTGACACCCATATTCAGCACAAACAAATATCTGTCCTGGGTGGGAATCAAACCCAGGACTTGCCGCGTGATAGGCAAGTATTTACCAACGCCAACCGGCCCGTTAATAATATAATGTAAGGATTATTGGAATGAGATACGTCCCATGCAAAAAAGCCTGGAAAACTATAATTGTTACGAATATATACTCGTGCAACATTCAGGATGTTGCCTAAATCGGCCCCTATTAACATTAGCCATGACGGTAAGTAGAAACTTATGGATAACTTTATTAAAACATGCAGATTTGTTTAAATGAGATAGGACCCATTTTAATACATCGTTAAGGAAACATAATTATTACTAATCCATATATATATTATACATCTGGCCCGAGTGAGCCTACACCTAACGCCCTACGCAGTGCATAATGAAAGCAAAATTGTAGTGAGATCTATCGCTCTGTAAGTAGGTAGATTAGAGAAGATTTTCAGGTATAATTATGTTGCTAAGCGAGAGTAAGGTTGTTCAGAAGCGTAATATACTAGTCAGTGATATCAAGTTGGTAGTATAGAGAACAGAACATATACGAGTAGGTTAAGTTCCATAGGAGTCGCAGACGAGTCCGATTGTGTACGCGTCTTCAATTCTGCGATCGAGTCATAATACTATATATTTAGTTGGGTCTATAATCAATAATATTACTTATTATGTAACACGTAGATAAACGTTTATATATAAAATTGGCCCGTTTAATAGTATAGGATAAATTTGGTCTGAAATTATTATAGCATTAATTTAAATGTAAGTGACTTGGTCGGTGTTATCGATCCACCATATTGGTTATAATTTAACATTTTCCGCGTGCATTACCACATCCGCGAGTGCTCAGTCCTATTAATAGCCGATGGCCGCCCAGCAGTGGATTCCGTGGATAGCTGTTCTTAATGTATGCAAATGGTCTAGTGGCCCAGGTACCGCGGAAATCTTTAACTGCCTGCTATTAACAAATAGGATATACATACGCCCGGATCATTAAGAAAAACGTACATTTTACTAGCGTTCCAAACTGCACTTAGTGTTTTTATAGAGTCATCTAAAGATCCTTATCGAAGTCATGATTAAACGATAAAAATATAAATTACCTTGGCTTTTAAATTAACGACAGGATGGACATTGAACTACTTTTAATATTTTCAATGTCTTTTTATGCATCGAAATGAGCAAGGATTCCCGGGAATTTTCTCGAATTTATATTTTTCTCACTAAACTTAATGCCATCTATAAATTAGTTTAAATTAAGTTTGTTCGTATCTACAATTTTAACTTTTATATGTGAAAATGACAGTGGAATAAAATCGGGAGGTAACACATAAAAATTTACACGGAAAAAGAATAAAACCGTGGATGCATTTATCCCGAGTCGAGCACAATAAAAAGAGTTGCCATATTTCGGTAAGTTCAACTTGTTATGATCAGAAGGTAGAATACGATCTCCGATGTGTAACGCGCGTTCTGATTGTGTAAACTTTTAAATCGTAGCTTCTGTAACAGCGCAGAAAATGCCCCATAAAGTCCAGACAAATATAATAAGTCTTATGATCAGTTAGATGAATTTGAAAACGTTTAACAAGAGTTTTTACTTTACGTAGGAAGTTAAAATCTTGTGTAGTAAACGGTCATTGTTCGCGCGTGGCATGCTAAGTGTCTGTCACGAGCGAATTCCGTTTATTGATGGCTATTTTGGACATCTTGTGTGGTCGAGTCTTTAGTTCACTAAGTACGGATCGCATTTTAGCGTCTTCTTTTTAAACTTTACTCAGTTTCTTTTTGCAGTTTGTCGAAAGTTTTCCTTCCTGTAACATTTTACTGTAGAGCAGTTTCCACGGGGGCGATCACATCGAGTTAATAAGTTCCCGTTTCAATGGCTCCTACGTTTTAAACTTTTAGGATATGAGATAACAAGCTAAGAAAGGAAGACGCCGATTTGGCTAAGTCCACTTTAAGATCACTGTGGATTACGCTGTTGCCTTGGGTGAATTGTAAAATCTTTCTTTTTTTATAAAGCTTGTTTGGGGATTATTAGCATATTTTCTCTTGGATACTTTAAAATTCACGTTAAATTGCATTATTAACTATGAACTCATAGGTTTATTTATTATTATTTCATTATGAGAACTTAGAACTAATTGCAAATATTATTAATTTAATAGTATATGATTAGATCTACACTACTATAAAATGTACAATATTTGTATAAAATATAATTGGTATGTAGTTCTGTTACGGAAAGCAAAATAAGTTAGACTTCAAGGAACCTTTTTATGCGATTATTACATAACGCAAATTTATAAAACAAAAATTATTCGTGTTATAAAGGTATTCATATATATTTTTAAAATCACTAAAATGTTTATTAAATCACATGATAACATTCTTAACTCCAAATTTAGTACAGAATATCAAAATGTTACTGTCGTTCTATTTTATTTTCGCATTTGTTATATATAGAAAATGAATCAAAACGCATCGTAAAAATAAAATCTCTAATGTTGTAAAAGAAAAAGAATCATAAATTTTTGCTCATTCTTTGGATTCATCAGTTACTGAAACATTTACGGCATTCCATCGTCTGAAGACATCTATCTAAAATGTCTCCATTTACTTATATCGGAAAGTAAGTTGTTGAAATTTCTCGAAGTTTTCGTGGAAAATTCGGAAGTACTTTGGGCGAGACGACAGGCGCCGTCGGCTGACGACAACCGAATGAACGAGCTTAGGATCAAAAGATCTACTACTACGAGAAATAAACTCGAGAACCGAACGTTTAATGTTACATTTTTTATCCTTAGTCTTCCTCAAGGCAAAATTATGTAGAGCTACTCGCCTAAGCGAGTTTTGTAACGAGTTCGAGTTTCATGGTTATGTTGAACTTTTTGAGCATGCTTCGCAATCGGTTTCCATTACAATTAGACGGGTTTCAAGCTTTATCTGAAAAGCTAATTAAATTAGATTGGAAGATGTTACCCTATCGGTGTTTATGTGAATTAATTATTAATGGCATAATATTAAGCTTAGTAAACTGACTGATAAAATTCGGCCAGTTTACTAAGCTCAATCGTTTTGTTACAAAGGAAATAAAGTATGAGGCTGATTTGTCTGCCTGTAAAATATAACAAGAGATACTATTTTTATAACAACTTTAATATATTTGTTCACATAATTATTTTAATTTATACAAACGGGCCGCTTGATGATAAAAGGTTACCGTAGACTGTGGAATACAGCAACCTGTTGGAGTTGTGATGACCTAATCACGCACAGAAACAAAACATTACTAACTGCGGTTTCTGAACGTTGGAAATATTCCTACTAAGAATAAACGTTACCGCTTTTGTATAATAAATACGCTATCTCTTTCAAAATCAGAATCTTGAATTCTTATTCAGAATTTTGATAAAAACCATGTCACGTTAGTTTTATTCTCACAATCCCCTTCCCTTAGCGTCGGCAGTGGCAACTTAATTTTCATGATTTCTCCATATTTCCATCCGAGCGATTGAACTTGCTTAGTGGATTTTGTTAGGCGATAGTTTTTCTTACAAATGTATACATATTTTAATCACATTTGACATGAATTTATTTCGTAATGTATTGCTACGTTCTTTATTCAAATGTTTGAGATATATTTTTAAGCATCGTTGTGTTGAAATTTCCCTTTCATTTTCCTAGTTTTTATTTCGCTTTCTACTTATTCTAAAATGTACCTGGCAACTAAACCGGCCGATGTCCGTTATTCACATAGGTAAGTACATTTTTTGGTCCACACCTAAATTATCCTTGAACCTAATAGTTTTCACCTATTACCGCGGGCGGCCAAAATTTATCGCTTTCGACTGTTGATTTATCTGCGAACGGACCGGATTAACTACCGCTAACTTGGCGATAGTTAAGACTGCTATCTCTGGTGTTTCAGGGCGAAAGCTCTTTCCTTTTATCTAAATTGGTCCGCTACCAATAAAGATTCGCCGACGACTGTCGTAAACCATTCGCCCCATACGCTTCATTATGGGGCAAACTTTCAGATATGATGGAACAATTTTATTGTCCACCGATGTCGCGAGATCTCTATCGGTAATGGGATTTGGTGTCGTGAGTTCTACTGTCGCTTGGACACCAGTTTCTGCAAGATTTAAAATATCAGCTAACTTGTAAACTGCTAGACTTGCAACAAAGAAGGTGGTTTACAGTTTTCTTCGCCAAGGCACTACTGGGAAAATTCTGCATAAAGTTTGTAATGTTACTGATTCTATACAATTCGCTGAAACTCTAACTTAACAAGAGTCGAGTTTTACTATAAAATGTCTTAGCATTTAATTTTCAATTGTGAGACTATAGCATCAGTTTAACTATTTAATTGTATTTTATATACCTGTGATGTTAAATGAATTAATATCAATCGATGAGAAAGCGTTGTTATTACAGAACATAAATTCTACTTCCATTATGAATTACAGAAGCAATTTCGACATTAATATCACTTCAAAAATATGCATTATAAATGACTCCCAAACTTAGCTATGAAAGGCTTAGTTTGGGTACATTAGTCTCATAAAAAATGGATTTGGTCCAACAAAGGCGCATAAATTTCCGTCTAATTGAATTTGTCATAAAAATTGAAAGTTTGTTCGCCAGGACCCACACTTCACTAGTATAATCCATTCTCCTTTGAAAGGAACTTCTAATTTATTGTGAGTGCTAAGTTTGCGACGACTATTCCAGATACAGAACTTTGTCTCCGCTTCACCTACGGTGATGTAATCGTTTTATCTCAAATTAAATCGAACGCGTTTTAGTATATTACTGTCTTGCATCAGGGAATTACCATTTCGTTTGAATTGGACGATAAGGTGTAGACACATTCCCAGCTAACGGTCTCTATCTAGAATGCAATCTTTATATTATCAACGTATTGCAAATATGTGTACATTGAGAATGTAGGCAAATAATGGTTTTTAAAAGAACTTTGAGTGATTTGATTGATAGAATATGATATGATAAAACGTGTATATCCTCGACACAGACTACACAACATTACCAATACACGTTTACTTCTTAAAAATGGGACATCGTACATTACATAAAAATAGAAAGTTGTGAGGCAACAAATATAAAAAATACAGTCGAACTGAGAACCTCCTCCTTCTTTAGAAGTCAATAAATTACCCCAAAATGTAAATAATATATGTATAATAACTGAATGATTTTTGAGATTTTTGGGTCAAAAATCTCTAACATGTTATTTATAGTAGAGCATAGCGTTCTTGCGCTCTATGAGCAGTTTGACTGTAGAAGTACTTCCACCTTACAGAATACACTTCAGTAATACCATTTAATGTTAATGCGATACTCTTGGTTTGAGTAATGTCGCCAGAACACTAGGGGAAGAAGGGAAGGGTCATCACCGTTTAAATGATTCTATGTGGCCTAGGCCGTGCGCCTAATTAGTGGTATAGAAATATTTTCAGGAATCTACATTGTTGATACATCTATTTACAGCTAGTTAAAAGACTGTGAATCATAAAATAATAAACATGAACCCAACAAGTAACATGTTAGGAGATATTACATAGCATTTTACCCCGTGTGTATGGCAGGCTGTCAATGACAGTATGACTCCTTTGTGCTACAAGGATACACTCTATCGATGAATTTGTTCACATGTTTTATTATTAAATTCACACAAACACACATTGTATACCAAACCTAGTATTATAAATAATGTATCCATTTCTATAGAAATAATGCAAACTAATTACTCCATTGTCTATATTTGAATGGGCATTTGCATTTAAAGAAAATAAAAGTTTTGTAGTGGTTGTATACGACTAGTATCTTATATAATTTTATTTAAAACTATATAATGTATGTGTGTAACGATAAGAATAATCTACGCAACAATAGAATAATATTATGTATGTTCAAAACATAATGAATATAGCAAAGTAAAAGAATATTGTGCGAAATTTTTATAAGCAAATTTTAAGATACGGCAAAGGATCTGTCGTAAAAAGTTTAGCTATTCCACGGATTTTACGTATTCTGTCCCAATTACCAGTTGAAAGAGTGCCAGGCTCAATAAATCAGACGTATACCTACATGCTCCTATGACATTGTAACTTGCTACAGTTTTATACGACACAACTATGTCAATCTAACTTTTAAGATTATCACTTCCGTATTCGCCTACACGCTATTCGTATCTTACCTGCTTGTTTATAGGGTTGCAACAAGTAGTTGTACAAGTAGTTCACAATTTTAAGAATAAGCTAAATACTTCTTACTAATTTTTACGCGTAGTTTTAATTTGATTTTAAAATATTAATTACTTACGTTGATCTAGAGCTTATAGTACACCTGTTAATAAAAATACTATAACGTTATCGGAACTATTTAACCTACTACAATAAAACTAGCAGCTATTATAAAACAAATTGCTGATGTGTTTCAATTTTGCAACACGATTGCATTTGCATTAAATGTGTAACGTTTGAAAGCCCTACAGTATAAGTGTGCTTGTCGTCCAGGCCACGAAATGCCACCCGATGCTTCGTCACGACGGCACTTGCTACGGGGGAGCTTGTCGTAGCAGGGAGTGCTACGCAATATTTACAATGTAACGTGTACCTACGTATGTACGAAGTTATCGTAATTTTATTTTAAATGCGCATTTTTATTGATAATACCATAATAACATATTTTTGTAAACATTAATGATAACTGTGTTTTTATGTTTACATCTAAATCAATATTTTGGGGAACGTCCACGTTGTGATAAAATGTTTTTTAACCATTAATTAATATTTAATCACTTACCTTAAAAAAATGTAAACACCTCGTGTGTAGTTTCGCACTATAATTGGCGAATAATAAATATTTATAGTTATGTTTGGTGTTTTCGGTATATCCTCACACAAAAAAAGGTTAAATAAGGTTGAAACTTATGTCTGTGGCATTAACGCATAAAGCATTAACTTATTTCAATGTCGTTCTTAAGATTCCGTGCCGATAAGAGAATTAGTAGACTTCACATCCTTCTACACATGTTTTATTTACACGACTTTCCTTATTTTTCAAGACAATATCTGCAATGGGTAACCTAACCCGTGTAATGCGGGGGACTACAGAAACGTGCAATTCACGGATACAAACACTCTCAGACACTGAACAACAATTTATTTGTCACACAAATAGTTGTCATGTGCGGGACTCGAATCCTAAACACGAATGCACCGAAGCACTAACAAGGCGACGACGAAACGTGCTATCAAAAATGGTCCTGAGTGTCAGTCTCAGCCTTTACATTTTATTGTAATGAATAGCTATAGCTTAGCTATAGAGTGGAAGGTGTGCCCCGCAACTGGCGTCACCGTGGCGCGCACTCCCCCGCTACCGAAAAAAGTTGCAAGTCGGTGGGCGGCGCCGGCGAACATTCAAATTTATCGATTGTCCCGCGCGCCTCATTACAACATTCCTCAAAACTTACCCACTAACCAACTTAGCCCTTTAGCCCTACCACTATTACCACATTACTTTTTATTCCTCCAAAGAAGGCCGTTTTTTCATAGTCCGTTATTATTGTCAGTTAAACTTTAAGTGCTTGGCGGCTAACTTTCGATGTCTTCGTGATTTATGACGAGCCGTTTCCAAGTGTTTTATCGAGCATAAATGTAAGTTCGCTACTTGTTGAGACTGAAGGTCGAACTGGTTTATGATATCGGTATTACTGGGTCAGTATTTTATTTTATGGGCTTCTTCAATGCGCTGTCCACTCTATTTTCGTATGTTGCTAATATATGGCTACCTATCAACAAAAGGTCCAGACGAGCTTCTATTAGTGAAACGTATGGGTTAAAAGAAATTTTCGAGATGAAAAGCGTTCGTAATCTGAAATAGTGTTAAGTGGAGGAGCGAAGGCCATATATCTACTGGAGGAAGAAGCGATGTCGTCGAACAGTAGTTTCGCATCTGCGGGTGTAGGGGGAAGGTAGAGAGGGGGGGCAATGATCCATTAATCTGGCAGAAGCCCATGTGGCGCCAGCGACGTACCTGGCGACGCGTCGCAGGGACGCCTACCTAACGACACAGATCGTACATTTTCAACATGTGCAAATATGTATAAAATAAAAATTTATCGAGTGCCAAACTCAATGGGAAATTGACATGTTAACACGATCGCTATCACGTTTAGTAATTGCGTGTATGGTATGTGTGAGTGTTTCATGTAGGAAGTATGTGAGATGGCCAACTGGCTATGTATCAATGTCGACTAAGATAAAAGCACTTTGTTTTTCATCTATGTAGATATCATCAATGTTTTATGATAGCTAAAATCTTACTTAATAGAAGACAGGTTTTTTATTAAATTATAAACCAACAGGTTCATATCAGTTTATACTGAACTATACAAGGTGTAACATAAATAGTGGAGTAAACTTAAGGAGCACTATCCAACCAACCAAGAAAACGTACAAGCAAAGTTTGTGAAATACGAAAAACATTTTATTAGCTCTTCATAAATATACATGAGCTGATAATTGTTCTTATTTGGGAAGTTAATATTTTTTGTGAGTTTTACATATTGATGTGCTTCACGTTGTTCGGTTTCATGGCAAATTGAACTCGGTAAGTTACGTCCACTACCTACCTGACCTCTTTCCGTCCGTGTCGCTAGTTGTCCCATGGGATCATTAGAGTGATGGAAAGGAAGTGCCCCTGTGAATGGGCGCACTCTTCTGCACAATAATGCAGATGGCTAGTCTCCATTGAGACAGGCCGCTGTGGATGAAATTCGACGAAGAGGACATTATCTATGTTACACCTTGGACTATATACTACCAAATTCACCATTAAAAAAGTAACAAGAAATATTATGAACTCCCGAGTTATGCCTCACTTTATCAGAGATCCATAGAAGAAAATGGTAACTGTGATTGAATAATCTGATATAAATCAGATGAAATATTTTATTATTTCTGAATCATAAATATAAAGGCAGTAGAATTGTCAGCTATTGACATGACGCATCGACGTTATTACTCCACTAGGCGTAGTAGTCTCTAACTACCGTAGCGCTACTTCGACTCGTGATTCCGGATATAATTCCGGGTAAGGCTTTCCGCCTATTTATTGCTCATACGGACTACTGCTGTCTCCCATGAATACGAACTACGAGCCCCATACTAGGTTAATGAGATATCATTCCGCTACTACGAAACCTCGTAGCCCGACTAGGCGTAATAAAACTCTATGATAAAATGTATACTCTTAGTAGAAACGTAGGTACTATTTTTTGATACCGCTGTGATTTTCCTTTGATATAAATACACAGGCGTCCTAATACACTGTAGACTGTAGCTCCAGTAAAACGGTATGATAATTGTGGCAATTTACGGAGCGCAATTCACTAAGTGGAATATTTTACTTATCCTCCAGGCGTTCCGAATGGCACGACTACCTACCAGCTTATACATTGAGATGTATTACTCGCATTCATTACTGTACACACGTTCTTATTAATGTTAGTACGGAACCGATGCATACAACGATAACCGAATCGACACACGTTGTTGCAGAAGTCAATACACTTATCTGTCAAGGTGTCCTATTTTTAGAGATAAAATCGACACGGTGACTTATCGTCCGTTTTCCTTGTGATGAATGTGCTCTTTTCTAGTACGTACAAAATTTGTATGTGAGCGCACTTAACGTGCATGTGCATCCAGTTATATCACACGGAAGCAGCGGCGTCCCCGCCACCCTGCACGGCAACTCCACCGCCATATTTCAAAAGAAGAATTGACACATCGCTCTGTCGTAACGCAAACTTTCGTGCGAAAACTTCAACCTGGCATATTTACTTAAGGTATTCTTTTCGCAACATACCGATAGCTCCTTGACGAGTGAAAACTTTTATTCATATAGATAGGTCATGCTCTAACCGGTGGAAGTTTTCACATAAATTGGCGGTCATTCGACGCGAATATGCTGACTGAGGGGGTAACAAATATGCCAACTTGGGTTGTTATAACAGCGATATGTAAGTTCTGTGATACTTCGCCATTAAGTTTATGGAAACGACGGTCGAGATTACATCACACTTTCTGAAAGCTTTATGTAATTCTTCTTTCTTCGTTATCTCTCCCGATAGGTATAGCTGAATAAAATTTTCCACTTATCCGAGTGTTCACATCCGTCTATTAATCAAGAAGACAGATTTTATGGCAGTCGTAGAAATTCATCTTTTGGTTCGAAAAGCGAATGAAAAATTCGAACGCAATCTGTCAAACGGCTCCCTAATTCTAATTTAATTAGCGAGGAAGTTTTCACGCGTGGGAGGCGACCGTGCGACAATGACGCGTTAAAATGATTAATTTTTGCTGAAGCACCGTGGATGTAGTAGGTTCCGAGTACGCGCCGAACGGACGATTAATCTTTCTCTTTGCACCATTGTACCGCGATCCGGGTATTTTTTCTGTCTTACAATACCATTAAGAAACTGCCACCGCTAGTTGGTACTCCACGGTTCTTCCCACCGACGCATCGTTAGGCCCATTGAAGGATTGAAAAGGTGTTTGCGTTCTTCTGCGGGAAAATAGGTCTCCCCTCGGTTTTTAAAACCGTTATCACGAGATCACTTAGGCTTCGATAGTTATTATCCGAGGAGAATGAAATGTTTTAATCTTCCATCGTCATTCACTTACAATAGATCTCACGAAAAAATATACAGTCATTCCTTGTTCATTCAATTGAAAGATTCTTTATGAAACAATTTTTCGCCAACATTATTCTTAACATATTTTATTCAGCTGATGTGAGGCTCTTAGAATGCAATTCGTAAGTAATAAGTTTACTAAGCAGTAAAAACTTTTAAATGCAGTTATCATAAAATCGCACTGCAAAGCATCTTAGGTGGGGTCAAGAGCGTGATGTTCGGATGACAAATTTAGATCTGGGCACTCGCCAAGTGTTCCGGCTTGGTACGCTCGTCTTACATAAATTAAAGTTGCTTTTTATTTTAGATAAAATGAAATTACGCATCGTTACAGCTTTGCTTCTATTACAATATGCAGTATTGAAATAAATTAGATTTAAAGTCTTGCTATTTGTTTTTAAATTTTATCTAGATTCTATTAGAATTTGTTTCGTATGAAGTTATTAGTACTTGAAATCATATGAAGTGTTTGAATTGATACGGTAAACCTAAGGAGCGTCTGAGAGCAATTCAATAATTTAGATATTAATGACAAAATATGAAATATTTCTAATCAGCGTTAGAAATATGTTCTTTTTAACCCGCTTTTATTAGCTTCATACGTATGTTATTAGTATGTAAAGGAAACTTTGAACATGATTTCGACCTCATTCAAAACGTCGGATTAACTCGAAACCGATGCCAATTCAATATTTTATAATATTTTAATCAGGATTAATGATTTTTTGTTCCTCTATAACTGGTAGTGTCTTTGTGCCAAGCAAGTCTTTTAAGACAAATAAAATAATAGTTAAAAAAACTAAAAAAACACGCTTTTATAGAAAACCAAAAAAATAATAAATAAGTGGAACATTTAGAAAAATGTAATTTTATTGTAAAAATAGCTTGGGGTGCTTTTTAAGATATTAACAAAATGATATTCCTTCTACTCATATCTGCCAATAAAATATTTAGAACTATTACACCACACAGCCTACGCTTTTTAACACAATTTCTTTATTTCCCATTTTTTTAGTTTGGATTTTAGGTTTTTATACAATTTTTTGTTGATAAATTTTTTTTTATGTAAATCCTAGTACGACATTTTATTAGGGACCAATCTATTGTCGAAGTACATACGTTACTATATTCTGTGTAAGTATATTGCTGTTATAAGAATATAATTAATGTAAATTATAATACACGGTAATTCAACTTTAACAATCCCATTATAATTGTATTGTAAGTAGGCACTTTGTATTGCATCTAATTGGCCATTTTAATTAAATGGCGTGAAATCAATTAAAATACCATTCCAACAACGCCAAGGCACAGATAGACAAGATCGATAATAAAAATGATTTCTATGACTAATAGCTTCCGTAAAAGAGGTCGTAAAAATAATATTAAACATTAAAATGTTTTCATTCATGTAGACTTTAAAAAATCGCTTGTAAATTGTCAGACCACGTTTGTAGTAAATTAGTAATATGTAATTAATGAAATTATAATTATTTCTAGGTACATACAGATATTTATGTACCTACGGATTGTATGAAAACATTTACAATATTTATACAAATTTTACAATAGTTAAGTCGGGTAAGCGATATTTACAACTGTTCTATAATCCAATTTGATAATATTAGTAGTTTCTGAGATACACCGCTGTATCGGACAGACGACGTGCGGTCCCATCAGGCGCCGGAAATAGTCCACGGCAGGTTAGGTTTAGTCGGTGCGGGTCCGACATATCCACCCGCAGACACTTTTTGCGGATGGCGTGCATTGGCTTTCCCCCGGCCTTATCAAAAATAAAAAAAGACCGACGTGTGAATGGTTCCTATGCAACATTTTCGTTACGGGACACAAATAAAACCGGCCAAGTGCGAGTCGGACTCGTGCACGAAGGGTTCCGTAACGTTCACATCTATAAAAACCAGCAAAAAAATTCACGCTTGTTGTGGCGCCCCCTTAAATATTTATTTTATTTTGCTTTTTATTGTATTTGTTGTTATAGCGGCAACAGAAATACATCATCTGTGAAAATTTCAACGAAAAGAATTTCAACTGTCTAACTATCACGGTTCATGAGATACAGCCTGGTGACATACGGACAGACAAACAGACAGCGAAGTCTTAGTAAGGGTCCCGTTTTACCCTTTAGGTACGGAACCCTAAAAATTACTTGCCTTAGTTAACGTGACTCCTTATCGCTAAAGAAATGTGTTGTAAATTAATCATGGCCCTTTTACTGATTTATAACATAAAATAGATAAAGCAAACATGATATGGGTTCTCGATATCGCCGACCGTGATCCGCGAGACTGGGACGACAGGCTATCTGTCTATCATCTATGTTCATTACCACAGATAATACATAAATACGAGCACCAGTAGGAGTGCCCCGACTACCTACCTTACTTATAAACACGGATCTGCTTGAGATGAGTTTTCTCAGATTCGCTGTAATGTATAATTATGTAATTGTTTCATTTAGACAACCGAATGGAATAAAATGTATATTAGACTGTTTAAAAAAAGAATCATTAAAATCCACCCAACGGTATTCTCAGTAGCTTAAGCAACAAGATATTGGGGTCACTGAGAATGCAGGATTAAGTCCTGTCGTAGTAAAATATGCAAGTTAAAAGAAGAGCAATACTACCAACTTCAAAAAAAATGATGCTCTATCTATCAGATAAGCCTCATCGCCTCATCTATATGAAAATAGATTTTATATTTTATATAAATTTTAAGAAATTTGTACGCCTGGTTCGGCAGGACATATTTATACCACAATTATTATTGTAACACCACATGTAAAAATGTAATATATTTATACATAATAACACATTATACTACCACGATTAAAGTACATATTTATATTCCTTACATTGTATGGAGGACATAAAATATAGTTTATTATAGTCTTCTCATTATACACGTCAATTGCTGTCTAAATGTTCTTTCAGTAATACTGCTGCTTATTCTGCGTATATCTACACCTCGCGGCCGGCACATTAGTCGGAACATTAACGTGATTTATACGGAACCCAGATATAAATCCAGGAATCCGTGAGCTTGAGCACGCCTGTCGAATTTTTCTTATTCTTTGTGTAATGAATTAATACTATCATTTGTATGGAGTATTTTTAATCCCCGACGTAAAGAGAAGAACAACTTAAATAATTTTGCACGTAATCATTTGAATGGACATGTGGCGCAGCGGTTAGTTCCCGGACAGTTGCCTATAATACTTAATGTTCCGGATTCGATTCCCCCACAGGAAAACAATTTGTGTGATTAAATCAAAGTGAAAGTAAAAAAATAGGATCGTATCAAGAAGTTAAAGCCTATATCGAATAAAAAAAAACATGCAGTTGAATTGGTAACGCCCTTCTTTTGAAGTTGGTAAAAAAAATGTTATAATGTATTACCTAACTGCTTAATAGATCTCCAACACGCATAGCTACAAATAATTATCTCTAAAAGACTAACTTTCAGAGGAAAAACATTGCTATGTTATCGTCAAATTCCTTTTAGTGTAATAAATAAAATTATACTAAACAAATATTTAATTATTATTCTTTTTATACACGTGTGGCAGTGTTCCCTTGTCTCAAAGTTGTTCAAGCTGCAATGTAGAGCTCTGACATGGCTTAACGCCTTCTGTTGAAGGACTATTATGTGCTCTCCGAAGGAAGCAAGCAAGAATGAAAGCCTAGCTATTTATTTATTTATTTAATGTGCACCAACAGCTTCTGTATAGAACCAATTCTTATATAGTTGCCAATAACAGGTAAACTTACACTCTCAAATATAAGTAATAACCTAAGCTTATATCGAGATGTAATAAAATTTTAAGTGGTAATGAACTCTATAAACAGAAATATAACAAAATATCAATTCAACTTAATTGAAACATAAAACACAAAATGAAACAAAAATGATATAGATACATAGGTTTAGGATTGTGTACTTTGAATGCTATGAAAGTAATGTGACCTAAATACATTAAAACTAACTAAAGTTCTTGTATATATTTAACTAGCTGTGTCCCGCGGTTTTAAACTTTATAAATTGTAGCCTATTAATCCAGGGTGTCAGCTAACTCCATACCAATTTTTGTTAAAATTGCTCCAGCCGTTTAGACGTGAAGATTAAAATTGCATTGAAGAACTAACAAACATACACACACGCACAAACTGTCGCCTTTATAATATTAGTGTGATTTTCGGATTGACCGCATTCCATTTGAAGATAATAGATTTATTATCAGTACTAAAACGTGCACATCTTAATCAACCCTTTTCGTTATATCATAATACGGCGATACGGCATAAAGTACCATCCATTGCGTATCCGTGGTTAAATATCAAGACAATGGTAATAATTCAACGTACTTAAAATTCATAACAAATCATAAACAATTAACCTAATAAATTAATTTTCAAAGATCTTTTCATGGTTTGAAACAATATTTGTGAGTTTAAGCCGTGATTCAATTGCTAAAGTAAAGGCTAGAAACACAGATCAAGAGCTTATTTACTTTGGATCCATTGAAAGTATTTCTTTTTTCATGTGGGCAATGTTTACCTTACTGTCAGAGTTGCACCAGCGGCCATGTAGGCGACAGTTACTAACATTCAAAGACAGTCTCCAAAGCGCGGTGACGACGCTCATCATCATAACAGTTATAATAACGCTTCGTCCACTGCTGGACAGAAGCGGCCCCCAAGAATCTTGGGGGGATATGCCATAATCGCCACGCTTGGCAGACGGTCATAGTACACAGAGAGACGCTGCTCGCCGTCCTCTGGTAGCTAATCCCTCGGACGATTTCTACGCCCCCCACGAGATGAGATGGGGTGATGATATTCGCGCGCCGTCACCACACAACATACGACGACGCTCAGACCTCAGACTATTATATAATCCACCTATGCCTATTCCTTTCTTAAACGCCAGCACGGCTCCTCTGGTGTTGCGAGTGTCTGTGGGCGGCGGAGATCACTTACCATCAGATGACCCACTTGCTCGTTTGCCCTGCCTTGCCCTTTTTATTAAAAGTACAAAAAATGGACTTACTGCACCTTTAAAAATGTACTATATTAATATGCATGTATATTACACGAGCTTCTGAACTATAAAAAGAAGACAACAAGAACCAGAATTAAGATCGGGCTATCGCATACGTACAACTAATTATCAATTAATCTGTTTCCTGTTTTCTCCATGATGATGATGATGCATGTATGAGATCAATTATTAAAGGTTTTTTTTTGCGTTATTCGGATATACAATATCATCCAACAAAGATAACACAATACTCGGCTTAAGCATAATTACAGGTACGTAGTTCCTATGCATCTTCATTTATAAGAGATAACAGCGTGAAAATTCTTAATAAAATATCATCAGTACTTCAATAGTATTTCGATTTCATTAAGTCTGATACTTCTGTGTTACTGGTTCGTTCGAATCTTTGAAACTGTCGACCTCCAATTAAAGTAGAATAGGCTTCATTAAGGCGAAGCGGCTGGTAAATTCTTAAACATGTTTCCTCCCTTCAAATGCTTCAGGTGAGCGACAAATGATTCGTAATGACGTATTCAAATCAGGACGCGACCAAGATCCGACCTCAGTACAATCGAATTACGAAAATTCCAATGTTTTATTAAGTTAAACTTTGCTTCGGCAGCTCTAAGTGAATTTATTCCTACTTAGTTATCGGCTCGGGAAAAGTCATCTTGCTAACGTTTCGGTAAGTTGAATAATTAAATTTGTCAGTGGCGGTTGACACGTCACTGGATTTTCTTCCAAATTTCTCGGGGCCGTCACGTTTGCGGCTCCCCCTCGGGCCGACGCCTCCTATTGTGTAATCCCGATTCTCTAATTTGAATTATTTATTATTTGATTTCACACTTAAGAAATATTTCGAACGTTTTCTGTTTCTCCTTAAGAAAATCTCTTATGAATGGATACTTTGATTTCTTTGTAATGAATATTGATTTGGGAAGCTGTAGTTAATTGCTATAATTAGGCGAATCACTTTAAGAAAATTGCTTAATTGTTATTACGGTAATTATATTAATTAAAAAGAAAACGTGTCAGGTCGGGGACCCCCGTCAGGTTCGAAGTTAAATAACAATTAAGTCCACGCGTTCAGTATTGTGGTTATACATGAACCGGCTACGCATGTTTGCCTGCTCGAATCTCGCTACTTGGAATCACACACACGCTCAGTATTTCATTGACGCAATTAGGTTATACATGAACCGGCTACGCATGCTTGTCTGCTCGAATCTTGATACTTGCAATCACACAGACTCAGTATTCCATAGACGCCAGGAAGAGACAATACGCTTTTTTCGTAGGATGACGATCTCAGCCGCAAGCGTTTAGGAACATCGTTCAAAAATATAGATAATTGTGTAATTTAATTGTAAATAAGTACCAAAACACTCTTAGTGAGCAAACACAAGATAGCATTCTCTGTTTGCAAATAGTATCTTACTGCCAGTGCTATTCACCTACTTATTATGAAAGTAAACACAAAGGGATACGAGGTTACAAAGAACTTACGTGAAATAAACATCGGACGCGGTAGGTTCCATAATTTCATTCATCTAATTCCAGCACTAAATTTTTATATGCGCATACATTCGGGACTGACGCATTGTCTCACGACTGAGCGAAGGACATATAGGGAAGGTACAATATTTTATATCTACTTACATTACGGAAAATGAATTTAAATAGGTTTTCAGACTGACTGTAACAATATTTTGCATTTTTAGGGTTCCATACCTCCATAAAAAATCTGATCACTTGTAGGATCAATTTGTTGTCTGTCCGTCCGTCTGTCTCTCAATACCCTTTATCTCGGGAACGCGTGTATCGGTAGAACCGATGTAGAGGTTGGTATATATGTACATACTCCGTGCTATTTGCAGGGAAGTGACACCGGTCATGTAGTGACATCAGAACATGCCATTTCTCGATCGATTGATCAGTTATGGAGCAGATAGTTGAAGATTATTTCAGTACTAAAATCGCTAATAAACATAGGGGTTGGTGGTAGAAGGGTGAAAATTAATAGTTATAAGCATTTATTGCGACAAATTATAAATAGGGTTTCAAATATAATCTACGACCTATTTTCAGACTTTCCATTCATTTACTTTGCATGTTAACAAACGTCTGATAGAAATAGATAAATAAATAATATTAAACATATTATGTAGTTGAATATAGCTATTGTTTTACGGAATTTATCAACTCGCGCCTTAATACTAGGTGCAGGCGGCGAAGTGGGGAAAAATAGCCACACTCGCGCGGAGAAATTTTGATATTTATGTAAATGAAAGAAACCAACGTTGATTAGGTTTCCTAACTAAACTTGGTATGAACAGTATAACCACAATTTCCTTTAAGTAATTATAGGTTTTGGAAACTGAATTTCGGGAAAAGCTCGGACAAAACTGCAATTCCTGAATTATTTATAGAGAATCCTCGGTGGGCGAGTGCGACTGGCACTTGTCTGGCTTTTTAGATTAAATCAGTGAATGTCGCGAATAGCGAATGCAAAACAAGCTAACCTTCACAGGAATGCTTCCTGTGTAAGTTAGCTTACTGATATCGGATATGATTTAAATATTGATTTTTTTAACATATTGAAAGAAATATTCGGTTCTATCACATTTACATGAATTAAATATTTTATTCATGGAAAATCCGCTCACTAATCTAAATTTAACCTCGTATATACGTTTTATATAAGTTTCAATCAATTTAATTAGCTGACTGTCATATCCCTAATCTTACTTTCTTAATCTGAAATCATCAGGTAGGCGAAGTTGATAGATATTGATACAAGGGGCACGTTGATACACTATCGAAATTTGAATATTAAAGTAATGAGTAGTGTCTATTTGAGTATGTCGAAACACATTGGTTTTGACTGGGATAGATGACATACGTTAATTACGGTAATAAGCACAAATTATACACTAGTTTTTAAATTCAAGGTTTAGTAACAGGGTTAAGTTCAAAAAACTGTTAAGCATCTTCTACACGGTTGTAAACCAACGTCCCAACAGAGGTCACCCTGGTGGTTGCCATCCAACTAGACTGCAGTTGTGCAGTCTGGCAACCACCACGGTGACCTATGTTGGGACATTGATTTGCAACCGTGTAGAAGATGCTTTACTTTTTCAACGAAACTTATGGTTTCATTGAAAAAGTTAAGCATTAAACATAATCAACATTACGAAATATTGTTGTGACTCACTGAATGTTCTCTGTATGGAACTTAACACTTTGGACACCTACTCTTTGGCATGAACACTTTGGAGTCCGCATACCCAATTGTTGGTATGATTATTACTATATATACAAGTAAATTAATATACCATGCCCATATTTTATTTGTCGATGTGCTTCATCGGTATGACGCTTCGATCATTTAGGGTATGGCGACGTAATGTAATAATGTTATTGTACTTTGATACCAGTCTCTTAATTGTATTCTAATTCTGAGCAATCAACCATCTTTTTAGTTTTTAGAAATTGTACTTGCTATCATAATAACGGATATCTATGTCTTGCATCTAACTTCACATTAATATTAAGATTACTTATCGTACCACTCGATAGTACGAAAACCCTACGAGAGTGAGTGCGACTACCTTGATATAAACTTATATTAAATTTTTATTATTTGTTGTAACGGTGGCAATAGCAATACCTACACACTCAGAATACATTTCAACTGCCTATCATGTTCGCGAGAATAACGTAGGCTTAGTCTGGCTTAGTAATCAGGTTCCGTTTGTACCTTTTGAATGCGGAACCCTAAGGCATTGGACTGAATTCTTTTTTTGAAGTTAGTTAATATTCTTTTTAAAATAACAAAAACGTGAGTGTGTATATAGCATTATATTGTATACATTAAAATTCATATTGAAAATCTATCGTGTATGCACCCAGGATGTCAACCTAAGGGGATAATCTCACTGAATTATTCATTAATCGGCCATTCCGTTGTTTCGCTTCTTACTAACATTGCGTTCGTCTGTATAAGCTGAAAAAATATTTAGGATTATTTCGGCTATAGATATGAATATAACGAGAAAACGAAGTGTTATAGTTATGGCTAAGTATTCAGTATTCGAGAAAGTAATAGTATGGACATATATTAACCAATTCTAATTGAAAAAGAAAGTTCAACTTAATGTTAAAATTATTAATCAGTTAAACTATACTGAATATTTTTTGTCTGAAAAATAGTTATTGTAACTTAATTTCTATTCTGCAAATAGAAATTAAGTCAATGTTTTTGGATTGTTTATTCTGTGTCTGTGTGATTTATATAGAAAATATATAAGTAGGTATGTTTATCAGCTGTCTGGTTGCCGAAGGCTGTGCCTAGTTTGAAATCAAATGGCAGTTTGTTAGATGTCCCAAGATATTTATTATTATTTATTCATTAGTCATCACATGGGTATAATTTAAACTTTATTATCCATAATTTATCCATATTTTTCGAGTTAAAAAATTTATTTCGCTGGTTCGCCTTTTTTAAATATTTCTATACAAAACATGCTACAACTTGACTTATGAAGTAGCTAATATCTTTCTATTGTCTTTCTATTCACTTACAGTTCTGGTCCATTCATCGGTTGCCTGGAAGAGATCGCTTTTAGTGATAACGCTAGCACTTGTACTATTTCCATTTTAATGTAATTGTTTTTTACTCTAAGTAATGTCTTTGGTGTGCAATAAAGAGTTATCTATCTGATAGTATATTTTTTGCTAGTAAGATTTAACCTAAAATCCTATGTTACGCGATTTTATAGTTTGTTTTCAGATTTACTCAAAAAAATGTGTGGAATCTGTGGCTTCTATCGATGATTATGTAGATTAATTATTTTTAAACGCTATTTATTTTCCAATAGCATTACAATCCTATTTATTTATTAAAATCAAACTAATTATTACTAGAAAATAATTGTTACTATAAAATTTGTTACACGCTAGTATCTCACTATTATTGTTAGTTTCTCCACAATTTCCTACTTGAATCCAGAAATTTTCTATTTATTACACCAAAGGGAAATGTTAGTTAACTGTTTAGGTATCACGAGTATCATAACTAATCAGCCGGCTCGTCAATTCACAGCTATTGCTTAAGAAAACAAGCGAGGGCTATAAAGAGCGGAAATCATAAGCCATTCCGTCGAAGATTGCGTAACTCCATATAATAGCGGTGGAAATTCGACAAAATTTAAGTCGGCGGAGCATTAAAGGGGACTGTAGACGGCGTAGACGGTTAATTCACCCCATAAGGGTCGCAGTGGCGCCGAAGATCCTGCCGTAGACAAAATTCTAACTACGATGTCTTGCTGGCCCGATTTGTACGACCCGCTTGTCACTGAGCTTCATAAAATTACTTTTTGAGGGTTTCAATTCTCATTTTTGTTCATACCATTTAATGTTAGCTGAAAGAGAGAAGAAAGTTTGAAACTAATTTTGCTCTCATAAATGTTAACTGAATACCGCTCTACTAGCGACATTTTGAAAATTCTTTTACTTTAGATATTGCATGTGTAGACTAGTCTAACAAGGACAGAGAGTTATTTTAATATGTACGTACTCTTTTTAAATAGATATCAGTTTGATCCTTCAATGGGTTCCGTTCATACACCGCTAATATGTAGAGTCACTGTGCCAGGTCTAAATACCTAAGGTATTACATAACCTAAGTCTACGTAAGTATGTCTTTACTGAGCAATAAGACAGATAGTGAACCTATGTATACAAGCAAACATCATAAAATATCCCAAAATTAGATTTTCGTTTTCCACTTATCTCGAATATTACACCAAATTATTCTTTCATAAATATTATAAATGTGTCAACCCTATGTACAGATTTATAGTAGAGCCACGGCGCTTCATGTCAGATTATATTCTTCGCATTCTCTGTACAAAGTACCACGTTTGGTACCCGTTCAATCTTCACTGAAGCGCGGAGAAATACGGCCGTATAAACCATAATATATACGCCCAAAAAAAAAACAGGTAAATTACATGAAAAGCCACGCACGTGACGTCACAGTAGCAGAAAATTCGATTAACTTAGTTGCCTGTCAGCAAACTGTATATCTTTACTGCCCATAAATTATATTCGTGAAATTATTATATCGGATATATTAATATTGAGCTCTCATAAACATTGTAAGCAAGGAATTCTACCAATTACTATAAATAAAAAAGTTTAACCACAAAAATAACGTAACTGATTACGATTATGATTATAATTATAGACTTAAATAGGTGGGTACTATTATTTATGACGTTCAGTATATTTTTGTTCATGGTCTTCAAGTTATTGATTTATGGAATTTGGTACTTACAATATAGAGGTATCGAATAAAAAGATTTCCTACTAAGGTGTGGTCCGTACTCAGTAGTTCACTTTTCACGATAGACACGATTTTGTAACACGAAAACGGTCGGTTCGAGTTGAAAACGAGTTCGAGATATGATACGTTCGTGCGGTAGCGCTTGAAGATCAACGCAGGCTTGTCACTTTTATAGCGGACGTTATTCATGGTAAGGGCTTTTGGCGACAAATCCATCAATGTGTCGACAGGCCATTTGTTGCGTGTGTTTTCACGCTTGATAAATCGCGAGAGTTGTCCACATTTACTGGATTTATGTACTTGTACAATTGTTGTACGTCACATAAACTTAATTGAGCTCTTAATAATTTGTACGAATGTACCTACATATAACATTATACAGTAATAAGTAATAAAAATGTCCTCTCGGTCGAATTTAGACTTTGTCGGCTGATGTCAATGGAGATCTGCGCGGGTCATATTAAAGTGCACAAGTAGCACTCACTATCTTGATGGGAAGGGTTAACCTACACGATCGGAAAGAGGTCAGGTACAGTACCGTCGGCGTTACGTGTTCTCGGAAGCACGGGGGTGTAACACCGCCAACTTTCTGATTCTGGGCTGCTATTATGATTTTTTCATAACAGAGAGATCCCATTACCACATATATGTATATACATATATTTATATATGTATATACATGTATTTTATACCTACTATTTAAGATGTCAACTGTCTGGGAACTGTATTTTAATTATTCCAAAAAGCAAAATATTGAGCACACCATGAAATTCATATGATGTAGTTTAAAATTCGAATCGCTTCATCCAAAATTTTACATATAAAACGGGACATTCCGATGGTACCACAAAAGTAACGCAATAGTACCATGTGATCTACGCGTCCGATGCGCAAACAGAAGATACGGTATCTTCGATCAATGAATACATAAAATTTGATGGATTTACATAGTAGGTAGATACATATTGTGACATCCAAAATTTATGCATTTGAGGTAGAGCGTTAAGATGACAACCATTTGTAGTAAACGATCTGTGAAAATATCGTAGGATATTACCAGCATTCGTAAATTACGTTGCACTTTTTACTTGGAGATAAAAATGTGCTATTCAAAAATATTTTCCTACAAACGTCGTCGGGGGTTATCACCAATTTGTTTCAGTGTTTTGTAATTATATTTTAAATCGTCTAATCATCTACGTCATTGTCCATGGTTACTTCAAATAACCAGGAAATAAATTTAGCAAATTTTATTTTTTAGAAGCAAAGAATAAACATATAAAAATATTGTCTTGTTGCGTATAGTTAGGCAACTCCCGCATCTAATATATTAATTGCTGTCTCACGGACATAGCACACCCAGACGCAGAATATTTATATATGGAACAGAAATACACAAATAGTCGCAGACCATCTTTGAAGAACTCTCGGGCGTGTTTTTGAATGCACGTGTAGCGGAGCAGTTAAGACAGTCGCCTCGTCACTTCGTGTCCCAGCTTCTATTCCCGCGCAGGACAACTATTAGTGAGACCTATAAATAGTTTTTCTCAGTCAATATGTTTGTGAAGTAACTCACGACACAGGGTATCAAATACCTAACGCGGGCGATTTCTTTAAAAAAATGTTTCCTCCCGATGTTACTGATACTTTAGTACGAGATAATTAATTCCTAATACGCACATGAATTCGAAAATTCATTACTTACTTGCTTATCGTAAGGGTAGTGGTTACCCTAGTGTCAGGGTTGTTCCAGTCGCTAATTAAGACACAGACATGACGTAACGACTGTTGCCTAAATGGCTACAAACGAGACCAACAGATCAACGTACCCTCAATAGCACGGAGACGCTCAGTAATTAAACCACTTCGACGGTTTATCTGCTAGTTGCTTAACCTCGCTTTTCACTTACGGACTGGTGAAAGTACGAGTCATTGGTCCACTACACAGTTTAACTGTGTAACCACTAGACTACGTCGATTGATAAGTTAATTATACAAATAGTAGAACTCTAGCAACAAACGGAGACGAACTTTATTCGCTCTGTAATAAAACTCCATCGGCAAGTTTGCTTTTAAATTTGATTAAAACTGCAAATATTTGTATGAAACTGAGTGTACCTTGGGCTGGCATAAGTGGCAGTTCCCACAGGGTACGCAGATATTATTTATGGTCTGTTTTATAGCTAAACTTCATTCGTTGCTGCGGTCGCTATTATTCCTTTGACAGGAAAAAGTTGTGAGATTTTATTACTGGTGTGAGATAGGACACATTATTGCACTAACTTTGAACGGTAGCGGGAATTAAAATAGATTTTTTGTGGTCAGTGGTGGTTACGCCCGGATATGTGGAGACCTTAAAGTTTATGGTAATAAACCTCAAAGTTTATTACCATTCGAGATGCGCAAACATAGCACATATTAAAAATAACTATTTTCAATTTCAGTTTGTTTCAAACCGTTTAGTTTGTTACATAGCAGTGGCGTAGGGTATATATAACACGATTTACCTTGGCTTCCATTTCAAGAAATATACGGAATACCTGTCTCAATCAGATACTAGCAATGCTGGTATACGATGGAATCGTGTAGAACATCATCTTTAACTTACTTCTATCTCAATAAATATACCGAATACTTGTCTTAATCAGATACTAGTAATGCTGGGATACGATGAATTCATATTGAAAATCATCTGTAAATTAATCTAGGACAGGCATTAGAACCAGATTAGGTATATTGTTTTATACCACCAAGCTGGCAAACAAGCTTACGGGCCAATTGATGGTAAGCAGTTAGGAACCTAAAACACATGGTATCGTCGTCTTTCCGTCCGTTCCCCTCTCATCTCTGGCGCTCTTAATCGCTCCCAGAAACACATCCTTAACAGTATAACTCATACAGCCTGAGAATGCTATGCTCTTACAGTGGTAGTTCGCGTATACTTTCGTTACGCTCTACTTTTTAAATATACATATTAAGTTCACATATATATAGTAAACTGAGTATAAAGCCAAAGGGGGGGCCTATTATATACAAGGTTTCTCGCCTCAAAATTTTTGCCCTTCGCCACTGTTTGGTAATATTTGACGAGCCTGTTGGTCTAGTGGTTAATAGCCCTGACTGATAAGCTAAAGATAATAGCTTCAATCCCCACCCAGTAGAAATATTTATGTGATGAGCACGATAGTTTTTGCTCTGTGTCTGCGTGTAATTTATCTATAGCATGTATGTATTTAGATATATCGACATATCCGTAGAATAAAGCTACTTCTGCATAATCCTTTTTTTTTTGAGGAGAGCGTTTGGAAATACGTCAAGTACAAAATCAGCTATAACATTTTACGTATTGTTTTCTGGCAATTTGATTATTGTTCTATAAATAATCAAATTGCTAGAAAAATATTTATTTATAATTAAATCGATATACATATATGTATATACATATATAAAAATGTCCATCAGTTGTCCGGGTACTATAGTACAGGCCACCTAGTTTGGGATCAGATACCAGTGTCTTAGTTGTCCCAATATATTTATTTAATTACCTACTATTTTAATAAAGCTTCCCGCTTCAGCTTCCGATTAACTTTATTGATTTTATAATATTTTGGGTTTTTATCGCCACTTCATTTATTGACTTGAATATACCTAGGTATTAAACGTAACCGAAAATCTTTTCGAAAATAATTGTGATTAAAACACTTAAGACTTCGAATAATTGTTAAAGATAATAGTTTAAATGCAAACAAAAAACCAAAATTAATATGAGTGCAATAATAGAGTAATTTACTCGAAATCGCAATTATTTACAGTTTTTTACTTATACAAGGTGTAAGATAAGTTAAGAAGCATAATTTAACAAACCAAATACAGAAAAATATAATAATAATAATGATAGCATCTTGGGACAACTTAATTGCAGTGTATGCGCATGAGTTAGGTGGCCTGAGATCTTTAAGAATTCGCAGTAATTAATGTTGAATAGAAGGTCAACAACTAGAGAATACACAAGTACAAAATTAATCGGGATTGGTAAATAGACGTGAAATGAGCCTGTTCGAAAATGGAGAAGTTCGTGGATAGCACTTATAAATACCATATAATCTATTGTCTATTCCTCCAACCACAGTTTTCAGCAGCTGCTTATGGCATTGGCAAAAAACTACGTAGCAGGCTTCGAAGTAAAACATATACATATTTTTGCGATTTTATTTTCGAAATATCTAATAGTTGTTTGGATTGATAGTGTTTGATTTCTTGCAAAATTTTAGTTTTTCTGTGTTGTATTTTATATTTTAATATCTTTGTTTAGTTACTATATTGTGGTTTATGTAGTGCAATGATATAAAAATCAATTTTTTAAAAATGACTCAGTTTTTTATTATTTTGAGCTCATTTCTTTTTATTATGCTATAGTCTAATTAGTTAGGGATTACGCATCAAAAATCCTGTAAACCCCGGGATTGAAAAGCATTCTCGGGATTGTATTCTCTATAACAATACATGAACGTCGCTATGTGTGCAAGCGTCCAAATGCCACATTAACCGCCTACCATGATACCTAACGGTGTAAATATATAAATGATTTTTTTATTAAAATAGAGGTGGCAACAAATCTATGGTAATTATTAGCCAAGTACGGTGATGTGTGTACAATTTGTCAATATAATAATATGTTAACAAGCTTGATTATATGTTCTAATTATCCGGCTCACTTGCTAACACCCTCATACACACACGTTATAGGTAATTAGTGTCAACACTTCAAGTTGATAATATCAATTTGTAAATAGGAATATTACTTTTCAAGAAATATGGGGGATCTCGGTAATTTTAAAATTTGTTGGCGTTTGATAAGTTGTGAGCGACGATTTGGTTTGGAAGTTCTATTAATCAATGAAACTTAACTCTGAGATGTGCTTAAAAGATTGCCACTGATGAAACTGCCAAGCTGCGAAAAAGAAAGCTATGCTAAAATATAATAGAAGTTTAGTTTTACTATTTCGGCCTTCAAAACTGACACAGATTTCTTTTGTATCCAAACTTAAATAGGCTATACCACACCATTTTATATTTCTTTGTGTTTTAAGTAGTCAGATTTGTTAGTCAGATTTTTTATTTTGGGTTTATCGGAAAGGACGAATTGGTTCATCGTGGTCGTGGTAAAAAAAACCGACTGTCTGATACGTAACTACTATAAGACAAGGAAGCACAAAGGACGTGTACGGTGTACGGTACGAAGTACGGTGAAAAAGCTACGCAAGCTAACTGTAAACATTAAATTAGATAAATAGGTATACTGATAGGTATGCTCTTAAAACTTAAGAAAGAAATTATTGTCTGAGAAAAACGGTTTGCAAACGCTGGTGACTTAACGACGGAGGAGGACTGCAATCAGATTAAAATCATATCCTCAAGTGTGTTCTAAGCACCGATTAGAGCTGAATGCAGTTTCTAAATCGTTCTTCATTTGTTTTCCGTACATACTTTAAGCTTACACCCGCTATTTCTCATGTAGAGTTTTTAGTAATTACTGTCGTAGCGTTATTTTTACGATCTTTCGTTAGCCTTATCAGTCCAACAACCAGGAAATACTGGAGTACAATTCTCGTAAACTAAAGAAATTCATTTCCTTGTAGAATTCGATCCGGCACAACCTGTCGCTACACAACCGGTTCATGCGGGTGCAAAACGAGGGTACCGGCAAGTCATCGTGGTGGATGATCAACCCCGATGCGAAACCGGGGAAGTCCGTCAGGCGGCGAGCAGCGTCCATGGAGACGTCCAAATTCGAGAAACGGAGAGGCAGGGTAAAGAAGAAGGTATTGTTACTAGTCGTCTATACAACATGTAAAAAAATAGTCATACTTAAGGAACTTAATCTATCGAACAAAGAGCATGAAGGTACAAACATGTGGCAAATGAACACAAACAGCTTTTCATACCAAATACTAACCTTAATAGGTTTATGTAAGAAGTGACCTTTTCACATTAATACATACACACCTGATGAGTGTGAATGAGTGTAATAATAGAAATGGGTGGATCAAGTCCCTTAAATAGAAATCAACAACTATTTTATTACAAGTTGTATAGCTCCATAAATGAATTGAACAGTAGTGTCCTTGCCCGAAAAATTTATAGATCTTAATCAAGAAATATTATTATAATATGTATATGTATTTTTATTCTTGTGTAGGCTGAAATATTAAGAAATGGTGCACAACCAGACGCGACGCCAAGTCCCAGTAGCTCAATTTCGGAAAGTCTCGACATGTTCCCTGAAACACCAATGCACAGGTAACCACCGCCCTTATCTACTACCACATTTTCTCTAGCCAATTGTTCTCAGCTTACAATAGAACTTAGACAATTATTTAGACTTGTAGCGTACCATCCTTTCAAATGATACAGGTAGATTAAACTGAAATAGACTACAAAAGTGTAGTGGCATCAAGCCAATAATGGTAACGGACTTGGACGCTATTTCACGATACTAATTTGACTTTAAAGGCACAATAATTTACCTATACGGGTAATACAGGAGCGGGTTTTGCCAAAACCACAAATAATATTACTAAATAAAGCTGCCTCCTTGGGTGTATTGAAATTTTACGACTACTAGAAACAAAGTGAGGCACGCGTGATACACTCGCACTATAATAAACCCATCGGCATAAAGCTGCGTTGACCAGACTAATAAAATTGAGTTATTGCAACTCTGCTACTTTATGATAAAAGGTTTTAAATCATTCAGAACCATTAGATGATGAGTTATGTGGATGTTGAATCTCGTCATTTCGCTGATATTTAACATTTTTATTGCCGATTTATTTTATCTGGATTACAAGAGTCATCGACATATATTTGGGATGGTTCGATGAGTGCTCGAAGGACCGGCCTATAACCAGTATCTCATACCGACGTTTTGTCATTATTTGTAGTAATAAAGATATTTCTGAGCTGACCACTGAACCCATTATAGTGATCGCGTCATTTAGCATACGAATTTATATGTTAGTAGGCGACGTAGACATTAGATTTGCATGATCTCCATTACACTTCATGTTTGAGAGTTAGAAGATTCTGCTCGATCGTCTAGCTTTAAGATTTCTTTATGCTGAATATTTTAATTTTTGCGTCTCGATTGTCGATCTTTGAACTATATGACTGTACATTTATAAAACCAATTTACGTAATTAATTAAATAAAAATATATTCTAGTCACATAGTTGCCAACACCGACAGTCGCGATTAGTATTGTTTTTGACCGCTTGTTCGCTTGCGCGTAGCAGCAGTTTCCAGTTGTCTCCGGACTTCCGTCAGAGAGCGTCCTCAAATGCATCGTCTACCGGTCGCCTGTCGCCACTGCCGTCAATGATCAAGAATGAACCAGACTGGGGCGACTACGCCACAGCCGCGGACTACAACTCCACCAGTGACTACTCTCAAACGGACTACGGGCAAGAAATTCCGGCCCTGGCCGGAAATCTCGCAGATTCTATGAAACTCGTCGATTCCATGAAACTACAAGGCGGCGATCCATTCCTCAGCACGTAAGTACTTGTAGTTTGTAGTAAGCTTTCTGTTAATGATAGGATTTTGGTTGGCAGCTAAAATTCTGTGGTTAACAATTTAAAACAGACTAGTAATTACGACCTTATTTGCCCTAGAGTATGCTTCGCTTTTAGATCTAGAGTATAAATCGTTTTAAAACTATTTTACTTCTCTAGAAGCTAAGAGACTTAAACCAGATGTCAAAAGTCTCACCCCCGGAGGAGATAATTTAAAATGTGAATATTGTCATAAAAATAATACTGTTCTGCATATTTATGTATATCTCAAATTATGTCGAGCGAACAAACCCATTTCTTTAAAAAAATATTGAATTTATCATATCTTTAAATTAGTTTATAAAATACGTGTTTACTATAGGTACGTTCCAACGACGTCATCGTCGGGTGGGTGCTACCGGTACGGTGCATACTGCCCGCGCCACCCGCACGGTGCCTGCGCGTGCGCAATGTACAGCCACCCCGCACACCCGGCGCACCCAACACACCCGCACCATCATTCAATGGACTTCGTACGGCCGGCAGAACCTGCTGACCAAGCTGATATAATGCAAACTGGTAGATATTTTTACTGATTACATATATTAAATCACTGGTCGTTTGTATACAATTGAAACCATATAACCGAATAATATCAATTCGTATACTTCATTAGAATCGATCTTACTTATTACAGTGGCACGCTGCTTAAGGATAGGATAATTTCTATCTCATACTTTTGCAGTCCTAGAAGAATTAAAAAAATATATTTTTCTATCCGAAATATTTTCTTTTGGGCTTGATGATTATGACGATTAATATCTTCGCCGATAAAAAAAATGTCTAGCTACGGCATTTTAACCTTTAATAAAGAGAGCACAAACAAGTTCCCTTTTGGGGATTGGTCTATTTTCTCAAATAGGCCTATATGTTTAATAATATAAATTTAGTAAAGAGACGAGCTAGTTACATTGATACTAAACTTTTGTAGTTTTCAAAACAGAAAACGGGCAGACGCAAATGGTTACTACTTCGGACACAGCGCTGATGAATGGTGGCATGATGGTGCAGAGCGCAGTCGGCCCCACTACGGTCATGGGGCAGATCATGGGGGCCTTGAACACAGGCCTTTCGGAAGACCTCAACATTGAAGCCCTGGAACATGGCTTCGATTGTAACGTTGACGAGGTAAGAAATAAATTTTTGTCATCCTGTCAGCCGAAAAGCCAGCCTAAAATATAATTTCTATATTGGAGTTGTGACCATCATTTGGAGGGATATGCCATAATCGCATCACGATTGGCAAACGGGTTGGCGATGGCAGTATGATGGTAAATGGTCATAGTGCACAGATAGGCGCTGCTGCCCGTTCTCTGCGATCTATTCCCACGGGATGATTTTTACACCCCCCACGGGATGAGATGGGGTGGTGATATTCTTTGCCCTCATCCACACAGCCCTTTATTTGTGTTCTTCTTCGTTCACTTTTGAGAATACCGATTTTATTGACCAATTTTAAAATCTTGCAGCCTAATTAAAATGTTTAAATTTTCTATGCCCCATAATGACTTAAGATAATCAGAATATTAGTAGGACAGGATTTCAACTTCAGTTTATTTCATGGTAAAACTAAAAAATCTAATCCAAGAAGACATGTCTGATCTGAAGTGGCACAGAACATTTTGCATTGCGGGACTAAGAGCGACTGAAAGCTTACAAAATAATTTGTCGTCCAGGTTATAAAGCACGAGCTCAGTATGGAAGGTACTCTCGACTTCAACTTCTCGCAGCAGCAAAGCGCTATGGCGGCGGAGGCAGAGGGACAACTATCGGCGGCACCCGCTGTGCCAACCACTCTCGCCGGCGGGGGCGCCCCCAGAACCCCCTACTCCGTAGCCCCCTCCTGGGTCCATTGAAAGAAACTCCGAAAACTTCGGACCAGTTACCTACTTACCAGTTCACATCATGTAAAAAGACTTCATGAATCATCTGCGATGTGACGCACTTCTATATCTTTCTCTTTTGTTACTTTCGCGTAGTAGTCGAGATTTTTTTGTTCTTTATCATGTTAACTAATGTTAGAGTTTTATTTAGTGTTAAGTGGACGGTTACCGATCGTTGTTGCAGTCAATTGTGTTAATGTAGGCTTTAGTGCTAAGCTAGGTGAAAGCTTGTGATATAGATAGGGTATCTTTTCGGGAGTAGTGGACCCTGGGAGGGGCGGCCGAAGGATGTACCGCCACTCTACAAAAATTAAAGGTAAAGTATTAATATCTTTAGTCTTGTATCGTTGTATGTGAAATTAATCTTGGAAACTTTTGTAAAAATATTTGACATGTAAGTTACTAAATTCACCTGATCAGGATCTACGTTTTTCATAACGTAAAAATTCACGCTCTAGCGCGGGTTAATAGACGGTTTGTGCCTTCGCTCGCCATTATAGTCCGGAGAACCGGTGAAATCTAACTGCGAAGGTCATGTAAAAAATAAGGAACACAAACGTTTCTTTTTTAATATCTTGGGGCAACTAATACACTGTGATCTGATCCCAAACTAGCCAGAACCTGTACAATGAGAGCTAGATAACCGATATTTCAATTATTAAATTTCAAACCAATTACAAATTTCAATAAAAAGTCTTTTCAGCGTGAACTTACACTTCAAAGCAGAAAAATAATATCCTTGTGTTTAGCTAATTGTGACCAATCAGCGGAATTAACACTACCTGTTAATTTTGTAGTATGAATGTAAACGTCATGTAAAACATATGGAAAATTCATTTTTTTTAATAATATAGAGCAAAAATATACCACCTTCTGATCCCAAACTAGGCAGAGCCTGTACTACGGCCGTCAGATAACTGATAATTCCATTCTTCTTAGCGTGTCGATGGCAAACTAATAAAAATTTTGTGGCCCAGAACGTAGCCACACTGATTGTCCTCTTAGTGGCATTCCTAAAATCCTGCCATGAACATGTGGCAGGGCAGGCTGGGCCATGGATTGGACCCACCGGTCCAATCCATGGCCCACCACTCCACAAATACAATAAATTTTAGGGTTGGTCGACAGTTCCTACCTAGATATGTTTTCTTTGTTTCGGCCCACCTGAGTCTAATATTTCCATTACTTAAACTTTAAACCAATTTCAAATTTCAATACAAATCCTTTTGATTGTGAATCTGCGATTTTACTACTTACCATACTTTTCCATTCAATGCAGAAGAAAAGTAATATCCTCGAGCAGCTCCATAACTCTTTCAAAAATATGAAGACGGAAACAAGAAGTAAAGAAATATTAGCGAGCATTGCAATACAGTAATAAATCAGAAATATCAGATAATCGTGGAAAAGTTTTGTACTCAACGTCCGATAAGTGGCTGTGTCTGGTCCACTCAAGTATGATAACTTCCCTTGGTTTTTGCTTTCGCTATGTTTATCGAAATGTTCTACTAACAAGCTACACTTTCAAGTACATAAAGTTGAAATAAAATCAAAATTGAAATTAAAGTCGTTTAGCTCATACTTTAAGATCACGTTAACAGTTAACATCCTCGGTTTCATTGATCCTGAGTATGCATGCGAAACATGCAGTTTGTATTTACATTTAATTTTTGATTAAGAGAACCAATGCAACACCGAGAGAGAACCAATATAAATATAAGTTAACAAATCGCGTATAAGTAATTATACGCGATTTGTTAACTTATAAATACAGTATAAAATTTCTTGACTCATGAATTTATTTATAAGTTTTAATCGCTAAAAATCTATATCCGTTATTGTATATTTAAAAATAATCTTTAACCCTTCCCGAAAACAAATTTAACACATCTTATCATATAAGAAGTTATATACTTTCTCAATATTCAAATAAATTTCGTCATTGATTCATGTACACAGGAACCGCTACTGTACATTTTCTTTAGGATCTATATATTGTAGATATTTTCTTTTTATTTCATTTTATGATTATTTTATAACCAGTAGTCGTAAGCCATAAAGACACAGCACTACCAATGCCAACTTTTCTTCTATTCATAGGCAGACTATGAAAAAAATCAGAGCGTAAATGAATTTTCCCTTTTACGACTGTAGACCTAAAAAGAAACCGCAAAAAATGTAGTTTCTACGAATATACGCGCAGCGCCCAAAATCTGCAGTAAAGAACAAATTTCTTGTCACATTCATATTTACGACATTAGGTATTACAAAAGATAAGTACATCACTCATGTTTACGCTTCTTTGTACGTGGATTATGAGACGTGATGCCTTCTTTATTTATTTATGTAATACGAAAAAAGTCTTAGGTGTATAGCCTATCATTTGTTTGCAAATTGTATTGGCGTTTGAATAATTGGGAGCCGCTATGAATGACAGAACGTTGCAGTGGATTTTCTCGAATGTTAGACACGTTTTGTATTATAATAGGTCTTTACCTATGAAATTGCCGTTTTGTATGAAAAAATTTAAACGAATTTTTTTCATGAATTTTTTTATTTGTATTAATCGAAGTAATCACCCATGCAATCAATGCATCTTTGCCATCGCAGTGGCAGTTTATTGATGCCCTTCTTAAAGAAATCAGCTGGACGGGAGGCAACAAATTCTTCAAAGGCATTTTGTACTGCCTCTCGGGTATTGAATTTTTTTCCCGCCAAGAAGTTATCCAAATTCTGGAAAAAGTAGTAGTCTGTAGGCGCAAGGTCTGGTGAGTAGGGCGGATGACGGAGAGCTTCCAACCCCAGTTCTTGCAACTTGGAGACCGTCTGCTGTGCAGTATGAGGTCGCGCGTTGTCGTGCAGGAGCAGCGGAGACGAGCGATTGACCAATGCTGGTTGGAGATGCGCCAGCTTCTCCATCATTGTGCTCAGTTCTTCACAGTACACATCTGCAGTAATGCTCACCCCGTTTGGTAAGAAGCTGTGATGAATCACACCGGCGCTAGACCACCAAACAGTGACCATCACTTTTCTAGGGGTAAGTTTTCGTTTAGGGCATTGTTTAGGTGCTGAACCAGGATCCAACCAACTTGCTGAGCGCTTGCGGTTATCAAACAGAATCCATTTTTCATCGCAGGTAACAATGCGGTTCAAAATTCCTTCATTTGTGTGTCTGTTGAGCAGTGCAAGGCACGTCTCGACGCGTACTTCGCGCTGGCGATCATTGAGTTCGTGGGGCACCCATTTGTCAAGCTTTTTTACCTTGCCAATTTGACGCAAATGGACCAATATTGTTTTGACGCTAACGTCGAAAGCTGCTGCTAATTCAGCCGTAGATTGTGTATCATCAGCTTCCACAACCGCCTTTAATTCGTCATTGTCGACCAAAGTCTTCGGACGACCGCGAGGTTCATTTTTCAGGTCGAAATTTCCAGAACGGAAGCGAGCAAACCAATAACAGGTGGTGCGTTGGTTTGTAGTGTTAGCTCCGTAAACGTCGTTGATGTTGCGTGCCGCTTGTGCCGCGTTGCTGCCACGACGGTACTCATATTCCATAATTACTCGAATTTTTAACGTATCCATGATGACGAAAAAGATTGAAATGCGATGAAAATGTAACACTAATCAATAAAGAAATGACTACTTTTGGAAAAAAGAATCCATGTTTTTAAAATAAAATTAATTTGAAATTAGAATTCTTAGCCAAACAAAAATTATTTTGATTTGAAATGGCCAGTACTGCAGAACGGCAATTTCATAGGTAAAGACCTAATATTATCTTATTAAAATGTTTCATGGTGACATTTATGTGATTAGGCATCATAAACCCTAGAAAATAACGTACTTATTACGAACTGACTAAAATGATTCAAACAATTTCGTTTATGTTTATATTCACAAAATATTCGTCTTATTTTAGGTAAATTTTCTTAGAATAACGAGGTAAAACGTAACGAAGAAAAATAATAAATTGCGTAGAATATATTACACAAATTTGATTACATAAGGCAAGCAAGGTTTAATAAATATACCTTAAATAATAGCCGAACCAGAAACATAGAATAACAATTAAAAAAAAAATATTTAATATAATAAACACAAGTTACTAAAATCTTTTATAAATTATCATTATAATTTATAATAGATTGGGCTAGCTCTTGAGACAGTAAGTAATAAAAATAATAAAAGCTCGGCAACGCGCGATATATGCATTGGGTGTTGTAAGCGTCCATAGGCTATCGGTAACCGCTTACCATTGGGTGCGCCGTAAGTTTGTTTTCTGTCTTAGTGAAATGATAATCAAACTATCCTAGAACCTTTAAGTTATTGCGTAATTTATTGTAAATAAAATGTCATTACTTATTTATTACATTAAGTATATTTTGGTCAATGAATTTTCTCCTTAAACATAACCAAAAATGTATGGAAAATCCAACACGAACGGGGAGACATGCCGCGAGACCGACGGTCTCCGAGGCACGGGAATGTAACACTGCTGCAGTTTTGACTCCGGGTTTTGACTACTGAGATCAATCATTATGCTGGAAAAATACAAGCTGTGCCCTCATCCAAAATTCGCACCCGCGATCTCATTATCTACAGTTCAACGCGCTTCCAACCAGGGAGAGGTATAGTACATAATAAGAAACGGTACTTCCATACCAACTATAAAAACAGCCATAACAAAAAGGTAGAAAGCAGTATTCATATGAATAATAATTATGATTAAAGTGTGATTGAGCGAGGTTTTCCTGCACTTGTAATTCAATTTCACCACTGAGCGAACCTATTTGAGCGCTAATGAGGGAGACCGGAGCTAGTAATTAATCATATCATTTTAGCGTAAACGGTTGCCGTCGCTCCGAGTCGACCGATCGCCTCCGAATAATGGAATAGCACGAAAAAATCTCCAGAACACGACGCCGGATTAAACCAGCTTCGGTAATGACTTGTTTTTTAGGGTTACAAAAGAATGAATACGTCCTCCACAGACGGTGAACGGCGGAAAAAATCTTGTTAATTTTTTAATTCTTGGACGCGACGGAAAGTTAATGGGGGGTAAAACCTCGGATCGAGAAACTCACTTTTAAAAGTACCGAAACGTGATTTAACTGTTCATTTGGCACGCAATTACGTAATGGGAGTTTTATATCGAAATGAGTTCGATAAATCGACGCGTGATATATTTTCGTTATTGTTCCTACTTATGCGGGTTAATATTATTGTCATCTTCCAAATTTAAAGAAAATCATAAAGCAAGATAATAAAAGAAAAAAGAAAACTTTTTTTTCTTTTAGTATCACTTGCCGAAGTTACTAAGGGTAATGTTAATTATTTGCAAAGATTTTACCATAAAACTGCATTAGCGTATGTAATACAGCTTACTATTTATATTTTTAATTATCCCAACTGGTGTTTACCAGTAGGTAAATGATTGTTACACCAATGTTGGTGTAAATAATTGTTAGTGAAATATCAAATTGTAAAAAAATATATTCGTTTATTGTAAGCAATGGAGTCTTGTAATAAAATCTTATGACTGAAAAAAATTCGAGAGAGATACAAGAATTAAATACAATTTTAACAAAAGACAGAATGCACACTTCGTTAAATTTACGTTCCATTTCTTGACGAATGGCAGCCGTGTACCATCGGTCAACAGTCGACGATTTTATTAACGAGCTGATTTTCATAAAGTGTCCGGACGAGGCGACGGGAGGCGCATCGTTTAAATTTCTGAACTCATCCGGTATTCCGTTCGGCTAGCTACGTAATTAGGTACGGGCCCACCTTTACACACGATTTCCCGGCACTTGTTAAAAGTTTTCAATTGCGTTAGGAGGGGTCCTTACACGGAATTTATTCATTATATTCTCACCCCCCGCCCTTATACTTAATAAAAAGCTTCTTTGCTCTTTTTATACCTACTCGTTGCGTTATAGGTAAGTACTTTAAATATTTGCCGCATGGCCTCTCTGATGAGTGATGAATTATACATTTATTTCTGAATTTTTATTACAGTATTAAGATTTTTTTATTTCCATATTTAACTTCTGACAATAGTTGGTCTATTATTAGCTGTGGCCACCCCTGTCAGATCAAAATGTTTGGTTTTTGGTAATAAAAACACTTGTATATATCGGTAAGTAATAGATTATTTAAAAGGAATTGTTTTAAGAACTCTTTATACATATCTAGTCACACTTGATATGTTTAATACTTTTATGATATAAAATTTGCTCTAGTTGTATTTTGACAAGATTTTACTAACTCTTTCAAATACTTCAGGTAAGTATTATATTCTTACAAACTAAACAGAGCTTGTACGATGGAAACCAGATAACTGATATATTATATATTCTACTTTTGTAAATACAAACTTATATAAATAATTACACCCAGACTCAGGCCAAACAGCCATGTTCATGCACACAAATATCTGTCCTGGGTGGGAATCGAACCCATGACTTCCGGCGAGAAAGGCAAGTATCTACCAACCACACCAACCGTCTAGCTGTTCATTGCATGTTGATAAATTGTTCATGATTTTTAGGGTTCCGCTTCAAAACGGTCTTGTGTGTCATGGTGTGAGTCAGTCCGTTTCTCCGTCAGCTACAGCGCTGTATTTCGGCAGCTATAATGCTAGTCATTTTAAATTTAATACAGATTTCAATATTTCTTAGTTTACTTTTTTAGATAAAGTATGGCTATTAATACGAGTGGGGTATCCTTGGGGTACCACATATAAATACACAATCGAAAACAATGGCATGGCAACCTTCAAGAAGCGAGCCTATACCTTTCTCAAAGGCCGGCAACGTCCTTGCAGTACCTCTGGTGTTTCAGAGGGCGGTGGTGATTACTTACCATCAGGTCATCGGCTTGATCGTTCGCCCGTTCTTTGTGCTTCTCATCGATTTTTTGCATAAAGAGACTTTAATAGGGTAATACTAAACCAACCATTTGACAAGAGAGTCAAAGTTTTCGGTACTTGTATTCTAAACCTTGATGAGTGTTTTTAATCACAATATGGTAAAATCTAAACAGATGACTTAATCTTTATCTTTCTTTTTATAAAAGAGCCGAACAACGCCCGTACTAGGGAAATAATCCCGAAGCTGGCCCAGAAATAGAACTAACATTTATGGTATTGTCCTCTGCGGGGACCGAACCCAAAAGACGAGGGGCCGAGGTAGTAACGAGACTTAAGCACTACGCCATATACAACGATCAAACCGGCACCGTCTTGTTTTTAAATATATTTGATTTTTCATATTAAAGTTACGAAAAGAAGAAGACGAATGGAGTAGTAATAGTGTCGCTGGATCTTCTACTAAAAAGTAATCTCATAAGTATTGAATCTACTTTAAATAAATACACTAGACTATGCCGAATCTCAATTTGTTACAAGAAAAAAAAATGAAATGCTATCAATCCAAAAAGTTGGGGCTCAATTTTCTTGTCCAATATAAGTCTTGCGGATGAACGCCGCATATCCAATAAGTTGTACAAGTATGTACAGTCAGACAATATGAACAAGCGATTCTATTGATCTAATTACAAATTAAGTTTTTTTTCTCACGATAATGATTAGGCTTGGACGATTAGCACTTGGTGATCGTCTTGATCACATATATTCTTGCCTAGAAGTTAAACCATTAAATGTCAAACCCGTACATTTTTTACCCGTACATTGAATAATAGAATCGCTTGCCCTCTTGTCTAGGGAATGTTTTATGTCATAGAAATGTTAAACCAGCCATTCAATTGGAATGTTGTCTAAATCACAATGACATAAAAATAAATGTAGATGAACACATTTTGAAGTAAAAAGTTAAACATTTTACAACTAATAGGAAAAGTAAAAACATTAAAAAGCACCGAAATGATTAGTTAAATTTAGTTATCTGCTCCATTGTCTGGGGTGCCGTCTGATTTTATAACAACATCTTACAATCATAGCGCTAACTTTTGATTTTATTAGACTGTATATTTAAAATATTATATTAGATTAGCGGTGTCCCGCGGTTTTACCCGCGTTAAACTTATAAATTATGCCTACGTGTTATTCAGATATATAAGCTACTAGTTGTGCCCAGCTGTTATAACCGCGTTAAACTTTATAAATTATTGCCTATCTGTTAATTCAGAGTGTCAGCTAACTCCATACCAAATTTTATTAAACTCGCTTTGGCCGTTTAGACGTGACGAAATAACAAACATACACACTCACACAGTCACAAACTTTCGCATTTATAATATTAGTGTGATTACTACAAAGTTTCATCAAAATCCGTTCAGTAGTTTTTGCGTGAAAGAGTAACCATCCATTCACCCATGCATCTGTACGTCAGTACTCACAAACTTTAGCATTTATAATATAGAATTTAAGCCTTTGAATCAAGCCTGAAGAACCGGTCAAGTTGATTAAACATAGAAAAAGTTACCGTATTCATTATCATCCCATTAATAAAATAGAATTAACTATATAAATAAATAATAATGTCCCACTAATTAGTTAAATATGTCATTTCGTTAGCCTTGCCTTGCAACTGGCTGGCTAGTTGAAACAGATGGTAGCGCCGCGGCGCCGTATACATATTTACGCTGTTGACTGTACCCATTTATAGCTCTTTATTGTTTGACGACTTGAGTTTGATCAGTTATTTAAATGAGTAAAATACAGTTAAGGATGTCAATTTTCTTGAAATTTACGTGACTGCTCCCCTTACTTGGTGCAGAATATTTAAATCTCTTCACAGCCTTTGATTTTATCTTATTATATGTATATCGAATTTTTATTGACTTCATAAATTAAGATTGTTATTATAGGTGTAATATATGATAATAATCAGTGGCGTATTATGAATTACTATACGTTGACAATCGATTCCGGACCATTAATGACGTCACATGTGCTCATGAAAGCCGATTTAACAATTGATTAAGTCATTTTTAACCTTTATTTATTTGAACGCCATTTAAGAAATCGATGTTCGGCGACTTGGCCGGCAGAGCCCCAGTTGTAACCACTGCATGTTTATAATCAAAGCACTGCCCACACGATAAAGAAAAAACTTACCAAACAAATTACTTCGGAGCAAAAACGGTCCAAGATTCAGCCTTGTCTATAACGCAAAAATGGAGGGTGTGTTAGTAATTTTTCTCTTTTAGCATTCATGGTTGATGTCGGTATAAATTGGATTACGTGTTAACTGTCTACTGGAGCACGTCCCGCTAACGATTTTATGATTTTATTGCGGACCCCCAAATGCGCTGTGATGCCTACGATTATTACGATACAAATTAAGGCGCTGAATTTTCGCCATTTTTGGTCGTAATCGTTTTACTTGGATTTCTATTCATACAACTTGTAACGTAATTAACGCACACCCTCAAACACCCCAATTAGAATATTATGTTTTAATCATAATACATACACTAAATTTTTAATTTAGCATGTATATGCATTGTTATTTACTAAATTAGTTTCTTGCAATAAAGTTTATTTTTATTTATTTTGTATTGAATGATGGAATGAAGCGCAGTTTTATTTGTATGAATACAAATAAAACTGCGCTTTAAAGTCTTATTACTTTGACTTACGGTCCATTTCAATTTGATTTGACTGTACAGGGTTAATATGACAATAATTTCCCTAGTTTTAATTATTATGGAATAAAAAATTACCTATATTAAAAATGATATAAATCGATTCAGTAAACGATTCTGAACAAACTATTTTCAGGATGTGCATATACAACATATAACTTGATTAATCAAGTTATATGTTGTATAGGTACATACATAGATTTACGCCTGTTTCTGAGAGGGGTAGGTAGAGAAAACGGATTTCCATTTGTCACGATCTTTGCACACCTCTTTTGCCTCGTTTACTGTCATTATATTCTTCATAAATTCTATTATTTCTATGTTGCATATAATACGTAGTGAACAAAACGGTCGCGCCTGAATTCAACTAGGGGGTTATTCTGTGTGATACACATTTAAATAAGAGGTTTAATTTATTTTAAAAGAATAGAATACAATTTATTTGTACAATATTGTATACAGGGTGGCCGAGGAGTTGACGTTAAAACGCAAAGTTTAGATACTTTATGATGAGGAGTATCCGAATCGCCCCCATGTATGTTCTACGATTTTGCGTTTTTTTGATACTTTGAAAGTTTATGAGTCCTGAGCTCAAACCCTAATTTTGAACTTTCGAATAAATTCTAAGTCAATTCTGCAGTGATAAGATAAACCATACTTTTTAGGGTGTTAGGTTAAACTATGATTATTAGTTATCACAAAAAAACTGAACTTGAAATCTTCAACAGAACGAGAAAAAAATCAAAACTGATGTTAGGTGACATTAACGAAAAAAACATTAAAAAATTCAATCTCGAAAACTACGCAAAATCGTAGATCATACATGGGGGTGATTCGGGTACTCCTCATCTTAATTTTGCGTTTGAACGGCAACTCCTCGGCACCCTGTATATACGTGCAATAAGTTGTTACACATAATAATAATATCATATATTCTAGCATTACTAGCGTAAAAATATTTACTTATCACTAATTACAGACATTTGTCCTCTATATAATCTTTACTAGAATAATAACATTTTTTAGTAACAATTCAAACAATTTACGCTTAACGAGTATTAGTCGAGGTTTTACATGCAGTCTGGCAGCCTATTATATATGCGAATAGCCATACAGTATTTATTATGGGACGATCTTTGATCAATTATTGATAATAATAATATCCTGGGACATTATTTACACACGGCCATCTGATCCCAAATAAACCAGAGCTACCAGCACTACATGTACATCAGTTATCTGGTTTCCATAGTACAAACTCTGCTTTATTTGGGATCAGATGGCCGTGTGTTGATAATACTTATATTTTGTAAATATATACATAAGTATATAAATAATTAATCCAGACTCAGGACAAACACACATGCTCATGCTCACAAATATCTGTCCCGGATGGGAATCCAACCCACGACGTCCGGCTTGAAAAGCAAGCATTTGCCAACCACGCCAACAAGCAGGGAAACAAGGCAGGACAAGGAACAAGCAATTAATTTTGGGAATCCTACTATATACCTATTTGAGTTGCTATGTGGTGACGGCATAGAATATCATCACCCCATCTCATCCCGTGAAGGGCGCAGAAATCGTCCCGAGGGAATACCTACCAGCACCAGCAGGGTAGCAGCGTTTTTTTTCTGTGAACAACCATCAAACTTGCGATCGCCAACCCGCCTGTCAAGCGTGGCGATTATGGCATATGCCCCCATTCTTTGGGCAGGCTTTTGTCCAGCGGTGGACGTAATTTGGCTGACATGCTGACATGCTAACTGAGAAGCATTTGTTTAATAATCAATACGAAAACATAAAGTATATTCATAAATATATTGACAAGTTTAAAAGAAATAACGTCAAGTATAATTTTGATACAAGACATAAGCATAACCTTCTGTATATCGGACCATTTCGAAGACATACCCTATAAAAAATCCACTTATCTATGTAAGATCTAACAAATTGCCCGGCTTTGTATGGGGAGATAAATTAGTACTTGGCTTCACCATGATAATATACATTTTTTTATATAGTGCATTTCATTATTATAATTATCATAGAGGTCGCTTCATTATTTTGTAAATAAAATTATGCCTATGTTACTCACTGATAATGTAGCCTTTTATCGATGAAAGCATTTTAAAAAGCAGCTTTTGAGTTTATCCATTACAGACCAACAAAGAACATGATTTTTCTTTCTTTAATGTTATATTATTATGTAGTTCAGGTTATTAGATTCGGTTCTAAAACACCAAAGGAATCACGCAACATACAGTCATTTAAATGTGGTTGTATTTTCCTCGAATCTATGTCTTTACCACGGATATTAAATTCTTCAATCGTAATAAATAATGGTTAATTATATTATTACAGTACCACCGTTTCCGTCATTTAGTCAATAGTCATTGTCATAGTTAAAAAATGTTCGTCACAGTCAAGTCCAAGTCATGCCCCAGTAACCTTACTGGAGGCTGGAGACTTTATTAGAGGCTCCTATGGAGTGTTGGATATCACATTTCACGGCAATATGCCACATTTTTTCGTCATTTCATGAATAGTCACTGTCATAGTCAAAAAAGATCGTCACAGTCAAGTCAAAGTCCTACCCCAGTAGTCTTACCGGAGACTTTATTAGAGGCTTCTATGGAGTGTTGGAAATCACAGGCAATTCCTCCACTTGTGTACGTTGTCCATCCAATCTATCCACTATTTATAAAACACTCGATTTTACAACAGTTTTCGGGTTTCTCGGGCATTCAGGTAATCTCGTTTGATATCGAGCTCAGCTTTTCGCTGCTCCTCAAAAACGCATATATGTACATATTTCCCTATTGACAAGCCCGAGCCATTCCGGTCTTTGTGCTGCCAATCTTTCCCACTTAAAAGCTCGATATTGCATTTTTTCATATGCCGCTTCTGAACATCTTTAACTTCATACTCTATGAACGATTGACAAAGTGTCAACTACCCACAAAAACATGGCTATCAGCTGATGCACTTTTTATGAACAGTCTGTATCTTGTATGATTTTTACAAATGGTCCAGTTTCAAGGCATGATTGAGCCTCTAAAATATTTTTATGCCGTATGGAGACAGGCAAATTGAAAAGAGGTTCACATACATAAAGTTTTGAAAAGTTTCAGAAGCACGTGCGAGGGGCGGTAGGCGGTGCGCTCCGCCTTCCTGCAACAAGTGCGCCCCCGCACCCCGCACCCCCCCTTTGGCCTGCGGAGCCGTTGAGGCAATCCCATTTTTATAACTATACATTTCATTTTCATTCAGTACTTTCACAGGACCTTATGTAACCTACGTTTATACAGAGTGAAGGAGACAGTGTAACTTACATCATACATTCGGTACATGTTTCTAAAGTTCTGAACGTCTTAGTTCTGTAAGAGAGTTTCAGCATTTTACAGCCAAAGTAAAGCCTTGGTCGATGATGGTTAGACCTTAAACATTTCTAAATTCATATTAGAAAAAGATAGAATTTCATTATTGTATGCCCGAGTTTGTTTGTAATAGAGAAACTTAAAAATAACTCAATTGATTTTAAAAATTCTTTCACTGAAAGAAAGCAAGTAACATGGGCTATATTTTATTTACTGTTAAGCAGAATTTTTTTTAACAGAAATGTTAAGGAAGTTTCTCAGTATCCGCTAGAAATCTAAAATTTAGCGGTATTTCACCCTTGAGATTCCGAGAACACGTATGTATGTATACGTCAGCCCTGTACCTAACCTCATCCCGGTTGTGTCGCTATTCGTCCCTTAGAATCATGAGAGTGATCTAATGGAAAGTGACCCTGTGTTGGAACACACACGGGCACTATAGTCTCCATTGAATCTGAACGCCGTGTTGGAAATTAATTAACATCCTCGGCTAAGGCAGCCACTATCAATAAAGACATAGCCATAGCCATTTGCGCAATACATATTATTATAGTGCACAAGTGTGTGTGCAAACCTAGGAGCACTAACTAATCCATCATTCTCATCATCCGATTTGACGACGTGCGAAACGACCGGAAAGAGATCAGGTACAGGAACTATTGCTTTACGTGCTCTCCGAGGCACAGGTGTGTAAATACCGCCATCTGTCAGGCTCGGGGGTGGTGCTGGGAACATTTCCTTTTTACAGAAAAATCCCAAAATTGTTTTTGGCTCGACCCGGGATTTGAAACCAATGAGGCAGTTAGGCCAAAATACGACGAGTAGGGCATTGTTATTAGTATTTCTATGTCTCTACATTACTTTTACAATCGACCTATATAGATTTAGCATCAACACCGTGGTTGTCTCAGCTTCAATACCTAAGCCATGATATTTAAAAAATACAAACTAACAAATGGGCTAGCAATCGGCGTAAAGGAAGTGTGCCCTAAATAACACCAAAGTTAAGAGGTCGCCGGTCCCCTAGTATGAATAAATTTGCGCCAAACACCGCCCCGCCTCCGGATTCACTCGATAACCCACGACGCCTATGCTTTATAACCCATGACATCCGAAACTCGATTTATTATCACGCTGTCACGCCAGAAAATATCGGAAAAGTTTACTTGGTCGCGGCCAACAAATCGCTAAGTTTTCACCGAGACCTACTAGCCTATCATTCTGTAGGTGCCAAAAGCCGATGCGCTTCTAAAATATATTTTGTCTTGCTTAGCCGGTCAACCATGGTCCGAAAAAGATCGACGAGATTACTTAACTCTTAATTTTCATTGTTTTTGGACCTCAATTCAAAGAGATATGGTTGAAATTGACGTGGTCTAATAGAGTCCACTACCAGGTTAAGGGTTAAGCGCGCGTTCAGTCTATAGATGACAGCAAAAGTGGTGAAATATAGTGTGTGTTTTGCACATTGATTGGTCTTCTTCAGGTTACTAATTCTGTTGCACCTTGTATGTATTTTTTTAATAAATCATTTTCAATACCAACAGGCAGTGATTAGATATATTTTATTCATATAACTGCTATAAATAACAATTAATTGATATAATAATTAAAACATGTGAACATTATGTATCTGCTACTTTGTTGATTTCATACAATGTAACTAAAATGTTTCCAGCAGGTTGTTGGCGTGTGATTAGAGCTTGCAACTCATTTTTCCTTTATAAAAACATAAAGACGACTTCAACTTTTCATTTAAACCACATTGGTACAAAATATCACCATTCCAAATTACAGTCGCCAGCACATCCAGCTACCCCAATCTGTCAAATTTCTTTTATAGATTTTCAACTTTATCACATAAGCATAAGGTTCACTTTCAATTGGGGAAATTTGACAGATTGGGGTAACTTGATGTGCTCTCTTGATCACTCTTCGACAAACAGTGTAACAGTTTTCTGATTTTAAGCGTTTGCACTAGGCGACCATTCTCTAACACTTCATGATTATGGAAATATTACATATCAGTTACATAATTATGTCACGTGCGGAAGCGGTAGCATTCCTATTACTTGGATTATCTTCATTTTTAAACCTTTTTCCATATTGGAAGCGTTATGAGCTTGAGTTAATGTTCATTTATTTATTTTATTTTATATTTTTAAGATATACATTGCCCATACTAGGGAAATAAATTCCTCTATTGGCAGAAATTTATTTCTCTAGTGCGAGTGGTGATCATAACTTTATGATCACCACTCAGTCACAACACCACAAGTCTAGCTACTTAGCTAGACTTAATGAGTCTAGCTAGGCTTGGCTGGAAGCAGCCCCAATAGAAAAGGGAATTGCAAAGAAGAATTAGTCTTCATATTTGAACAACTAATTGGGATCAAAGTCAGTAATTATCGAAAACCGTGAAGTGCTTATTGCTAGGTGCCCTTACCGCTCCGTAAGCGATCGACTAGGTTAAGCACTTAAGAGCGCGGGTAAGCTACGGATGGGTGACCTCCTATGTGGTTTAATTTACGAGTATCTCCGTGCTTCGGAGAGCATATTAAAATGTCGTACTCGAATGAATTGGCCAACTCTAACAATAGTCTCCATCTATAAAGACCTTCCAAATAACTTTACTAATAACCTATGAACAAAAACATATATATATTAAAGCAAGCTATTCATAAATGTATTATAAAAAGTTCAATTAATGTATAAGTTGAGACAAAACGGCAATTAACGCGTAATGCGAGTATTCTTAGTCTGGTCTTAAAGGTCAACATACTATTAAACGCTTCTACGCCACACAATTAGATACACAGCTTATAGGACTGCATATCTCCCGTACGTACCGTACGCTGGATATTGCTGACAAACTCATAAAACGAAAAGATTAGTAGGGCTGTACGAAGATTAATTTGTACTTTAATAATAGCGCACCACGGCGATCAGTCTTAACGGAGTTTAGCCAATCATGCAGGACATATAATAAGCTAGCGAGTGTGTGTGTGCAAACAGAGGTGGACTCTTCTTCACTTTCATAATCCGATAGAGTGTCTGATTTAGATTTCTGACAACCCTAGGATAGCTATTAAAATGGCAGGGCTGTCTAGCTTGTCCGTTTTAATAACGTTTTCTTAGCTTATTACCTGAATGGGTGCTATGCCTTCCAAAAGAACTACTCTAGTATTTTTTTGTTTAGTTAGTTATCTGTGGTCATAGATTAAAGAACAGGAACATTGAATTGATCTTAAACAAATAGTTTTAAATATTTAAGCTAGTAGCTTTACATAGTCTCAGTAACACCCGACTTCCACACTTCCGGCTGCTACTGCGTGTAGAAGAACCTAATAAGACGTTTTTAGGCTATCCGGGATCTCAACCCAGGACTTCACTATCTACCGTTGAAAACAATACCCGCTGCAGCAACGATGCACTTAAAAATAAATACAAGTTCTTTCAATTAAGGGTGGGAACCGGTTAACAAACTACCCGCAGTGACTGGTCTTTTCTTGTTACTGTTACACCACTAATAAAGTGGAGTAATAATTACGGAAATAATGCGAAACTCTTTACCGGTTAATTTAACTTAGATATTTTAATTGCGGGCGTTACTAACAAATCGGCGAAAAGCGAGACGAAAGGATTCTCATTTATAGGAGATATACTGTATACCGATGCAGCAAACGTCAAACTAACAAAAAAAAACTAGGGAACATTGAAAATTAGCCCAGTTTCTGTAAGTGTACTCATGTCAAAAACCGAAATTCGCTCCTAAAAATAATGGGAAACTCTTTACCGGTTAATTTAACTTAGATATTTTATTTTCGGGCGTTACTAATAAATCGGCGAAAAGCGAGACGAAAGGATTCTCATTTATAGGAGATATACTGTATACCGATGCAGCAAACGTCAAACTAACAAAAAAACTAGGGAACATTGAAAATTAGCCCAGTTTCTGTCAGTGTACTCATGTCAAAAACCGAAATTCGCTCCTAAAAAGAACCTTCATGATGGCTAAAAGGTTGTTCAAGAAACACGCAGTCAAAATCATCCACTTGGGAGATACTATGCCACACACACTTAAAGCATTGGATAGGCTGAATGTGAGGTAATAATTTTTTTCTTTTTGCACCAAATCGACAAAAAAATCACGAATTAAAAATGTATAAACTAGAAAAGTTATGCAATTATTGATAAGTTAGGATCTTTCTGAACCTAATTAATTAAGTCACAATTTACGAAATTGTAGCCAGAACCATTAGATCAAATAAAATCACAACTTTTCTATTGTTTATATTTTGAGTTATAATTTTCGATTTATTGTTAAAAAAATGTGTATTGCACATATTTAGCCCATCTAATGCACTTAAGCTATGTAAATCCCAAATGGATGAATTGTGTACATGTTTCTTGAAATAAGTATGCGTTTTTATTTTTGGTGCGTATTTCAGTTTTTGACAATAGTATATTAGAAGGCCAAGGTTAATTCTCAATGCGCCTTAAACCATTTCATTTCTATCAGATCTTGTTCAATAACAGAAGAACGAATAACCTTGTTTTGTATGCCAATTAGCCACATCACCATATGAAGAACGCATTTCTGAGCATCTGAGCAATGAGTCACATGAAGAGAAAGACTGCTACATCGCTGAACATGCGACAGCTTTATAGTAGTCTTATGGCGCTCTAACGGTTTCTGAGATTGTAACCGTTTTGCTTCAATTTCTATAATATGCCACAATGAGATGAGCTTAGATTTTAATCCTGTAGTAAGAAAAGACAACCTAAAAGTTTCTTTTGTTATTTTTGTGGAGAATTCTTATTCAGCACAATATGCTAAATGTCTGATGAAAGGTTCCATCATTGAAAATCAATCTTTTGATAAAATCGTTCTGATAGATCAGCGATATTTTTAAGAATTTAAATTTACTCATATAACATACACTTAACTAATGTAATAAGTTTAGGATCTAGTTAGGTTCTCTTAAATTTGGAAAATAATCAAAATATTTAAAAATATGAAGAAAAGAATGAATAAAGGTAATCTGGAAAAATTAAACGACTTGTAAATAAAATAAGTTTTAAAGTTGAGATAGTTAATAGTAATGTCCTCCTAGCCGAATTTCGGCCACGGCGGCCAGTCGCAATAGAGATTATCCATCTGCGCGGGACATATTATAGTGCACGAGTGTGTGCGCAAACACGGGAGCACTTTCTATTCCATCACTCTCATGATTGGGACGCCTAGCGACAAGATCGGAGGTCATGTACAGGACCGACCGTTTTGCGTGCTCTCCGAGGCACGGGGGTATAATACCGCCAACTCCCAGACTTCAGGGTGATGCTGAGAATTTTTTCTTTTTACAGAAAAGTCCCAAAATCACTTTTGGCCCGACCCGGGATTTGAACCCAGGACCTCGTTCTGTGCCGGTGAACACGCTACCGCTAGACCTACGATGCAGTCATATTTATATATATATATACAATTTATAACTCACACACTCTTACTTCTATTTCCGCACTAAGCGCACAATAAATATTAAAACAAAAATAAATAAAGCGGCCAAAAAATTCATATTTTTATACCTTTTAAAAAAGTAAGAAATAAAAATATGTCCCTTATCTCTGGTACACTCATCCTTTACAACCAGAACAATTTTTGTGTGCATTGGAGTGCGTTCCTGGATAGTTTATGTTTAAAATTGGTCGCGCTATAATCTTTTTAAATTTTCTGGGCAGGACAACCGAACGTCTGCCGGGACATCTTCTGTAATAAGCTTAAAAATAACAAATAGTAGTAATAAAGTAACTAGGCGTATTCTTTGTACTTTTAAGTGTTATAGGCTTATTTTATTTCGGGATCCGTATGCCAATTATCCACATCACATATTAAGAACGCATTTATTCTGAGGAATGAGTCACATGGAGAGAAAGTCCGTTACATCGCTGAATATGCGACAGATTTATAGTGGTTTCATAGAGACGCTCTAAAAGTTTCTCAAGATATCGATAAATAAAGGAGTATAAATAATTAAGGAATTGAAAAGATGAAAACATAAATACCTAAAGTGTCCCTCGTAATATTTAATTTTAAGTGTCACTGGCTCTTGTCTTTGTTTTTGTAATTATGACCTTCGGATTTTAATTTGAATGCGATCTTTTTGGCCTGACATTTAAGATGATTAAATAAGCGGTCTGCACCTAGCGTGTGAATGAAACATTATTAATATATATTTGTCATTATGTGAACTAGTAACTCAATCTTTTTATTAGTACCTAGTGCGGGTTTTTATTTACAATTTAAATGTAGCCTAATAAATTAGTACCTATTGTATTGAAATAATAAATCAATTATGTCCGTGGAGTTTAAATTCGTGTATATGAAACATTGACGCACTTGGACATTTTGCATGTTAATAATTATGAGTATGTCATATTGGCATGTATATGACGCAGTTTCGATTTTCTGTGACTTCGTTGTGCGTCAAACTGATGTAGCGGAAACAAAACTTTAGTATTACTAAGGTACTAAGGTATTAACAATTTGTTTGTTTTAGTCGATAATACAACTTTTATCATAATTTATTTCAAAAGTGGGTGTTTTTGTTATTGTTATTATATAATATTTGCCCTCGAGATACAGCTCGCTAACAGATAGACAGAAAGATATATAGACGAACGGACGGAAAACCAGACGAACGGATGTTATTCTTTGAGATTTCAGGTATCTCACCAAAAAATTTGGTATGAATAGGCATGGGTCTACTTGCTTCACATTTACTTCACATGATACGTGTTTTTCACAAAAGCTATCATAATAACTGTGTACATATTAATAATACTGGCTGTATTTGCCTATAATTTATTTGGGGATAAATGTTATTACATATTCACGGTTTAAAATTGTTATTAAATCACATTATCGTAATGTAATAACAATTCTGTACATATTCTATCATACGGCATTTAGAAGTGAATTTTTATTTCAGTGTTGTTCGCGTTAGTAAACTTATTAAACATTTTAAAATCGTCTTTAGTTTTTCCATGTTATAAGATTACCATGATTTGAAATGAAATAATAACATTTATTTAGCTCTTGGGTGAAGCTCACAATTCAGCAATAAAGTCATGAAATATTAAAGAAACAAGTTTTTTACTTAGTTCGTACGGTTTCTTCTACCACGTTAAATTTGGAGGGATTTTTTTTAACTACTAGTAAATTACTATATTGGAAACACCGACCATTTGGCGAAGCCAGAAGGCTCTCCACCAGAAGTTTAATCATAGCAATAAATTCTAGAGCGAAAACCTCTTAGGTATGTGGTTCGGACCACAGGTCAGAGGGCCGCTAAAGTAAAAAGACGGAATTCTAAAAAGAGGCACGGGATGACAGATCTAGTTACCATCCTGAATTAATATGTAAGTAGCTTGTTTTAAAATAATGCATTACTAGGCATTATTTTTTTAAAACAAACTACATATTACATTAAGTAATATAAATTAAAGACACCACGCAATCCAGTACAATTCTCGAACAGTGCAATATGAAATATAATCTCGAAATCAATGTTATCTTTCATCGATAAGGGAAAGTACAACACCACGAGTCGTCACCTGCGCGGTGCGGGGTGGGAGGCGCCGCAGACTTGGCGTCGCTATGTCGGGCAGGTTACGATTTACACTCCACCAACTCAGCAGAAACTCTGCCCGGTCGAGAAATGCTGATAATCCACATCCACAGACGCTTCGCGAGAATTAGATCGAGATTACTATGATACCGCTGCTCCTGAGACATTTTTATTGCTCGTACACATTTAATTAGGATGTAAATCGGTTGTTCGCGAATGTGCGTATACTACGCTTGTGGTTTATGGTGATGAATCAGATTTATGTTGAATGTAACCTCACAGATTCACGTATCTACATATCGATGCATTCGTAATCCGGAATAACTAGATATGTACAAGTACGTACATTTGGAATGAAATAAAATTTCATATTCTGTCCTTCACTTGTCGTGATATAGGTATCTATTTAGTTGTACCTACTGATAATCGATTGACTTGTAGTGGTCGTGATCTTTGATTGACTTTAATCAATCCGTTCATTGATTCAAGATATTATAGAGGTAGTGTATTGAAATCTTTATTAGGGCCTGTCAATTTTCATTCACGGCATGCCGAATAAGTACGATAGTACTTTTATTGTGAATATCTGCCCAATAATTTCATTTTAGTACTAAGTACTAGTAGCTTATTAAATCGATGTTATGTTATGATAATGTACGTAGCGTAGGCAGGCCTCCTAGAAGATGGACCGATGATCTTGTGCGGGTTGCTGGAAGGCGCTGGATGCGAATAGCGCAAGACCGGCAATTGTGGTGTTCTTGGTGGGAGGCCTTTGTCCAGCAGTGGACGTCTTTCGGCTGATATGATGATAACGTAGTTGAATGCATATTAGGAATTATTTTACTTGTATTTTTTATCATGTAGTATGTAGCAAGAGTACATTTAATTCACGTAACTGTTTCCTTTCTCCTTATCCTAGGAAGGTTGTCTGCAGGTGATCACATTTTAGTGATAAGGTGCCAATTTTATTGATCTCTGTAATATACATTGTCCTTGTAGTGTTTAATTCTTTGGTGTACAATAAAGAGTTTAACAATAATAATAACAAGTTACTGGACGACCGAGGTACGCTATTTATAACGAGTTTAGTTTAAGAGATGAACTTGCTAAATACCTTATTCTGTAAATGTATCGATACAGAACTGTTTATAAGATCCCACTTCTTCTATTGATATATAGAATGAGCTAACATGACACAATCTTAACGAATACTAGACTTTCATAGAGGATTCTCAACAAAATTTCTAGTCTTCTATTAATTTGATGGGCTGGTATCTAAGACGACCGGAGCGAGTATGTGCTCTCTTAGGGCAGGAGTAGGCCGCTTACTCCATTCCTCCAGCCGCATCACTGCTATGCTGCTGTTTTTGTGACTAACAAATTCCAATAACACTTAAACTTTAAACTTAACTTTATAGCCCAGACATCATACCTCATTCCTAAGGTTTAATATATTATCAATAAACCGATAAGGCTACCACTGCTTCACCAGAGTAGGTATAGAGGCGAGTAAATAAATTAATAAAACAAAATCGGGTTTTATGCACATATACTTCAGAAAAGCGCTCGTAAATGGCCAGAATATGATTTGTAGTATTACAAATTAACTATGTATTAATTCTGGGTACTATTTGATTGTGCTGCTGAATGTTTTTTAGGAGATTCTGAGAATGTAATTTTCTTTATTAAATCTTTCTAATTTTTGTTACAGATTGGAAAACCATCGGCATAAAGTGATGCTACACTTCCCTGATCCCACTTCGCTCCAACTGAAACTTCGCAGTACCTTACAGGTGCTCTAGTGTCGAAAACCGGAATTAAACAATTCATCACAATTTGAAGCGAAACTAACAAACCAGTTAAATCATGGAGACTGAAAATAAGTGTTCTAAAAAGTTTTTGGCAAAAAAATTGACGATCAACAGTGACATTTTTACGTGATATTTTAGACGTTGAAATTTTATTTATAAGGTAAATGTGACCTCGCGTTATCCATGTGTAGTTTCAATTAACATCGACATTACAATATATGGAGTCAAGTAGCGGCGTGGGGCGGTATAACACGAGCCCCTCGAACTATCAAGTTAATGTTTAGTACGTATATTAAGTTTACACAACATCTCAATGTGAGGAGGCACATTCGACTGAAAAATTAAATATTTCCGAATGAATTGTACCAAGAGATGTTTGACATGAATCTATGCTTATGTAGAAGTAATCGTAATGAGTTATTTAGTTTACCCGCAAAATTTTATTTAGTTAAATTTGCACAAAATGTAATTTAATCCGTGGGCCAATATTCTGTACAGAAAATTATGTATATACACATATGTGAAATGAAATGTTTGTTCAATGTACAATTTGGTGAAATCGTTCAATATGTCAAGGTATTGGCAAAGGTTTTGCTGAGTTAGTCTATGGTGGCTATACTGTTGAAACTCATTGCCTCCTATATCTACACATTGTTTTATATACAACGTGTAACAAAATAAATATACGATACACAGGGAGATTAATTTTTCTATGAAACTGTACAACATTAAGAGCAAACCTTTCTCATGTAAACATGCCGAGCAGTTGACAGATTTCGCTGCGAATAAGCAAATATTTTTTTTGTAATTCGCTTCTGATGTTTAACAAAGATTAGAACGATTAAGCTTATTAAGTACTTCAGACTATTTATGTACAGATTGTATATTGAAAAATACATGGAATGTAGTTATGTCAATAGGAATGCGATCATCAATGTTATGTTGTCAATAATGCCATACTGTATATAGATATTATATTTTTAGTTACATTTACATATACATCATGCCATGTTTTAACCAAATACAGTTCTTATTATTGCTCAACATCTGTCGCCAAATTCGTAACGGGCTAAACTTGTTAGTCGAATTCAGTGTCGTTTTTTATTAGTAGGATTACCAAATCATAGATAAGATAAATGTGAAAAAGGAAAGAAATAAAATTAATCTAATATATTTTCAAGATAATCGACGAGGTATTTTCTTGATTTGGTAAATCTACAGTGGAGATACCTACGACAACACAAGCATGCCTTCTGGCATGACTCAAGAAAGAATGTGAAGAAAATATGCTCATTTACAAACACCCATACTTGAGGTTGAAATTGGCGTTCACAAAACGCACAAATAAAACCCGTCATAGTCAAATATCTAGTCCCAGATATTATTTTTTCAGTAAGCTATTTCTTCAAATATGTAAGCAGGTTTTTACTCATAGTTAAGAAGTTTGGGGATAGACCACGTGCATTCTACAAAGTTTGCGCAGTCCACCTTGCGTTGTTCGCCTTCAGGCTAGAATCAATTTCTTGTAGCAACCAAATCGAATATTCTATGTAATGTTCATGGCTTTGAATCACACACACATGTTAAACAAATTATTATATCTCACAACCAATTTCCCTCACCGACCCGTAAGTGATCGGCGAGGGTAAACCCGTAAAAGTGGTTTAAGTTCGGAGTGCATTGGAGCGTACGTTAAGCTGTCGGTCCCGGTTGTAGTCGTTAGACAATAGTCGATAAGTCATCGTGTCAGAGGCTTGAATAACTCTGACACAAGAGTAATCTCTGCCCAAACGATAAAATAAAGTAATGGGCATCGTGTTGCCGTCAATATTCGATCATAAGTTATTCTCTTGCAAAATTAAACATGCACCAACTTTGTAGACTGTAACACTCAATGAAGTAAAAATGAGTTCATTCTGTAAATTACCTCAGTGGACTGTTTGTGATAGATTTAGCCAATAAGTGTTCAATTTTAGTATCGCATAAGTCAATTCTTGTACTTTTTGGCGTCCATTTTATATATATTTTAACGACAATATTGGTTCTTTCATAGTTATTCGACATTTTTGTTTACGCATGCCATTTATCCAAACATTCACTGCTTTTATACTATGTTATGTATATTTGCAGCTGACATTGGTGCTATAGATAATATTTTTAATAGCGCATTTTGAAACGGATTTTTTGGGTTATATCTACAATGAATATACATTGTGAAAATGACGTACAAATTGTGAAAATTTTGGATATTTAAATAATAAAGTGTTGCGCATATATTTATTGGTATATATAGCGATAAATTCAAGATAGAACGGCGAACGTGAGCATACATTATAATTTCTATAAATATTTAGATAGGTATTTGATGTTTAAATTTAATTTTGAGGTGACTGAAAGTCAGCCGTGAAGTCGTAGATGTTCAACATCGACCCTACCTAGGTGATGGATTTCTGATAGTAACCATTTGCCAAATATAAATACGTAAAATCCAATAACAAATCGATTATTGTAAGTGTAATCTGAATTAAATTGTTAGTTTGTAATATGAGTGTTTTAGACGAATGATTAGTCTCTACGGAGTATCTCATGAAGTAGTTAGGTCGTTAGCTAATATTATCTCCTGGTTGTTAAAATGTAATTATTATGAATATACAATGTGACGAGACGTAGGTATTTATGTCAATCTATGTGGTCAATTAAATATGGACCGAATTAAAGTCTGTTCCATTAAGGCCTAGCGTTAATGTGAATGAGTGGAATGTAGATTGGTGTTGTGCTTTTAGTCCTGGTTTGCTGGATTAATTGCTTCATATAGTGATGTCGATTTGCAAATTACGTGGAAGCTAGTACAGCCTCGAAATGCTTAGTCACGTCATGTTAAACGCTAAAGAGTTTAAACAATTAATGTTGTGGAGGAATTTTGAATGAAATTGATTTGATTTGTAACATGACTCTTACACACAGATGAAATTAAGCAATATATCGTATTCTCAGTTACGATGCCATGCAATGCTCATGTAGGTAAGAAGACGCGCGTATTGTACCCGCGACATTTACCTACATGAACAAATATCATTACTATTTTTAGGACCAAAATACGGATCTGTGAATTGAAGAACTTTTACCTGATGTTATCCTTTATCTGGGGATTAAAGTTCCATGTTATAGCAATTAAATAACAACGATTAAATGCACACTAGAAATGTTAATATGGGTTGCTTATTTACTACACTGTACAATTTATGTAGAAACAAGTTGGCAGTACGACCTCTTTAAGCAGTAAATGTATGATTACTTCGTGGATAGTGTCGTTAATGTGTGGTTAGATGTCAATAGCTTAAAAACAATTTGATCTAGGTAGATTGAATTGACAAATAATGCAATGCGTAAACGCATGAGCGCATGCAACCGCCCATTTGTTTATGCCTATGGGAATTGTCATTAGTTCGTAATAGATAATATATTTTAATATTAGATCATGATTATGCATTATCGGCAATCATGTACATATTTATAGGAGATGGGTAAACGTCCCTATGCAGAGTTACTTCTGTGTAAATTATTTTGTACAATGTTTAAAAATTTCTATGTTTGCATCATTATTTTTATGGCGTAACTTTTACTAGGTATATTAATTTTGTTGAATTTTTTTTTCAGTTGCTTACTATTATTATAATTAATGTACGACAAAAATGTGAAATCTAGAGGAATTAGAATGAAATTATGTGTTTCAATGTAAATATATAGACAAAACATGTATGTAGAAGTACATAAATCTTATTTATGTATTAAATTTGATATTGTTTTCAAAATTTAACTGGTTGTTTTAATTTACCCCTGTACATCCACAATATTTAACGATACGAATGTAATATGTATGCCCATACAAAACGATACCACTTTTAACATACAATATTACAGGTCACTCTAATCATAGCTAAAGTAAAGTTGTCAATATTGTAAAGGACTAATAAATTCTTACAGGAGTGCTAGCCTCTCTTTACATAAGGAATTAGGAAAAAGAGAGAGAGAGAGTTGTGAGAGCAAAATATGTTACGTCGTAGTCGAATAGCAAGTAGTACGACAACCATTTCTTTTTTGAAACAAGGCGCAGACGGGCATATAGTTTCCTGTATCGTAGGGAAGTTAATAAAAATTTAAATAACGGACTGAACCAAACTCTGCCTGAGAAAAACCATTAATGGGCCGTACAAATATTTGTTATGTGCGGGGAACGAACCCGAAACACGAGTGCGCCTAAGTAGCAGCGATGGAGCCTACCTTAACCACTGCGCCACACGTGCAGACTTTGGGAAATAAATAAATAAAAGACAACGCGCGCGTTAGGGAATCTAATCCCCGTGTCGCGGGGTACTTTACAAACATATAAAAGACGGACTCAAATTACATCCAGACTCAGAACAACTATTATGGGTCACACAAATAGTTGTCCGGCGCGGGACTCAAACCCGCGACAAGAAGTGACGAGCCGTCTTAACCGCTGCGCCACACGTGCATTGACACAGTTTTAACAATAATATAGGTACAATTACGTCTTTACTATAATAAGAACTTTTAGCGATATGCTACGTGATGTTGTTACTGTATTTAACATTTAACCTTAACTTTGAACGATATGCTACGCCGTAGCATATCATGTCTTTACTGGGACCTTTTCTTTGAACGATATGCTATTTCGTAGCATGGCATGTCCTCCGTTTAATTCCATGTGTTACGACGTAGCATGTTAAATACCAGTTGTTACAGTAGTAACCTTCATTATGACATGTTACGTTGTAGAGGCTGTAGCATAACGTCAACAAAGTCACATTAATTTTAATGGTACATTTAAAATTGTAGCCACTAATGACTACATTACCAAGTAATGTGTTCATTGAACGGTTTGTAGACTACTATGACTGATGTCGAGATTTCAGATATTTGAAATGTTTAAGAGGTAAATAATTAAAACGCCTCGGTCTAGGGTGGCCACCCAGGAGCAGAAGAACTGGAGAAGTCCCCAAATTTTTATTTGCTTTTATTCCACATTTTATTAACTATTTTCAGTGAAATAATAACAAACTTTCGAGTAACGTTATTCTGTTTTCAGCTTAAATACTTAAATAAAGCAATTTACTGCTTTTTACTAAAAAAACTTTTGGAATATACTACCTCTTTAGTTTAGCGGTAGCGAGTTCAACCGCTGATATTGTAGTCCTGGGTTCAAATTCTGATTATCAGCCTCGAGTCTGGATGTTAGCGGTGTTAGGTACACCCCCCTACCCCAGAGGGCACGTAAAGCAGTCGATCCTGTACTTGAGCAAGTGACTAATCATGAGTGGGAGGGCAATAGAAAGTGTTTCTGTGTGTGGGCACATACCTACGTGTGCATAATGAGCCGCCAAGAATATGGAGATTTATTAGCGATTGGTAGCCGTCAATCGAAAACCACTGGCGGTTATCTATGTTGAAAACAGGTAAAAACAGATGAGTTTTTTTTATGAGGCTGGGGAGGTACCTTCAAATGCACCCGATGGGAGAGAGCTGCGAACGCGGGTATGCTGTTCCGGTGGCTGCCTTTTTGCGCTGAGACCCAGATGGTCGGGAGACGTACCCTGGGAGGGCTCTGGATTGCCCTCCCTTATTACTGACTCCCGCCAGTCCGGCACAGCAACTGCGCCACAAACAGGAGCTACTCTTCGCGGAGCTGCTTGCACGTGGTGGCAGTAGAGGACCTTCTCATACTGCCACCACAGGCAGGGGAGTTGGGCTATAGGCTAACGCCGCCGCCCCGACACCCCCTCCGTCTGTGAGTGGGATCGGCTCGTTCCCGATATATTCAAAGGCAAAAATAATTTATTCCGGAGAAATTGTACATTTATGTGAAATCGTCATTTTTTTTTCACCCTACCGTGCAGTGCATGACGTGGCAGCTACTGAGAAACACTGTCAGAAAACTCAGTAGGAATCCTTTTTTAAAATGAAATATACTTAAGATTAATTACAATCATGTGTGTTGACTCAGAACAACTCAATCCCAAGCACTTTTGTCACTTAAATAATCAGAAATTTTGTAATATGCCCTGCTACACAATTTGGCTTTAATAATTCTTTTAAACTTATTCGTAGACAATTCTCTAATATCATTGGGAAGTTTGTTATAGAATATAGATGAGCTAACAACATAAGTGTAAAGTAAATTGGCTACATTGCACGACCTACAGCGTGGAAGGCAAGCATTTACCAACCACGCCAACTCGCCTCAATAGAAGAAGTATCCAGTATTTCTTCACGCGAGTAACCAGATTGCTGGTTAAGGAAATAATAACGTTATTGTTACCATTAGGACGTCTACTACTCGACCGGGGTGCGACGCTCATCTTTGCCGCCCGCGCTGAACGAAAATAGCTTCAAACTACTCTGTCAAGAAAGTACCCGGAAAGGATCAATAATATACAAAATATTTGTTATTCATCCACATTTATTTTATCACCTTCAAAGTATGCTCCTTCAGAAACGATACACTTACGCCAACGAATAATCCATTCATCAAAACATTTTTTAAACGCTGCTTTCGGAATTGAGTTCAGTTCTCGCCGCGAATTCTCCTTTATGTCTTCTACCGATTGAAAACGGGTACCACGAAGTGGTGATTTGAGTTTAGGAAAAAGAAAGAAGTCAGCTGGAGCCATATCTGGTGAATATGGTGGTTGCTGGATGGTATTTGTTAAGTGTTTGGTCAAAAATTCGTTCACAATGATGGCCTTGTGCGAAGGCGCATTATCGTGGTGCAAAATCCAAGAATTTTCTTTCCACAAATCTGGCCATTTTCGTCGAATTTGCTCTCTTACACGCCGCATAACGGTCAAATAATATTCTTTATTTACCGTTCGACCTTCCGGTAAGAATTCAGGGTGCACAACACCGCGATAGTCAAAGAAAACAGTCAACATGACTTTGACTTTTGATCGACTTTGGCGTGGTTTTTTCGGTTTCGGTTCAGTTGGAAGGCGCCACTCCGAAGCTTGTTGACTAGTTTGCATGTCAAACTCGTAAACCCACGTCTCGTCACCAGTATCAATGCGTTTCATGAATGTTGGGTCGGAATTGACTCGTTCTACTATGTCCTCAGCGACTCTGCGATTGAGTTTTTGGAGAAAATTCTGATCTTTTGGGACAAGCCGAGCGGCAACATGTTTCATACCCAAATGATTAGTTAAAATGGTACGAATCGACTCGAGGGATACAGAAAGTTCGGCGGCTATCTCTCTCAGAGTTGAATCAGGATTTTCAGTCACTATTTCCTTCACTTTTGCGATGTTAACTTCAGGTGCAGACTGACGTTGATGGCCTATCAGAGCGAGGCAAGTCTTTCATCACATCTCGACCGCTTTTGAACGCTTTGAACCACTCATAAGCACGAGTTTTTGATAAAGTCGATTCACTGTAAGCCTTCTGTAACATTTTCAGTCACTCCGAACACGAAATTCCATTAGCGATGCAAAATTTAAGACAAACTCTTTGTTCGATATTTTTGTCCATTATGAAATTCTCAATACACACTATATATGATATTACTAAAACCAGCACTGTATTTAATATAAATAACAGATGCAACTCAAACTCCGCGCCAAATTGGAAAACAGTTGTGTCAATCTAACAACAACAAAAAAAAAATGAATTTGGAACCATAAACAAATCATCCATTCCCGATACTTTTTTGACTGAATGTATATGATCAAGTCGCGCTTGCACCGCTGTCTCCCCCCGCCACTATCGTCCAGTGTGTGATCTTACTGTTATTGGTGAACATAAACTCTCAGCCAACATATATAAACTACACTAAAAATTAGGAAACGTAAGAAAGCCAAGTGTAATAAAAAAAATTCAGCACCACAGTAAAGTGTACGGCCGATATACCGCTTACCCGCAACATAGCACATTAGTTTCTCAAGGGACATTTTTATTGTAAAACTTCGGGAATACTTAACGCTTTCTAACGGAGATTTTTTTATTACAAGTTGGTGAAGTTTTTATTATACCAAGAGCTATTTCTAAAGATTTTTATGTCTGTTTTAGCAGTATCAAAGTCATCAGTTTATAATAAAGTTGGTGTATAAAATAAAGTTATGATGGCACAATTGTAATCCCGTGAAACAGTCCAAGTTTGTATATCACAGTTATAGTTATAGAGCGCTGTAATCTTACAACGTAATTTTATAAAATATGATCGATAAATTTTACTACTCTTAAAGCTGTTGTTATCAATTTCAACTTACACAGCAATACCTTACGTAGGTATACACATGACGCCAAGCCATGTTACTTTAATTTGACATTGACAGTCATGCTCCCCTAGAAAACTTCCTTCATATGTTGGTCTAAGCGGAGCTTGATCAATGGAAACCAGATAACTGATATATTGGAATCGGACTCGTGAAAGGTTTTGAGACTTCTGTACCAAAAGTTTTTAAGAGGGCATGATAGAGCTACGGCCTACAACTGCGTGTATGTACTAAACAATATGGATAGAAACACATCACATCTCTAAATTAGATAATTTTATGAAAAAAAAAAATCTAAGAACAAGTCATAACGCAATAAAAATATTGAGGTCCTGCAAATTGTCCCAAACTAGCTGGATTTAATAAATTGGCCTTCGAATGAAAATCAAACAACTCCTAATGAATAAATTCCTGTTATTGTTGTAATAATTATTTATACTTATAGCGTAGTTATAAAGTTTTTTTCACAAAACTAAAATTTTACGGATCTTGTAAGCAGTTATTCTTTCTAACGATATCAAATATGTAGTTGTAAAAGCTTCAATGAACAAAAAAGTTTGTATATGTAACGAGCAACTAATAATGCGCCGTAGAAAAATAAAACGACATGTCATTTTTATTATGTTCTGTCAAGTTATCAAGTCGACACTCTCTGAACGCAAACGTAATAATGAGAGCCAGAATTTTAAGTCTGCGGACCGCAATAACGACTGTGGTCAGCCGAAGGCAATATGGAAAACCACGTAAGTTTCATCATCATTACAGCTTAAATAAGTCCACTGCTGGACAAGCCTCCCTCAAGAATCATCTTGAGGGGATATGCCATAATCACCACGCTTGGCAGGCGGGTTGGCGATCGCAGTATGATGGTCGTAGTACTCAGAAGGAAGCTGCTTCCCGTCCTCTGGTAGATATTCCCTCGGGTCGACTTCTACGCCCCCCACGGGATGAGATGGGGTGATGATATTCTGATTCTGATATTTGTCGCCGTCACCACACAGCAGACGTCACGTAAGTTTGACTACACAGAATTTTACACCATTTTAAAAGTACGAAATTAATCACTACGCTTTAATTTTGTACTTTTAAAAGCTTATTGATGAATGAATAGTCATATAGCTGTAGCGTAGCTGTAGTCAAATAACTTACTATTATTATACTACTATATCGACAAATAAACATACGGTCCACCTAATCGCCGTTTGCTGTTATACTTGGCAACAGTCGCGTGTTGCGGATTCTTCCTTTTCCTCCATGAGCCTTGGCAACCTTAGTCACACTAAGGGAATATCATATCAGCTAAAAGACATCTACTGCAGGAAAAAGGCGGGAGGCTCTCCCCAATGGTCGCATCCAGCGGCTTCCCTTACAAGATCATAAGTCCACCTTGTAGATGGCCTACCCACTTTAGTGTGAATGAACGTTATGCTCTCACTTATCTCGCTCGTGCCTGTGCGTGATTAAGGTCGCCAGATCGCCAATGGAAATAGTGGTATTGGCAGCTGAGAGAAGGGTTGAAGTTGCCAGGTCTGTATTGCATTGACCACGAAATCGATGGTAAGCAAAGATGTGGTCCATAGTAGACTCAACATCTCGTAAGCCTCCTATGATTTAAAATGTAGAGATATAGTACCTATGTAAAGAAATATCACAACAGGAAGAAGTCTACAGCTTGGTAAAGGGTATAAAAAAAGGAACCTGCTGGTGGGGCAAGTCAACGTGAAACTGATTAAAACCCTCCCGGCGCCTGGTGTTCCATCAGAAGAAGTAGGTTGGATATCTATTTAGTTTATAGCAGCTTTGTGTAATGAGAGTTTTTAATTTCTATTGTTCCTCACACAGCTCGTTGCGATGCCCACATGAATGAGCTGCCGGTGCCATGTGGACCTTGGGATCCTTGGTACAACGATAAGCAGAGCTACTATAACAAGGTCCTGGTTTTTGGTGCTCTCTGGTGAGAAGCTTTAGTTCTCAAAAGCTTAAACTCATACGTCGAGACTTAGGTACACTGAATATGTTCAGTAAAGTTCCCTCCCGACCCGACGCGACGGGAACCAAAGGGATCTATTTTAAAAGCGGCCGGATTATTTTTAACAATATTACCTATACATATACTGAAGGCAATTTAAGGATATAATGATTGCGAAAATAAGGTTGATATGAATCTTCTTGCATCATTCCAACTTCGATCTTAGACATCTTTTGGCGCCACAAATAATTAGGTAGGTACATCCTGCTTGCCGGTGGAGTTGCCCCAGGACATGACGCCATATATGAGAATTTAAGCAATAAGCAACCCATGAGCTTCGAGACACAGCTGTGCAGGTTATTGGAAATTTTGATCCTCGAATATGCGTCTTCAGTCTGGAATTCAGTTATATACAGAGATCGTATTGAGCGGTCACCTGGTAATGATCAGGTCATAAATTTTATCTTATATTAAAATTGAATCAAGAACAGCGTTACTTAACTGCCAGATACCTACTTTAAATCTATAAAGGTTTAGTGAGGTTTCAAAGCAATTTTAATAATATCTTGGCACATTATTCACACACGTCTACGTGATCCCAAACTAAGCAGAGCTTGTATATCTACTATGGAAACCAGATAACTGATATAGGTATTGCATAGGTACCTATACCTACTACTTTTCTTTTGTTATTACATATATATAATTACACGCAGACTCAGGACAAACTTATGTATAACTATATTACTACAAACATGTTCTGACTATTTACGAGCAATTTTTTAGTCTACGTGAATAAAAATCTTTTTTATTATAAGTATTTATTTATTTTAAACAGATATGTTCATGCACACAAATATCAGTCCTGGGTGGGAATGGAACCCGCGACATGCAAGGCAAGCATTTACCAACCACGCCAACCGGCCGTCATACTTTAAAGTTCACACACACCACACGCTGTCGTACCTACTGACTGAATATCGGTCCTCTAAACAGAACGATGAACAAAAAACATATTCATACGAATAAACAAATCTATGCAGATCTAAAACCGCTGCTCTTTTGGTATTTAACAAAAGAACAGCGGTTTTAGGATGAAACTGAATTAAAGTATATCGTGATATATTAAGACTCATGTAAGATTTTCTTACCTATATGTCCGTATAGTTTGTCTAGAGAATTAATGCTTCACCGCGAAATCTCGTTGATCTTGTCAATCACTACAGGACGTCAAATTCTAAATAAATTCTTACAACTGGTTTAACTTTATTACTTACTGGTAATCGCTCGCTAAACTCCAAGCCCAATAGAAATTGACAAAAGGCGAGACAGAAGAAAGGTGTTGTTTACTGCTTAATCTAATGTGTGTTGTGTGTGTTTAGATATATCTACACCTATTTAAATGTCGATTCTGCACTTGTCGGCAGCTCATGTCGACAAGTACAGGACCTAAAAGTAGTAGTAATATGTAATTGAAATGTATTCTATTTTCCAGGTGGGTTTTCTCCCTCGTCGTGATGGTGTACACCGATAGCATCTACTTTAACTGGGGCCCACCGAAACAGCCAGGACCCCCAAGCGAATTTATAGAAGAATGTGACGACAGCGACTAATGCAATATGTCCTTTATAATATTTAAAGTAAAGTTAATTTTTGATTGATGGTGGTTTATCTTTAAATTTTTCTCCAATGCGATTTCGATATTCGTGGTTCTTTTCTGTTTGTGGAGAAGAACCACGTAAAATATCGCAAACATATTAAGAGGGCCTAAAATGACTTGGGAGGAAATTGGGCACGGAGAAAGAAAACTCCAATTTTATCATATATTATTTCAAACGCACGTACATACGACGATGTAGATGCCATCTTAAAGAGAGGTAGGGCACAGCGTTTATTTACTCTAGAGCAGCCCGAGTGGGGAAGTACCTCCACCTTACAGAAGACATTCCTTAATAATAACATTAATAATTTTGATGTTGTTTCTTCCGCGTGTAAGGTCGTAAGTAAGGTCACCAGAGCTCATCGGGGTTCGAGCGTTGCCATTGAGGGACCACAAATGAATCTTGACCTTTAGAAACCGTCAACCGTTAGTAAAAGTTCTCAAACAATTGTAAATTTAGCCACTAGTTGTAAAAGTAGCTACTCCAAAGTTACAATCGGTCAAAGGTGGTCCGTCAGACGTGACTGGGAGGCATCCATAACTCATAACATAGTAACAATTTACAACTGCTATGAATGACTACGCTTAGTAAAACATTTGCAAAACTAATCATATTAAATATCGACCTTTCCCGTTTGCTGTATAAAAAGAACTAGCATGCAGAAAATGGTCCCTCAAGCGATCACCACAAGTCCAGTTTGTGTGGAAACCATAATGGAATTTGGAATTTTTGGATGGTTTTAGCGTTAGTAAAGAGTATTTGAACGATGGTAAATTCAACCCTTAGTTTATAAAAGAAGCCATACAAAAGTTACAATCTATCAAAGGTGGTCCCTCAATTGAAACGCTTATCACAGGAAAACTACAATATTTACTTAGCATACGGAAGTTAAATTGACCAATGATTCAGTCTATCCTTTAGTAGTTGATTTTTACTAATGATTATAAAAACCCATAAACTGTATCAAAATACATACAGTTTGGTTTCAAATAATAATCTAATTCCTATGAAGAATTATTGAGATTGAGGTGACCACGCAGCAGGATTGTAATGGATTTTTTTTGTACGGGCCTTTATTCTAAAAAAATATTTCGGAGTTCCCTTAGCAATCGCAAACAGCGTTATATATCACGATAGCTACTTACCTAAGTGATGAGGAAGTCACATCATACGGCGTCTCTCAGAAAATAAACTGGGCCCAACCCTATTTCAAGTATACAACATGTAACGTAATCAACGCACATCCTGAAAATAGTTTGTTCAGAATCGTTTACTGAATCGATTTATATCATTTTTAATATAGGTAATTTTTAATCCAAAAATACTCTACTAATACCGGCCTCTGGTGTTGCGAGAGTCCATTGGCGGCGGTGATCACTTACCATCTGGTGACCCACTTGCTCGTTTGTCACCCTCTGATATAAAAAAATAAATCTGTCTGCCTGTCGTACGATGTAGATGCAACTTGTCGACTTTGCTGTAGAAGAAACAGTCGACTAATATGTTCACAGTTATAGAGGATAGGTCAAAGCACACTGATAACAACGCCGTCAAACTATAAAATTTTAGTCTTGAGTTTAGGTTTACGCTTTACGCCGTAGTCCTCCCACTGTAAGGCAGTTATGTTGCATGCGTTCCCATTGAGGGACCACATATGATCATATGTCCCTCAATTGGAACTCATGTTATGACGTCTCCTCTCCCTCTCCGAATCACGTTCTAGAAGGAGGCCGCCGAGCGGAATCGGGATTAAGCCGATCGCTCGTAGACGGAGGTGTCGAGGCGGCGGCAGTAGTCGTTAGCTCAATTCCCCTCGGGGCTGCGGTGGCAGTATAAGGTGTCCTCTTGTGCGCAGTCGCGGGCTGGCTCTAGGGTAGGGCAATCCAGAGCCCTCCCAGGGTACGTATCCTGACCATCTGGGACATGGCGCAAAAAGGTGCAAAACCGCGTTCCCGGGGCTCCATCCATATGGCGCCAAGAGAAGTCCACGGTAGGTTAGGTGCGAGTGCGACATACCCACCCAGACACTTTTTGCGGTTGGAATCACGTCAAAAAAAAGCCTTACGCTTTGCTTTTAAGGAAATGCTATCGAACAAATCATCATCAGATGTCAGCCTAAAGACGTCGATTAGGCCTCCCCCAAAATAAGTAGTCTTGCGCTGCCCGCATCCAGCGGCTTACACGGGCGACCCTCTCAAGATCTTCTGGAAACTTCCCACGTTGCGTCTTCTGGTTATTAGTCGCCACTACAGAACCTTTCGACATGACTTACGTACACGATTATTGGACTTCGACATTTATTAAAAAGTAGGTAAATACTAGGCTTATATTAACTAAACATTCGCTACTAATAGTATGAAATTAATCGAAGGCGATAATAGTTTTATATCTGAAGTTATTTAAGTGAGTTCAAGGATCCGCAGTCCGGATCCTTGAGTATTTTGGTATGAAACTAATATTTCTACAGAGTGGAATGAAAAGCAAACTTGTAATACTATATGTATATTAAAACAACACGCCATATCTTACATTAAACATCTCCGGAGACATCGAACGGGTCACTAAATTCTATAATAAGCGAATAAAGACCTTATAGATACTTATGTGATTCAACCCTTATATTGATATTAACAGTTACGAAGGACGTTTTTATTACTTATTTTTAGCAATTCAATGGAAAATATTTATATATTTATGTAAATATTTTTAGTAGAAATCTATCGACATTGGCATGATACCTTATTAAAACAATACTTCTTAAACAATGTACATGAATTTTATTTAAAAAAAAACCTGTTGGAAAGCCATGTTATTGGTAAGTTTCTATGGGCGCATTTTTATTGGTCTATATGGAAATTTATGCAAGGCAATTTATTTTAAAAGCATGGCGGATTATCTATGTGATACCAAAAATCTGCTAAAATGTTCTCAAGTGCTTTTTATAGTAATTCTTTATACTATTATATACTTTACCATTATTTTCTGTGGATAAGTTCCATATAATGTATTTCTCTCGTTAATAATAGCTGTAAGATTCAATATGTACTTAACTATTTGTTTTCCCAAATAAAAAATACTCTTCATTATCTAAACCTCTACCGCGGGGAATTCCCGCATTCTATTCAACCCAGGTATAAGAATAAACTCTAGTAACATGCGCGTTAATTCAGGGCACAAACGAAGACACTTTTGTGTCTTGTGTCAGATATAAGCTACCGATGAATATTTGATTTCTATAGAACCATTTTGTAATCATCCACTCCGCGCATACGTAAACATTTTTTGTGTCCAGTTGCTTCCAATTAACACATACTCATGAAGTATTCGGTGTCGGTAACTGGAAACTAAAAGTTGTGTTTAGGCGCTGCGCAAACATAGACACTTTTTGTCAACTTACGACTTTTAGTTTCCAGCAACAACCTATCCACATTAGATCACTCTGTTCCTTAAGGTCCACTTCGGCGCAAAATCAACTTATTTAAAACCAGTGATACAAACGTTTTAAATATAATTTGAATAACAAATTATTCATAAGCCAATGTGAAGCAGCAAGTCATTGTCATAAAATAAGTAGTTCTCAACTGTGAGGCTTCCCCAAATGTTGTGTATACACCAAGAATTCCACCAATGAAAATGCGTTTGAGCCCACAGAACTCAAATATGGAAGCATAATAACACAATTTTTAATTAAGACTAAGCAGAAGGAACACTTAAAACAGCGAGTTTTAAGTGTTCCATCTGCTTTCAGTGTCAATGATCCGCGACTTAGTTGCCTTTCCGCTCATCGGTGTTGTAGCTGGGCATTAGACTTGTACACATCGAGAGATCGCAATCACAAAATGAAGATTTGGCACATACAGATAACTATAACGACAAGATATACAAACATAAAAATAACTAAAACACAACACAGCATCAAAGCAAATTGTGAATCGCTTTACGTCACCGTGTAACGTCGTCAATACGCAATATATGTCAAAATACATCATCGATACAGCCGTAAAATCACTGATCGCTGGTGCTAAAAGTGTCGTGGATGCTATGGATCTGAGACAAAGCATAGTGTGGTTATTTCATAACTCACTAAATCTTATTGAGTCAAGACTGATCTCATTGCTATGAAACTTCTATGCTGCTGTTTCCTAACAAGTAGCAATTGAGTTTAATGAAGAAGAGCACAGTCCAGCTTTAAATGCATTTCCATAGAGTGGATCTAACTGAATAAACACTTTTGAGGTGCTCGCGAAGAAAAAATATGCCAAAATCTCGCTCGTTAAACAATTAGTTTTTTTTTTCAATAGGTATTTAGTACTAATCAGCTACACTTTCCATCTTGCTAGTAAACACTCTCAGATCTCGACGTTTCATTTTGTTTAAGAAGCTATTATCAGACCAGGGGAATAAATTCCTGTATCACAGGAGACACAAGACACTCAGAGCAACTATATATGGGTCACACAAATCCTGTGTGACCCATATATAGTGTGCCATAGTATGTCCTGAACATGGCTCAAACCCTAAAAAGTATTGAGCTGCCAACTGTGTAGACTTAGGGCCCTATCTCACCGAGACGCCATGGCGACATCGCCGGCTACGTATCCCAACAATTCATATTACAACGTATGGCAGTCATCTCACTAGGCGACGGTTTGGCAACGTCGCCAATCTGTAAGCGTCGCCACGACTGTCGGCTCGCTGTGTGGAGCCTGGAGACCGTGGCGACCTGGCGACGTCGCCAGTAAAATGTACACGTGCAAGCTACGTCTCACTCACTCAGTGTCCAACCGGCCGCAAAGACGGACGCATAATGAGTTTCGATACATTCATTGTACAGAAAGGTTCATTGTAGAAACCACTTCGGCTTCGATCAGATATAAAAGGATGAACCCATAACTTCTTAGGATTCTTCTTTTTAAACTTTTTGCGCACTTACATAATAAATAAGTGCGATTTCTTCTATGCACGAAGCGTCCATTCTCTATACGAGTGAGCACTACACTGACAGGTTGCCAGCTACCGAAGGTAGCCATCAAGAGGTAACCATGTCTACGTAGCCGGCGACGTCGCCATGGTGACTCGGTGAGGTAAGGCCTAAATTTAGGAGATTTAAGGTCAAGTTTTGCCGATGTCGAATAACAAATGTGGAAACATTCTTCCAACTTTACAAATTACGTCGGGAGTACGACACCTAATCTAAAATTACGTTAATAGAACTTTTGGGTATGAGGTGTACCCATGAAAACATAATGTCCGTCACCACAGCCGTACCATAATTTTAAAATAACATGTTAACGTCAAGATAGTGTTAAAATAATACCATCGATATAAGGTTTATTACGGCTCTTGAAGAAAAATGGTGACAGCAATATTTGAGGTATAATTGCTATTTTATTGCAAATTCGTATGAATTATCAGATCATAATAAGGATTTGCCATCGAATAGACTTTTTTGCAGAAATATCACTATCGCTATACGTGAGGATACTGTTTATATCAGGCAATCGATTTAACTATAACCCGCACTCAACACGTAGTAATTTGCTATTTGTTCTGATCCCAAGTAGACTCAATAGAAACTGCTTGCCATCCACTTGTATACATTTATAATTTGAAGGTGCTAGTTCTCGAAATTCAAAAATTCATGAGAGCTTCAGAATGATTAAAACTTTAGGAATAATCTCACTGCCAAGACACTCTATGAATACGTGTGAAGAAGAAAACATTTCGAAAATCTTTACAGGATACACAAAGACTTTACAAAAGTTTTTGTCTATCTCCTCCTCCAAAACTAAACAATATTGCAGGACGTGTAAAAAGTAAGTAGTAGTAGTAGTAAGAACGACTTCAAGAAAGAAGATATAGATAGGTGATTATACGGGACATAAAGTAATAGCTATATAATTTAATGCAACAATATGATTTTTGGAGGCTAATAAGCCATTAACACATTATATAATACTAACAACATGAAAAGTCCTGATGATATTACCTCTACGTTCTGCGTTTACGTCAAATTTATTTAAAAAAAAAACATTTAAAATTAATGGTACTTAAGCTATGGCTTCCACCAAAATCAGCAGCGATTTCACTAGGATCATGATAAAAATATATATTAACAAGTATGGACATTGTTATTAACTTGGTATTTTTAGCTGAAGGTATTCGAAACGAATTTTCATGCTATTGTATTTTACTAGCCAATTCGTAGGTGGTACAGCTGTGATAACGGACATCAAATCTTTTACTCGTCAATGTGCCAAATTAAAAACCAATATAAATACCGAACTAAGTATATTGTTGAGAAATATCGTTGTTAAGTTATTGTACATCAGTGTTTAGTACTTGTCACAGCCAAGTTACATTTACTGCTATAACAACTACACCTGACAAGTTCTAATATACAATAGAAGATTTGATTTGGGGAAAAAGGTGATAGATTTGTAATAATCTGTCTGAGAGGGAGGAGTGACAATGGTGATAATGTTAACAAATAGACTTTCACAAATAACATAAGTTTTTTCCATGTAGACGACGCCTCCACTAGTGAAATAAATGCCTGTATCGCAAGGAACTTTACAAACATACAATAGGGATGTGGATTAACTTTGTCGTCAGTAAGTCTTAAAAGTAAAAACCAAATTCAAATTACTTTGGAAGTATCGAAGTTGTACCCATTTTAAAATCACGTTATAGCATCCATACTTAACCTATTTTTATAGGGGCCACAAACACGTCATAGTCGAGGGCCATAGTCTGTGAGCATTGATGTTTGTTAGTCTTTCACGGAAAAGCTACGGAACGGATTTTGATGAAACTTTGTAGTAATATCTATACATATAATAAAATCGTAGGAAAGTCAAAACTGTACATGGAATATTTTTTTAAAAGGATACTTTGGGCGTGATCTACAATTGATATCGAAGCCGAAAATATACTATATATTAGAATTTTTGTCTGTATGTATGTCCGGGCTAAACTCAAAAAGTACTGTATGAATTAACTTCAAATTTTGCATGAATAACTAAGAGGTCGGGTAAACATAAAAGCTACATATTATCACGCTATCACCTACGGGCGAAGAGCTGTGGTTATTTATAAAATTTAACGCGGGTAAAACTGCGGGGCACAGCTAGAAGCTTATATATCTGAATAACACATAGGCTATAATTTATACTTCTTTTCCTGTGTTGATGACGGCATAGAATATCGCCACCCCATATCATCCCCCCACGGGATGATATGGGGTGGCGACTGGCGATGTACAGTTTTGGCTTAAAGTCTACCCGATGGAATATATCTCAGAGAACGAGCAGCAGCGGCTCTCTGTGTACTATGGACTAACATACTGCGATCGTCAACCCGTCTGCCAAGCGTGGGTATTATAGCATATCCCTCCAAAAGAAGGACAACATTGTGGAAATCTTTTGGGGGATGTCTTTGTCCAGCAGTGAACGTCATTCGGGTGACATGAGTATAATTTATTCAGTTTAACGCGGGGCACAGCTAATACCTACATAATGATGCCACTTGTAGAGTAGCTATACAAGCTACATACTAACAGTCTTTTACACGAAACAGACGGAGCATTCCCCTCCAACCCTAGCAAAAACTTATGATGTCTAAATACTTTATCAGTAGTTTTTAGATGTTATGTTACCATCTGAATATAATATTAGTTTCGTTTACTAAGTTTCCGATCCGAAAATACAAACGCCAGCACATCCAACTACCTCTATCTGTCAAATTTCTTTTATATATTTTCAACTTTATCACAAAGCATAAGGTTCACTTTCAATTGGGGAAATTCGACAGATCAGGATAACTTGATGTGCTGGAGCTCACATAAATATTCTTTACACAGATTAAATCTGACAAGGGCTTCGTAATAGTAGAGAGGTTAGTAGCATATTCACTGGTAAGGAAAGTTCATTCGCACTTCAACATGAATACGTGATGGTCGAACACTGGACTGTGGTAACTGCTGGGTTGTGGGTTCGACCATCGTAACTGTAGAACTCGGCCGTGTGGTTTCCGGCCCATGAAGAATAAAAGGGCCACCACATACCAACCAGTGGGTGTCATCAAAGGCGAGTAAGGGTCAGCGCAGACGATTTTATTAAGGCACTAGAAAATCAACTTTAGAGCTATAGGAATAAAGTGCATATGCTTGAACCTGACATAAAATAGTCGCGCAGTCTCGCGCATATAATGTTCAAGCATACATGCACTTTATTTAAATCATTTTAAAGTTGATTTTCTAGTGCCTTAATAAAATCCTTTCCGCTGCGCTCCTCTCTGTCGCGCTGGCCCTAAAGGTGATTTTCCACCAGAGTGGCGAGACGAGGCGAGAATAGAATTGAAATCGCACTGACCCTTTTCCACAAAAAAATAGCCTTTGCGAGCTCGCGCGTAACCGCCGCGCCCGTAGGCTTCGTTAGATTAAGATATATGTACAGTGCTGTTTGTGATCGTCTTGCAATACACACGCACAACGAACAACAATAAGCCTCTCGCGAGAAACGGGTTTCTGTTCCAAAGTTAATTTAATAATAATATCTAGGGACAATGTCACACAGATCATCCTAGCCCCAAACTAAGCAAAGCTTGTACTATGGGTACCAGGCGACGATATACATACTTATATACATAGAAAACATCCATGACTCAGAAACAAATATTCGTGCTCATCACACAAATATTTGCACTTACCGGGATTCGAACCCAGGACCACCAGCTTCGTAGGCAGGAGCACTACCAACTAGGCTACGGTGACCGTCAAATTTATACTCTATATTGGAAGCAATATGGTTCAGTTTTACACAAACAAATATTTCAATTCACGCCTCGCATATTGTCGTCAATCCACACTGTTTCCACCAAAGATGCGCTGCGAGAGGATTGAAAATTTGCCATACAAATTTCAATTCTCTCCTCGCCTCGCCACTCTGGTGGAAAATCACCTTAACCATTTACAAGGCAGTAGGTATATTTCTAACTTATTGGTTTTGGACCTTATTATAAGCTAATAGAGTTCAAGATGTGGTGGTAACTATATCCCCACTGCCCGGGAAGGGGTTAACCCATTTAAGCCCGCTGTCCCCATTTGGGGCCACTTCTTTAAGTACCCACATTTTCTAAATTATACTAACAACTTTAGTTGGCAGGCAAATTTTGAGTGCCAAGGAGTGTAACTTTGTGGAACAATTATAAAATTTTGTAATTTATTGGATTTAGTGGTTGGAATAACTTAATTTATTCACTTCATTGAACAAATGGGTAATTGACCAAAGGTAAGTCATACTTTTTATATTTACAGTAGTATTTATCTATCTATTTTTGTATTTCTCACTTTGCCATACTTTGTACAAGTAAATAATGCAATTATGTCAAGTATTTTACAAGATTTCACGGTAAAGGGAGATATTTTAGTAGGTGTCCCCAAATGGGTCCAATGGGCTGATTGCTATATTTTTTATTTTTATTCGGCAGGTTTAGTTTCGGCGTGAACAATGACTAAGCGATCGTTTGACGTTTCAAATGACTATCGAGGACATGAGGAGGCTATAGAAAACATTTTGATTGAAGAGGATGATCAAGATATTACGTACGACATAGTGGCCATTCCTCCAGACCCGAGTGTTCTGACGGATGAAGAAGAAGGCGATGAGGACGATGACCAACAAAATATTCTTCCGCGTGATATCCCAGGTAGAGTTGAAGTGTTTGAGTCCAGGAACGACGATCAATGGGATAGCAGCGATGATGAACCGTTACAACGACACAGGAGAGTAGAAATTCAGGAACCTCGTTGGCGTAAATGTGATGGTTCCTATGTCGACATGCCTTTAGCGATACATAATATTCAGAAACGAAAGGAAGACCTTGTAGACCAGCTCAAAGACCATGCGCCAGTCAACATTTATGAAAAGTTATTTGATGTGGAGGTATTTGATATGACCCTTATAAACACGAAGTTATATGCCGCACAACATAACAAACATGACTTCCAAATAATTGTTGATGACCTCAAATTATTTTTTGGCATTCTTCTCTTGTCTGGATATCACTCACTTCCACGAGAACGGTTGTGCTGGTCTTTAGATGAGGACTGCAATGTTACCATTGTTTCAAAAGCAATGTCTAAAAACAGATTCATGGAAATAAAAAAAATCTTGCATTTTTGCGACAACGAAGCTGCTGCTACGTCCACCGATAAGATGTTCAAAGTACGACCACTTGCTGATCAAGAAATTCCTTCAGTGGGGTGTAGTACACGAGCATCTATCGGTTGATGAATCAATGGTGAAATATTTTGGACGTCATCCAGCCAAGCAGTTTATAAGGGGCAAGCCCGAACGATTTTGCTATAAAAACTGGATGATTGCAAGTGCTGATGGTTATTGTTATGCCTTCGATGTATACTGCGGTAAATCAGCAGGGGGATCCAGTAATGACCCTTTGGGATCAAAGGTGGTGAAGGGTCTTTTGGAAAAAATAAACTGTGTTTCACATGAGCATTTCGTGTACTTTGACAATTTTTTCACCAGTCATGCATTGCTACGAGATCTGCGTGCCGCTGGTTATCGGGCAACTGGTACTGTGAGAGAAAATAGACCGAAGAAATGCCCACTAGTATCTGTCAAGGACATGAAAAAGAAGAACCGAGCAGAATTTGATTACCGGTTCGATACAGCCAATCAAATTTTGTTCGTGCGATGGCTTGACAACAGTGTTTGTACCATGGGTACAAACTACGACTTCGTTTACCCTCTTGGTAAAGTAAAAAGATGGAGCTCTGAAGAAGGAAGAAAGGTCTACGTGAATATTCCATATGTCTTCCAGAACTACAATAAAGGCATGGGCGGAGTCGATCAAGCTGACCAGTCTATTGCAGTATACAGAAAAACTATACGAGGCAAAAAATGGTGGTGGGTTCCGTTTACATACATGCTGGACTTGGCAGTAGCTAATGCTTGGCGTCTCCATGTTTTGACCGCTGAAGGGAAACTAGACCAGCTACAGTTTCGCCGAAGTATCGCCCGGGCTTATTTGAGGAGTGTAGGTACTGAAAGACCCGTTGGAAGGCGTCGTAAACCTTCTTTTGCGGTGCCAAGTGTGAGTCAAGATGGTGTTGGACACTTCCCCCAGAAACTGCCTAGCCAGTTACGATGCCACGAATGTCACATGAAAGCACGTTGGGAATGTAAAAAATGCCGCAAAACATTGTGCATCGAAAAAGGATGTTTTGAAAACTATCATACATGAGCCCATTGGCCCCATTTGAGGACGGTGTTTTTTAATACATAAGGAAGTTTTTTTTTTGCAGGTTTTTTTTATAAATTGTCTTTCTAGCCTCTAATACTCACATAAATAAAGTTTTTTACTAAAATTTACTACTGGTTTATATTTGGGTCCAAATGGGTTAATTAAGGGATACAGCAGGTAGTCGAGCGCCTCCTGTGTACTAGCTACCACCTAACTGCGGTCACCAACTCGCATGTCAAGCGCGGTTACTACGCAAACGCCTCCAAATGGCAACATTATAAAAACTTTTGGGGAAGGCCTATATTCAGCAGTGGACGACATCAGGCTGATAATGTGAATTGTAAGACTCTAAAAAACGTCATATGCTAAAGAGGACAACCACCGGGATGTAATATTAACATAGAAGTTATATATATGGTTTTAAGTATGGTAATCTAATTATTAGACTTTCCTTGACCATCAATGTCTGTGAATATAAAGATTTTCCTTAAGAGACTGCTGATCTATTTACCTACTTTCTATATAAAAGTGAATGTATTCTAAGAATGTAACTTATTATAAAAGCCTAGGTTCGCCTACTTATTAGTGAATAGAAGTGTCGTACAATATTTATAATACAATTATTTTAATTTGAGATTATCAATTCAAAAGTATGATAAAAAAGGGTAAAAAGTAAAAGCTTTCCTTGCCGGATTGTTAACCTTAACAGAATCCATGAATCAATTTTCTCAAGTCAATGTCTGTGTATACATATATTTGTGTCTGCCGGTGCTATAACTCCTAATTTCAATGGTTTTCTTAAAGTTTATATGAGATGATTTTTAGTTTTTTGTTTCATAACAATCTGTTCAACTGTTCCTAAGTTACCCCAATTTTTATAGTTGCGGTCGTGGTTGTTACGTTTAAGTTAGATTATATTAAGACTATGAAAATCGGAACGCTGTATGGTTGACAGCAAAGAATATCAGAACCCCATCTCATCCCGTTGAGTTTGTAGAAGTCATCCCGGGTGAATACCTACTAGAGAAAATCTTACTGCGATCATGGTATAACCCCCGAAGTATGAACACAAGTCGATTTTGGAGACGGGAAGTTCTTTACCAAGCAGTGGACGTCTCTCCACTGACATAATGAAATAGGAAGGCATTCAATGGTTTAAAAGGTAACTAGAAACTATTTATTTATCTCTTTTGTCACTCCCCTATGACATTAGTAAGTCTAACGATCTACTATCTTACAATAAAAACTATAGTTAAATCAAAGCAGTAAACTATCGTATAATAATGAGTAAGAGTTATCTGCTCTCTGGTTTAGGTTTGGGCGGCTTGAATCCTTGGATTTTCTTTTTCTTCTTCTCTTTACCGCCACCAGACTGGAACGTCTTCCAACTGTCCACACGGTTTTGTCGAGATTCCTGGAAACACAAAGAATGTAATGATATCATAGGGCTGATAATAAAGATACATATGGCCTAAAATTCAGATAACAGCTATCATAGATTCAGAATCTGAATACTAATACTGTGATCGCTAACCTGTCTATCAATGGGGGCGATTATGGCATAACCCCCAAATGATGCTTTGAAGGAGGCTTTTGACCAGCAGAAGACATCGGTTGGGTCAAATGACGATGTCTGAGTGGGCCGATATAATATATTTAAAAATCGAGTGTTGTTTAAACCACTCTACTAAAGTAAAACTTACGGCTACGGTAACTGCTTAACATCAGGCAGTCCGTATACTAATTGAGTGTCGAGAGCGTCCGTAGGCTGGCTATGACAGAAAGAGAGAAAAAAATGTGTGCTCGCACCTCTCTCTCTTGCACCTACAGTAATATACGCAACTCTCTCTCTTTCAATCTTTACTATATCTACCTTTGAAGTTCCATCCGCATTACAGTTTTCGTAATGCATTGACCAGCTTACCCCAAGTCAAGCATGCCTAAAGAATTTTTACTTGAAAAATACAACACTCACAGTCACGTACTTGGAAAGTATAGCCCTAATTTACGGGGGATTTTATAAATATGAAATTCACGGAAACAAAGCAGTGTCTTGTACGGACATTGAACACGGAACACGAGGATATCGAAGTTATACAACTGCGCCACATCATCAGCCTAAAATCGTCCACTGCTGGACATAGGCTTACCCCACAGGTTTCCATAACGTTGCGAATTGAAGGGGTTTGCCGTAGTCACTACGCTTGGAATGAGAGTTGGCGGCCGCAGTTAGGTGGTAGTTAGTACACAGGTGGCACTGCTGCCTGACTTCCTGGTGTATCCCTTAGTCGCCTATTACAAAACCCACAGGATGGTATGGGGAGGCTTTGTTATTCTTTGTACGCCGGAAACCACACGGCTATACACACTGCGCTACACGTTCAATCAACTAATTTATCTATGAGAATTGTATGATAGAAATACAGAATGTGCAATGGTGATTATTGTTTTAGTTATATGGCAAGGAAAACTTTGAAAGATGCATTGAAATCCTGGCATCTGTATGTGATATGCTCCCCTTAGGCCAGTATGATAATAATAATAATAATAAAATCCTGGGACATAATTCACAGACAGCCATCTGATCCCAAACTAAGCAGAGCTACTATGGAAACCAGATAACTAGAACTACATTATACTAATTTTCTTTTGTAAATATATACTTATATAGATAGTTTACACTAGATAATTAAACTTAAACATAATCTCTTGACAATAACTTGATACGAGCTAGCTAAATATCATTGCTATTATAAAATAAATTTTATAAATGTTTTCATACAATCAATACAATGTGTACCTAAATATCTATGTTACTAGAAATAATTATGTATTCAATTATATTACTACAAACATGTTCTGACTATTTACAAATGCTTTTTTAAAGTCTACGTGAATAAAAACCTTTTATATTTTATTTATTTTACACCCAGACTCAGAACAAACAGACATGTCCATGCTCACAAATATCTGTCCCGGGTGGGAATCAAACCCACGACCTCCGGCGTCAAAGGCAGCGTATCTACCAACCACGCCAATAGGCCTGTCATAAGTGATAAGACACAAATGGATAACCACAATAGCTGCTAAAAGCACATACTTCAAAGTTCTTTGCCCATTCTTTTTCGAATGATTTCTGTTCCTCTTGCTCTATCTCAGCTTCTCGTTTTCTCTTCCTCTCTTCCATATCACGAACTTCAAGATGTTGTCTTTTGCGCTCCATGTCCGCAAATAACTGAAATGTTGTACGTATTTCATTAATAACCTATTTCAGCAAACGGCTAACTCTAAAGATGTAAAGTTGTTTACAATATAAACTGATCAGATATTAATAAGGTCTAACACAATTAGCTGACACCCTAGATTAACACATAGGCTATTTATAAACTTTAACGCGGGTAAAACCGCGGGGCACAGCTAGTAATATTATAAAGGCGAAAGTTTGTGGGTGTGTGACTGTGTTTGTTACTTCTTCATGTCTAAACAGCTGGAGCGATTTTAATTAAATTTGGTATGGAGTTTGCTGATACCCTGGATTAACACATAGGATATAATTTATAAAGTTTAACGCGGGTAAACCGCGGGGCAGAGCTAGTTTAATATAAAGTAGAATTGATTGGCAACTTCAACTTTTCTTTAAATTAAATGTTTTTGTTAAGGTTGCAAGCTTGTTTATCACATTTCATGGAATAGTTTGATAGCAAAATAACTACATTAATATCAATTGGTATTTATTCACAACTAAATAATATCATTTACATGAAAATTTATAGTAGGAAGGCTACCATTATTTGTATTAATTTGATTATCCCACTTCTGACGCTTAGTTAGATTTATAGGACAGAGTCGTGACCATTTTCTTATAATTAATAAGTGAGACAAGACAGTTAATAAAGTGTGTGTTGATCACGTCGACAAGAAGGCATAGATTATAGAACATTTTTTAACCGTATGGGCATTGGTTATCCCGTCAGTTGTTGAAGCCGCCCAGGAAGCCTCTGACAAGTCTTCGAGACTGTTGACGACAACTTTATATGCCCCCCGAAAAACAGAGATGCACCTAAATTAAATGACTATGGCGGCTACCGATCTGTGGACTGACCTGCCAAGGTGCTTAACTTCGCCAGTGACTCATGTCACTATATAATACATGATATACAATATAGCATATAAAATAATATATTGTGCTATCCATATTCATATCCGGTCAATACTTTCTAAGATCAGAGGTCACAAACATACTGATAATAAAAAGTTACAAACCTTCATAGTCATAACATAGATGGCATGTTTGTACTTGATTGGATCATCTTCGGGGATTCCTTCGCTCAGCCGATTCTCTTTCTTAAGTTTTTTCCTTTTCTGTTCAATCTGGAATTGTTATATTTATATATTAGAAAAAAATAGCTTAACATTATCATATCATCTTGTTACTCGAGCAGCCTGTGGGCTCAATATACGCAACGAGCTTACAACGTCCTGCAAGTACAATATAATAATGCTTTTAGAATGTTGGTGGGGTTGCTGCGATATTGCAGTGCATCGCTCATGTTTGCAAACGCCAGGGTGGAAGATTTTTACGCCTAATGTGTAAAGGACTGCGTCGCAATTTCACCGGCTACGAGGTAGCTCCAACAGCATTTTAAAAATGATTGCTGGCTTTTACAACTGTTCAATCCACAAGCACTGGATGGAGAGAGTAATTGGCCTGATAAAATGATACCTTACATTTTTATTTTGTATTTGTTATGCTATGTGAATTTTATACTAACATAGTTCTATAAGTTTTATTGTTACTACCCTACCTATGCAATAATTTTCTATTAATAAATTATTATTATATTTTTTTTTGGCTTATTGAAGCTTATAAGGTAAGATAACAAAGTTGAGCCACTGATGGAATGAACAAACTTTCTTTACTTTTCCTGGTGAAGATGCAGTTGTCGCTTTCAAGACAGCCATTTTGAACACACCAACTTAAGAGTAGAATAAATTTCATAATAACTGGTTTAAGCGAATGGAAAAGTGTTTTAAGCTATGTGGTGAATACTTTGAAAAACAATAAAAAGTACTATAAGGTTCTAAACGTGTTTTTTCTTCAAACGACAAAACTTAAAAGGCATGCCTCATAGACACACAAGAGTACCAAAATAACTGACATAGCCAGAAGTAACTATTGTGGCAGAAAGATTCTTGACCAGCTAGGCAGGCCCTCAATAAGGTGGACTGACAATCTTGTGAGGTTCGCCGAAAGTGGGTAGAGCCAGATCAACCATCGTGGGGATCCTGCGGAAGCCTTTTTCCAGCAGTAGACATATTTCAGCTGACATGATGATGAAACCTATCACCAAAACTCTATATTGGCGAAATCATAGGTGAAACTAGTGAAATCCACTTATTAATGTCAAAAATAGTTACTCTTAACAAGTTGATGAGTCTGAAACATATGTAAAAATGCAATTACAAAAATCTAAATATATACCATGTGATCTGTCCTTTCTTTAGCCTCTTCACAGATGTCCAAACACTTTTTCCTTGTATCATCATTCTCAAGGATTTTCCAAGATCGGTTTACAATTTCAAAAGCATTTTGTGCTCTCTCTGAATCATCCTGAAAAGTAAAACAATAATAAATAGAATTATTGTTATCAATTAAAGCTTTTTGGCCACTTTTCTTCCTCAAAATGTATCATGTCACTAAAAGAGTCCACTTTACTACATACTATACTTTGGCCACATACTGAGTAGAATTTTTATAAACAAACTTGCATACAAGGATTTGCAGGTTTCACTTATTGATAAAGAATTGAAGGTGATGCGTTTTTTCACTATCAAAATTATTTCATTTTCATTAAACTATGTAAACTGTTGATGTAAATTAATATAAAGGTAATAAGAAAAATAATTACTTAGGTATAATTTTAAATAAGGTCCAATATATTTAAAGATCTACACCTACCTGATAAATACTAGTAGATAAATAAAATTAATCAGTTGGTCTTTTTACAAATGTTTAAATTTCATTGAATGAATTGAATGAATATTTCTTATTACATTTTCCTCATTATAAATAATAGACAAACTAGAATTAAATAATATAACCAACTTGATACATTAAAATAAAACATTCATAAAACAAACAATAAGTTTGAGAACATCATTGGATGCTCAGAAACAGTTTATTTACAAAGATTCTAAAATAGAGGTGGCAAAGATATAGATAGACAATTTAAACCAATACCAGTATATTAATTGACCCCTGACCTGTGATCTGGGTGTGTCCGTGGCACCAATCATTAGCTATCTATAGAAATATACTACTTGGTTGATTAAATTACTAGTAGAGACCCCTATACACACAACCATCAGATCCCAAAATAAGCAGAGCTTGTAGTATGGAATACATGGTCACCACTTAGGTGTTTCAGTCTAGGTTTCTTTGTAGCATTCAAATACTATAATTATACTTATTACTATTATTCAACTCTATCTGTCAGATTGATGTCCAGGTTAGATCTTCCACAAAAATTATGATTGCTCTTAAATTCTGGCTGCAGAAATAAGAAAGAATTTATTCCGGATATGTGGCAGTTATTTTATTTTATGTAACATTAACACGAAAAATCATAATATATATTGTCAGTTGACATAATAAAATAGTTTTTAAATGATACAATAACTATGAAATATTGTTTCTTTGTAAAATAAACTAAATAAATTCAAGAGTTATCCATACTAACACCATCTATTCAATGACTACTGACAAGAGATTATATACATTTTGTCAGTGGCAGAATTTTTGATAATTAATACATGTTCAATAATACCCAAGTGCTGAACAAATTTTTATAATTATTACATTTTAAACTGAATCAAAATAAATGTTTATGAATGTATTGGTTTAGTCTAAATTGCCATTATATAGTGATGCCAATCTGGTCATCAAGAAGTACACTGTTTACTACAGTGAATATGTGCCATAGTCTTTTCCCCATTGATTTATTAAAATTATGTTCAAAATTGGAATTCAGAATGATGGGTACTTGTCAAAATTTGTGTGAAGATAAGATATTCTTTAGTATCAAATTATATAAATATTCTTTTTTTATAAATCCTTGTCATTTTATTAATTTGAAGATTATCGCTCCTACGATTTGTTCTTCTGCTTTATTCCTTACCTAATTGCAGTGTCTCAGGATGTCCCTCGGTATGATCCCATCTGCGGATAAAAACGAAACGTTGACGGACGTAACCGTCTAAAGAAATACTATCTATCTTCTTACTAGCTGTTTAATAAGTTGGGAGTGGGACAGAGAGGTTTTTAAAAACAGTTTACCGATGAACAATTGTATGACTGTGTTAAGAAGTTGATAGTTTGACTAATCTAGAAGATTCTATATGTAATTAACATGTCTTTGTTACTTTTCTAAAAGTTATGTTAGTAATTATGGTAACTTACAATATTCTTATCCGGATGGACCAGAATTGACAATCTTCGGTATTTCTTTTTGATTTCATCAAGAGTAGCATCTGGATCTACTTGGAGAACTTCATATGGGTTGAGATTGAAATATGTGGAGCCAGGACGAAGTAACCTTTCTATTTGTTGTTTAGGTGTTAGCACAGAATCGCGTTTTTCAATTTCTTTCACCTGTAAAGCATAACTATTAAAATATAAACAGCATTTAAGTATACAGTATCAAATATACAGTATACATGGCAATAACAAGGGTACCACAAATATTTGAACCAAAGAAAGAACTTTTGGGATTTCTAGCCTTCATGTAGTTGGTTCATGAAGGTGGTTCGCATGTGACTACTAAGAATAAAACTAGTTGAACGAAGTTGTTCTACGGAGAAAAAGATGTTTCTTTACAAAAAGAAGCATATTATTTACTAATAATTTGACATGTTACCTCAGTGTAGAAATCGTCAAACGAATCCACGTTTGCAGTGGATGCAGTAGACATCTTTACGATAAATATATTTCCACGTTTTGGAACATACAATTTTTGAAGAAATAATCCACTAAACTACGAAATATTACTTAAAATAAATTACAGATTTACGGAATCGTATCCTATTAACGAAGTGAGTGAACAACATTAGTGTCATGAATGAATGATTGAAAGTAAAGCATAGTTTTTTTTTTTAAATTCCGTTTTACGGCTCTGGCTTCAGTAAAGCATAGTTATTTTTTGTGTGACCAACTAAATCCGACATAAATAATTATTTTAGTTGTAATATATTTCTGATGAAATTAATGTACACGAATTTTGACATATTTACGGAAAAATCTATCGAAAGTACAATTCATATCAGTTATCGAAGCAATCAGTAATATCTTCTTAATTTATAATACAAAGTGTGCATACAATAGCCTTGTATAGTATGAGGCTGAGTAAAATATATACAGGGTTACAGGTTAAGTCGACCTAGATCCTTTAAGAGGTGATAGTTTCCATAATTCCCGACTGATTTGTCTATGAAACACCGTACCCCAAACTTAACCGTTTTCAAGATATTGGACTTTGAACCTTTTTTGAAAAAAAATACGGTTTTACATCTATTGGCCTATATTTTTTTGGGTTTTTTGCCTCTAATTTATTTGTGTTTCCGATTTTGTGTAGTAGATAAGTTGCTTTATTATTCTCAACACTAAAATAGCAGTTCACTGAACTGACTGGGTCGTAGTAGACGATTGATAGTTATAAATTGAAATAAATTCGTAAAAAATAATTTTTCTTTCTGTAATAATAAAAAAAAAGTCTATGACAGTTATGCTGCAGATGTGCTTAAAAATATCTACATTTCATCAGCTATCCAACAAGGTATAACAAGCTAGGGTATTATTATAATTCTTAGAAAAAAACTTCGATGAAAGGCTCTCGGGTAGTAGTAGTAGTAAAAATAACGTGTTTCCTTGCGTTACTTGTTGCGCCTATTGTTCTTCATGGGACTGCGGTGCGTGCAAGCGAGATATCATACAATGTAATTAGGTGTGAGCGAGAAAAAAAAACCACAGCCATTTTGTTGTTATTGTTTGGTTAGTCTGCTTACGCGATTCGTCTGTAGTAGATGCGATTCTTAGTGCTCTTGGTTTTTCATTCGACTTGGCTTGGATTTCTGGACTGTTTCTTTCAAATCGTGACTGTGCTTGCAAACTGGACTATTGATTTGTGCTTCTGATTTGGAACTGTTGAAGATGACGACCTACACGAACGAGGAATATGCTGATATTTTGATTTGTTATGGGTACTGCAATTGTGTATCCGCACGAGCTCGTGATGAATACATATCACGTTACCCAGGCCGCCGAGTACCGGATGTTAGTGTCTTTGACGGAGTTTACCGACGACTTCGAGAGACTGGCTCTGTTTCGAGGCGACGAACAGACTTGGGTAGACCACGTGTCAATGATGATGATGAAGAGCAAGACAATGAAATAGTTCGACGGTTTAGATTGGATCCAACTACTTCGACCAATATTGTTGCCCGAGAACTTGGACTCTCGCAGTGGAAAGTATGGTTTACGGTGAATACTGCCGGCCTCTATCCTTATCATTACACGCCGGTACACACCATCGAAGAAGGAGATCCTGTGAGGAGGTTGGATTTCTGCAGATTCATGCTCAATGCAGATTTAGAAGATCCATCATTTTTTAAAAAGATCTTGTGGACAGACGAGTCCAAATTTGATAAAGACGGCATAACCAATTACCACAATGTTCATTATTGGGCCCCAAAAGTTCAAAGAAATCCCAATAAGAAGTGGCCAAAGGCATCACAAAGACGATTCAGTTTGAATGTATGGATGGGAATCATATCAAACCATTTGATTGGGCCTTACTTTCTTCCCGACAATTTAAATGGAGAACATTATGAAAACTTTTTAAGAGAAGATTTATCCGACTTACTAGACGACGTACCACTCTATCTCATTCGTGATATGTGGTTTCAACATGACGGTTGTCCTGCACACTACAGGAGAAGTGTCAGAGAATGGCTAGACACTAATTATCCTAATAAGTGGATCGGAAGAGGTGGACCCATACCGTGGCCAGCTAGAAGTCCAGACCTGACCCCCATGGATTTTTATGTGTGGGGACACATGAAGAGTTTGGTGTACAACGAACCTAATCCGATCACATCTGTTGATGTTTTGAGACAGAGAATAATCGATGCGGCAAATGAAATAAGAAGGGGTTTAACAACTGGTGTAGTAAAGAGTGGATTAAGACACAGAATGAGAATATGTGTGCGAAACAGAGGCGGCCATGTGGAACATGAATCATGACTTTCTGTAAAAATAGCAGTAATAGATGTCATTTTGTACCTATTTGGATTGTTTTATTTTGTTTTCTGACCCGTGATAAATTAGTACTGTTATCTTTACTACTACCCGAGAGCCTTTCATCGAAGTTTTTTACTAAGAATTCTGATAATAACCTAGCTTGTTATACCTTGTTGGATAGCTGATGAAATGTAGATATTTTTAAGCACATCTGCAGCATAACTGTCATAGACTTTTCTTTTATTATTTCAGAAAGAAAAAATATTTTTTGACGAATTTATTTCAATTTATAACTATCAATCGTCTACTACGACCCAGTCAGTTCAGTGAACTGCTATTTTAGTGTTGAGAATAATAAAACAACTTATCTACTACACAAAAATTGCAAACACACGCAGTTAGAGGCAAAACCCTCAAAAAAATATAGGCCAATAGTCATAAAACCGATTTTATCTCAAAAAACCTTCAAAGTCCAGTATTTTGAAAACAGTTAAGTTTGGGGTATGGTGTTTTATAGACAAATCAGTCAGAAATTATAGAAACTACAACCTCTTAAAGGATCTAGGTCGACTTAACCTGTAAGCCTGTATATATATATATATATATTAGTATTTATTTTATTATTATTTTTTAATTAAGTAATTTGATTCTATTTTATTTACTTATGTAATTAGACTTCCAATGTCTTCAATTAGTCATTTGTACACAAAAGATAATTGGACTTAATGTAGGTAGGTACCTACCTACATTAAGTTTTTGTAGACAATTGACATAAAATTTAAATTTTTGTTCATAAATTAAACTTCTTAAATAACAGTGGGAAAACTTCAATTAATTGGCAACCCTATAGATAAATAGAACGTAATTACAAATCATTCGATCCGCTATAATAGTCATACGAGAGAGATTTTAACAAACGATGAATCGACTAAAGTCTTATACTTAAATCGATTTAGAACATTGTGTTTTCTAGACAACATCAAAAGTAGAAGTTCATCAATCAATAGGGCCTTTTTGTATGCATATTGTGTGATTGTTCCGTTCTTAGTGAACTGATTTAAATTATTTAATTTATTCGTTGGGAAGTGTTGACCAAATTTTATTAAAATCGGTTGTTATAAGCAGAATTAGAAGTCAGTTTTATGTTTTTTAAAATAGGAACGTTTGTAGTATTTTAGAAAGTGTTTAAATCTATTTTTAGAATATCCTTCTATCTGAGTGACTGCGGCTGTATACGTTACATTAGTCACTATACAGACAACTTGGCTTACTCGACATTGATTAGAACCATTATTCATACAACATGCATTCAAAATGAAGCTTAAAAATACAACACCGAATCCTATTTGTTTTTAATAATAGTGAAACACTGACATTCATTGATGGTTCATCTTACAACGTCCACATTTCAGATCACTGTGGAGGTTGTAAGATTAACCACATTATTAATACCCTTTTCGATATACCGAGGTACATATTATATCGAAAAGGGTACAAAATAATGCAGTCGATCTTTGCACAGAATATTACACAATAAAATCATTCTGAGCAAGTAAGCGACTGCATACGTACAAACTTATGATATAAGTATATAATTTTAGTCGATTATTTATATAATGTACTCGATGGATTATTTAAAGGTAGGTTGTCCAAAGATATTATAGTTATATTATAATATCTTTGAGGTTGTCAACCTGATAGTTTTTTTTTATTTATTTAAACCTGATAGTTGTTAACAGTGGGCACCAACCGTTCACTAGTCACTTGATTACACAGTTCATTCTTGTTCATTCAATTCTTGCTAATCTGTAAAACTCGTAGACAGAGAAATTCTCTGTCTACGGTAAAACTACATTGTTGTACAAAATATACCTTTACAACACCACACCTTAATAACCTTTAAAAAGTAAGTACCTACCGAGATTAATGTAACATTCCAGTATATAAATATTTTTTTGCATTACATCCTAAAGCTTTTGTGTACTCTACTTAACGACGTCCTTAAAATTAAATAACACTTGAGATTCTTGTTTTAATTTGCCTGAGATAGAAAAGCTCACGATAACAAATACACGTGTAGGTACCTATGTAGGTACGTGTTATCGTTATCTTCTCTATCTCACATATCGTTACGTTTTCTATTTCATGTCAGTCATGTCAATCAAATCTAGAATACATAACTCTATTTAATACTAAGACACTCCCTTATTACGCACCAACAAAAACTCGTGCCCCAAGATACCGGCTTCAGTTGAGCAAATATTATTACTCAGAATAATTTAGACTGCACCTGTGGCGCAATGGTTAAGATAGTTTGCTCGTTCTGAGCCTGCACATACTTTCTGTCCGTGAATTGCATGTTTTGTATAAATAATAAGTCCTTCGCTGTCCTTCATCAAGGGAATTGTTTGACCTTAGTGCCGGCGTTGTTTATAGAAAAAATATTAGACATTTATCGCTTTCAAGTGACAACATTACTCGTATTATATTATATAAATAGGTAGTAAGTATAGTTTTTATTTCTTACATATTTTATTACTATTATTATAATATTATTTTACTATAAAAAGGCGATTGTAAATAGTCAGAACATGTTTATAGTAATATTTAACTATATAATATAACTATATTATACTTATAAGTACAAAATTATTTCTAGATACTTAGGGAGGTACAGACGCCAGCACATCAAGCTACTCCAATCTGTAAAATTTCCCCAATTGAAAGTGAACCTTATTCTTGTGATGATATGAGTGATAAAGTTGAAAACCTATAAAAAAAAATTGACAGATTTGGGTAGCTAGATGTGCTGGCGTCTGTACATATAGATATTTAGGTACATTCGTGGATCGTACGAAAAAAATATGAGACAATATTTAATTTACAATAATACCTAATGATTTATTTATTTAGCTAGCTTATGTTAGGTCCGTGTTATTCAACCTGTGGGTCACGAAGCCTCTATAAGGAATTCGCAAAAAGTTGGGACAGTTCGTCACAGGGTTGCAAAAGTATTTGGAGTATTATGATTAGGCCTGCTGCAAATACATTATAAGTTAAGCGCGCTGTTCCAAAACTCAGGCTTCTTTATCTCTTGACAACCACCTAACCTCTGTATGATAAAGTAAATTTTGGTGGAGTGCTCCCATATGTTCACAATTTTCGAATCAGACGTATCCGAAAAGCTTTTTCTTTAATAGAATTTACAATTTTTATAATAATATTTAGAACTTGGCTGTATTCTTGTGGAAAGGTTTTGGCCGCAAGGCGACGCGCGACTGAGAAAATTATGAGTAGTGCTGTAGTATTCGCGGGACGCGCTATCAAAAAGTATTTTTTCCATTACATTTTCATTAGATTCAACGCACAAAAGCTAGAAAGTGCACACATTTCCCAGTATCCGTAGATTCATCAAATTTCAAGGAGTTTGCGAAACATCAGTCGTCATATCGCTTATCCTCGATTGAATAAAATATCGAAAAAATCTTGATCAAGAGAGAATTCGAAGCAAATAACACGCTGTGATTTAATAATAATAAGACTTTATTTCCAGACCAAATTAGTGTCCAATAAGTAAGTAATAACTTTCTTATATTCTTATTTATTTCCAAAACATAGTAAATCTGAATTTCAAATAGCTGTCGTCATGAAGAAGTTCTTTCTTATTATAGTTTCAGCACCCCCGCTTGAAGGCAACTTCTGTTGTTCGGTTCTATTAATCTTTTCAGAAATTTATCAATTTTAAATAATTTAAAATCACTGTTAAATATATAAAAACAATGACTTTAACTAGTCGCAAAGCAGGCAAGGCGCGATCGCGCGTGCAGCCACTGCCTAGCCATCGTCGCGTCGCCCCGTAATGCTCATAGCGTCTCGCTTACTCATTCTCACAACTCGCATTTTAATTATGTATTTAACCCAAATCCTGAATATGATTAAATATGTTGGATTCAATATTTGTCACAAAATAAAATTCATGAAAAAAAGCGAGTAAAAATCGGGTAGTGGGGTCGTGTAAAATGCCTTCATACCTAAGGGGCCGCGTCATGAAAAAGGTTGAAAAACACTGTTTAGGTTATTGTCAAAAAGATTATTTATAGGTTTAATTACCGAAATTTATAGTTTTAACTAGATATATTTTACTACATTTTTCGGAATGGTTCTGTCTATATTAAGGTAAGAATTCAATATAATTATTATGGCGGAACTTATGATTCTAACGACGGTCGCGCTTTAATGCGACTAACCAATTCAATGCGATCCAACTGAGAAGACCCAGAAAGTAGTATCGAAAGATGAACGAGCACATTTTTAAATGTGCAGAAGGTACAATTATATGATATCTTATAGTAATCAAGTATTTCTACATCACACTGCGTAAGCGAAATATCCTCTGGCCCATATGTTACCGGTATGAACCTAGTAAACTACATTGCCTGCCTGAGATAAGGGCGCCACTTATAGGTACTATTTCCATTGGGACGTAATTTTCTACTCTAAGTTTATGTCTTTGGTGTGCATTAAACAGTTATCTATCTATCAGTCTTAGATTTTTATGGACACACTAGCTATGCTCCGCGGTGTTACCCGCGTTAAATTTTATATATGCTATAAACCTCACGGAGCCCGAGACCTTTCCAACGAATGCAAAACCGTGGAAATCGGCTCGTGCGTTCTGGAGTTATAGCGTCAGGAAGGAAAACCCGACTTATTTTTATATAGTAGATTAATTCAGTATTCCAATATGTTACCCACGTAATATATAACGTGAAGGTAAAGTAGTGCACAAAATGGATTATGCGGAGTATAAAAAAATATATATATATAGGTATATGTATTTGAGTATTATATGTATTGGCGATAGTGAGGTCACTACAGATATTAATAATTTCATCAAAGCTTCTCATATCAGTAGGGTTCACTATTCAGCAATTGCTAAATGTACTTTGTTTTGGAAGATGTCCAGAAGACCCCAATCGGTTGAAGTCATAAAAGACTGTCTTGGACATCAGTGAATATTTCCAGTCCCACAAGATGGAACTCTCCTTATGATTGTGTAGCGCACCTTGTTGATGACCTATTTCATAAGTTGGATAAGAGTAACACTTTGTCTGCCATAGAACTCGAATATTTGGAGGAATTCATTGAAGTATTGAAACCAATTGTTACAGCTCTAGATTACATTCAGGGCAACAATTGTTATTAAGGCAAACTCTTGCCTACTATTATGTCTGTTAGGACCAGATTAGATCGACTGCAGAATAGCAACTTGAGGCATTTAACTCTTATTATACCGCAACTAAGAGAGAACTTGAAAAAAAGTTTAATAAGTTTAAGAAAAATTGTCGCCTGAAGTTAATAGAGCCATATTGGCGTCATGCTACCACTCTAGTTATAAAATGCGTTGCTTGCCAGAAGGCATCACAGCAGATGAGATGCTAAGAATTCAAAACTTGCCATTTATGCCTTAGAAACAAGTTACAAAAATATTGAAATAATAATTGGAAGCAGGAGGAGTAGCATTACTAGTAAAGAAGATTATGATTTTATTGTTTTTGAGAACTGAAACCGTGATCAACCGCAGACATCTAAAATAGAGTTAGAATTGGTTAGCTTCCTTTTTTTTTTTTTTTTTTTTTTTTTTTTTGATATGGCAGGGGGAATGCTCATGCATGCCACCCGCAAAAAGTGTCTGCGGGTGGGTATGTCGGACTCGCACCGACTAAACCTAACCTGCCGTGGACTTCTTCTTCTTCTTCCGTCTACGAGCGGGGTCGGCTCGTTCCCGATCCCGCTCGGCGGCCTCCTTCTGGAGCATGACTGCTTCGCAGAAGGAGACCACGGCGTCCCATTTGGTGGAGTCGCCAGCCAGCATCGCATACACGACTGCTGGCGGCGAAAGATCCCGTCCGATCTCAGCGACCAGGACTCGTCTCTCGGCCTCCCAGGCCGGGCACTCCTCCAGCGTATGCTGGGCAGAGTCCAGGTCGCTTCCGCAATGGTGACAATGTGTCGTCACTTCTCGGCCGATCCGGCACAGATACTCACCGAAACACCCGTGTCCGGTGAGTATCTGAGTCAGTCTGTAGGTGACGTAACCGCCCTTCCTTCCCACCCAGGCCTCGAGGTGAGGCAGGATAGCACCGACGGCACGTTGGCGCGCGTTCAGGCGCAACTCAAGCCGTGCGCGCCACTGTGTTAGTACGCGCCGGTGTGCATCCCGCCTATAGGCAACGAGCGTCTGCTCTGGCGCCTCACCGCTCTCCCGGCGGACGCGGATCTCGGTGTAAACCGTCGCGTCGACTGCCGCCAGGAGATCAAAAGGCGGGAGGCGCGCCAGGAGTGTCGCCGCCTCAAAGGATACCGTCCGGTATCCTCGTGCGATCCGTATGGCCACCACACGCTGCAGGCTATTCAAAATAGCTCTGCAGCGGGAGGCGCCCGTCAGGCGTTCAGACCAGACGGGCGCCCCATAAAGGACCATGGATCGCACGACACCTCCGTAGAGGCGGCGTGGTTAGCTTCCTAAAAGATAGCAGCAAATCGCTTTCAATTCTTGAGAGCTATGCTGAGATGCTGAATAGAGCTGCAAATATAAAACAAAATTTGATCATACAATTTAACACATGTTTGTGCTCATCAGGAACTATAGAAAGATTGTTTTCTTTAGTAGGTTTTATTCACTCTCCAACAAGAGGCTGATTTTCTGACAGTACATTTAAATATCTAGTGTTCATGAAATGAATTTGTGGTAAACTGAATAATTAATCTTGTTTCCTCTACTTTTCAGCCCGTGCTGGTCTAGATTACATATTTTGTATCTTGTAATTTGTATTTTGTATTTCAATTAAACATAGCTTAAATACAGTATTTTGTATTTTATATTTTAAATACCTTACTTAAAGATATTTTGTATTTTAATTACTTTTTATGTAGTATTTTGTAATTTGTATTTCAATTAAAGCAAAGCATGTATTTTGCCCAGCCCTGCCTATACCTACCTATCTAGTAACGCGATGACTTGGGCAGTTTCCATGGCCGAAGTATCCATATTTGTTAGGAAAAAATATTTTTGGCGTCGCGCAGCTTATTGAACAATCACTTTTAATAAAACGTGTTTTTAGATGCAAAAATTGTAAAATTATTATTATTATTATTAAGTGTTTATCACACTAGCAGCTAGTAAGCTGATGCGTGTGTTTTTGTTTGCAATTTGGAAAATTTGTCAAGTCTGTTTTTGAAGCAGTTTAAATTGGGTGCCTTTATGACAGTTTCAGGAAGTTTAATCCACTCATTGACCACACGGTTTGGCAGGAAGTGTTTTAGTGGATTGCTTTTGTGCGGTATTCTGCTTAATTTTAGGGAGTGTCCTCTCAGATATTGATTGTCACTTAGAGTAAACAAGTCCCTAATTCCTGCTACATTGTAGGACCCAGACAAAATTTTGTAGGTTTCAATGAGACTTCCCCTCTGTCTACGTTTTTCGAGAGAAGTGAGGCCAGAAATGGGTCCAGTTTAATCTAAACAATGGTGTGTTTGAGTTGAATTTTTCAAATCAATCAAGTCCAAGAAATCAATGTAGAGATTATTTTCAATCTGTATTGCGTCGGAAATTTTTGCATATAATGCAAAAATTTCTGACGCAATCAAACATTACATTTTTTTTTGCAATACTATTTTTGTTGGTTAATGTAAAAATTACACAGAACTCTGAACGAAGCCAAACTTCAGAGGTGTTTAAATTTTTTGTTGACAAGCATTGTTTAAATTTATGGTTCAATTTTTATTTAACTGTGCCAACTGATGATAACGAATAATGTTTATATTTTGCAGGTGGGTTACCTATTTGACAGAAAATTGGATTTATTGAAACTAGTAGGTCGAAAAATACAAATGTACCACTAGAAATAAATTCCGGTTATAATTTAGACTCTTGAGTTATTTATTGGTCTTAAACAATTTTTGTGGTAATATTGTGGTGGGGAGTCTCGTCTCGTGGACTAAAGTTGTTTAGTAGGTATGGAGTTTATTAGTCTACTGGCTAGTGACCTCACAACAAATATTTTGTGAGATCACTAGCCAGTGATTATGATTATTATCGTAGTAATTTAAACTATTTGTCTCTTTCGTAGTCATCTGTGTAACATAGCTTTGAATATACCTAACGTATAGCATTACGCTAAAACGGGGTGAATATAGATGACGATAATACCCATACACTGCCCATACATGAGTAAAATTTTGTTTGATTTTTATTCACTCCGTTTTACGGAACGTATTTTTTAAGCAGTATTATTTTAAATTAGCTCTCGCTAATCGGTTTTATATTGTACCTGCTTTTATACTGAATAGTACAAAGATAGAATAATATCGTTGTTTTGAGCGTTGTCGAGACCAGAATCCGCTCACTAAAAGAGAAGCTTTTAGCTTCTTTTAGTGAGCGGATTCTCGTCACTAGTTCAAGTTGCACAGCTACTGCAAACATGTAGGTAACTGTAAAAAAGAAATAGTATTAGATTCGTTTTCAGTATTGGTTATTAATTTTATTAAAAGGAAAACAGGTCAAGTGCGTGTTTGGCCACGTGCTGTGTACCATGTTGTACCTTTACATGCATCTTTTTATTATTATAATTTTACAGTTGAATCAAGCAAAAATTACCACATTAAAGCTTAATATTTTTTAATGGATCTCTGGATTGATTTTCGTCACGCGTTCCTATATTTTTGTGACTTTTCCTATGACTCCCCATTCCCCGCAATCTATGATCCCCGCTTTACGTTTAAGGGATGTAGGTGCATAAATATATATATATGCTTATCGCAATGGATTAGCCAACTACGCAGAACATATTACAGTGAAGAAGTGTGTGTGCAAACTCAAGTGCACTGTTATTTGCGGTATTCTCATAATCCGATGGGAGGACAATTGGGAACAACCACCTCCGATTATATCCATATACCTAACCCTTCAATTTTGAACCCTTCCATTTGTAATAAAAAAAAGCACTGTATTCTGAACAATTTAAAAGTAAATTAAAAATCTCCTCGATAGATGTCTGTACTCTAAAGACACGTCTGTAGTATTTTATTTGACATGATATTATTATTATTGACATTTAGGTTGAGGTATGTGTTATTTTGACTATTTTATATTTATGTATTTGGCTATGTATGTTTATTACAGTATTTAGATAATATTACTAATTGCCAAGGGCGTCGCCAGCCGATGGCGCAGGTGGGGGCAAGTTGACTTTACCTACTACAATTCATACTTTTCTCATTCTCTATGAATGAGAAAAGTAGGTATGAATTGTAGGTAAAGTCGACAGCACATGAAACTTTTCACTTTTACTACGAGCCTTACATCTACAGCGATTGTAATAACAACAGTATCTTAGTACTATATACATATATATTCTGTGACAGTACAGAGTCCAATGTGTAAAGCTACACGTGCACGAGCTCTTGACTATGCAATAAAAAACTTGTAAATGAGTTATAATAACATTTATTAGAAAAATAAAATAAAAAGGAGTTTGAATTTGAATAAGTGTACAGCGTATTTTTTTTAAATTACCCGATTTTAATATTATAGTGGTCGTTGTTTGTTTATATTAGGTTAATTAAAACATAATTTTCGGGGATTCATTGTAAACTTCTAGACCAGTTTATATTAAAATCTTGTAAGTTTCCATGTATAAGTGTTCGGTGCACACTCATCATGGCCAAATCATTGAGCCGATTTTCACTCATAGTGCTTTTTTTAGCGAGGTTTTTAGTCTCCTGAGGCTCCTGAACGATCGCTCTACTGTACACGTCGTGCTAGAAGAGCGATCAAAATTTTCAACGCTTTTTCCGTGTCGGGAAAGACAGTTTTTGCTTCTTTTAGGATGTCAACAACGGTTTGATCTGTCGAGTTTGGTTTAGTATGCCATAATTGCTGCCAAAGCTCGACTTTAATTTTAATACATTTTAATTTTATAGCATTATTCGCAATGCAAAGCGTTTATCTAATCTCAAAAATGGGAAATCATAAATTTAATCGTCCGGCGGGTCTCGAACCTGCACCATCTACCAATCCGGGGTAGGCGCTCTGCGTTAAGCTGGTGCAGGTTCGAGACCCGCCGGACGATTAAATTTATGATTTCCCATTTTTGAGATTAGATAAACGCTTTGCATTGCGAATAATGCTATAAAATTAAAATGTAATAATTTGGAAGGTATTATCAATATGATATGATCTTTCACATGCAACTGTGAACATATCAGTCGGCCATGTTTCTAGAAAACAAAACCGATAGATAATTCCTACATCCTCCGGAAGGGTGTTAGCAAGGGAATCCTAAATTTGATCTGCCAGCGTTGGTAGATGGTGCAGGTTCGAGACCGGACGATTAAATTTATGATTTCCCATTTTTGAGATTTAATTTTAATGTTTGGTAAATTATAAAACTGAGCGATAGTTTCACAAGTTCCTGTGAGATTTTCGACTCACATCGTTTGCATTTGTGCTGGGTGTAATTTAGAGTCCAAGTATGGTATTATTAATGATCTTTTCCAGAATTCTGAAGGGCTTTCTGCTGGGTGATTGCTTCGATGACGTTGTTTTCCAACAATGCGCGGCATTGAAGTGATATCCTCCTCCAGGCTGACTTTCTCCGCAACAACAGTAGCATCCTTTATAATTTCATCTGTGACTCTTTCGGGATTAATACGATCAAATGACCCTAATACGCCTCTAAAAGAATTTGGATTTGGTGGGAACAACGTACAATATTTACAAAAGGCTCCTTTTGGTCCCTGGAATAGGCCAACCATGGAGAGTACGTTTCCAACCATGAATAATTGAATTTCCTCTTTAAATGTTTAACGTCTTCCGCAAAGTCATACGTCGCAGACGGATACCAAGTGTTTTCAAGCAATTCTTTCTTCATTTCAGTCGATAACATTGATGCTTGTCCAATAAATTTACCGATGTCATTTTCGTTGCAGTCATTTATCAAAGAGTCGGGAACTAAGTCCGGTTCTTTGGATGTGCTAGGTCTCGTCAGGTCACCCACGGAATCATCGCTGTCACTGCTTGCTCCTTCAGGTTTCTTTCATTTAAAACTGTAAAACAAAATATTTGAAACAGCTACAACTTCTTCTGGTCCGCAATTCAGATTGAAAGCATAAATGCGCTTCAAGGCGGCAGGCTCGAGCCCGCGCAAGGACGAGCGTCAACGATATTTTATATATCAACAGCCCTAGCTACTTCGGGCGGTTTAGGCTGGTTTCAGAGTTTCGCCGGCGGCCAGCGCCGGTGACACGGGCGCGCTCGGGCATCCTCGCTCGAGCACTCTAGAGCGGGCGCGACGACACGCACGCGCCGGAGTCTCAAGCATACGCGAGCCGACTGTGCCGAATCGACACTACCGATATTCATTCATACAATTTTCCACTTTAAGCTAGGGTAATACGGTCCTATTTTCGATTGAGCCATTAAATTGATCAATTTTCCGTTTGGTTTAAACTGACGACCCTTAAGAATCGGATATCGTGACTAGAAACGGATTTTATGCGATTTTAAAAACCGATGCAAAATCAACATTTATAATCAAATCAATTGACGTTATTTTACGGACGGAAAATACGAAAGCTAAACGCAAGTGATACTCACCAAAAAACTTTCTGATGTCCATATTGATTATGTGGTCACAGCAACTATTTAGATGTGATAATAGCGCACAAAACTAACGTAAAAGCGGGCAGTGGCAACGCTAACGCACGAATGAATGACAGACAGACGCTAAAACAAAGGCCGCCGTGCGGGGGGCGCGGGCGCCGCGCGGTTACATGTTGCTTCCCCCCTCCTCCTCTCCCGCTTCAACGATAGAGACGATAGAGTAGACCAGGCGGAGCATAGTTGAGCGTACGAAGTATTAGGAGTGGAATTGGTGAATTCATTCGAGTTTCGACGTACGGGAATGATTGTTCAAGGCTTGAACTTCAAGCAAATCAACTCAAAGACATAGGACTTTGGTTGTATTATATTTGGCAACTTTTTTAGAATCTCTAGGGGGGGGCAGCTGCCCCTCCCTGCCCCCCCTTGGCGACGCCCTTGCTAATTGCTCGATATATTTTAATACTTTATGTTACATTCAAACACAATTTATATTATTGTTTATGAATAAATTCTCTTCCACACTCCGGGCTGCTACTGGGTATTTTTTTTGTCAGAAATATGTAATCCTGGCCAAGTAGTAACAGTTTCTCACTTAAATCGGGGATAATAATACTGAAGGACTTGGTCAAATTATAAAGGGTTCCTTGTTTTCTACAGAACTTAAAAGGTGCTGGAAGTAGACAAAATAAATAAATTGATGGGTTAGCAAGGCTGTATATAGGTATAAGTTTTACTTATAAACATGTTTATTTTTATTTGATTATTTTTGTTATTCATTAAAGTAAACCATTTTGTTTGTCAGGTATCAACAATGTTCGCTAATAAAGTAGTCCTGATCACTGGTAGCAGTTCGGGTATTGGTGCACAAACTGCCTTAGATTTCTCTCAGCATGACGCTAAACTAGTTCTGACAGGAAGAAACAAAGAAAACTTAGATAAGGTGGCAAAACAATGCGAAGAACATTCCCCAAGTAAACTAAAGCCCTTGATCATAGTAGCTGATATGAAAATTGAAAGTGATGTCGATGAAGTTATGAAAACCACCATAGAAGTATTCAAGCAACTTGATGTACTCGTTAATAATGCAGGAGTTCTCGAATCAGGCACGATAGAAACAACAAATTTAGCTCAATATGACAGAGTTATGAATACGAATGTTCGTGCACCATATCATCTGACGATGTTGGCTGTTCCTCACTTAATAAAAACGAAAGGAAACATTGTGAATGTTTCTAGTGTGACAGGCTTGAGATCCTTCCCCAATGTATTAGCATATTGTATGTCTAAATCTGCCTTAGATCAGTTCACGAGGTGTGTTGCATTGGAGTTAGCTCCTAAAGAAGTTCGAGTTAATGCAGTCAATCCTGGAGTTATAACAACTGGTATTCACAAGAGAGGAGGCGAAGGCAGTATGACTGATGAACAATTTGAAGCGTTTCTGAAAAAGTGTGCTGAAACTCATGCTCTGGGTCGACCTGGTGAAGCTAAGGAAGTCTCTTCAGTTATAATATTTTTGGCAAGCAACGCAGCTAGCAATATTACTGGGGCAACACTCCCAGTGGATGGTGGCCGCCATGCTATGTGCCCACGATGAATTTTAATTATAGTTTTTAAACAAATTTCAAATCTTATATTTTGTAACTTTCAATTATGATTGTGTCATACTTTCAAGTATTATTTGTATTTATTATTCTGAAATAAGTATCGTTTCATTATCTTTATTTAGTTTCATTTAATCTTTTGGTACACGAATCCTTTGCCCATGTTTAAAGCAACTAGGATAGCTAAATTAAAAGTAACCCTACTACTCGTTCCCTTTTTCCTAGTAATGAGTTCCCTTTTTCTAACTAGAAATTTCAAGTATAAAACTTATTTTTATATTTTATTTAATATAATTTATATTTCATTTAAATGAAAAATACGTTTTCTATTTTCTTTTGCTCAGGTATCAACATGTACGCCAATAAAGTGGTACTAGTGACAGGTGCTAGTTCAGGGATTGGCGCTGAAACAGCCAAGCAGTTTGCAAAGCAGGACGCCAAACTGGTTCTGACAGGTAGAAACAAACTTAACTTGGAAGGCACTGCAAAGCTGTGTAAAGAAGTTTCCCCTAGCAAGCTGACCCCTTTGTCTGTTATTGCTGATCTAAACAGTGAAGTTGATGTCGAAAAGTTAATAAAAGAAGCAATCGATAAATTCCATCAACTGGATGTTCTTGTAAATAACGCTGGAATCATGGCGGTAGGTTCTATAGAACAGACGTCATTGCAGCAATATGACAGTTTGATGAATACTAATGTGCGTGGACCCTATCATCTAACGATGTTAGCGACTCCTCATCTTATAAAATCTAAAGGAAATATCGTGAACGTATCTAGTGTGGCTGGGGTGAGATCCTTTCCCGGTATTTTGGCTTACTGCATGACAAAAGCTGCATTGGATCAATTCACGAGATGTATTTCCTTGGAGTTAGGTCCGAAAGGAGTTCGCGTGAATGCAGTAAACCCCGGTGTTATTGAAACGGGCATACATTTGAGAGCAGGCTATAGTGAAACAGATTACGCTGCATATTTACAAAAATGCAAGGAAACTCATGCCTTGGGAAGAACCGGAACTGCGGTGGAAGTTGCGGATACTATACTTTTTTTGGCAAGTGATGCAGCGAGCAATATAACTGGTGTTACTCTGTCAGTAGATGGTGGACGTCATGCTATGTGTCCACGATAATTGACATCAAGTATGTTTTTAACCATCATGTTATTAATTACACTGCAATGTGGAATACAAATTGAAAGTTAAGTTTATATGTGTTTATATATTTTTTGTACGGGTTTTATTATATTACAAGGAGTAAATAAATCAGTTAGTTTTATTTCTGAAATTATTTTACTTTAGATGCTGGCAAATATGTAAGTCCATCGGTAGGTAAACAAGATAAATATGATTGCATAAAATATGTATGATTACGACGTACGTGGTCGTGCCATAAACTCTGCTGCTTTTATCTCACAAAACACCGGTCTGGTTTTTAAGCAGATCAGAGGTACCAAACATCGATAATCTCATCATCATCTCTACTTCTATTAGAAGAGTTAGGGTTATTTTAAAACTATTTATTCTGTGGGGAATTCAATCCCACAAATTAAATAACCTTGTAGGTTTATAGGCAATTACTTATCGTGAGGGCAGTGGTTACTAGTGTCAGAGTTGTTAAAGCCGCCCAATAGGACTCTGACATGGCTTAACGACTGTTGCCTAATGGCTACAACCGGGACCGACAACTTAACGTGCCCTCCGAAGCGTGCACAAGCTCAGAAATAAAACTACTTTGGCGGTCACCCATCTTTAGACTGACCGCGAGCCTAGTAGTTTGACTTCGCCAATCACTTACGGATTGGTGAGAGCATCTGGCTATCGTCTCTATAATAGTATGATTTGCTTCACTGCAAAAACTGTACAGTTGACCTTAGGGATTTGGCAAGACAACATGTCTTGCCAATGCTCTTTTTCTATGGTCAATGGATACAGAGACTTGGTAAAAGCGGATCCTTGTAACCCACAAGTTGTACGATTTGAACTTTTATAAAGTTCAGGATGGCGGGATCACGTGTGCGTCACGACTGCTCCGCCACGTTATCCAAACAGAAAAAGAAATCGCTATATTTTTTGTCAATATTAGTCAAAATCGAAGGGAACAAACCAAAACTTTGTCAAAGCAGAAATAAAGAAGTTACAGGGATTTTAAGTTAGCCGCGCGAACGTAACGTGCACGATTGCGCGGCCATGGAGATCTCAGTAACTACTTGGGATAGAGATCTAAATCTTTTTGTTAATTGAACATTTCATTTGTCAACAATTGTCGAAAAAAGAATTATAAGATTAAGATCAATATTTCACGAAATATTCACCTTGCAAGTTATGGCCGCGCAATCGTGCACTTGATGTTTCTTTAATCTCGGTTATTTCTTCAAAACTTAAAATTTCATGTAGTAAAACTATTACTAGAAGAAAGGTCTTAATATGTCCAAAGTACCGAAAGCATTGAATGCCACCAAAGTTTATTTAAACTGACGAAATCAAGGCAAAACAAAAGTTTCGTGGCCGCGCAATCGTAACGTTACTTTGAACGCTGATATCTCATTATGTATAATTGTTAAGATTCGATGTGAACATCCATTTATTCGTAATATTAACCTCATCAGATTGACATAGCGTTTTACCCTCAGGACAATTCTCTACGCGTGTAATCTCAAAAATGATGATATCTCTTATAATGTTCGAGCAGAGTGACCATAATTTTTGTTAAATATAGGGCTTTTTTTGCTCTACTAGACGAAAATGTACCTGTTAGGAATAATTGTTGTAGAATTGGCTAAAATAAGACAGTTCAATACAATTTTCTTTTCTTCTATACACATGTTCAAATTATGCTATCAAAACAAGGCCAAAAAATGGAACTTAGTTCTATTTTCACCACATGACGCGACATTGCTGCTTGTACTCCAGTAATTTATCTATTATATGTTTGTAAAGTACCCCACGACACAGGGATTAGATTCCCAAATGTGGGCGTTGGTTTTTAAAAAGAAAAAAAAAACAAAAGAATTTAAGATGTGCTCGGTTAATAGGCGTGTGATGATTTTAGAATTGACACGAACTCCCTCCGTTCGAGTCAGTTCTAAAATCATCACATGTAGCTTTGTGTTCATAATTGTTATATTACAGCCTATTAACCGCGCACATCTTAAATTCTTTTCTTTTTAAAAAGACAACGCCCACTCTACCTGCGGAATAGCAATTTTATTTATTTTCATTTTGAGAGAAAATTTATATTTCGAATTATGTACATTTATATTTCTAGCATTAGGTACTAACAAACGAAAATTTTACTCCTAATTTGAAATACATATTAAATTAGGAACCAAATGTGGGACGTTATATTGTTCCAATTGCGTTATATTTAGTACAATTTATGACCGTGAAAACATTATACTTCACCATGTCAGCCAAATTACGTCCACTGTTGGACAATATCCTCCGCAAAGTTCACAGAAAAACGCTCCTGCCCGTTCTCTGGTAGGTTTTCCTTCGGAACGATTTCGCCGCCACCACACAGCGAATTCGTAATAATTATACTTACTTTATCGATTTTACGTAAATGGTCTATTTATATATAAATTATAACTCGTCAATACATAACAAAACATAAAAGTCGTTTGACAAACGGAAAAAGGAAAGTGCATTAAACTCTTATTTTAGCTAATTCTACAACAATTATTCCTAACAGGTACATTTTCGTCTAGTAGAGCAAAAGATATCCCCATATTTAACAGAAATTATGGTCACTCTGCTCGAACATTATAAGAGATATCATCATTTATGATATTACACGCGTAGAGAATTGTCCTGAGGGTAAAACGCTATGTCAATCTGATTAGTTTAATATTACGAATAAATGGACGTTAACACCGAAATCTTAACAGTTATAGATAATGAGATATCAGCGTTCAAAGTAACGTTACGACTGCGCGGCCACGTAACATTTGTTTTGCCTTGATTTTGTCAGTTTAAATAAACTTTGGTGGCATTAAATGCTTTCGGTACTTTGGACATATTAAGACCTTTCTTCTAGTAACAGTTTTACTGCATGAAATCTTAAGTTTTGAAGAAATAATCGAGATTAAAGAAACATCAAGTGCACGATTGCGCGGCCATAACTTATAAGGTAAATATTTCGTGAAATATTGATCTTAGTCTTATAATTCTTTTTTCGACAATTGTTGACAAAAGAAATGTTTAATTAACAAAAAGATTTAGATCTCTATCCCAAGTAGTTACTGAGATCTCCATGGCCGCGCAATCATGCACGTTAAGTTCGCGCGTCCAACTTAAAACCCCTGTAACTTCTTTATTTCTGCTTTGACAAAGTTTTCGTTTGTTCCTTTCGATTTTGACTAATTTTGACAAAAAATATAGCGATTTCTTTTTCTGTTTGGATAAAGTGGCGGAGCAATCGTGATGGACACCGGAATCACTACTTGTTCTTCACAAAGGTTACTATCGATATGTGACTCAAATAGTTGTTCTGAGTCAGGGTATATTTTGTGTGTAGGTATGGATTAAAACAACAGGGCTTTGCCAGGTACCTGGCCCTTTGTAAGGATACATATATACAAAATATAATATATTACTGAGGTAATATATTATATTTACTGAGGTAATATATTATATTATATTATAGCACTACAGAGTCATGAAAGCTCTGTAGTGCTATACAGAGCTTTCATGACGGCAGTATGTAGCTGTATATGTATACAAAAAATATAAACGACAAACTGAGACAAAAGAATTCATTTATTCATAAAATATTATTTGACTTACATAACAATATAGTTCACTCTTGAGTAAGATGATTGCCGGTTATAGACGAATAGATTGCGTTAGCTGAGCAAGTGCCAACATCAAGTACAATTTTGCCGGTCTCAATGCTAGCATGAACAAGCTGGGTGCCCGCGCAGACCTCAAGAGAAGCAGGCAGTGTCGCTATGGAGAGGTTGATACGACCAATCTGTGGACAAAAATTGCAATAGGTACCAATAATATTTTTCGTGTTTAAAAGTAGAATAGACCTTATAACAAATGCCTATGTTGTTACATAAAAAAAAAGTATTGTTGTTCTGCTGCTTTACAGTTTGTGGAGTTTTAGCGCCAACGCGGAATAAGACGCATCGAGACTATGTTTCATTTTCGAAAACTGATGTAAATTCTAGTTTTTATCTGTAAATATGGTGGATTTTTAGACATGACATCTTTGATAACGTACATAAGTGGAGGAAAGTGGGTTACTGCCGTGAATTGTGATTTTCCGTGTTGAAACGAAAACTCCAGAGAAGCCTCTAGGTAGGACTATGACTTGACTTGACTGGATTTTGACTGACTTTGAAAACCATAAAATATTACAACTAAAGACGAGGCGGTATGGTCTCTGATCTTTGCCCGCTCAAAGAGGGAAAAACCTTGAAATTTTTTTAAAAAAAAGAACAGTTTGTTCTTGATTTAAGATCCGTATTAAGGGGAGAATAGGAACTGGAACAAAATTTAACTAAAGAATAGAAATTCTCTATAACACTTTTCATCCCGATTTACCATTAGATGTAATTTGTCGTGACATTCAGGATGCTTTTCCACCAGAAATGTATATGAAACTATGCTCCGAGAATGTGATAGCTAAGCTACGAAACTGTGACCGTTGCCACGGATGCTAAGCTATGTAGCTGGGCGAGTAAGAATGCTGCGAAGATGGACGCTGTGAGCAAGCTGTGCAAGGAAGACATCATCTTACCATAACAACACTTTGAGCAAGAAATCCGGCCGATTTCATCTCAGTTTGCACAGCAAGGACTCCGAGGCACGAACCAGCGCTGAGAATATTGGGGCTTCCCTCGGTGCATTTCTTCATATCTTCAATAGCCTGAGAGCCTCCAGCCACAGCATTTTGGGCTAAATTTCTCAAGTTTTCAATCTGCGCACCGATATCTTCAACTTGTTTATCAACACAAGAAAGGGCTCCAGATGACGTCTGATTAAAAACAGCGGCAGCGTTTGACCTATGTGACTGTAAAGAAATGAAGTATTTTTAGGTCTGTAGCACACCTAAATATATTTAAATGGACAACTCATGAACGAAGTTATGTATGTATAGGTAGTTAATTATGTATACTCGTAACTTCATCTAATAATATTGAGTTGAGATGTACAGAAGATGTAAGTAAAAAGATACCTACATATTAAGTAGGTAACTTTTTAGTTACTTCTATATTAGAGGTATACAGAAACATAAAAAAACTAAGTAAAAGTAAAAATAGCATTTAAGTAATTATTTGCGGGTAGGATGGCTTAAAAGCTGTTGGCGTTAACTCGTTCTATAACTAAGTTGATACGCGCTGGTCGAGATAAACGGCAGCCCTTGGCTTACCCTAAGTTGCAACAAGGTGTTTGTGCCAGTGCTTTACAGATTTGCATGTAATTTAAGTTTTATTTAAGTACCAATATTATAATGTTTAAGCAGAGGCTGATCTGTCAACTACATGTGTGTGAAGGACGAATAAAATATTCGTCCTTCACACACATATATATTATATATTTATATTATATTTTTATATGTTACGCCTTTTTCAACCTTATTTCTATGAGCAAAATATCGCCATTACGCATTACTTACATCAACACATTCTCTGACTGCCGAACCAGTGTTTGTGAGTCTGTTCACAACGTTTTCAATGGCTTCAGTAACTCTCTTTCTGTACTGCTGAATGTCTGCTACTAGTTTCTCTCTCATGCGGGTAACTTCTTCACCGACAGCTGCAGTGAAGTTTCTAACTGCTGTCAAAGATTCTTGTGCAGCATTTCGGAGGTTTGCCACCAGTTGTTCTATCAGTTTTCTGTGTTAGTAGAAATTTTGTTTGTTAACTGTACTCTAATATATTGATAAAAAAATCTCGCCTAAAGCATAAAATAATATGCACTAGGTGCTTGTCTGTAAGTACCTGGTGTTTTCCATCAAGTCGATACTGCGACGGGGGCGTACCAATGCTCGGTCTTCAACATCTGGAGCTGCTAATGCGGCACCCACCTAGGTGTAAGAAATAAAAATTAAGTATATTAATAGATAGATAAAACTCTTTATTGTACACCTCAAGAAACAATACAAACTGACAACATAAATAAATTACAGTACAAATGGCGGCCTTATCACAAGGTGTGATCTCTTCCAGGCAACCTAGGTAGTGAAAGAATAGAGGAGTTACAGAGATGGAGGTAGTTGCGGGTGTACACAACAAATTTCCTAAAAGGTACTACTGTACCATACTTATAATTACACTTATTAACTAATTTATCATAATATCTGTTCAAATTGTACCTATGATATAATGTACCTATGATAAATAAACGATCAGCATCGTTGAAAATTAACCAAAGCCTTAGCTCGGAGTACTTTCAAGGCTAAGCTTTAGTAGTGATCCTTGACAAGTTGTTGGAATCCACTAAGTGTTTGCGCACGCCTAATAGACAATGGCAGCGCATTCCACAAACGAGCACCTTGTACAACAAACGATTTATCAAGAAAATTTGTGGAATGCGCTGGTATTTTCAACAGCTGATTATTATTAGGTCTCAAGGCTTTCGAATGTGATTCATGAAGGAAAGAAAAACGTTCTTTAAGATAAGAGGGAGTAGTAGGAATAAACAGTATACTGTATAGAAGTGATAGAATATGAGCTTTCCGGCGAAGGCGTATAGGCAGCCACTTGAGTTTATTTCGAAATTCAGAGACATGATCATATTTGCGAAGGCTAAATATGAATCTAATGCAAACATTCTGGAGTCGCTCAAGTTTATCCAATTGGGCTTCGGTGAGATCAAGATAGCTGACATCTGCATAATCTAGTATTGGAAGAAGGAGGGACTCAGCAAGCATAATTTTGGTGGGTATAGGCAGAAAATTTCGGAATCTTCGTAGAGATCCCACGGACGCGTAAAGTTTCTGACTAACATTTTGCAGCTGTGGACCCCAGGAAAAACAGTGATCAAAATAGACCCCCAAGTTCTTAACTTCACGATTTATTGGCAAAATAGTACCCTCAAATAAAAACTATTTAAACTACACATGGATACCATGCTTGGACAGTGTCGAAGGGCATTGAAGCGTTAATCCAGTAGTTACTATAGCAAATTAACCCTTATTCAACATAGAAATACTAATAGGAGACTTTTCTGCATGCTTAGATGTCTCACTGACTTGACGCAATACTAGCCACTATCTAGAATGTAGGCTGCACACAAAGAGCACAAAGGGTATATCGGTACAGATCTAAAAAAATCTGTGCCTCTTTAGTCTAATCTATATATATAAAAATCAATGCCACTTTTCGTTGTAATTTTATAACTCAACAAAGCCTTTACCGATTTGGCTAATTTTGGTTTTGAATTATTCGTGGAAGTCCAGGGAAGGTTTGTACGTAGAGAAAATTTAAAAAAGTCTTGAAAAAGTGTAAAATCAGCATCTTTTAGCAATTTATAATATTTTTTTGTTTGAATAAATGAAGTTAATAATCATTTTTATTATTACTATGCCTTATACGTAGCGAAGCACGTACCGGGCCGCTAGTATCACATATAATCTGATCCCAAATAAACAAATGAAATAAAATGTGTTTTAATTTGTTTTAATTCCACTATGTACTTGTATTAATTAGTTAATTATTTTATTATCTGTGCATAATATAGTAATTGCTGTGCTTTTCAGTAAGTGATGAGGCACTTAGAAATTAAGTTTGCAATGTATACGAATTACAAAGTATATAACAGCAGAGTACTCATCGTTGAGAATATTTCGTCTTAGACTATACCTATAGTAGACTATAACTACGAGCGAATTATCGTACAACCATTGCTGCTTTGCTGATTCAAAAATATAAACTGAGCATATCCTAGTTGAGATAGAGTGGATGGATAGATCCAGACTAGGCGTTCTGCGTTAAAGCAAGGTGTTAGCAAGCAAGGGAATCCTAAATTTGATCTGGCAGTGTGTATCCTTCGTAGCTTTATGATTTACCATTTTTGAGACTATAAGCTGTATTCTAAACTTGGAGAATGTATTGATGTCTAATTTAGTTTAATTTTATTTATGTAATATTGAATGCAACTAAAATTTGCCTGAAACGGTGACCGTTCACTGGGGTGGGAAATTATTACCCGGACTAGACGTAAGAAGTTCTAAAGAAGAACGCCTGCCTATTCTTATTTCATTTGGAGAAAAGGAACAACTCTTAGTTGTGCCCAAACTGGAAAGCTCTTCCGGTCAAGATCAGGCTAAAGCTGTTTTAACTGCAATTCATGACTGGAACCTTGAGGACAAAGTACAAATAATGTGTTGTGACACAACTGTACAACAAAATATAAAAATATGTAAGTGAATTTCTGTCTAAATAGAGCAATATTAATAAATAATAGTGGAGCTATAACTGAAAAACATGAATCAGAAATATAATTTCCAAGGTTACAAAATTTATAAATAGGTATACAAAATATACACATTTTTAGACACGTAATTATTAGACTAATTAATGTATTAGAATTTTGTATAAAATTATCGGCCAATCTCATCGGAGACTAGTCAACTAGGCAGGACTTAAAAGTGCAACCGTGCTTGTTCAAAAACTTATTACAATAACAATGGGATGCGACACGTGATACAACGGCTGCTTGCTAGCTAGATCTCGCACTTAGACGCGTATCGATGATAGTTTAAAACATAAAGTTTGTGGTTTAAAGCTTATTCAATACCTTAAATTTTTATTATTTTTTAGAGAAGATTAGAATTCTTACCCCGATAGCCAGCACGATGCACAAGACAAATGATGATTTCATCTTAAAATTTCAACTAATTTCAAGCAACCAGAAGACTTGGAAACGTCTAATTGGAAAATGATGATCCCAACATTTCCTTCTAAGGTTTTTATACTTCATTAGGTTAAACATTGCCCGATTTTTACATAAGAATAAATAAAATAATCTTATCTGTTGACACTAGCGTGGAAACTGTATCTAGTTAAATATTAACGGTTAATTGTTGCCAAATGTTTTGTTTTCTATCTTTTGCAACACCGAAAATTTAGAGTAAGGTCATTAGTAAGTAGAAAATTCAACTTAATTTTTAGGGTGCCTTAAGGATAATAGATTTTTTGTAAATAGTCATACAATGTAAAAGTTCGTGTTATGATTTGCAAATGCTCATATACAGGAAGAGCGTTAGTGCACCAGCGACAATTTTTTATCTTAAATCAGTTAAATTAAAAATAAATAAAACTGAGAAATTTTGGACGGTATTAGGATAATGCTTTACCTCTTTTCATTTTTAAGTACCTCTGGTCCAAATCCATGGTTTTGACCGAATCTTATGCTTATTCTTCCATACAATGTTTTATAGTTCTACGACTACTTAGGAACGTATTTTCACGCATTCGGAACGGACTTAGGGCGCAAACGCTCTATAACAACAAATCTAATGCGTACAGTACCATACAAATAGTTCTACGACTACTTAGGACCGTATTTTGACGCATTCGGATTGGACGTAGTGCGCAACCGCTCTAACACGTTAAAATATCCCTTTGTTAACCGACTTCGAAAGAAGGAGTTTATCAAGTCGGCTGTGTGAGTGTTTTGTTTGTTTGTTTCGCGATTATTTTCGGTAATGCTTTCGGGGTGGTCCCATAATTTTGTTCATGTCGGTTGTGTAATAGAAAAGTTGAAAGTCGTTTTAATGGTTTTTAAAATAATGTAATAATGTTTACTGTATCTTCATTTGCGATATTCACAAGCCAGTTTTATTTGTGCTTTGTTGGCGGGTAGAGTTTGGTTCAGAGTGCTTAGTGTGAGATTTTTAAACTACTCGGTCGCGTTAAAGTAAACTTCAATTTGTATGGAGTTTAATCAGCGCCATCTAGCGAAACGTTTGCAAACCATATTTTGTGAGTGAGAGATCGTTTGTTAACGTAACGATCGTGACCATCGACTAACTTTATCGATGTGAGCATTTAAACGAGCTCGAATGACGTTTTTGCGAGTGCGAGTGTAACTCGCACTCGCAAATTCATTTTATTCATTCAACTCGCGTATTCATATCGTTTTCACTACCAAAAGCTTCGTGACAAAGTTAACTCGCTCGAAAGTGAAGAAGTTCACGAACGAACTGTCAAAATTAGCTAATATTGTAACTCGCACTCGCAAAAACGTCATTCGAGCTCGTTTAAATGCTCACATCGATAAAGTTAGTCGATGGTCACGATCGTTACGTTAACAAACGATCTCTCACTCACAAAATATGGTTTGCAAACGTTTCGCTAGATGGCGCTGACTAAACTCCATACAAATTGAAGTTTACTTTAACGCGACCGAGTAGTTTAAAAATCTCACACTAAGCACTCAGTACGCTTAAGACAAACTGGCGTTCGATAATTTTACGAAAATTCACTACCCATTGTTATTTATTCATATTCCCTATATTATGCCACTGGAAGGCAAATACCTCCATTTTATTTTTCAACCGCTGCACTGGATTCCTCAGTCTTAGCCTATGTTGCCATGTAAATCATGTAAACCGTGCCAAGATACATATTTGCATATGTTTATAAATCCATAGATTTACTTATAAAAAAAAGTACAATAACATATTGTCTGGTCGATACGATGCCTAAAAAAATATCACAGAGATACAGCTATAACTTAAAACCCCTCTCTTTTTATATTGAGTCAATGAAAAGGAAGGCATTGAAATACTCTACTATTATAAATGCGATTTCTATCTGGGGGGCTGGATGTGCTTTGAGTTCGTGACATGCATCTTTATAATAGTATATATAGTTCCTTAACAATAATAATTTACCTATATATAACATTATAAATTTGCTGTGCCCGATAGGGTCCATAATGCTTCTAGCTATAAGCCTAATAATCACCACCCAAATTCATATTGTGGAATGGACATAAATTATATGAATATGAATATAATGTCCCTAGTGGGCATGGCCTAAGGACATTAAGAAAATATAAATTAGAACATTAAAGGCATCGATCATACAAACTTGATTCTTACCAACCATTAAAGATAATGAGAGCAATCAATGCGTACTTCATTCTGATTTGATTGATAACGTATGACATATCTACGATAAGGTTTGCTATATGAAATGCGTTGTATAAACGAAATGCGAATAACAGCTACAATGACCGACAAATAAAAAACTGGGCATGAGCGAATTAGGGTTATATACTTACCAAAGATTTATAATAGAAAATACGAATTGTGTACTTGTAACTGAGGTTTGCCTGTTGTAGCTGCAACAGGCATATCTACCTAAGTTAAAAGTCCTGAGTGGGAATCTAACCCACGACCTGCGGCGTGAAAGGCAAGCATATACCACCCACAGCAACCGGCTCAATGCGGCTATTTTGTATTTCTTTTTCCTCCTCCATTTCTCGATAGGACGGGCGTCCAAACCGTTACTCTAATCAAAGATAATAAAATCTAACTTACTCTAATGCATCTCCACGTTCGTAATGGTCCTGAGCCGAGATTCAAAATCCAATACACGTGCCCTTTGGCGCTGACACTTAGGTGTAATAGTGGTGGTTCCGGTTGGCGATTCCTTGAATTCCCGGAGCCATCACTCACAGCGGCGAGAGGTTAGACTACCGTTTTGCTTTGAGAGGGTAACCCCGGGGACTCCCACATGCCCTGTCGTTTTTCCAAACGGCGCGGCACAAAAAGTAAAGGATGACTTGACTGCATCATTCAAAGCATCTATTCAAATGGATGATTCAAAGCATCCAAGTCTTATTGTTAATTGTAAATAATAAAATAAAATAATTGCACTCAATTACAATCCTATTGTTCGGAATATTTAGACAGCAAAATATTACATTTTAAAAAAATAGCTAAAATTGCAGTAGGTACAGGTTTGGTGGTTGCTGTGTAAATATTCCGAACAATTGGATTGTAATTGAGTGCAATTATTTCAAAACCGTATATAAACCTAAGTAGGTAGATATTTTTTTATCAGAAGAACAACCCAAAGGAGATCGGACATTTTAGTATGGACTTTGGTCCAAGTGGCGTCGGCTGATGAAACCTAGTATATATAATAGTTCGTGAATGTAGGATATTTTTTTACTATGGACACCGAAAAATCGGCCCACGCAGAAAACAGTTATACAGTTCAGAAAGTATCACCTATTATAGACGAATAATTGAAAAAGCTGCCTTTTGTTCGGTCAAAACTTATTTGCCGAGTACTGAGTACTCGCACTTACTCCCCGCCGCCGCCCGTATGCGCCCGCTACCCCTCAGGGTGGCGGGGGGTGATGCTCCTGCGCCGCGCGTATTGTTCACAGGTCAGTGAGTCATTCGCTATTATTCAGCAAGGACATCGTTTGGTTTCTTTATTTTATTCGTACCGGGTTTCTTTTTGGACATATTTTGATTTACTTACTCGATTACTTTGGCGCGTTTAAACGGACTTGTGATATTGCTTTTGGATTTGGCTTTCAAGATGTTGCCTAGTGCTGGCATTGTGTGTTTAGTGTGTAATCGTTCAGTGTTACGAAGAGAAAGGCAAAATGTTACCTGAAATCTTTTCGAGTCAAACCCAGCCATCTCAGCACATATACTCGCATCAATTGCACCGCGACAGGTATGTACCTTTTAAGCCATATTGCTGTTGATTGTTAGTGCAATAGATAATATCAAACTGGTTAGCATTTTCTATAGTTACCGTGACAGACTTATTTAAAGAGCTGGTTATTATGGAAGAGCTATTTATTAGGTATAAGTATACGAAAGAGTACTATTATAGTGAAAGAGTTATTTCTCACATCCAAGTACTCGTATTTATTATTGACAAAAAATCTTTGTCCTTAGCTTTACAAAGATCCGTGAGCAAGTTATTTACAGCTTAACAATTGATTTTAACAATGTTAATGGTTTAGTTTAGTAATAATGTCTACTTACTTGGTAGGTTGGGAATTCACATAATAACGGAAAAAATCTATAAAATGAACCTACTAGTAGGTATTGCTCGTGAAAAGTCATTACAACTTTTTTGTTTTTTGTTGTAGGTTATATTCAACGGCAGAGAATACGTCTGTCATCCATGCTGGTTAAGGAGTCAAAGGGCTCAGGGTCAAATAGCTCTTCCATAATAACTAGCTCTTTAAATAACTCTGTCACGGTAACTATAGAAAATGCTAACCAGTTTGATATTATCTATTGCACCAACAATCAACAGCAATATGGCTTAAAAGGTACATACCTGTCGCGGTGCAATTGATGCGAGTATATGTGCTGAGATAGCTGGGTTTGACTCGAAAAGATTTCGGGTAACATTTTGCCTTTCTCTTCGTAACACTGAACGATTACACACTAAACACACAATGCCAGCACTAGGCAACATCTTGAAAGCCAAATCCAAAAGCAATATCACAAGTCCGTTTAAACGCGCCAAAGTAATCGAGTAAGTAAATCAAAATATGTCCAAAAAGAAAGCCGGTACGAACAAAATAAAGAAACCAGACGATGTCCTTGCTGAATAATAGCGAATGACTCACTGACCTGTGAACAATACGCGCGGCGCATGAGCATCACCCCCCGCCACCCCGAGGGGTAGCGGGCGCATACGGGTGGCGGGGAGTAAGTGCGAGTACTCGGTACTCGGCAAATAAGTTTTGACCGAACAAAAGGCAGCTTTTTCAATTATTCGTCTATAATAGGTAGATACTTTCTGAACTGTATAACTTTTTTCTCCGTGGGCCGATTTTATGGTGTCCATAGTAAAAAAATATCCTACATTCACGAACTATTATATAGACTAGGTTTCATCAGTCGACGCCATTTGGACCACTTCCGCCCGTTCTCCTTTGAAATAGTTATAGTCCAAGCAAATAAATGATTGCGCTCGTCTATGTTATAAATTGTGATGCAATGCTGATAACTGATGTTTTACGAAATCTCAAGGTCTCTTCAAAGCATCCTAGTCTTATTGTTAATTCTTAACGTCCTATTTAAAGAATTAGCTAAAATTGCAGTAGGTACAGGTTTGGTGGTTGCTGTCTAAATACTCCGAGCAATTGGTTTGTAACTGAGTGCAATTATTTCAAACCCAATATAAAACCGTATATAAACCTAAGTAGGTAAAGATTTTTTAATCAGAAGAACAACCCAAATTTGTAATAGTTATAGTCCAAGCAAATAAATGATTGCGCTCATCTTTGTTATAAATTGTGATGCAATGCTGATAACTGATGTTTTACGAAATCTCAAGGTCTCTTGGACTAAATATGCTTATCATTTTGTTTTATAAACTATGTATGAAGTTTTTCATTAACCTACTTTAAAAAGGAGGAATTATTCAGCGGTCTTTTTTTTTAAACACAAACATTTGTGAACTTCCTCCTTTTATGTAAGTGACATGACTTCTCCGATGTTCGTAAACTGAAGTTGGTAATACTCCTTACTTCTTCATTGGGAAATGCCTTTGGGAAAGTATCATATATTATTTTAAATTGTTAAGTACCATAATTTATATTTACATATAACAAGCTTAATACTTATAAATATAAAGAGACGGTCGGCTGTAAGATATCCAAACAGAAATAATGGGTAGGTTACCCCAATGGCGCAAAAGGGGAGCACCGGAGCAGCATACCCGCGTTCCCGAGGCTCCTCCCATCAGGCGCCAAGAGAAGTCCACGGCAGGTTAGGTAGGTACTCCCAATAAATGATAATGAAATAATAATATATGTTTATTCACATCTCACAAGGAATTTACAAATAAAAATATCTAGTTAACAATTTTCGTTGCTATAAATCGGTCCTTGTGAGAGTCTGGAGTCTGAACTAGGTCGAGACCTCTACTACAGAACTCCAGGCTCTCGCCGGAAAATCTAAACAGTTTATTCTATGACATAAACCGTGCGTGTTCATGTGTGTGTATGAGAGTAAGATCACGTAATCCTGTATATTTAATTAGTTTTGGCACAAATTTATTTTTGAGATTTATTTAATAATATTTATAAGGTTTTCGGTATCTTCATATTATTATGATAGTTTTAGAAGCCAGTTGATGACTTTTCTTTTGGCTTTTACTTTTTTGTCAGGGTATATACAAAGTTGCTTGTTTGCTTTATTGTACAGAAATGGGCCTAGGAAACCATAAAATCTGTGAGCTCTAAAATAACTTGGTATAATACACTTTTACTGTCCATTTTAAGAATTAAGTAGTAAAATCTTACATTATGAGGAACTATATTTAAGCCGATAGCCTGTGATATCATCACATATTATATACTGTGTCAACGTTAAGTAACAAGGTCTTGCAGCTACATATTTTTAAATAGGATCATCATAATCATCGTATCTTTAGTAGAGACACTCGCGGAGTGTGTTTCGCTGGGTCTTCTCAGTTGAAGCGCGACCGTCGTTATGTGCCATGGTTACGTCGTACTGACCTATATTGCTAATAAAATAATTTGAATTTGATAAAAAAATGTCTAAAACATTAAATTTCGATAGTAATCAATTCGATAATAAACCTATAAATAACCTCGTTGACTACAACTTAAATACAGACGCCAGCACATCCAGCTACCCCAATCTTACAAATCTATTTTATACATTTTCAACTTTATCACATAAGCATAAGGTTCACTTTCAATTGGGCAAATTTGATAGATTGGGGTAGCTTGATGTGCTGGCGTCCATACCTTGAAATAATTATAATAAAAACTTATGTGAAATAATTATAACAAAAATTGTTATGGGTAACTAACGACCCCAATCTACAGGGCGAATGCGACAGCAAATTTATTTATAAAAATAATCCACTTTTAAACAAATAGCATATCTCGAATTGAACACTGTTAAAAAGATATCCATGTCACTGGAATGTAATGTCGTAACAGCGCTTTAAGTAAATATTAACTTGCGTTGATCTAGTTAATAGCTCTCTTAACTATTACATGTTCAATGCTGTACATGCGACTAACGGTGTCAACGCACTATATGCGATCTATATCTAATCATAACATAATGCCATAATTCTTAAATTTATTACGCTCTGTCATGTGCCTACGGTGGCTATTTGTTGTCAAAGTGGACTGAAGTACAGTTCACTTTGATAAAAAAATATTATTATAGAATTATTGAAAGTCTTGAACAAGAAAGACAAGTTTATCCTTATTTTAAGGCGACGCATTGAAGATGTTGGCGGTATTTAATTCAATGTTTTTCAGCAATTATAAAATATTTGAAAGTGATATTATAAATATTATAATAAATAAATATCTTGAGACAACACACAGAGCCTGTACTATGGCAACCAGACAACTTCTATATTTCTAAATACATACATATTGTAGATAAAATAAGTATATTTATATATATAACTGTATTATATTTTTCTTTGGCTCTTTAAAAAACTATTGTCTCATACACAATCAATCTGGATGTTTATTAAATCTATAGGATTAAGCAGAGAACTCCAACAAAGTCAAGGAGCTCTACTACAATAGATCGTACATTTTGCAATTTAAAAAAGGCAACATTTTTTAAGCTACTTGCAAATCCTTTTCCAGACATTCATCATCATCATCATCGTCATCATAAAAAAAGCCCCCGCAAGAATAATCTTGGGGGCATATGCCATGAACTTCACATTTAGCAGACGGGTGTGTAATCGCAGTATATAGCACTCAGAAAGATGCTGCTCAGAAGAAACAAAGTAGAAAATGTACTCCAAAGAGAAAATGTATAAAAATATAAGTAATAAGAAAGTCGTAGAAGTCGACCCGATTGAATATTTACTAGACACGCAGTAAGATGTAAATATTCACTCGGGTCGACTTCTACGACTTTGTTATTATATTTTTGACATAATGCCATAATAAGATGGTCATAGTACTCAGAAAGTAGCTGTAAAAAAAAAATGAAAAAATGAAAAGCTGTAAAATGTGTAAAATTTACTCCGAAGGGAAAATGTATAAAAATATAATAACAACGTCGTAGAAGTCGACCCGATTGAATATTTACCAGAGGACAGGCGCCTCTGGTAAATATTCATTCGGGTAAACTTCTACGCGCCCGTCGGTATCATATTGGTATTCTGATATTCAACACCGTCACCGTTACTGTTATTATATTTTAGCCTCGTTAGTCTAGCGCAGAGAACGAGGTCCTGAGTTCAAATCCCGGGTCGGGCCAAAAGTGATTTTGGGACGTTTCTGTAAAAAGAAAAAATTCTCAGCATCAGCCCGAAGTCGGCGGTATTATACCCCCGTGCCTCGGAGAGCACGTAAAGCCGTCGGTCCTGTACCTGACCTCTTTGCGGTCGTGTCGCCCAGGCGTCCCATCGGATCATGAGAGTGATGGAATAGAAAGTGCTCCTGGGTTTGCGCACACACTTGAGCACTATAATATGTCCCGCGCAGATGGCTAATCTCTGTTGAGACAGGCCGCCGTGGTCGAAATTCGGCTAGGAGGACATTATTATTATTATATTTTTATACATTTTTTAAAATATATACAAACGAGCTAGTGGTTCTCTTGGTAGTAAGTAATCACCTCTGCCCATGGACACTCGCAAGACTAGAGGGGTCGTATGTGCGTTGCCAGCCTTTAACAAATGAACAGAAATAATTCGCAGTTAATTTATTCCACAGAGTGGTAGCATGCGGTAAAAAGTTCCTTGAGAAACGCACGGTGGTAAACCACCATTGATCCAGGTGTTCTGGAGGAAATTTCCACTACCGGCGAGAGGGTGCATGTATCCAGCTAGCCTAAGCTGCCAATTTCTTTTCTTTCAAAATTATTACATAGGCATAAGGTTTACTTTCAATTGGGGAAATTTGATAGATTGGGGTAGCTTGATTACAGATGCCATCTGTACATCGATTAAAGGAACTGAAAAACTTCAATATTAAATATTATTTTTAAAGAATTCGTCGGTTAGAATATTTTACAGTTACAAACGCCTACACATAAATGAATAGCATGTTATTTAATGTCGTTAAACTTTGTGGAAACTAAAGGCGTTTTACGTATGAACATCCGATACTGTTGTTTTGACTTTCTTACTTATTTACTTGGATATTCTATGAGTCATTGTTATGAGAAAAACCTAAGTTAGTTGAATAACCTTTAGCACATAGGTGACCGACCTTCGCTAGTATTGAACTTAACTCGTGAGTACGATTTTTTTTAAATAAAAGTGGGGTCGAAATATATCGGATATACTCTCTTTTGTTGTATGTTCAATATGTAGCTATATGGAACATACAACTTGAACAAAGCATCAGGGTAGTATTCGGGAACGATGTAGGTACATATCTGTTGTCCAAGGGTCGCCAAAACATTTGACCCGACCGTATAAAGTGTTTGACAGTCATCTATATGTTCATCCATCCATCATTCCCTCGTATCTTCATACCACTGGACCGAATTTTACAAATGTCTCTACAATTTTTTTCTTTGGATTTGTAACTCTCACTTTATATGTATATGTCGGAGATTTTGACGGATTTAACTCCGAAACATCGTCGGTGTTCGCCATCATGCACGTGGTTAAAAGAATCAGTGCGCACACCCGGCGCAGTCGAGCTCTGGATGCCAATTGTGTCGTGTCGCTAACACACTAATGTCACTTAGACAACTGACAGACGTCAAAAACGTCACATGCGACAGTTCATAGACAACCTCGACTCGAACTACTGACTCAGTGAGTAGTGTTTTCCAAACACTAATAGATGGCGTTACTAGTGAATAAATAGGCCTTTTACTTAATTTCTCCGACACGGCCATTCTGACAACCAACGCGCTCTCGCGTTGTTACTCACTGACATAATCAGCATGAATTACAGCTCTTCAGTTTGGCAAGGACACAAAGCGTTACAAGCGGCTTTCAATGTTACACAAAGCAAAGCGTAAAGGCTTTTAGCATTTACCACAAAGCGTTAAAGCTTTCATCATTAGTTAGATGGCATACTTCACACAATGCAAAGCATTGAAACTTTCAGCATAAAATGCAACGCATAGCAAAGCGTTGAAGCTTTCAGCATAAACTGCAATACACAGCAAAGCGTTGAAGCTTTCAGCATAAACTGCATCACACAGCAAAGCGTTGCAGCTTTCAGCATGAACTGCAACCCACAGCAAAGCGTTACAGCTTTCAGCAAAAGTTCAATTACTCGGCAAAGCGTTACAGCTTTCAGCATTGCACAGAGGCAGCACTTAAAAAACGCTGCAAAACGTTGCAGCTTTCAGCATCAACCTTGGGTCACGACTAATGAGCCCAACCTTACTGCAAAGCATGATGGCTTTCAGCAGGACATCAGGACAAAGCGATAAGGCTTTCAATCCACCCTTCAATAAAGCGTAGTAGCTTTCAGTTTAAATAAAACATTTTATCAATCAGCAATGAACATAAGTCTTTTATCAACACAGGTTTACGTTCAACAAAACAATGTAATTATCGTTCAACTCAAACAATGATCATGATTCAATACAGTAATTCCATCCAAATTACTAATTACACCAAATTAGGATACCAAATTAACCAATACAATTTGTTCCATAATTAAATAAAACTATTCAATTATGGGTTCTACAGGATCAAGACATTCTGCCAATTCAGGTAAACTAGCTGGATATTTAAGCAGTCGTTCATGGCACACATATTGGGCCCGTCCCCCAGATACTGGTTCCACCCTATAACGCTCATTGGAACACACTTTAGCTACCCTGTAAGGGGCTTTTCTCTATACTCTTACTTACAGTACAATTCAAAACGAGTTTTACTTTGCCTAAGACTGACTTCCAGGATTCATTTTTATAATTTTCGACCACTGTAAAACAATTTGTTAAGGTGGACATCATTCGCTCCACTTGACCATTAGCTCGGCTAACACCACAAGCAATCTCGTGGAACTCAATGACCCAACCTCGGCATAAATCCTGAAAGTCTTGACCAGTAAAAGATGTACCTTGATCAGAGATAATTCGTTTCGGGGTTCTAAATATGTGGACAAAGCTACGTAGTGCTTCGCAAGCAGATCGTGATGTTAAATCTTTGACACACATTAATTGACAAAATTTCGTAAAAGCATCTATGATGACTACCACATACTCCTTAGAGGTCTTGCTACAAGTTCAAAAATGTTGTTCTCCACCCTAGAATATTATAGGTTAGTGCGCAATGCAGCGTCACGAACTCAAAGCACGAAGCTTGCGATAGTCAATTGTCACAATCACGAAGCGCGGAGCTTTCAATAGTTAATCGTCACAAGCATAAAGCGCGGAGCTTTCAATGCTCAAGTTTCAGGAACTCTAAGTAGGGTATTTCCCTTGTCACACAATTTATTTCAATTCAACCAGCTTTATTACTCATAATGTAACACGTAAATGTGTTTTACAATGAACTCCAATAATCATTTTAAACGTTAGAATTTAACTCAACCATCGGCATTAACTACACTTTTATTTCTGACTAGAACTGTCAAATTCAAGTTTTTCGTAACATACGTAGGTACTTAACGCGTCCACCAGCTATTGGCTGTTCCTTGTATCTATCGTTGTCATAGACCTCTATTGTCTTACAAGGATTTGAAAACTTTGCACTTCATTTGTTTATTGTTAGAATAGAATAGAATACTCCCCATTGTACACACTCAAACAGGACAATTACATAGAAGACAAAATAAATAACACAATTTGTTAGGGTTCTTTCCGACAAAAACAACGTCTCTTATTTTAAATGGACGAATTTTAACTTTGGTATTGCCATAACGCACCTTATCAGCATGAGCTAGCTAGTCCATCCTCCATTTTGCCTCACATCTAAGTTCGTAAACCCTTACCATATTTTTGGACAAGGGCATTCATTTTGGAGGGGAACTTTTATTACAACCCATCAAAAATGGAAGCGGACTTCTAACTGGACTTCTAACTATGGTACAATTTAACGCAATTTGGATTTTAACTGAAGCTGCCTTCCAGAACCTACGCTCGTGGTTCTCGGTTATAGTGAAGCAATTAATTAGAATAGTTCGGGAAGCTACGCAACATCCCCCCATCACAAATAACGCAGTGTTTCAAGTCTAAAGTCTTTCACGTGGTCTCTCACCACTGGACTCACAAGAAGGCTCAAGGTCACCCACAGAACGGAGAGGGCCACGCCCGGAGCATCCCCGTGCGACCGAACAAAAACGACGCAATCCGCAGGCGAAACAAAGCAGCCGACATAAAAATTGTGTCACAAATCAGTAAGTTAGTATTTTGAGTTCAATATACCTAGTTTGTACGTACAACATTTGTATGTCATGTACAATATGGCAAATGTGTGAAACTTAAATGATGTAAACAATAACACCTGTATTCACCACATTTATACAAATAAAGATATTATGATTGTGATTATGATTATAACCAAAGAATTGCCAAACCGAAACGGCAGCGGGCGGGGCACACAGCTCCCAACACCGACGGCCGCTGGATCAGACAGGCTCCCGACCGGGGACCACGCACCGGAAGACGCAGCGCGGGCAGGCCCCCCACAAGGAGGGCCGACCACTGCGGAGATTCCGGGGGAGGCCTCCGTCCAGTAGACGTCTTTCGGCTAACATAATGATGATGAATTATTACTTGAACAGACACGAATCTCTCCACTTGTCAGTAATTGAGAAACGTCTTTACAGTCGATCAAATCAATACGCCATAGCTTGTACAAGTGTCAAGATTCTGTAATAAACAAACTTCAGCATGGACCTCGCGAGTGATGCGGATGACTTTGTTACTAATAGTCAAGCTCAATCCCGGTTAAGTAAAAACATCTCTACCTATCATAACATCATGAGGCAAAATATGTGAATCTACAATTACAAAAGTCACTTCTCACACACGAGTACTTCGTTGACCTTGACAGGCAGATAAGTAATGGAATCAGGCGTTACTTTGCGGAAATCCATAACAATCAAAATACAAAATCAATATGTAGTGTTAATTCCGCTAATTGCCACCAGTACGATACCCAACACGTGTTTCAGTCCTCCACGGACCATTCTCAAGGGCTGCTAACTCGTCGAGTGCTCAAAGGAGACTCCTATTTTGATTGACAGGCAGACTAATACGGGAAAAAGAAAATGTAATGTTCGACCCAATACCTGTCAGGCGCGTGGATATAAAATCTCAAGTACCTGTATGGTTATCAACAAATCATTTACGAATTAGGGAACAATCTGTCTGTTACCAACCACTGTCCACAAGAGCGTGTATGTGATCTAACTTGACACTACATCCATAGACTTCGAAATAAACCGTTCAAACTATTTAACCTTCAAAACGCGCATATTGTCACCATAAAAATTAAATATAACAGACGTTGGGCATATTTTCAACATCTAAAAAGTATAAACCACACAAAACAACACGTGTTATGAATTTCACAGATATCAAAAATACTTCAGTGCAGCATTAGGTCATCAAGTGCCTTTTAAACAATATAATAAAAGTACTTACAGGTTTCTTCTCATAAAAGAAAGATTCACCACTCGACACGAGGCACTTTTACTTTAGAGGTTACTTTAAACGTTCACTGATGCACCAAAAACTATTCTTCAACGATAAACACGAACTGGCTGAGAGACTCCGCTCTTCGCAAGTAACCACATCGAAACACGAAATCAGTAGGCATGTTTTAAACAAGTCTTAACATACCTGAGCATCCGAGATACCTGCGATAACAACTTAACTCTGGTTACCTTCGCTCCAAGCAGACCCCAACCGGTCAATCAAGGCAAGCTTGTAAGTCGAGTACTCCACGTATGTAAGTTCTCGCACGGTCACTGCACCATACGGCACCATATCTTGAAAAAGGTCATCAATCTCTTGGTCGCCGCAAACTGTCTTGATACACGCTCCTTTGCTTCGCCTAACGTTTTGCACAACGGGTACGACTTCGAAGTCCATTTGCGAGCTCGACATCGAAGATGTGTCAATGTAATGTATCGAGTTTCGTAATCGGTTCACGAGTTTGCGATACAGCCGTAAATTCACAATCAGCGGGGTTGTATTTTCATCGTAATTTTTCAAATTTCAAACACTATTTTCGCTACGTGTTGGAACCGAATCACGAAAATATTCTTGATTTTGAGTAGCAGGCATTGCGGTAGACACGTAGGATGATTTTGGAATCGATCCCACCGCTGCTGTCGGAGATTTTGACGGATTTAACTCCGAAACATCGTCGGTGTCCGCCATCATGCACGTGGTTAAAAGAATCAGTGCGCACACCCGGCGCAGTCGAGCTCTGGATGCCAATTGTGTCGTGTCGCTAACACACTAATGTCACTTAGACAACTGACAGACGTCAAAAACGTCACATGCGACAGTTCATAGACAACCTCGACTCGAACTACTGACTCAGTGAGTAGTGTTTTCCAAACACTAATAGATGGCGTTACTAGTGAATAAATAGGCCTTTTACTTAATTTCTCCGACATATATATATGCTGAGTTTTTGCTATAATTTTTTTTTTTCCGTTTATTGGTCTACAAAACTGGATATAGACTACATTGGATAAGGCAACATCGATTTATAAAAAATAAAGTCTATACCCTACTCTGATGTAGACACAGCTTGCATAAGTAGACAAAACCTTAACTTATCTTAAGGGGTACTTATTCTAAGTTTAAACAAAACTATTACTTACAGTTAGATCAGCAAAAATACTACAATAATATCTTCAGTTTATGCTTAAGTGAGGCAAAAGAACAATTGAAAATATCAATGTCATTTTGGATTGCATTGCAACCTTTTGACATTCGGTACATTGGTGAATGAGTGCCAATATTAGTCCTACAGCGTGGTAAGCTAAAGGTTTTATAATTGCACAAACGACTACCTACGCGAGAAACAGAGAAATTTAAATGATCGAGTGTACATGGACTCTCAATGAGCCCATGAATTGCTTTATACGTCATTATTACATCACAAGCTTTTCTTCGTGAGCTTAAAGATGCGACTTTGTAGTGCGACAACCTATTCTGGTAAGATGTAAGGGAACGACATTTGTTGTCGGTGTACGACAGATGGTATAAAAATCTCTTTTGAACACGCTCTATACGATCTGAGTGGACTTGATAACCTGGGCTCCAGATGGTAAAACAGTATTCAAGGATATTACGTACAATAGAGTTATATATAATTATTGTTAAAGATGAATTTCTGAATTTTTTCATTTGACGGTTTAAAAACCCTGACAATTGTGACGCTTTTTTAATAATTTCGTCTATATGGTGCCTAAAACTGAAAGCAGTGTCTAAAAAAACGCCCAGATCACGAATAATTGTTAGTTCTTTTATGTTTCTGTTTTTTATTTTGTAATTAGTAGGAGAAAGATTTTTCTTACGAGAAAATTTAATATTCCATATTAAATTTTCTCGTAAGAAAAATCTTTCTCCTACATTTGTCGGGATTTAAAATCATGAAATTGTCAGAACACCATTTTTCTATTCTATATATGTCTTGTAGACATTGTATATCATAATCGCACATAACGGTCCGGTAAATTTTCAAATCGTCAGCATACATTTTAAAACTACTTTCGATGACGTCACAAAGGTCATTAATAAAAACCAAAAAGAACAAGGGACCTAGATGAGATCCTTGAGGATAATGATATGTATACCAGATGTAAAGATAATATTGATAAGCTCTATATATGACTTATTGAGTATCCTTGTACTGTTTTAATGAAATCAAATTAAAACCGTTCTATTTTATACATAAGCATAATTATTTTCACACTGATCATATGCGCAATATATGTAGGTACTGGAAAATAAGGAGGGCTAATTATTAGAGATTTTGAAGCCATTAGAGAGAGAAACAAATGGAAGACGAAACAGTCTGCATTTTAATGTTTCGTCTAAAACATTTCTTCCGCATCTAAATTTGTACTTGTAATTAATTTAAATTATCTACTTTGTAGACAGGAATGTGCATTGTGATCAATGTAAATAATATGTTACTATTTATTTATTCTGCTGATTTGAGCCTTCACTTTCCTATAAATGTACAAGCTATTTCAATTAACAAAGAAACATGTAAACTGACATACGGTGATACCTCATTTAAATTGTAAATTGTATTTGTTATATATAACGTAACATAACAATGAATACTTTAACAGTTTACTCTAGGTGAAGACGTGAAAACTTCTTCAAGCTTTTGCTGAGAAGTGAATGTAAGTGTACCGTCACGGTCGCATCAGTGACGCTGAATCACGTAGACTCGGCTCCAGTAGCTATCGGCAACTAAACTGCCCGTCAAGAAATTAGAAGTTTTCAATTCTATAATGTCCTCCCGGCCGAATTTCGGCCACGACGGCCAGTCTCAATGGAGACTAACCGACTGCGCAGGACATATAATAGAGCACAAGTGTGCGCACAAACACAGGGGCACTTTCTATTTCATCACTCTCATGATCCAATGGGACGACTAGCGACACGACCAGCAAGATATCAGGTACAGGACCGACGGCTTAACGTGCTCTCCGAGGCACGAAGGTATTATACCGCCGACTCCCACACTTCAGGCTAATACTTAGAAATGTTCTTTACGGATTTTTGACCCGGTATTTGAACCCAGGACGTGATTATCTGCGGTTAAACACGCTACCGCTAGACCAACGAGGTAGTCGTCTACAGCGGCAATTCTATCGTTGTTGTCATAAGCATTCCTCTTTCATTGTAGTTATGTGGAAATTGATATCCCTCTTTTATATTTAAACAACCGGTTTTTATTTGAGCAACCGGGTCACCGGATGGTTAGTAATCACCACCATCCATGGACACTTGCTACACCAGAGGGAACGCAAATATATTGCCGTTTCTTAAAAAAAGAATAGGCTCGCTTCTTGCGCACCGGAGCAGCATACCCGCGTTCCCGGGGCTCCTCCCATCAGGTGCCGAAGGCGAAGGAAGTCCACGGATGGTTAGGTTTAGTCGGAGCGAGTCCAACATACCCACTCGCAGACACTTTTGCGGGTGGCATGCGTAGGCATTGCCCCTGCCTAATTAAAATCGGAATAAAGATCGGAAATAACGATTGACGTTGATTGTGGCATGGATTTACTAACTAAGCCTCGAATACGTATGTAATAGTCTAGAAGCCACAGGTGCACAGACATATGTTTAAGATGGAAAAAATACAGATAAACATCCTTTCGGCCTAAAACCCAGACATCAAAATAATGTTAATAAAATACACTAGGTATGTATGTATAATGTGAATGTTACTGTTGTTTTTGCATGTATATTTGAATGTTATTTATTGATTTGTGTTGTTGTTATGCCGGGTGACGTCAATCGAGTGTGTTATTCCACAGATAAGTAAAATTATTGCTTTATTTAAGACTAGCTGTGCCTCGCGGTTTTACCCGCGTTAAACTTTATAAATTATCACAGCTTCTCCCCCGTAGGTGATATCGAGATAAGATGTAGCCTATATGTTGACCCAACTTCTTAGTAATATTCATGCAAAATTTGAAGTAAATCCATTCAGTACTTTTTGAGTTTAGCCCGGACATACATACAGACAAACAGATAAACAGACAAAAATTCTAAAAACTAAATTTTTGGCTTCGATATCGATTATAGATCACGCCCCAGGTATCTTTAAAAAAAATATTCAATGTACTGTTTTGACTTTCCTACGATTTTATTATATGTAGGTATAGATGTATAGATGTGATTTATTTATTTTAACAAGGTTTTATGTTTATTGGTTTCTGAGACTGTGGAATGATCTCCTTGCCATAAGAGTAGGTACGTAGGTTTGTGTCATGTATAAAATGGATGAATGGACATTTAATGCGATAACCGCCATTGGCATCCAGATTTATACGAACGAGACAAGCAGGTAGAATTTTCATAAGTTAGTTATAAGTTAAGTTAGTCATTTATTGAATCAAAATAAGTAAGTACATTTCACTTGTACATATTTACGAGTACTTAACAGCAACAATACAGTAATTGAACTTTGGCATTCCACTAGACTCCACACCAGGATTCCATCTGTCGTGGAGACTTGTGTCTTCCCTTAAATAGTATACTATGTTGTATTGTTCAAATTTCTAAGTTAACTTTAGTACGATAATCCTGCCCATACATTACTCTATCTATATATATAAAATCAATGCCACTTTTCGTTGTAATGTTATAACTCAACAACGCCTTTACCGATTTGGCAAATTTTGGTCTTGAATTATTCGTGGAACTCCAGGGAAGGTTTGTACGTAGAGAAAATTTAAAAAAAGTCTCGAAAAAGTGTAAAATCAACATCTTTTAAGAGTACCCAATTTTTTTGTTTGAATAAATGAACTTAATATTTTATTTTTATTACTATGCCTTATACGTAGCGAAGCACGTACCGGGCTAGTACTTTATACATAACATCATACATTAAACCTTTGTTTCAAGGATCTCTTGTATAGTATGACAGACATTTTCTCTGGGTATCCACATAAGGGATGGTTAAATGTCACAAAGAGAATTACTTAAAAATATTTATGAAATGTGACCGTCGGCCACTGCCCGATAAAATTTCCTTATCCGGTCTCAATAGTGTTCATGGATCAAAAAATCTCTCATTGAGTTTGTCGATGATTCATGACATCAATAGTCATTCACTTCATTTTGACGGTCACCATAGCCTAGTTGGTAGTGCTCCTGCCTACGAAGCTGGTGGTCCTGGGTTCGAATCCCGGTAAGTGCAAATATTTGTGTGATGAGCATGAATATTTGTTTCTGAGTCATGGATGTTTTCTATGTACTCGTATATATGTATTTATCTATCTATATAAGTATGTATATCGTCGCCTGGTACCCATAGTACAAGCTTTGCTTAGTTTGGGGCTAGGATGATCTGTGTGACACTGTCCCCAGATATTATTATTATTATTCAACAAACAGAAAACACTCTGATCATGACTTACTTATCGTATGGGCAGTGGTTACCCTGGAGTCAGAGTTGTTCAAGCCGCCCAGTAGGCCTCTGACATGGCTTAACGACTGTTGCCTAATGTACAACCGGGACCGACAGCTTAACGTGCCCTCCGAAGCACGGAGACGGTCACAAATTAAACCACTTTGGCGGTCAACCATCTATAAATAATATACATATATTGAAAATTCAATATATGTATATTTAATTTTAGTACTGGAATGACGTTATTAACTGGCAGTAAAATAAAATAAAATAAAAAAGGTTTTTATTCACGTAGACTTTCAAAAAGCGCTTGTTAATAGTCAGAACATGTTTGTAGTAATATAGTTGTATACATTATTATTTCTAGTTACATAGATATTTAGGTACACGGATTGTATGAAAACATTTATAAAATTTATTTTATAATAGCAATTATATTTAGCTAGCTTGTATTAAGTTATTGTCAAAGAGATTATGTTTCAGTTTAATTATCAAAATTTATAGTTTTAGCTATATTTTACTACATATTGTCTGAATTATTTATTATTATGGCGGACTTTGTGTTAATAACATCGGTCGCGCTTTAATGCTACCACCGGATCCAATACGCCCCAACTGAGAAGACCCAGCGAAACAAACTCAGTGGGTTTATCCACTACCGGTTTCAACACGACCCAGTTGAGACGGTGCGGCGAAACATACTCAAGCGGGCATTAACACGGGATTTGGTCCACTTAGAGTAATTATTTAGTAGGCAAACACAATATGTGCTCGATCGGTTGTCTGAATGCTTATTATTTTAGATGTCCGTTCGAATCCGTTCCGTAGCTTTTACTCTTTCACGCAAAAACTACGGAACGGATTTGATGAAACTTTTATATTCAATTAACATATAGGATATAATAAAAATAAAATAAACGTGGGTGAAACCGCGGTTACACAGCTAGTTGTCTATGGTATTAACAAATATAACAAAACAAATGCAAGTCATAATATCAGTTGACTGCCAACAGCTTCTCATTAACGTTTGACAGTATAACGGAATCTTACGCAACTATGTTGATGTTATAATATGACATAAGCTGATAATAAAACGAACCTTGACCTGCCTCTCATACGTCATTAATTCATACACAATATATACAAGAATAGAATAAAATACAGATTCTTCTTTTAAAAGAATACTTATTAGCCAGTTTTATTTCATATATTCATATCTTTATTTGCATTCCATAATGTCAATAATACAGGTCTTATAATTATAATGCTTATAGCTAAGTACAGTTATGGACCTTGTAGGGCACAGCAAAAATGATAACTTAAAACTAACCACACAATTATATAATTAATAAAAAAATATATTATTTTTAGAATTGCTTTGAATATTCATAATTTTTTTATAACACAACAATCATATTAAAATCGTAATTTGTATTATGAATTTGATTTCCGCAATAAAGATAACTACCACAACTATGCTCGACCATTTTGTTTTAATGGATAGCACTATTTTTGTAAAAGGTATACTCTATAACATATAACAAAATAAATGTCTAGCAAACAAATATGGCGGCTTAAAACAACAAAAATATCCAACCGTCGGGCAAAGAATTCATTTCATTTGATTACCGAAAAATAATTGAATTCTGTTCAGTTTAGAAAACAGACATTGGAGAATACTAAACCTCAATTTTGAGAACTTAGTATTGTATTCTCCACACGTTTCCGTGAAGAGTGCGACCGAGAATCCTGTGCGCATACAGTATTTGGTTATTATGTATCCTACAAAATCATAATTAAAACAGAATTAAGCCGACAAGACACTATAAGAGACTGAATGTTCAACTCATAAAATGTAAGGTTAAATATTCGATATTTAGTAAAGCAATTAAAGCGATAATTGTATGTTTCATAAGGCAATTTCAAGTAAATGCGGCAGGCAAGTACATATTCAGACAAGTTTAAGAAGCAGTTTGTTTGGGCATGTAAATATTTTCTATTATGAATATGAATGTTATCGACTACTGAAGACATCACGGTCGATCCTTCATTAGAGTACACTAGACATATGGTTACGAATATATTACCTAAAAGGGTTCCTTGAGGGGCTCGTATGCAAAAAAACCCAGCAAAAATTTATGTGTTTACCGTACTGACCGGGATCAACCAATAATTTATTATCCATTAATCTAACCTAATAAGCCTAACATGCACATATATTACAGAAATATAAGGAGCGCAATCTGCCCCTGAAACAAGAATATAAAATAAAAGAGTTTGTGAAATATGAAAAATGGGTCTTCAAGGGTTCCGATGGTTGTTGCGGATAGATACACGACGTGTAACTTAATATTGGTATAAGTATCGTAACTTTATCATATCAGCCGAAAGACGCCCACTACTGGACAAGGGCTCCCCCCAAAGATCTCTACTATTGCCGCATATAGTATTCTACCCGTATCAAGCGGCTTCCAGCGACCCTCGCAAGTTCATCGATCCATCTTATAGGCCCATGCTGCGTCTCCCGGTTCTTTTAGTATATCTTAATTTGCTCTTGTCATACAGTCCACCTTATAATTTAGTTCTCCGGTAATGGGAAATAGCATATTGGGCACAATTTAAAACTGGTTTTACAAATATTTTGGATCGTTACATCTACCATAAATAGCTGTATTTAACATAATGAAGATATCGTTTTCGCTAAATTACTTCCTAGTCTGGGTTGGGTTATTCAATAGTTTCGTTAACAGTTGCAGGTTTAACTTCATTCATAAATTGTAGGTCACTATTCGTTCAGACATCTATTATATTAAGAACTTTTTAATATGTCGGAATAACACCTTCATTTCAAGTTATGTAAGTATGTTATTTCATTATTTCGTCGTAAATTTCGTTTCTCTGTATTACTATTCTGTCGAGTGTAAAATTCTAGTGGCCATATTTCCGCCATGGCTTCATATCTTAACAAGAACACAAGATATATTATTGCCAACGTGTATGTCCAAACAGGTGAGTTTTTTTGATTACTTACTCTCATAATACGATGGTTCAGTGATCTGACAATACCGGACAGATCAGATGCAGCTTAAAGCATAAATCTTCAACTGTTAAGTCATTCTAGGCCGGTATTCACATGTCAGGCTTCTAATGACCACATTAAAATAATAAACCACGATTAAAACAATTGTCTTTGTCATATCATGGTAAGTATTTTTACATTTTGTGTACCCAAAAAATATTTAGAACAAGGACAACAGTGATACCAATAATTATATTTCGTCGCTGCATCCTCGAGATTTTCATATTACACAGTAGTACACTCTTCAATGTACTGGACATCGAACACTTTTTAGAGCTTGCAACATTAAAAAAGACAAAATGTGGTGGGTGGCGCCCTCTGCGCGCCACGCGGCCGGCTTCATTCGCTTTTCGTGTTTGGCATCGAAACATCAATTCTTTTTATTTTATTTTATTTTCAGTAAACAAGTGTTATAATTATATTATAGTGACATTTAATGTGAATTACTGTATTGGCCTATAAAAATGGGCTAGTTTAAGTGCACGAAGGAAAATGAAGAAAAATTTGGTGCCGATTGAATCTACGCAAATGCCGAGTGTCAGCAAAAAATGTAAGTACATACTTACTCTTCAGCAAATATACAACATATTGAATCTTAAGGTGACCGACGGTTACAACGATACTATCATTTTATTTTATTACCAATTATGATTACATTACACTCCCCTGGCAAACAGGCGTGAGTCTATGAATAATTAGATTTTAGTTTTACTAGCTGAATGTTTTCTGGCATTATTAGATTATTCTAACCTATTTTACAGTTAGCCATTCTATGGAAAAAGATCTGCCCTTTGTGTCAGATAGTACAAGCCCTGTTTTTACAACAGGTATGTACCTGTTGTAAAACCCTAATAATTACAATGCCCTGGGGCAATGTTTGGGTTAAAATCATATGGAGTTGTGATGATTTATTATTTACAACCTGATTACTTTACTTACAAAACTAACCTAGATATCTGCCACGTGTTCTCTGAATAATGGGGGCAAATTATAATGGACGCACTTAGCAAGGAGAATACAGGACTGAATCCTGAAATAGAAAATGTTCAGTTCCAGGAATTCATTAATGCTATAGAGGTTATTTTCATTCTACCATTCAAATAGCTTAACTCTAAATAATCTGCAATGTAGTTTCTATTTAGATTAGTAGGTAACAGAAACGTACGCACATAGCCAGAATGCTTTTATTATATTTGATTAACAAAGTACACGTACAACTCAAGTACAAGTCCCGATGTTGATCCCGTCTACTTCTAGAACATGTATTAGTAACATGGGTTACCAGTATAGCGAATATGTATTGTATTTGATGTAGATAATGAATTTGAGCATTCATTTTCATCAAATCTGTGAATAAACTCCGTCATATCGATACCGTTGGTCAAGATTAATACCCATAAAATTAAAGAGTCATGATTTGATTACCGAATATACGATACCAATATTATTTCTGAACCGTGATGCGATTACGGTCACTTACTCGCATAATAATATGTATTTTTCCTGATACAGATAATGTATCTGAACATTCATATTTATTTAATCAGTGAATACGCTCCGTCCGTCCGTCCTCGGTATAGTTGGTTAAAGCTAATACGGATTATATAATATTAAATAGCCGCGATGCGATTACGACCGAATATACGAACACCATATATCAATATTATTTCTGAACCATGAAGCGATTACGGTCACTTCCTCATATATGCATTTTTTTACTTATGCAGATAATGTATCTCATTTTCATTAAATCTTGGAATAGGCTCCGTCGTATTCATACTGTTGATTAATGCAATTAATACCTATAAAATTAAAGAGTCGTGATTCGATAATGGCCGAATATACGAACACATTACCCAATATAATTATTGAACCATGATGTGATTATGGTCACTTACTCGCATATTAATATGTATTTTTATTTTCTGATGCAGATAAAGTATCTGAGCATTCATTTTCATTAAATCTTAGAATACGTACCGTCGTAACGTTGGTCAAGGCTAATACGCATAAAATTAAAGAATCTTGATTCGATAACAACCAAATATACAAACATCATAACAATATAATTTCTGAACCGTGATGCGATCCTTGGTTTAGTCGAAAACCATGCAATGATATTGCTTGATCCATAGTTCAACTGTAGTTTAGTTTAAGACTTTGTTTTTAAATAAGGGTGATAATGTATATTTTATTTTATGTGAATAATGCATCTGAACATTCATATTTAGCAAATTAGGGTATACGCTCCATTGTCGCCGAATAATATTGACCCGATTACACATACTCTAGATAATGTTGTCGCTACGCAGGATCCTACCGCTGATATTGCTACCCCGACCAAATAATCTAATAAAGATGTACTCTCAGCACCCGAGCTTTGGCCGCAGGCATTTTGGGATGCCTTAAGTGTATCAAAAATTAAAGTTGTCATTTATGAACCTAAGATAAGAGACGTTGTTTCAAATATTAGAAATAACGATTCCAATGTTTAAAATTCTTGTAAGCGAGGCCTCAATCGCATCTAATTCTTTTATCACAATTAGAAGGATGACCCAGGGAAAACCCTGATAGCATACATAGAACTAATAGGACCGTTTAGAGCCACGTCTATCGCAGAAAGGTTAATTCTGACCACTAAAATATGTATATATATATATACCACAACGCAACTGTGTCCACAATCAGCCGCTGTATCCAGCAAGTATTGCAAGAGAGCGGATATTGACGCAAGCGTATACTCTGCGCATAGCGCTCGCCACGCAGAGACGTCCGTCGATGCGTTTCCATTGAAGTGATTAGGAAGATTTTATGACAGATCGAATAATGATCCTGTATTTAAAAATTCCAGTTGTTCCAGTTAAGTATAGTTAAAAATGATTAAGTTAATAAGATAAAGTAAATTATTGCATGTATTAATTCGTTTATGGGTATTGGTTCAATACTCTTACTAACGATTTCCCTAAAGCTCTAAACATCTACTGTGTAATATGAAAATCTCGAGGATGCAGCGACGAAATATAATTGAAGGTTAAACAAACTTACCTTAAGTGAAGTTTGACCATAATTATATGAGTCGCTGCATCCGAAGAGATTTTCGATCCCTCCCTCCCTAAAATTATTCTTGTGAATACTTTCTTCCCGTTATTTGCTTTTAATGCTTTGCCTTTAGTGAAATCTTAAGTAGATACTGAGGACTCTGAAAAGAATGAAGCCGGCCGCGTGGCGCGCAGAGGGCGCCACCCACCACATTTTGTCTTTTTTAATGTTGCAAGCTCTAAAAAGTGTTCGATGTCCAGTACATTGAAGAGTGTACTACTGTGTAATATGAAAATCTCTTCGGATGCAGCGACTCATATAATTATGGTCAAACTTCACTTAAGGTAAGTTTGTTTAACCTTCAATTGTTAATGATATAGACAAGAGACAGCTTGAAGACGTCGAGTATAATCGGTCAATATCAAGTAATGTATTACGTCATGCTAATATGTGTATACTTATTATTGTTCTTACAGTTGCGATCAGACACGGTATTGACATCGCGACTTGACAAGGTAATAGTTTAACGAGCATAACTTGAGCTTATAACGTCAACAGATTTATTCATAATCCTTTAGATTTTGGGGACGATACGTGTCTCCTTAAACTGGTTGGTAAAACACTTGTTCATATAGATCCAATTTGTTAGTAGGTAAATTATTCGCTTAATTATGTAGAAGATAGAGGCGATTCATAGTATTCTTATGTTAATTTATCTGTTTTTTACATATTAGTGTTATCTGTGGTTTGTTGAAAGCGTTTATAGGTTTAGTGCACTATTTCAAATAGTTCTTATAGATTTATTGCGTTGTTTGTGCAAAATAATAAGGAATTCCATTTCATAAATCATATCCATACGTTTTTACGTATTCACTTCTGGGAAATCACATATCGTTTCAGACGTGTGTTATTTATTATATATCTCTTTATGGTACTAAGGGCAGTAAATATTATTTTTAAATTTACGCAATCTCAAGCTGCACATAGGTTTCATGAATTTTATTTAACTGATGGGCCCGGTAGAAACTGGCTTACGTTTTCTACACAGTATACACTACAAAGTATCCTGAAAAGCAGTCCAACCTTTTAAGAACAGTTCAGGGAACGCACGTAAAGAAGATGACTGTATGTACAAACCCATATGTTATCAGATGGCTAAAGGAGTTGCAGAAACTTCAACTGTATTAATAAGACTGATTCAAATTACAGTACTGTGATGAAGTTAAAGGAAATCTAAACTTTCTAGTCATGTTAAATTTTAGATTATTGTCACAATTGAGAAACACATTGGGACAGATATTAGTAGATACAGTCTCAGGACATGTTTTTCAAATGTTTATAATACTTATTATTATCGACGAAAACCCCGTGATGTCTTACTACTAAAGTCACAATAGCCGTTTTTTGTTCATATTACTCAAATGAAATACGAGGAAACTCGAAAAATTGTATTCATACATTTTATCCTGATACTGATACATGAAACACCTAAAAATATATTAAAAACATATCTTTAAAAAAATTAAAATCTTATATTTTGATATATCTTCGGATGCGAAGCCGGAGCGGGTCGCCAATTTATTATAATTGGTTAAAACAATACGGTTAATGAAAATAATATCAGAATTGGGGAGACCACATCCATCTTAAAATTCAAAACCAATAAGGGACATGACAAATATCCCCTATATTATAACTTTTAATTTAAATTAAATTAGTGTGTGTTGTGCATGCCTTTAATAGGTGTACATATAAGGACTGAATTATATCGTCACCTAAGTATTTAAATGTTGTGTATGTAAACTGTTGGTGTGTCAAAAATAAATAAATAACTTTACAGTTACAATGACCATGATTGATTAAAACATTTATAAGAGCGTCATGGTCGGTTGACAAGTGAGCGTTAAGCTTTGAATATATAATGACAACTTTTGAACAAGCTAAGGAGTGATTCTATGGATCATCGTTAATTATTAGCTGAAATAATAAAATACGAAGTACGTTATCCACTTATCAATTAGTCTGTATATTTTTTGTTGTTAGCACAGTTTTGAGTTTGCACATTGATTGATTTTAATCATTCTTTTTTATTCGGAAAGTTGAATTCGGATGTATGTTTTTAAAATGGTAATTACACTTTTTTATACGATGCATTAAGTATTAAAATATGTTAAGATATTAAATGGGTGTATTTATGTACCTATATAATATTAAAAGTAAATACGGTACAAAAAAATAACAGTTTTCCTTCCATTAATTATGCCAATAGTTACCTACCCAACTCCGTATTTTTTAAAAATCCTGGTCCTTTTAACGGTTAACGGGAAGAGATCGCACCAAGCGATAATGCCGCCGTTTGTACAATCTTGTTAAAAAAACATGTTCATATTCTTTAAAGTTCATGTTTAAAGTACGTTATTAAACATTTAAGTTAGTTACTCTTTATCGTACCCCAAAATAAAATCGATATTATTTTAGGGTACGATAAAGAGTAACTAACTTAAATGTTTAATTACGTACTTTACCCTCAAAGAAAGAAAGAAATACGCTTGAACGAAATGGAAAGTCAAGCGTCTTTTGGATCGGATTACGCTTGTAAAGAGTATCTCGAAGACAAAATACTAGCACTTTTAGCGAAAGTAACATAGAATATTTAAATAGAAACATAGACAATCACGCACACACATAATAATGTCTAAAATGCTCAAATCTCATTCAGTGTTAAGTTGTGAGACTGCGCATTGAGGTCTGCGTGTGCCGCATTTTAAACATGTTGCCCAATTTTCCAAGGAACTTATGTCGTGTTGCACCTACTGGGTTCAAGTCTGAATGTTTAGTTAGGTACTACAATATTTCTACAGCTCTTGCTATAGATTTATGTGAGTAATAATATAATTATTTTGTTAGACTACGGTATGATATAAATCATATTCATATTTACTTAGGTTTATTCCTTGCAAACTATCTGTATATATAATATCTGTTGCATTGATGATATCAGAATCCTTAAGTGTAATCCAAAGGGCTGGGCTAGTTGGCATAATAGATATAAGGCACTTTATAGTTTTGGCATTCCCCTTGCTTCATAAAAAAATCGGTCTAAATGTTTTATATGCTCTACGACGCATGGGATTATATTACCAACTTTCTAAGACTAGCTGGTAGCTTTGACCCAACCTGGGAATAAAACAAGGTCTCTGTTTTTCTACGCTGAACTAGGCAATCTTCATGTTACATTTTTAAGTTAATTAATTTTATAGCATTGTTCGCAATTCAAGGCGTAAATCAAAAACGAGAAATCAAAGATTTAAATATCCGTCGAGTCACGAACCAGGACCATCTAAATATCCGGGGTCTATACCCCGGATAGTTAGATGGTCCTGGTTTGAGACTTAACTCAGAGCGCCTATGCGCTTTACACGCTGCACACTGGCAGTTGAAATTTAGGACTCCCTTGCTAACACCCTTTCACAGGATTATCTAGAAAACAAAGCCGATGGTTAACATCTTTATCCTCCGAAAGGGGTGTTAGTAAAGGTGTCCTAAATTTGATCTGCTACTGCGTATCGTTCGTAGCTTAAAGAAGAGCGCCAGAGATTTATGAGATCAGTCTTTATATCTCTTCATGTGCTTCTCAAGACAACTTATTTAATTCGTTGAGTTTATTCCAAGTTCTTAAGACGTAAGTGATGCGTAAATTAATAGCAATATTTTGTGTCGCCTGTCGTCGAATAGATCAGTTACTAGTCTACCTAGACGTTGTTAAAATTGACTTATTGTTTGCATCTTCTACGGTAAATATACATACATTTGCACTATTAACAATTATTTGGCTGTTTCGAATAACAACGGTTAATGTATCTGTTTCTTATTAATTAATTTGGTTAAAGCTGCTTATTATTATAGATATTTCTAAAGAACACCAGACAAGCTAAATCAGAGCTCGAGGGTCCGTAATATCTGAATTATGTTACATAAATGAGCTTGATATGTGGGTAAGGTGTCATTCACTATAGACACTTAACGCGGTTATAAAGAAAATCAGACAAACTGAAACAATGATCGCGATGTCCATAGTGTAAGGGTTAAAAGTACCGACAGATTGACGTGAAACATTCGTAAGCCTTCTTTGACGTAAATCCTTACAAAGGTTGGAGGTCTTCTCTCATCTGATTGAACATAAGTGTAATCCGTCTCTAAGTTGTTATGTATCAAGTAATCAAGGGAAAAAACTTGTAACATACAACAAAAGAAATGCATACACTGATGTAGTTTCCTCGTCCGCTGAGAATCACAATTCTACGAACAAATAACACAGCGCCTCCGTAAGCACTAGCCAATCCAATTTTCATCGAAGTGATCTCCTAAATAATTTTAAGATAGAACAATTAAATTTAACAATTAAATTACATGTGTGCTAATATAATTGTTTGTTTTGAATCACAAGGAGGTTTAGGGGCATTCGGAGGTGTGAACGGAATTACTTTAGTTTTGGATATGTTTAGAGCGGGGAGCCAATTGGCAAGCCAATCCATAACATTGTGCAACGACTGCTCAGTTTTTTTCTTTTGCACTAACCTAATCTTTATCATATATAAAAAGAGCTGTGTCATCTGCGTAGGTGGATATGTTACTGAGGGATAATTGGCTACGATCATTATGTACTCGTGACGTTGGGGTGGGATGAACTGGGATGTCAGTCACTGTCACACACAGCAAAAAGAAAAACACAGTGACTGTACGTCATATCAGTGGCGTAGGGTCCATGAAAAACGATTCCTTTTATAAACCATTCCCAAATTTTTGGCATATGACGAGCAGGCTCTCACATACGCTATATATATGAGTTACTCGCAATACTGAGAATTTTCTATAGTCTTTGGTAGACGTACGAAGGGCGTACTAAGGTCTATAGAACTTTATTTTCCAATGCATAGACTTCACCAACATGGAATCATATTGGTCTGAATGCATAACAACGTATTTAACACTACCTCAGTGGTAACAGTTGCACTGCGAAACCATCCTTACTGCCAACTTAATGAATAATAATAATAATATCCTCCTAACCGAATTATGGCCACGACGGCCAGTCTCAATAGATATTAGGCATCTGCACGGGACATATTATAGTGCACAAGTGTGTGCGCAAACACAAGAGCACTTTCTATTCCATCACTCTCATGATCCGATGAGACGCCTAGCGACACGACCGGACTCTTTCCGGTCAGGTACAGGATCGACGGCTTTACGTTATCTCCGAGGCACGGGTATATAATACCGCCAATTCCAGACTTAGGGCTGATGCTGAAAGATTTCTCTTTTTACAGACAGGTCCCAAAATAACTTTTGGCCCGACCCGAAATGAACCCAGGGCCTCGTTCTCTGCGGGTTATCCCGCTAGCCCAACGAGGTCGAGGAGTAAAGGTCAAAACAGTATTCGTCAATATGGAGTCCCGATAGCATGGCACAAGTCTATAATAGTAATATAATAATATCTTAGGACATTATTCACACACGGCAATCTGATCCCAAAATAAGTAGAGCTTATACTATGAAAAGCAGATAACTGATTTAATAGATATACTACTTCTCTTTTGTAAATACACACTTATATAGATAATTACGCGCAGACTTAGGACAAACAAACATGTTCATGCACACAAATATCTGTCCCGGGTGGGAATCGAATCCACGACCATGGGCGTAAATGCAAGTATCTACTAACCACGTCAACCGGCCAGTAAAATAATAATAATAAATTAACATTTACAATAATTCATATAATTCAATTAAACTTATTTAATTATATACGTAAACTTGCAGGAAGTATTTATAAAATCACAACATGTACCTATTTGAATGTTTAATTCTAATTTATTTAGATAATATTCCTTTTATAGACACATTAATTAAGATTAATAGTTGAATTAAGCAAACAGTATTTTATTCACTAAATTAAGCACTTGATTGTGAGTTATTTCTCTACAGTAAGTATAACTGGTAAAATAATTATAATTAATGGAATTTGATCTCGGTTTACACATACGTCTTTTGTTTTTAAATGTGTCACTCTTCGCCACTGATACAAAGTGCAATGACCGTTATTGGTCAACCGGCCACTTTTGGGTAATTACTTATCGTTTTAAATTTACATGACTTGCTTCATGCGCCATCTACAACATATTCCCATATATCTTTCATACAAAATGACACGTAATTATGAAACAGAAGATTCTTTTGGCAAGACACCTCTTCTCGATATTTTTTGGTGGACGAGAATGTATTTTGCAACTTAAGGACTGGTTTGGTTAGGGTTGTCAGAGCTTAGATTGAGAAATTTGGAAAATTAAAGAGTATGAGTACTTACTTACTTTGAGTATTTTGAATATCACTAACAACAGCTACAGAATATTTTTGATGTTTTATTGTTACAATAATATTGTACCTATAAAGTCAACCGACTCATATTTTATCAATATTTATCTCAATAAACGATAAATTGATAAAATAATACACATTCTATAATAACTATATGTACCTGTTACCGGAATGGTAAAAATCCAGTATTTCATAAAATCCGAAGTCTTGTTTGGGCTCTTAATATTCGAACAAGATTTTTCCGGTCAGATTGTATTATGTACAGACGCCAGCACATCCAGCTACCCCAATCTGTCAAATTTCTTTTATAGATTTTCAACTTTATCACATAAGCATAAGGTTCACTTTCAATTGAGGAAATTTGACAGATTGGGGTAGCTTGATGTGCTGGCGTCTGTACATAATTTTGATGTAATCTTTCTTAAAATTAATCTTACAATGGATAGACAGGAAAGTTTTACTGTTAAGTTGGTTCTTCTGGTCGTGATTCTTTGTTTAAGGTGGCTCAGGGCGCTGAGCAGTTTGGAAGATATATAATAATATAAAGAATTTATCCGTCTCATTTAATGCCCGGCTTTCCTGTGGCGTGGATTGTATTAGTTCCTGCTCTTTTATTTGAGAATTAATTCATTACAGATGCTTCGGAACCCTTAATTCTGACGATTCGCCGGAATTAGTATGGCCTTTACTGGTCAATGTGTTTCATTCGCGGTGAGAGGCGATAGGGCGGGGCTAGTCCCGAAATCAATAAAAAGAGTTGACATTCTGATTAAAATAATGAAGTGACCTGTATGAAATAGGCGCTGTGAAAGAACTAATTATACTCAGCGTCTCAGCATGAAAAGTCATATTATGCAAGTCTTGAACTGTTAAGAATGCTGCCTCCGATCATTATAGTCATATAACTTATGCTTTTTATTAACACAAAATTTACACAATCAATCCTTATTTGAACACACGTTTTCTTCAATCAACCACACCTTTAGTTCTGTTTTTGTTATTTATTTTCGCAATAAAGAACTCCAAATGAGTTTTAAAAGTCTCAAAGTATCTTTAGAACGTATATTGATGTTTCATTTTGTTTTATATACATGTTTTATTTTGTATTATTTAGTTTTTGGCCTCAGAGTCAATCTTATTTCAAAACACTTGTGTGACTTTAAATGCATATTTATTCTCGGTTACCTATTGAGTGAAATATTAAAGAGGTATGCAAAAAATTACTATTATATATAATATTAATAATATTACCCATTATTATGACTCTCGTCAATCTGGTTCTTTGTCATTAACAAAGAATCTTCCTTCAGTAAGAGTAGCGATACGCAAACAAAAGAACTTATACTTTTATAGGGTAATGTACAAGATTCTATAACAAACTTCTTAATGATATTAAAGAATAGTCTAGAAATAAGTTTAAGATGCGGGCAGCGCAGGACCGGTTATTGTGAAGATCCTTGGGGGAGGCCTTTGTCGAGCATTGGACGTCTTTCGGCTGATATGATGATGATGATACTATAAAAGTCAAAGTGTATATTACAACATTTATGATTATTTAAGGGGCTTAGGATCGAGTTTCTAGGTCAACACATATAAAAAAGTATAGTAAGTAAAAATTATTTTAAGAAAGGATTCCTACTGAATTTACTGGTCATTGCCAGAAGCTTCTCGGTAGCCCACGTCCTGCACTGCACGAAAGGGCAAAAATCTAGATGTAACATTTTAAACAAGGCACGGACTCAAAGCACACCCAGATGCAGAGCAAGTGTACACGAGTCACACAAATAAATGTCCTGTGCCACCAAAACACGAGAGCACTGACGCGCTACCTTAACCACTGAACCACACATGCAGTCCAATGTAAAGTATCCCATGTTTCTCGTACATATTACTATATAGAAAAAGAAATACAAAATCATAGTAAAGCATCTTTACACTCATCTGTGCAATACTAAGATATTCCATACGATCTCTCCCGACCGTATAAGGACGGCCATCAATAAGAGTAAAAAGTGATTATTACGGGGAAAGCAGGAAGAGCTTTGCTTTACTACGTGACTTGGAGATTGAGGTCACACGGAGATAACAACTTCCACGCTAGTGATACTGATATTAGTGATGTTTGTGTTGTTTACATCCGTTCCTAGCTTCTATTTTTCTATACAAACGTATTCCTCATTTCCTCCCGGATAATAATAGTTACCTTATTGTTTCAGTTCGAAGTGCCCAGATTTGTTTATTTTTGGCCGATTTTCATGACATTGGATGAGTCCAAAAAAATTTTTATTCGGCATGGCAAATTGAGTACGCTACGAACTTGCAAAATATTCTTTTGTTGGTAAAACAACCTCCACCATTAGCTAATCACACTAACATTATAAAGGCGAAGATTGTGACTGTGTGAGTGTGTATGTTTGTTACTCTTTCACGCAAAATCTACCGGGCTGATTTTGATGAAACTGTGTAGTAATATAGCTTATATATCCGAATAACACATAGGCTGTAATTTATAAAGTTAAACGTCTGTTCTTTCTGCCGTGTTCGCCAGAGGTCCTGAATTGAAATTCCAGGTCGGGCCAAAAATCATATGGGGATTTTCATCATCATCATTACAGCTAAATAAGTCCACTGCTGGACAAGCCTCCCTCAAGAATCGTCTTGGGGGGATATGCCATAATCGCCACGCTTGGCAGGCGGGTTGGCGATCGCAGTAAGATGGTCATAGTAATCAGAAGGAAGCTGCTGCCCATCCTCTGGTAGATATTCCCTCGGGTCGACTTCTACGCCCCCCACGGGATGAGATGGGGTGATGATATTCTGATTCCGATATTTGTCGCCGTCACCACACAGCAGATGGGGATTTTACGGTAAAGAAATTTTTTTTAGAAAGAGGACGTTATTATTCTATATTTACGGGATAATTAAGTCGCCAGAGCTCATCAAAGAGGAAACGTAGTGGACGATATCAGGCTGCTGGCTGGCGTTTTGCTAGCGTTTGCTCTGGATACTAACTACCATTTTGTGTACATGTATGCTTGTTGGCGGACTCGCTAGTAAAGGACCCCTCAATAGAGACGCTTTATCTTTGACCGCGCGTAGCGTCAGATTGGCAAAGCGATGTCAAATTTGCCATGAATATACATTTTGTCGTGATAATTCAAGTTTCAACATGGCGTAGAAATTGTTAAAAAAAATTGCGCTCTGTTCGCCTAACTTTCCGTGTGGAACTATTTTTTTATAGCCTAGTTTAGATGGTATGGATCACACAAACATGTGGTACCAACAGGTCGGTGCTATTTGCCATACAGCACGGGAAATATTAATTTAATTGAATAAAGGGTTTGAGGGCTTCATCATCTTGCGTGGAGGTGACGTCGCGTCGGCTACCGAGATCGTGTGACTTATCACTGCTCCACAATTTTCTTTAGGGTTATGTATAATCCCTAGTCTATACAGACCAACCATGGTAATTGGCCACCAAAATTAACTCGCGTTCGTTATGAAATAAAGTTTCATTTATGTGAAAGTGCCATTCAAAATTAGCCCACCAGGGTACATCACATAGAATGGAGTCGCGGCGGCAATTACGCTGACATCGAACATCCTTTAAAATAGAATTAAAATGTTGGTAAGGTAAGGTAACTCTTAATTTTGAGGGGCTTTAAAAACGGAACCATATTTCGATGTATTTATAATAACAGCGTTTTATAAAATCTGAAGTTAATAAATTGAAACCATTTTAGAACATCATATATCATTATCCCACCTCCTTTCCTTTGTATTTCGTATACTCGGAATTTTAACCACAATGCATCGGATTTAGGATTTGTTAATCGGAATAAGGTCTTCCGATCTCAAGGCCATAAATGCCGGTGTTCCTCAGGGATCTGTTGTCTCTGCTACACTCTTTTGCTGCATATAAACGACCTGCTTTTGGCCGGTGTTTATGGGTACGCAGATGACAGCACAGTATCAGAGAGTTACATGTCTGATCCACGGGCTAGTAGGAGTACAACCGATTCTCTCAGAGAGAGTATGGTAGTACGGATGAACTCGACCTTCCAGGTCATATCTTATTGGGGCATCGTAAACAGGGTCGATTTCAACGCCACGAAAAAAGTCTAAAGCTAAGATCTCTGCTAAGAAGCTCAGTATCCTTAATAAGGAGAGACGGTACTTCACGAAGGAATAGCTTTTAAATTTGTACAAAGCTCAAGTCCGACCCTGCATGGAGTACTGCTCTCATCTTTGGGATGGCTCTGCAAAATATCAGCTGGACTCTTTGGATTCAATAGACAGACGCGCTCGCAGGATAATCGATGACAGAGACCTAACAAATAAAAAGCTGCAAAGCTTGGATCATAGGCGTCAGGTTGCAAGCTTATCGGTTTTCTATAGGCTATTTCATGGAGAATGCGCTCAAGACCTCCATGAACTTATCCCTCCTTCCCCCTTTTTTCATCGGACTACTAGGCGTCGGAAGGGTTTTCACCGCTTTGTTGTTGACATCCCATTCTGCCGTACGAAGCGCTTTGCTTCCTCCTTTATCATACGCACGGCTAAGCGGTGGAACACCCTCCCGAACGACGTGTTTCCAGACTCATACAACATGGGTTTATTCAAGGCTAGAGTGAACAGGCATCTTATGGGTACGCGCGGTCCATCTTCGACCACATCTTCACTTACCATCAGGTGAGATCGTGGTCAAGCGCAAACCCATTCAGCATAAAAAAAAGGTACATTGGACTTCTTTATATAAATGGGTAATTAAAGATCTAATAAAATCGTAGGAAAGTGAAAATTGTACATTGAGTATTTTTTTAAAGGATATGTGGCGTGATCTACAATCGATATCGAAGCCAAAAATATAGTTTTTAGAATTTTTGTCTGTGTGTCTGTATGTATGTCCGGGCTAAACTCCAAAAGTACTGCATGGATGTACTTCAAATTTTGCATGAATATTACTAAGAGGTCAGGTCAACATATAGGCTACATATTATCACGCTATAACCTACGTGGGAAGAGCTGTGATAATTTATAAAGTTTAACGCGAGTAAAACCGCGGGGCACAGCTAGTTTTAAATAAAGTTTTACTGTCAAACAGTGAGTTTCAAAAATAAGATTTAAAACACTTCTAATAAAAATATCCAATTATACAGAAAGTTATAAGAATAAGTATTTCTTATAACTTTCTGTATAATTGGATACTTTTATTAGAAGTGTTTTTAATCTTATTTTTCATTGTTTTTTTTTGTTCTGATAAAACACCGCGGAATAAGGTGCCTTTACATTAATATCGCTAAAACAGGTTGTTTAATTTTATTGCAAACTTCGAGCGCTCTTAATGAACAACCTTTTTTAAAAATCCCCTTTATAATATATAACCATAAATTGTTTTTGGTTGGTAGTACACGTGACGCTATACTCTAATTAGCTATCTAATGTGTAACAACTCAAATTGACCAAGGGTTGCAGTTCAAGCTGGTTTAAAGACGTCACAATACATTTCGCTATCGTCTTTCTCAATACTCACATGACGAATACTGTGACCTGCAATTTGTTGTGTCATGTGACCGCAACGATCACGAGGTCTATTGATCTTCCCCCTTTATTCAAAAACGTGCGGAACGCACTCGTTATTGCTAAATTACTGCCGAGAATAGAACTATCGCTCTGTGTCGATGGAAATTTCTAGAAAGATGAGATTGGAAGCAGTGTAGTATTGATTAGGAAGGTTTTGGAGGTGAATTATTATGTCTTTCTGCATGGTTAGAACTGAAGGCTTAGTAATTGGGAATACAGTGCACTAGTAAAAACATAACAACATGGCGAAATGAGTGAAGTGAGTTCCCTTATTCTTATAATCATACTAAGTACGGGAAGTGTGCAAATTTATGGTATTACATGCTTTCCAAGCAGTAACGCAGTGGTCTTATGGTCTTACATCAGCAACTTTCTCACCTTTCTTATTTCTAACCGGTTTCTAAACTTTATTTTTGCAAAATTCACCAATTTTGATGTGATCAAATTCCCAGGTTAGGGTATTTTCCAGCATGAAAAGTTCAGCAGCCTAGAGTCCGGAAGTTAATGAAGTTATATTCTCTCCAGTAACACTCCTCATTATTTCTTGTTTAACAACCTATAACACCTTATTATTTTATGTAAAAAAAATAATTGAAATTGAGTTTTAGTACACAGAACATCGTAGTAAAAACTATCGAATAAAGTAGGAGATTTATATACTACTTTGTCAAGAAAGTACCGGGAAAAGATCAATAATATACTAAATGTTTGTTATTCATCCAAATTTATTTTATCACCTTCAAAGTATGCTCCTTCAGAAACGATACACTTCGTCAACGAATAATCCATTCATCAAAACATTTTTTAAACGCTGCTTTCGGAATTGAGTTCAGTTCTCGCCGCGAATTCTTCTTTATGTCTTCTACCGACTGAAAACGGGTACCACGAAGTGGTAATTTGAGTTTAGGAAAAAGAAAGAAGTCAGCTGGAGCCATATCTGTTGAATATGGTGGTTACTGGATGGTATTTGTTGAGTGTTTGGTCAAAAATTCGTTCACAATGATGGCCTTGTGTGAATGCGCATTATCGTGTTGCAAAATCCAAGAATTTTCTTTCCACAAATCTGGCCTTTTTCGTCGAATTTGCTATCTTAAACGCCGCATAACGCTCAAATAATATTCTTTATTTACCGGTCGACCTTCTGGTAAGAATTCAGAGTGCACAACACCGCGATAGTCAAAGAAAACAGTCAACATGACTTTGAATTTTGGTCGACTTTGGCTTGGCTTTGGTTTTTTCGGTTTCGGTTCAGTTGGAAGGCGCCACTCAGAAGCTTGTTGACTAGTTTGCATGTCAAACTCGTAAACCCCCGTCTCGTCACCAGTCGTCACCTACCAGAGCGAGACAAATCTTTCATCACATCTCGACCGCTTTTGAACGCTTTGAACCATAAGCACGAGTTTTTGATAAAGTCGATTCACCGTAAGCCTTCTGTAACATTTTCAGTGACTCCGAACACGAAATTCCATTAGCGATGCAAAATATAAGACAAACTCTTTGTTCAATATTTTTGTCCATTATGAAATTCGCAATACACACTATATATGATATTACTAAAACCAGCACTGTATTTAATATAAATAACAGATGCAACTCAAACTCCGCGCCAAAATGGAAAACAGTTGTGCCAATCTATCAACAACAAAAAAAAAAAACAAAAATTTGAATTTGGAACCATAAACAAATCATCCATTCCCCTTACTTTTTTGACTGAATGTAATACTGTTTGTCAATCTTTATAGGACGTAAATTCATCAATTGTATCACAGATGTTTGGGCGTACATGGAAATCAGGAATTTTAATTTATTTTTGAAATCGAAACTCTACATCAGTAGTATATCAGATGGCTCCACTCTTTTATATGACCAAGGAAACACCTTGTATATTTAAAATATGCTTAATGACATCGTTCATCAATCAATACGCTTTACACTGGATACATCAGATTTTTTAAATCTAAACTTCTACCGCAGCGCGAGCTGGCGGTGGTATATTAAAAAATCCGTTGAAGTCATATAAGTCGAATAAAACAATCAACGTTGAATTTGGTTGCTAGACAAAGGCGTCCCCAAAAGATTTCCTCAATGGGATATGCCATAATCGTCACGCTTGGCAGACGGGTTGGCGATCGAAGTATGATAGTCATACACAGAGAGACGCTGCCCGTTCTCTGTTATAGATTCCCTCGGGTTGACTTCTATGCCTCCCACGGGATGAGATGGGGGTGGCGATGTTATATATGACTACGCGTCAGTTATATTAAAAACCAGCCAAATGCGAATCACTCTTGCACTCGAAGGGTTCCATACCATCGAGTTATTTTTTTAATAATACTCATTAATTAATATCAGATATTTGTCTGTAATTGAAATTCACCGTTAGTATGACGTGATATGAGTGACTTGAATCACCTGATATTGCACATTCAAGACTGTTCGTAATCCATAATCCCATTATAGATAACGCTACTAATTAGGACTGATTGTTTATCTTTTAATGAAATCTTACTACATACATAAGTTCAAATGACTCATGGACTGCTTTGATGACGGACAGCGAACACTTTATATGGAATCCCGTGAGATTTTTTTGTTTGGCACATACACGTTCAAAATGTGTGCAAATAAATTTAGCATTTTATGCTTACTTATTTAATTAAAGAAGTGATTAATAGTTGTACAATAGATTTTTTCCTTAACGTGTTCTCCGATGCACGAAGACGGTCAGATTTTTTTATATAGTTCTATTAACCACGGATGCTAGAGGGCTGTTCTTCCCCTGGGTGCTTAACCTAGTGAGGTAAAGCCGACTGTTTGCGAATCAGTGAGGGCAACTGATTTAGAGCAAATCAAATATCTTATCTTTAATATATACTTAAATTAGATATAATACCATGAATTTGCTAGGAGTGGAGGGTTGATAACCTGAGACACAGGAGCCATCCTATTTCAGGTGTCAACCCACCAAAGTATTTACTGTTGTGAAATAAAAGTATGTGTCACTTCTTCAAACTGTATTATGGTGAGAAATAAACGATTTATTATTATTAAAAAGAAAAAAATACTAAATTCACATAAATGACGGAGGTTTACATAAAAAGGGGACTAAGTTGTAGACAAATCGTACTATTCTACTTATCCTACTCATATTTATAAATGCGAAAGTTTGTGAGGAATCTACAGAACGGATTTTAATGAAACTTTATTGTAATATAATTTGGCCATAATATTACGATAAGTATCAAGTAAGTCGGAAAAATTCCTGTCCTCTCAGAGATATTTTGGTGCGCAATGTCAAAACTGTTTTTAAATGAATATAATGTATCATGCGATATTTTTTTTAAAGACTATACCCGCATTAGGGTATCTAATCCATGTGTCGCGAGGTACTTTACAACATGTAATAGACGGATAAAAATTACATTCAGACTTAGAAAAACTATTTATGGGTCACACAAATGGTCTGGGTCTGGCGCGGGAGTCGAACCCGGAACACGAAGTGGTGAGGCGACTGTCTTAGCCGCTGGGCCACACGTGCAGTCACTTTTTATTTGTATTTATTTGACATAAATAGTTCGAAATAAAAGTACGCGACAGTATATATATATACCTTTTATGTGGAAGCCATTATATCCAAAATAGTGTGGCATAAATACTTCCTATTTGGAAACTTCTAAAACTATATTTTTGGATCTTCATACAAAATTCACCACCTGGTCTATATAATATACTTGTATGTGAAGTATTTTGTTTCTCGTGTATTTTGCATGTTCAGTTTATATGCAAATTAAACTCCTTAAGTTACGTCCACTATTCATGTTACAACTTGTATATTTCAATTCCGAATATCAATTTAAACAAGACTTAAGGGCAATCAATTATTGTTTTTGTGGTTTTCTTTAATTTCCGTAAGTCGTCGTAAAAGGTAATCGTAAATATTTGTTGTAAGCTGACGTATCTGCCATTGCAACCGTGCATAAGGTCATAACTGTAAAACTAATATGCACAGATGCCAGCACATCAAGCTACCCAAATCTGTCAAATTTCCCCAATTGAAAGTGAACCTTATGCTTATGCGATAAAGTTGAAAATCTATGAAAGAAATTTGACAGATTGGGGTAGCTGGATGGCTGGCGTCTGTACATAAATAAATAAGAAGGTCACACACTGCTTTCAGTGGCTAACGGTAAATTTCAAGCAAATATGTGGTTTACAACGAAAACAGGGTTGGCAAAAGGTTCTTTTAGTTTTATGTTCGCCTGGTCGAATTTTGGCCATACGGGCTAGACTCAACGGAGTCTAGCCTCTGCGTAAGATATATTCTTGTACACGATGTGTCCGTATACATTTGCACTTTGCACTTTCCATTCTCTCACTCTCATGATCCGATGGGACTTTTAGCCTACACGACCGGAAAGCGATCGTTATGTACAGACGCCAGCACATCCAGCTACTCCAATCTGCCAATTTTTTTTTTATAGATTTTAACTTTATCACATAATCATAAGGTTCACTTTCAATTGGGGAAATTTGACAGATAGGGGTAGCTTGATGTCCTGGCGTCTGTACAAGATTGACAGCTTGACAAGTCAACAACCCAAGAAAAGTGTCACACCGCGAAGTTTCAGACTTACCCTTTTGACGCAGCTTTGTAGAAGAGCATCCCTAGCTGGAGGCTCTCAGACCTTTATTTTTTACTTTTTTTATTAATCCTTGCCTCTTGCCATACCGAATGAATCTACTTGGTTACTTTCTAGTTGAGTGGATTACCACTTGACCCACAATGACTGAAGTGAAGAATTGAAACAAAACAATTGAAGAATCGATTTTCGACCGAGTCTTAAACAAGTTAGATGATTCAATAGCCGTCAGGCGATCATTATTGTTAAGGACGTCTTAATTAACCGAAGTATCTGTACTGCTAATTATTTAAACCTTGGTTTTAATTGTTTGAATCGATTAAGCAGCTCTAGAGACTCGATTCCTTTCAAAATGGCATATCGGTCAGCCCTCACTGTGTGTAACATGAGAGTGATAATTGGACCGTATCAAAGCCTCCGACGTGTTATGTTCGAGGTGATCCGCTTGTGACCTAGGCGAAATCACAGATCATAAAATAACCTATCCTAACGTTGCAAATAGTAAAGGCAAATCTTTCGAATGTCTACTACATTCGAAAGATTTGCCTTATTTTTGTTTTAAAAAGACAACGCCCGCACTAGGTAATCTAATACCTGTGTCGCGGGGTACTTTACAAACATATAATAGACGGACAAAAGTTACATCCAGAATCAGAACAACTATTTATGGGTCACACAAATAGTTGTCCGGCGCGGGACTCAAACCCGCGACAGGAAGCGGCGAGGCGACTGCCGGTGTGCCACACGTCAACCTAAAAATACTTGGCCGGTTAAGATTTCGACAGTATCTAGGTTTATTTTTCATATGTACTTGTAAGTTATGCGATTTCTCCGGTGTTTGGGAACCTGGGAAAGGTTCTCCAGTGGCGACCCCGAACCGTAAGACGCGGCCGCGGCGCGGCGTGGCCAGGACCTCTCCAAGATCGACCGATGATTTTGAGGGTCGCTGGATGTGGATAGCGCAAGACCGGCAATTATAGAGATCTTCGGGGAGGCCTTTGTCCAGGCGGCTTTTGGCTGATATGACGGGAACCGATTTTAACGTTTCTGATTAATTAAGAAAGTTTAAAAAAAAATTGGGCTTTGTTAAGACAGGTTAAACCTTTCGTAGTAACAAGAAAAATATTTTCGTGTAGCATATTAGATAGATACTGTAGCGTAGTCTGGTCTTCACTCTAAGCAATCCACACGTTGCGTTTTAAACGGATCCAAAATTCTTCGGCATCTTGCATAATAACACGTGCACATGGCAGACTGCACGTGTTATGCAACGGTTAAGACAGTCGCCTCGCTACTTCGTGTCCCGAGTCAAATAGTTATCATGAGCAGGAATCGACTGCTCATGATAACTATTTGTCGGACCCATGAGTTGTTGAGTCGAGTCTGGGTGTACTTTATGGCGTGACGTTGACTGGTCAATCGAAAATACTTTACATATAAATGGTCGAAATGCTTATTTTTTGTTTTTTACACATTTAAGTTTTAGACATTGCTGCTGAGGTACTCATTTTTTTTCTCATACAGTCGTCGCCTTTAGTCGACTTGGTGTGACTTGTTAATTTTGTGAATGTGCGCGGATGCACCCACCGTTTGTTCATCTTGCAAGAGTTTATTTTAATTGCTTGCGTGAAATGGAATGTTATTGTTTATTACCTCACAATTATTTTGATTACCTAGATGTCATCGGTTCTGTGCGTGCATTAGCCCACATAACAGCCAATCAATAATATAATAATAGCCAATGTAATAACAAAAAACAGTGTAAAAAAAAGGTATAAAAAAATATCGAAAACTTTTTGTTTAAAAGAAGACGAAAAAAGCAAACCCGGAGTTTCTTTGTGGCTTTCTTGTCCTGGTCGTCCACCTAGGTAGCTAGAGAAAGCCGCAGGCTAGCTATCCTCAGCGACGAGGATTGCGTTGGCCCCTTAACACGTGGTCGTTAATCCCGTGCAAGTGCTCTGACCCCCATTTCGAATTCCATCTTTTTACTACACATCCCTACACACCCCATAAGGGTGCCCTCAGGTATTAGTCGCTTAAATTACGCTACTGGTTGAGAGCCTTTTGTTCTAAACAACTGCTCGTTGTTTTCTATTCTTTAATTTTAATATACAATTGCTAAATGTAACAATAATAGCTTAGTAACATGCTATTTATTATTTATTTAAGGTTATTAAAAATATATGTGACGAAACAGACCGCACGGACGGACTAATTCAAAATATTTTGTTGCTTTAATTACTGTTTTTAAATCGTGTTTATGTAATACATTGTGAGCTTTACAAGTACACGTGTATGTAAATACCCAAGTGCTGAATAAATTTCATTATTTCTTTCATTATTTCATTATATTAAAATCGTAGGAAAGTCAAAACTGTACATTGAATATTTTTTTCAAAGGATACTTGGCGCGTGATCTACAATAGATATCGAAGCCAAAAATATAGTTTTTAGAATTTTTGTCTGTTTGTCTGTATGTCCGGGCTAAACTCAAAAATTACTGCATGGATTTATTAAGAGGATCAAATTACCACGCTATCACCTACGGGGTAGGAGCTCTGATAATTTTTAAAATTTAACGCGGGTAAAACCGCGAGACACTGCTAGTGATACAATATAATTATTTAACCAACAAATATACTGTCCCAAGTTACTGACTCTTTTTTTTAATTTAGTGCTCCAGCTAGGCTTAACATCAAAGCCACCACGTGGTTCACGGAAAAGGACAGTTCTGCGTGCCAAATGTATTTCCTGAACGATTTAATTGACAGCCATTTCGATTGTATTAACAAAAACAAATCTCTATCAAATAAAGTAATATCAAAACCTATGTGTGAATCAGGTCAATGTTTTAATTATTAAAGACTATTTATAAGCATTGGCGGTGTAGCAAGTAATTGTTACATTGTTATATAGTATATTGATTATATTTGCTATGTATTAGTTATAAGAATTAATGAAAACAATTTTTGGTGAACCTTTAATCAATTAAATCGACATGACTCAGTTGAAAGGTTTGGCTTCATGAGAAACCGGACCTTTGGTTAAGACAATGATGAACACAATTGTTTCATGACATGTTCATGAACACAAATATTGCCACGTATGGACGAAAAGTCCGAGAGTTTTCTGAGTCTTGTATGAATATATTTACAAAAATCAGGTCGGTTGGCGTGGTTGATAAATAGCCTTTCACGCCGTAAGTCGTGGGTTCCATTCCCACCCAGGGGCTCTACCGGCTAAGTCACCGGACATCGATTTCTTAAATGGCGTTCAAATAAATAAAGGTTAAAAATGACTAAATACTAAATGTTAAAAGTGCCCCTGGTCGAGCTGTTCATAGAAATAACGCCATGACAGTACTGCTCCGATGGTCTAGTTCTGAAATGTAATTTCTTTAATATTGTATTAGACTATACTGGTGCATTGTAAGTGTGACAAGTACAATAGTATGTTAATACCCAAGTGCTGCATAAATTTAATTGACATTATGGTAATGCAAATCTCACCCAAAACGTTAATGTAAAAAAATTAGAGCCAAGTTCAATACAAAAATTATGCTTGTATGTGGGATTCGCCGCAAAAAGAATGGAGATATTAATGAGTGCCAAGTTCTATGAAAAATGCAAATATGTATTTATATGAAAAAAATAACATTATGAACAAGTAGTAAACTCTATTTCTTTGCTTTATTGGATACCTATAACAATTGCTGTTATTTAAATAAATGTGAATCTTAAAGTAGGTTAGATTTGACTTGGCCTGGGATTGTTCGTTGCTTGAAGTCAAACTAGAAAAAAAATTGAGGTGGCCTTAAAGTTTGTTTACATGACTTTACAATAAATAGATAGACTTTACTTATGAGTATGTCTGAATGGTGCATTGTCTCGTTATGTAATGGCCGTTATGATTGCGTTACCACGTATGATGCAATCTTCGTAATTAGCCAGTATCTTGTCTCGGTACAATGCACTTGATTGGACTCTACGGTATACTTTATAAATCCTTACAGATGATGGAAATGTACGCTCCAATAAAGAGTTCTCTGGCATCGTCATTCATGTAATCTTGTTCTATATTTATACATCGATAAGTAAAAGTAGTATTGCATCTGAAACGTGATGATATATCATTTGCAAACGCAAAAACTATATGTTATCATTGCAATTTTTTAATGGTGATTTAATAACTATACCGTTTGACTGCACGTGTGGCGCAGCGGCTAACAAGCGCCTCGCCGCTTCGTGTCGTGGGTTCGAGTCCCACGCCGGACAACTATTTGTGTGACCCATAAATAGTTGCTCTGAGTCTGGATGTAATTTTTGTCTATTATATGTTTGTAAAGTACCCCGCGACACAGGAATTAGATTCCCTAGTGCAGGCGTTGTCTATTAAAATCAAAACGTTTTAAAAAATCGGGACTGTGAACACTGGTAACCCTATACATAATTAACACAAATATTTAAAGGGTAGTATTTAATAGCTTCAGAAATCTTCCTCTAAATCACAAAAAATCCATATCCCAAACAAGCATTCTAAAAGCACAGCAAAATAGTTATCCCAAAATATTATAATATAAATGCCAAATATTATAAATGATTGCCTGTCAGTGTCACGCCACAGGTCGTGGGTTCGACTTCCACCCAGGACAGATTTTTCAGTGCATGAACATGTCTGTTTGTCCTGAGTCTAGATGTAATTATCTATATTAGTATGTATTTACAAAAGAAAAGTAGTTTATGTAGTATATCAGGTATCTGGAGTCCATAGTACAAGCCTTGCTTGGTTTGGGATTAGATGGCCGTGTGCGTGTGTGAATATTATAATCTTAGCAGCAGTTTAAATTCATAACGCATTGCTATTTATTTATAAGTGCATTTTGTTTCTATCACCCCCATCCGACTCTCAATTAAGCACCGTCGTCCGAAGCACGTCATTGACGACCCGGACGACGAGACCACCGTATATCTTGACCAGATCAAATCAATTAGAGACTCTCACAGCACTGCACAACCGACATTTCGTACTCGCCGGTCGAGAATACGACCGCGAACGCGTCGCGACCACCAGCGTCCTCCATGATTCTTAGTTTGCATTCAATCCGATGAAATGCCCGCTCCGGAACTAAACCGGAAATGAGGCCCGCGTCGCGTATTAACGTAGAGCGAAAGTTGCACAAAAAATCCCTAAGAACCACGATTTCATGCCCTCTCCCCGCCAATAACCGCCCAGAGCCGAGGTTCGAACCCCACAGGGGCTGCCCTCCGGCGCGGTTATTTAGTTTGTAGTTTTATTTTGCTAGGCGGTTAGAGCCCACGCTCACCCCTACTGTCCGGTGAAGTAGTAAAAGCCGAGAGACTAACTGCAAGCGTCAAATAAAAAAAAAATTTGAGCCGACACGGGACGTCCGCCTGGCAGATGTATAAAATCTGGGTGGCCCCCAAAAAGCTGGGTTGGCCCCAAAAAGCTGGGTGGCCCCCAAAAATCTGGGTGGCCCCCAAAAAGCTGGGTGGCCCCCAAAATCTGGGTGGCCCCCGAAAATCTGAGTGGCCCCCAAAAAGCTGGGTGGCCCCCAATAATCTGGGTGGCTCCCAAAAATCTGGGTGGCCCTCAAAAATATGGGTAGCCCCCAAAAAGCTGGGTGGCCCCCAAAAATCTGGTTGGCCCCCAAAAATCTGGGTGGCCCCCAAAAATCTGGCTAGCCCCTAAAAATCGGGTGGCCCTCAAAAATATGGGTTGCCCCCAAAAATCTAGGTGGCCCCCAAAAATTTGGGTGGCCCCCAAAAGGCTGGGTGGCCCCCAAAAATCTGGGTAGCCCCCAAAAATCTGGGTGTTCCCAAAAATCTGGGTGTCCCCCCCAAAAAGCTGGGTGGCCCCCAAAAATCTGGGTGGCCCCCAAAAATCTGGGTGGCCCTCAAAAATATGGGTTGCCCCAAAAAGCTGGGTGGCCCCCAAAAATCTGGGTGGCCCCCAAAAGGCTGGGTGACCCCCAAAAATTTGGGTGGCCCCCAAAAATCTGGTTGGCCCCCAAAAATCTGGGTGGCCCCCAAAAAGCTGGGTGGCCCCCAAAAATCTTGGTGGCCCCCAAAAATATGGGTTGCCCCCAAAAAGCTGGGTGGCCCCCAAAAATCTGGGTGGCCCCCAAAAGGCTGGGTGGCCCCCAAAAATTTGGGTAGCCCCCAAAATCTGAGTTGCTCCCAAAAATCTGGGTGGCCCTCAAAAATATGGGTTGCCCCCAAAAAGCTGGGTTGGCCCCAAAAAGCTGGGTGGCCCCCAAAAATCTGGGTGGCCCCCAAAAAGCTGGGTGGCCCCCAAAATCTGGGTGGCCCCCGAAAATCTGAGTGGCCCCCGAAAAGCTGGGTGGCCCCCAAAAATCTGGGTGGCCCCCAAAAATATGGGTTGCCCCCAAAAATATGGGTTGCCCCCAAAAAGCTGGGTGGCCCCCAAAAATCTGGGTGGCCCCCAAAAGGCTGGGTGGCCCCCAAAAATCTGGGTAGCCCCCAAAAATCTGAGTGGCTCCCAAAAATCTGGGTGGCCCTCAAAAATATGGGTTGCCCCCAAAAAGCTGGGTGGCCCCCAAAAATATGGGTGGCCCCCAAAAAGCTGGGTGGCCCCCAAAAATCTGGGTGGCCCCCAAAAATCTGGGTGGCCCTCTAAAATATGGGTTGCCCCCAAAAAGCTGGGTGGCCCCCAAAAATCTGGGTGGCCCCCAAAAGGCTGGGTGGCCCCCAAAAAGCTGGGTGGCCCCCAAAAATCTGGGTGGCCCCTAAAAAGCTGCTGATTAAATATCGTTTATTTAATTTATAATCAAAGTATAATGTAGTTTTAACGTGGATTTGGAACAAACAAAAAATGTGAGCCGTCACGGGACGCCTGGCACTATGTGAAAATTCGACATTATTTTGTAAAGTAATATGCAGAAGTCGAAGTCGAAGTCGAAGTATAAGTCGCAGTCGAAGTCGAAGTATAAGTCGCAGTCGAAGTCGAAGTCGATGTCGAAGTCGAAGTATAAGTCGCAGTCGAAGTCAAAGTCGAAGACATGTCGAAGTCGAAGTCGAAGTATAAGTCGCAGTCGAAGTCGAAGTATAAGTCGCAGTCGAAGTCCAAGTAGAAGTCGAAGTCGAAGTCGAAAAGAACATATTGTGATAGGAACTAAAAAAAAAACTTGCGTGTACATAAGTACACGCAAGTTTTTTTTGGTACACGCGTTAGAAGTTATACTTCTTAATATACAACTTGAACATAGTTATAAATTTTCATACCACCTAGAACTAACGTCATGCTGTTATTTTCACGATGCGCGCGCCGCGCAAAAATTCACTCTCATACCACCTAGAACTAACTTCATGCTGTTAAATTTTTTGGTGTCGGTGTGCGCGCGCATCGTAAAAATTCACTCTCATCATTTTTCTCCATCGCGCCAAAAGAAGTATAACTTCAAAAAAAAAAATCCACGGCATGCGTCGCCACGCCAGAAAAAATCTGTTTTAAGCGCGGCTATAGATGTTTCACATCAAAAACAAAAAAAAATGTTTCTGTCACTCGCCGGCATCTGGACAGTAGCTACTTTGAATACTGTTGGAACTAATATAAAACATTTAGTGATTTGCTCTAACAAGTACAATATAACGCAGAGAATCCAGTGCGCAGCAACCAGTGACTCGCTCGAGAATTTAGATGTTTTATACTGTATAAAATTATCAATCAGCACTTTCGAAGAATGTGCAACGGTCATTATGTGAGAGTAACATTGCAAAATATTCAGAACATGTTTTCACTTTTATGTTTTTTACACAACAAGTGAAATAAATTAGATATGGGGAAACTCTTTTTCCAACAGGTTTTCTATAGTTAGGAATTTTTGAGCATGACATTTAGAGTTAGTCTAGGAGGCTTTCACTCTGGCGCTGGGAGCTAATCCCAGCGCGAGAGAGTATGCGGCGCCCGCCTGGCTTCTCTCCGGCTGGGCGCCGCCCCTAGGAGCGTTGGCGTTTGGAGGAGAGGAACTCCGCTAGTCTTGTAGAAGCGGTCACGGGAAGAGGTAACTTGTCGTAGCTCAGGTTGCCTAAATACGCTTGTGCGTGCTGGGGAGGGGGGTGGCGGCATTCATGCCCCTCTCCTACCCGGGTGAGAGCCTCGCTAAGGCTACAGTGTATGGCGGGGGTCGTTCACGAGTACCCAGAGACCCCGCTACAAGCATTGTGGGGCTGGCTCGATTTTCGAACGGCTACCCCGTCTCCTCCCCAAGCGACGGACTTGCGATTTGAGCATTTCCACCACGTAACTTTCACCGATTCCTCGGATATTAGAGGCGAGCGTGGGCTCAAGGACTAAGCTCCCGTGCCAGATAGTATTCCCTTTAGGGTTCGAACCTCGACTCTGGGTGGCTACTGACGTGGGTCGTATCTTTTTAGGGACATTTTGTGCAACTGTCACTCTACGTTAAAATAAGTAGACGCGCGCCTCTCGTCCGATTGAAGATCAGTGGGGGCATTTCATCGATATAGGTGCGAGAGAAGGGAAATGGAGTGTGCCGTATGGCCGCGGCGCGTACGTGGTCATGCTCAGAGCAATTATACATTACATATTTAGGTAATGGTATCAGGCGTTACTTCGTGGAAATCCATAACATTAAAAAACAAAATAAATACTAATATGAAAAGTTAATTCCGATAATTGTCAGTTTAATCAAGCCGGAATGCAATATCCACCGCCCTCCCGCCCGCAAAAATATGCACATGCGAGAAGGACAATATAGAAATGCAAATAACATGCGCCGGTACTATGCCCAACACGTGTTTCAGACCTCCACGGACCATTTTCAAGGAATGCTAACTGGTCGAGTGGTCGAATTCGACATTAGGGTCCCTTGAAAATGTTCCGTGGGGGACTGACGAATTAACACTATATATTTTTCATATTTAGGTAATGGCATCAGGCGTTACTTCGTGGAAATCCATAACATTCAAAATACAAAATAAATATGTAATTTATGTGTTAATTACGATAATTGTCAGTTTAATCAAGCCGGGATGCAATATGCATGCAAGGAATATGCACATGCAAGAAGGACAATACAAAAATGCAAATTGCATGCGCCGGTACGATACCCAACACGTGTTTTAGTCCTCCACGGACCATTTTTAAGGGATGCTAATGCTAAATTTGAAATTTGTTACTCTTTCACGTAAAAACTACCCAATGGATTTTAATGGAACTTTACAATAATATACCTTATACATCAGAATAACACATAGGCTATAATTTATAAAGTTTAACGCGGGTGAAACCGAGGGGCACAGCTAGTAACGTTATATTTTACAAACAAGACAGTCCATTTTGTAGCTCTGACGGAGTGCAAATGTCACACTTTGAACAGGTGTACAATAAATGAATAATTTATGATATGTAATCTAGTTGCGTGAACTAAAACCAATCGGTGTGATAAATAATATATATTTTTGTTGGTACTATAGTTTGATATAATAACAATTATATTCTGGGACATTATTCACGGCCATTTGATCCCAAACTAAGCCATACGGGGAAGTAGGTACTGCCCAGATCGGGTGTTTTATTTTAATAAAACATTGGGTATTAATGCTCGTTAAGAGTGGCGTGAAAAGTGGTGTGAAAGAGGATGTAGTCACAAAGATTGAAAAAGGCATGCTGAGATGGTTTGGCCATTTAGAAAGGATGAATGAAAGAAGATTGACAAAAGAAGTATACCTGGCCTGTGTGAATGGGACAACCGGAAGGGGAAGACCACGTCGAACATTCTCTGACCAAATTGGAGATGTTCTCAAGAAAGGGCAGGTCAGAAGTACCCTAAACCGGCGAGCATGTATGAAGAATATAATGACAGTAATCGAGGCAAAAGAAGTATGCAAAGATCGTGACAAATGGAAATCCGTTGTCTCTGCCTACCCCTCTGGGAAACAGGCGTGAGTCTATGTATGTATGTATGTAAGAGTGGCCTCCTTATGTCCTCTCTTGATCCATAGTCGTAGCACTCTTGGAGCCTAACATAATGATATACTTTGACCAGACTGTAACCGTACCTTACAATCTATACATATAATAAAATCGTAGGAAAGTCAAAACTGTACATTGAAAAATTTTAAAAAGGATTTTTGGGGCGTGATCTATGCGCAATCGATATCGAAGCCAAAAATATAGTTTTTAGAATTTTTGTCTGTCTGTCTGTCTATCTGTATATCTGTATGTATGTCCGGGCTAAACTCAAAAAGTAATGCATGTATTTGCTTAAAATTTTGCATGAATATTACGGTCGGTACAACATAAAGGCTACATATTATCACGCTGTAACCTACGGGGGAGCTGTGATTATTTATAAAATTTGACGCGGGTTAAACCGCGGGGCACAGCTATACATTATAAATGAGGTGAAGCGGATAGGTACAGTAAATTTCTTAGTTAGTTGAACATCGCTTACGGCTAAAGTCGCGTTTGGAGCTTGATTTATGAGTATCGAATTTGCAGTTATATTTCCTTAAGCTAGGTTTTTGATTAGGATAAGATTCGTATGGGCTGAGATTGTATGGATCCGGGGCTGATTGGATTTGGATCTTACTACATATATTTTTTTAAATTAATAGATCGAACCCACGACTTTTGTCTAAGCAGGCAGGGTCACTAACCACTGAACTAACAGGCCTAGCTTTAGCCTTGTCTATTTTTCTTGCCTTTTCCTTTCCCTACCAGAATTGATCGAGTTGTTGCCATCTGATCTCGAAACTCACAGAGATGTAACTAAGATTAAAAAAAAATAATTAAAACCTTCTTCAAGGTTAGGCACATATGACAGACATTGATTGTTTATCGTCCGGTTTATGTAACTGTTTGTTTATTACTTTTCTATCTCTTTTTTTCCCAATGTTGTTTGGAATTTAGCTGTAGACTTATAAGTAGGTTGTTATTATTGTATTGTTTGATATTTTGTATTAGTTTTCTTTGTATATTACGTTTTAACTAGCTATAAACAGCCTATATTGTAGTGTATAACCTCTTAGCATTACACTTCACAGCACTCTAAACATTATTATTGTTTTTGTTTTAGTAATCTGTGAAAACGCCGTGGGTTGTACTCCTAACATTATACAGTGTTATTACTTTTAATTTATAAACTCATGTTGTACAACTGTTTGTTTTCCAAATAATTAAGATAAAAAAAGATGATCAAGCAGCTTTCAAATTCAGCTTCTGATATCTATCGTCTCTGATTATCGTTACATACATCTACAGTATGTAACGATTTTTATAGGTGATTACTGGTACCAAAGTCTCGTCAAGGCACAGCGGTAGTTTAACTACTATAGTATTACATTGTACTTGAACTTGTGGGTTTATGTTTATATAAGAGGTAAAACATACTTTGATAGTTCTGGTTAATGGGTAATAAAAGTTAATCATTTCGTCTGATACCACTTCTGAAGGCTACAACGAGGCCAACATTAAATAGAGTTTTACATACATATGTATATTCACCATCCACGTTTTTCTTCATTGTTCAGTGTATGTACAGATTATATAGCCTTACTTGGCGTATGGGCAGTGGTTACTCTAGTGTCAGACTTGGTAAGCCCTGTAGGCCTCTGACATGGCTCAACGACTATTGCCTGTGGACTACAACAGGGACCGAGAGCTTAACATGCCCTCCGAAACGGAGCCACTCAGAATTGAAAGGATGTAATTTGTGTCCGTCTATTATATGTTTGTAAAGTACCCCGCGACACAGAGATTAAATTCACAAGTGCGGGCGTAGTCTTTAAAAAAAAACCCCTATTGGTCGTCACCCATCTCTGCCTTTTTACGTGTTTTTAAAGTTTTCTGTTCATCCTATTTAGTCCCGTCCTAGGTAGTTAATCTTGTCCCTACTAGATGGACCGATGATCTTGTGAGGGTCAATGGATGCAAATAGTGTAAGACCGGCAATTGTGGAGGTCTTTGGTCCCCCAAAGACCTCCACACCCACGACGCCCACTCCTGCCTTTGTGCAGCGGTGGGCGTCTTTCGGCTGATATTGTACAATGACAACGGCACAGATATTACATATGTTTAACATTTTACTACACAATAACTGCTTAATATTTAAATAACTTATATAACAATTAAATATGAGACTAGTGTGATAGATACGATAAAGTTGGGATTGTCAGCCCCTTAAGACTCAGACGTTCCAGATTTTTGTAGTATGTCACAACATCAAGATTGCTTTATCTAGATTAAAATATAGGTCTAAGGACGTCTACGTCCTGTTTGTGGCCATTTAGATCTCTGTCTCGTAATTTACTTATAATGACATTGGATGCGGTTTTATACATTAAATGTGGTAGAATGATTTGTAATCTCTACATGTGATAGACGTTAAATGGCTTGGGTCAGTGACCTTCTAGTTGACAAATGATGAGGTTGATTAGGCAATCTCTGTGCGGTTTCTAAGTGCATGGGTTTTTAAGGTTAACTTAAATTTGTTTTAGGTACAAATTGAGACTGTAAAACAGTACCGCGAATGGAGTCCAATTTTTTTATTTCAATCTTTCTTTTTCGTCGTAATTTTTTTTTAAATCTCCCTTCTAGTTCTGTTTACATTAGTATCTTATGACTATATGATGTGAGGTTTCGTTTAAAAAATCGGAGATCGATTTTCGAGGCCAAATATTGGTCGTGGTGGGAGATAATACCCATTCTAATATCTATTAAATCACAGAGAAACACACTATTATATGACTGCATAGACTAGTGTGTATATGACAGCATAGACTAGTTTGTTCCTCTGTGATTTCATACTAGGTACTTTAGCATGCTAAAGTGTTACAGTTGAACTGAAAAATCGCGTGCGATACAAGACGCGAAAAACGGTCTAGTATCGGACGCACGAATTAATTATCGAGAGATAATGGTTTCTATCCTACCATATAAGAATTCGTAATGTATTGGATTTTTTTGAATACCTTTATTTATTGTATGTATGTCAGAAACATAACGCTCATCATCATCATATCCGCTGAAAGACATCTACTGCTGTACAAAGCCTCCCCCAAAGATTTCCACAATTGCATGCCATTCCACAATTCAGCGGTGTCCATAACAGTAAATATGAAATATATTATATTACTAGCTGTGCCCGCGACTTCGTTCGCGTGGATGTCGGAACTTAACAATGTATTTTTTAGTGTAAAGCGCGGTGGGAGGATACCGAAAACATTTTTTTATTTAATTTAGTGCTTCTTTATTTTACGTGTGGAACCATCTGGAGCGTACACAAAAACGTTATTGGGGTTGTTTACGCGTGAAAGAGCTACGTATAGTTGACCATGGGAAAAGCATCCAATACTTAGGTCCACCCCCGCAATGGATAATGTCTGGACCTGAGCTTTACTAATCGTCATGGCATAACAGAGACTGACTGGGAATTGCACTCGTTTGAAAGAGAAAGGAAAGTTTTTAGGAATTATAGGTATCCTTGGAATAAAAACAATATCACCGGCGCCGCAACCTGTTAATATTTCAGCTTCGATAATGTTGCAGATTTGTGACTTTGAGCCGAGTGCCGTTACAAAGTTTGGGAGGACATTAATTTCTGAGGAGAATGATTGGTACACCAATTTTTAAAACTATTTTGTGGGCTGAAAGTCCGGACGTGCTGAGGGAATCCAAAATTCTACCGGGTAGTGCGTGGCGTTATCTTCTTCCATAAATGTATTTATTGAGCTATATTGTCTACTATTACCGGACGCATGACTCAATATTTTGAAATTAATTGCCGCAGCTTGGTCATTGTGGGGAGTCAAAATAGCTCGCTGACATAGCCAAGAACCGGCTTGATTTCCCAAGTTTGTGGTATCTCCGTACACAGAAGAAATTAGCTCTTGCTGTGGTGTAACCTAAGAACAGAGATTACCAATCAAAATAACTTTTCCATCTTCTTGTACGGGGTATGTGCCATCGCCTATTTTTAACAATAAAAAACTCCAGTGCCTTTTCGCAGCCTCTGACTGATCGGGTTCCCTCCTATACTTATAACTATCATTTGAATAGCCAATAAGGACCTGTTGTGACAATTTTCACGTACCCTGTCAGTAATTTGTCCATCAGTATTTAGTTGTACATGTCTCATAAAATCTTCAGCAAACTTGTCATGGTACTTTTGCCATAACTGTTTAGCGTCCGATAACGCACAAAAGGTCAGTAAGATGGCAAACAAATGTCGCAAGCGATGTGGACTATCGCTCACGCATGCTTCCGCTAGAGCGTCATCCCAATGCTTACCTCCAACTAATAAATGGCGTGCTCTGCAAGCGGCCTGGTATGTGGGATGTTCAATATCATCCACTTTACGGCGCTCAGCAAAAGACGTAGGTCCTCGCTCTACATGGATCAGACTGTGGGATGAACTCACACGTGAGCACGCCACGTGAACCTGCCCGCCTTCCTCAAGTCAATTCCAGCTAACTTGAGGGTTTGCCTTTGCAATTTGTTGATGGTTATCGCGACACATGATCTCCCTTTTCAGTTTAAAATACTGTAATTCCCTATAAAAGTGATAGGGAATTACAGTATTTTAAACTGAAAAGGGAGATCATTTGGAACTAACGGAATACGTGACACGAACACTGCTTCTGCCTGGGCGAATCCAGGCATAATAGTAGACTCTATAACACGATGCAAAGTTTTGACTTGAAGTCTCACAACCATTATAGGTATACCCACACGCAACATACATCCCCTATTATGCGCCCTTAGGAGTGGAAATTCCTAAAATCCTGAAATACATATTTTTTATTTTTAACGGAAAGGCCAAATACCAATTTTCATGCTTTTCACATAAAAAATTATACACTTTTCATACAAACTTACATCTCCTATTTTACGCACTTGGAGTGGAATTTTCAAAAATTCTAAAATATTTATTTTTATTTTTGGCTGAACTACTAAATATCAGTTTCAATGCCTTTAACTTCAAAATCTTTCATTATCTTTCATTCTCTGTTTTACCCCTTTAGGGTTAGTATTTCCAAAAACCCCTTCCTTAGTGAATGCATACGTCATAAAAAGTACCTACCGGCAAAATTTCAAGTCTCTAACCCCAGCCGTTCAGGCTGTGCGTTGATATGTCAGTCAGTCAGTTTCCTCTTTTACATAGGTAGGTATATAGATTTGTGCTAAGAAAATTATGAGAGACCGGGTTAATTTACTACATTCAAATACCAATCGGACAGGCTCAATAAAATTCGAATCGTCTGTACATTCGCGTTACAAACGAATCGACAGCACAAACTTTCGATCGATTGACATTATAATTTAAAATTAAATTAAAACAAATCCAACCATGTACATAATTCAATTTGCCCAAAGAATACAGAATATTTTAATAACCAATTTTGGACAACGACATACTTCTAGCCAACCAAAACCTTATTTCGAAACAATTCGGAACATTCTAAGACCTACGTAACTCATGCAATTAGCAAACACGGGCAAATCTTAACACCGCGGGTCAAAAGCAATGCACAACGACATCTATCGAAATAAATATCAACTATCAAGCACAACGACATGTATCGAAATAAAAATCAACTATCAATAATTTAAAATGAAATTATAAAAAATCCAACCTTCTACATAATTCAATTTGCCCAAAGAAAACAGATTTTTAATAACCAATTTTGGACAACGACATACTTCTAGGCAGCCAAGACCTTATTTCGAAACAATTCAGAACATTCAAAACCCTACGTAACTCATGCAATCAGCAAACACGGGCAAAATTAACACCGCGAGTCAAAAGAAATACACAACGTCATCTATCGAAACAAAAATCAACTATCAACCTAGTTCATTCAGAAAAGAGATGTCATAATATGCACAAAGACATCTATCGGACAGTTTAGTTCAACTATAAACATTAGTTCATCTTGAAGTACCGAAATGTGTGTTATTTTTGTCCATGATTACTTTAAAATCTAATATCTTTTGATAGACTGAACCGATTGCAATAAATCAAAAACTAAATGTTACCTCAAGTTACGCTCAATCGTTGTGTATAAAAGTTATCTACATTGCTTTCGTATATTTTACGTGATACCCGAACATATAAACAGACAAACAGACAAAAATTCTAAAAATGCTGGAAATGGGTTCTATTGGTTGTCCTTTAATACCCTGGCTATTTTTTTTGGATTTTCTTTTCATGTACAAAAATGATTTTTCTACAGATTTATTATATGTATAGATAATACAGTGGGGGTCACTGGAAACTGCTGAATGCGAATAGAGGAGAGGAGATCTGGAGATCTTTGGGGGAGGCCTTAGTCCAGCAGTGGACGTCTTTCGGTTGATATGATGATGATGAAACAGTAACATTTTATTGATTGTTGTTTTTGCTCACATATATCTATCTCACTTCAATTATCTTCACGTTTAGCGGCGATTTTCAGTTATGTGGTCAAACCGATTATAGAATAACCCCATACCATTCCATGGGTATCGTAAAAGGCGAATAAAAACTGGTCGAATAATGTTGATTCTTTAACCCTAAAAATGGCCAGCACTTTGGTTACAAAAAATAAGACTTAATATCTATAAACCTTTTTATATATTTGATACAATTACAATAATGTTATTTAATTGTTTTAGTACTTTATGTGTGAAGGCCATGACCAAATATGGCCTACTGATGTATCGTGTGAATATCGTTCCTAGTTGGACGGCAGAAATCCTACCCCGCATTGCTAGAAGGTGCTGGTTCGATCCCCGCCGGACGATCAATTTTATGATTGTCCAGCATTCAGTTTAGAATAACGCTTTGCGAACTGTGCTATGAATATCAGAATATTATCACCCCATCTCATCCCGTGGGGGGCGACACGAGGGAATATATGCCAGAGGACAGGCAGCAGCTTCTTTCGGTATACTATGACCATAGCGATCGCCAACCCGTCATAAGCGTGGCGAATCCCCCAAGATAATTAAGGGGAGGCTTGTCTAGCAGACTTTTCAGCAGTTGTGACGAACTGTAAAACATCAATCCGCCATGTTTCTAGAAACAATGCCGATCGATGACACCTACATAATAGTAATAAAACTTAGTGTGTTTAAGCATTCAAGTTTTATTATAATACGTGTCTCCATGTATGCTCTTTTAATGTGATTATGAAAGCGACCATGTGTCACCATTTACCACGGAACTAATGAGTGGGTTAACTGGCTAAATCTGTCTAAGTATATAGCAAGTAGGTGCTCATTGATTGCAGCGATATTGTTTAAAGATTGTGTAATTGGTGACAGGTTGTTAGTTCATCAGTTACGTGTGAGGTAGAATTAGTAAGTAAGTTAGTACAATACTCTTTATTGTACACCATACTTAAAATTAAAATAAGCATACATAAATTAGGCACAAAGAGCTGTCTTGTCGCTACTGCGATTTCTTCCGGACAACCAATTATGGAGTGGATAGACGAAGGAAAGGGAAAACAGGGTAGTTAGGTGTAACAATAGGTGAACTTAATGTAAACTTAAACTAATACAAAATAATAATAAAAAGTAAAAAAGGAATACATAGAATAATTAAAAATGTCTAAGATTAGCTTGATTTAGCAGGATCGATGATATGGATGTAGCGAGTTGAGACTTGGGCATTGGAAACGCTGTGAAAACACATAATTCTTTTTATACCAAAATCGGCAACATTATATTAAAATGTAAACAATAGAAAAGTTGTGCAACAGTTGCATGACTTTTGTTGTTATAAAATTTTGGTTTAAATAAAACTACACCAGTAATGTTGATACAGTTTTCAGTACAATTAAATACATTTAGTTCGAGTTAATGCGAACAGAATAGCAAATATTATATATGTGCTCGTTTTTGTTATAAAGGTTTGTATGAAATAAAAAAATAATACCAGGCAACTGTCTGGATTTTGTAGTTTTTTGTTTTATTTTTATATCAGAGGACGACAAACGTGCAAGAGGGTCACCTGATGGTAAGTGATCATCGCCGCCCATTAACACTCGCAACACCAGAGGGATCGCGGGTGCATTGCCGGCCTTTAAGAGTCAACAAACAAGTGTTGCTGCCCCTCCCCCCACCCCGATGGGCTCTGATGACCTTACTCACAAGCAGAAACACAACATTAAAATTGTTGACGTTATTATTAAGGAATGTTTTCTGTAAGGTACTTCCCCAGGCGGGCTGCTCTTTGGGTGAATGAACGCTGTGACCTGCCTCTCTTAGACTCTCGTAGTGGCGCGTTTATTCTAACAAACCAGACACTGTGCTGCGCTGTGCGTGTCTTTATGAGTGCACATGAAACGGCAGACCAGCTAGGGTCATAAGTCATTAGGACAAATAAAAATAACAGTCGTAGTGGCCGAGAACCGCCTGGACTATGATCATCATCATCAACATCAAGTAAAAAGATATACTCTCTTCATCTTCTCATTATATATGTGACTGCTTCGTTGGTCTAGCGGTAGCGTGGTCATCCGCAGATAATGAGGTCCTGGGGGTAAATCCCGGGTCGGGCCAATTAGTGTCTTTGGGACATATCTGTAGAAATTAAATTTCTCAGTATCAGCCCGAAGTCCGGGAGTTGGCGTTATAATACCCCCGTGCCTCGGAGAGCACTTAAAGCCGTCGGTCCTGTACCTGACCTCTTGCCAGGCGTGTCGCTAGTCATCCCATCGGATCATGAGAGTGCCCCTGTGTTTGCACACATACTAATGCACTGTAATATGTCCCACGCAGATGACTTGTCTCCATTGAGACTATTATTGTTATTTACTAACCGTTTCTTTGCATGTCTAATTACGAAAATATGTTAATTTTGGCTATACGTCGCTCACTGCAATATACTTCACAATGAGTTAATTAAAAGTACCGGCATTATAAAGCACGTACGTACGTACAAAAATAATGAGAAATAATAATTTTAAATACAAAAAGTTTTGATAACACGTCTTTACTTTCGTTTAAAATAGAAAGTAGTGGTTATTACATTGCTTGTTTGTAATAACGTTGCTATAGGAATATATTTAGTGTTTTTTATTAGTCTGTAAAGAAGAATCCAAACATATCGTTATACTATAATTATTTTACTTTTTCTCTTTATTTATTTATGGACCCTGACTGCAAATCCAAATGTTTGTGTGATGAACACGATTTGTTTATTCTGTGGCTGGGTGTAGTTTATTAATGATATGTATGTATTTTGAATGTTTATCAGTTGTCTGGTTGCCATGGTAATGGCTCAGCTTATTTTGGGTTTAGATGGCAGTGTGTTAGTTGTCCCAAGAAATTTTGTTTATAATTTTATTATAATACTAGCTGTGCCCGCGACTTCGTCCGCGTATTAATTAGTTTATTTCGTTTTTTTAGTAAAACAAAAGATTTTTTCTAGAATAATGTAGCCTAAGTTACTCCTTATTACATCAGCTACCTGCCAATAAAAGTCCCGTCAAAAGCGGTCCAGCCATTTCAGAGATTAGCCGGAACAAACAGACAGACAGACAGACAAAAATTGTAAAAAATGTTATTTTGGTGTATGTACCGTATATATATTCATATTAATGTGTATGTATTTGTATGTATTAATATGTAAAAACCGGTTATCTCAATATTACAAACAGACACTCCAATTTTATTTATTTGTATAGATAAAGTTTGTTTCATGCATGAATTTTTTGTTCATGTGTTTATTTGCCGTTATTGGGATTCGAAAAATATGGCATTTCTATTGGAAGATTAAAAAGAAAATGCCAAACTGAAATTTTGTCAACATCGTTCAAAGTTTGCTGAATAGCAGAGAACGACCAGCAGTGTCTCTCTGAGTACTGTGACCATCATACAGCGTGGCCATTATTGCTATCGCTAAAAACAAATGAAGGATCATTTGATGGGCCCGTTGGCGTGGGTTTGATTCCCACCCACGACAGATATTTGTGTGCATGAACATGTCTGTTTGTCCTGAGTCTGGGTGTAATTTATCTATATAAGTATGTATTTACAAAAGAAAAGTAGTATATTTAGTATGCCAGTTATCTGGTTTCCATAGTTCAAGCTCTGCTTAGTTTGGGATCAGATGGCCGTGTGTAAATAATGTCGCAGGATATTATTATTATTATTATTGGGAAAGCTATTTGTCCAGCAATGGTTGTTGTCCAGCTGATATGACGATGCCACAGTGTACATTTCTCCTGTATTGAAAGTGATATACCAAACTAAATTATTTACTTGATTGCTGATTTATATCAATGTAAATAAATAAAAAAATGTGAACTTGTTTTAAAAAGCTCTGTATCAATTACAGAATGAATCTTTATGCATTCTGTTTATAATAATATAAAAATAATAATCTTTATTTCAGACATAAAAGTCCATAATATATTTATAAATGTATTCAATATAATTACAATATTGTGAGGAATTTCCAAGATGGGCGATGAGTCACGTGGGACTTTGCCTATATATATGGCGAGTCAACGGTGCCTCTTTCTCTTTTGGGGCCAGGCGTCGACGAGGGCGAAGCTCTGCTGGTTTACGTATCGATACCGATATATATCTTGAGTGTAATGTGCAGTGGTTACAGTGTTTCTCGTTATAAGTGATTTGTCATAAGAAAATTGTTGTTGATTTCTAATTATTTATTCTGAAGTGTGAATAAACCTCATTTTTTATAATAAAATCCTTTTAATTCCTAAAATCAGAATTGGTATAAAGAACCCAAGTGCTGCTTGTTGCCATCCAAATTTAATAAGATCTAACCTCGTGTTACTTTCATTTGTGATTTTCTTAAGACAAATAACCACTTTGTGTATTTTGTTATGGTGTTGTGAAATTCCAACGCCGCCGCGTATCTCGTGTAATCGAGTGCTTAAGGATTGGGATTGGTAGCGTACGTCAGAAAAAAGTGCGTCTTATAGACCACGTGGCAGTAGCCTTGACGCCCTACCTGTACACTGCGGTCGAGATCGCAATCATAGTCGCGCTCTCAAGTGAATAACCGATCACGTAGGCGTATTTGTTTGTCAAAAACGGGACGATTTCCGTTTACGTTCCTTGTGTTGCTCATGTAAGTGTGAACCTGAAGTGTCTTCCAAGGCACAATAAAATCTACACCGTACGTTCGATACTATCATGATTAGTTAAGAAATTATCGAAAGTAATTTTAAATCTGTTAAATAAACTAAAAAAATGTGGGTAGTTCGGTTACTCAGGCAATTGTTGACACGATTCCATCGATAGTTGAGTCGTGTTAGCCTCCATTACGTCATTGTGTTTATTTTAATCGATCTCTTCACAATTTACAATTATTATGCGACGGGGTGGATCGTGCTCATACACTGAATTATTGTGACGACAAAGAATGTTTGTTCAAGCCTTTATTGGATGTTATAACTGTAAAAAGAGTTTACGAAGTGTATACCTAAACGGAACAATTCTACCCCAGTGTAAATTTATTTTAGTAAATTTTTGTGTTGTGATTTACGTAAGTACAATTTTATTGCTTTGTTTGTGAAATACCGCGATGTATTTCACGTAGCCGATCAAGAAAATTTCTTGAAAGGTGGATCCCATATAAGGGCGCGAAACCATTCACTTAGTTTGTCGCACGGTAGTTTGCGATAGTCCGGTGAAGCAGTGAAAGCCTCCTATGCTAACCGATACGTCATGTAAAAAAAAAAGGTAGTTTGCGACGTGTGTTACGCTAAGTTCGACCAGAAATCGTCAAGCGTTGCTAGCCGTCATCGGCGCCGCTCAGTATCGTGTACATTGCATGATAGCCATATTATATAGCAGTAGGTATTGACCACCGCTGAGGAATGGTACCTGAAACGTTTGACATCACGGTGTTGTATAAAATGTCATGCCGTTGTTTTGTGCCTAATGGTAGTGAGAGGATTGAGTGAGGAGCTGAAAGCCTACAAGGTATTGACAAAACTTACTAAGTAACACTTGACAGTCTTATCATTTTTTCAATTTAATACTCAAATGTGTTATTTGCATTCTACAATGTAAATGAGTTGTTATTTAAAACCTAGTAGGTATAATAGCAGTGCACGTTCTCAAGCTACTTCTTAGCAGCGGAGTTATCAACATAAGTTTGAAGTCTTCCTCTGAAGTTTGACTGCAGGTGTGGCGCAGTGGTTAAGATCATCGCCTTGTCATTCAATGACCCGGGTTCGATTCCCGTAAATTGCGTACACTGTTTGTGTGAACCGTAAGTGGTTGTACTCTGGATGTGTTTTGTGTACGTGAATTATATGTTAGTCATTATGTAATTATGTTTTGTAAAAGACAAGGTCATGTGGAGCACAAACATTTCACAAAGGTGAGATCAGAGTCGTGTAAGCAACCTGAAGACAAGTGAGTTATGGTCAGGTGAGGCCGAGTCCGAGAAAAATGGTTTGGTATAAGTTTTCCTGCCACAAAAATTACTGTTGTATTGCTCTGAAATACACAGAGTTTTAATGTGATCTAATACCGCGTATTGCGCGTTGGTGCATTGTTTCTAGGATTTTGATTTCTAAACGGGATAATGATGTCACAAGCTGATAACGGTGAAGTTGTACTAATTTTAAGTCAATAAGATTTCCAAGCCTTTTAATTGGTCTCTGATAACCCAGGCAGCGGACGACTTAATTCAATAGCTTTAGTGTTGTAGTTTGGAGGCAAGTACGTAAGACGTTATGATGTTTTGTATTACTGATACAATCCAGTGGATGAGAAACCCAGGTGGTTCTTATGTTGCATTCATAAAGGACCTCTGTTGAGTCTTTAGTACGACGAATATGAGCATGCAGTTGAAAAAAAAAACTGTGTCTCTTAGTTAGTATTTTTGGCTCCACGTGCTTCCATGTGATTGTAAATTGACCTTCATTAAATGTAACTAAAAGAGTTCACGTATGGGATGTACTCTTTGTAAATAAATTTTTTCCACAGCGAGGTTTGATCTATAAATGTGTGGACCGTTGAAGGTGTTCAGCATACTGCCAAACGGTCTTCATGAGCGTGCGTTGTTCAGTGGCAGTTATGACAAAACTGTGCAGGCTGCGACCAGTACATGGTGTCGTGGCGAGGTTTGAAGCAGTTTGTCAGAAAGTATACCTTGCATTGTTCTAAGAAACTTATCCTAAGATCCCATATCAGCTTATTACCCCTTGGGAAAGTATCAAACTAATTTCAGTTTTAGAACTGAGAACTTTAATTCCTCCCATTTGTTAAGATGAAACTACGCCAATCTTTTGTGTGTTAGTACGTGACGTGGCCGTGTAACCAACCGTGATGCGTTAGGTAAAATAACCAGAGGCTGCACGAGACTTCATATTACAGACAATCTAACTAAAATATATAAGGACGAGTAATTTAACCGTAATAGACATCCTACTCGCGAGTTAAAACTTAACGAACTTGTTTTTGTAATCATGTATGTTCAGTCTACAGGAAAGCTGGTCAGATGGACACGTGGTCTTTACAAAGTGACCAAGGCCTTCCAGAGCGGTCGTTATGAGGTGAAGCTACGCTCACGGGAGACAAGACTGTGCAAGTGGCTGTGCAATGAACGGTGCCCGGAGACATGAGCTGCATTCTTCGAGACTGAGTTCAACTATTTTATCCTAACCTGACGTAAACTTTGCTTGTGGTCTTGCTTGTCATTATCCTAGGCGAGTATGCGACTTACTGTTTGGAACAAACTGTCGGCGTGGCCCAGTGGCTGCCTTCGAGGCTGAAGCCCTGAAGCGTTTAATCTGGCAGGCGTGCACTTAGCGCGCGTGGCTAGCTGGCAGCAAGTCTCTACTTTGTGTTGGACAGGAAGTCCGTACACTTGGCGTATGTGCGGACGGGCGCGAGCGGAAGGCAGGTCTTGCTGGTTGCTGCCGGTGCAGTCCAGTGGTGGTTCCCGAGGCTGATGTCCCGGAGTACCTGGCTTCAGCAGCTCAGCGCTCCGTACGCGTGAATAGTGTACTCAATGAGTTATCAAGTGCTAGTCGCTATGGTACTATGCACTCAGGCGTGTCGCTTGGCGTTTGTCGCTGTAACTTGGCGTTTGTCGCTGTAACTTGGCGTTTGTCGCTGTAACTTGGCGTTTGTCGCTGTAACTTGGCGTTTGTCGCTATAACTTTGCGTTTGTCGCAATATTTGACGTGTGTCGCTATAACTTTACGTTTGTCGATATAACTTGTTCAATTATGAGTATGACAGAAGTTTGCAAGAGATGTTTGCATACATTTGAAAGCGAAGTATTTTGAGTGTATTTATCTCTGTTACGAGAGTGATTGCCTGTTTGAGTGCCTTGAGTGCGAGGTGGATGACTGAATAGGCATCTTTGTGAAGTTGCCATGATAATTAACTGTTTGTGTTTTATGCAGATGATGATTCTGATGACGGTGAGCTCTCCAATGCAGTAGGAGCTGGCGATCATAGCTTCACCGTGTCTCCTGGTGCTGCTGAAGAAGCGCGGTCGTGGTCGACGCGAAGTCAGGAGAGGCCGTGTGAGGAATTTCCAAGATGGGCGATGAGTCACGTGGGACTTTGCCTATATATATGGCGAGTCAACGGTGCCTCTTTCTCTTTTGGGGCCAGACGTCGACGAGGGCGAAGCTCTGCTGGTTTACGTATCGATACCGATATATATCTTGAGTGTAATGTGCAGTGGTTACAGTGTTTCTCGTTATAAGTGATTTGTCATAAGAAAATTGTTGTTGATTTCTAATTATTTATTCTGAAGTGTGAATAAACCAGATTTTTATAATAAAATCCTTTTAATTCCTAAAAATATGATATTTAATAATTGTAGTAAAAATAAATAAATTACTAATATAAACATAACGTGAAATGTCAATGTAATCAAATTCAGATAAAATTAAACGAACAATTAATGAAATCAATTAAATGCATTATAAATTAAAATTAATTAATACAATAAGATTAAACAAATCAAAACTATACGAATACATAATTTAAAATGCTTACAGAATAATAATAATATATTTTGCAATCGTTTTTGGATGACAGGCTGCTGGAACCAGTAAAATAAAATTATTTATTTTAGTATTTTATGCAATGGGCGGGATATACATCGTGTACAAGTTGTTATAGATTTTTTATTAATTATTTTTATAGTTTACCTAAATGAATTCAAAAAGCAATTCACAGCGTAATAAAAACGAAAGTGACTTCAGTGAAAGTAATGTATTAAGAAAGTAATGTAAGATGTAGTTGTATTATTTTACAATTAAAAATGCTATCACATTCGTTGAAAAATGAAAAATGCTTTTTATCTATATTAAATTAATTTAAATTTCAAAATTCACACAATTTAGATAAAAGAATATCTTGGAACGGAAAAACGGGAGAAGTGGAATGAATAGTAGTCTGAAAATACAAAACACGAAATGTATGAAATTATTTAAACTTGCACTGGACGGTATTTTTTGTTTTGAACCGACTTAAATGTTCTCAATTGGAAATTGGAGTGTCTTTAGAAGCCGCTGGACGCGGGAAGAGAAAGACCGGTAATTGAACCTTTTCAACCTTCGGCCGTCTGGTTTCCGGCCAATAAAGAATAACAGGATGATCCAATCCCATCCGGTACATCAGGTAGTCGAACAGCAGCGCCTCCTGTGTACTAACTACCACCTAAATGCGGTCACCAACACGCAGGCCAAGCGCGGTGACTAAGGCAAACGCCTCCTAATGCAAGAATTAGAAACCTTTGGGGGAGGCCTATGTCCAGCAGTGGATGATGTCAGGCTGATGATGATGAATAAGGTTTCCTTCCTTAAAGGCCGGCAATGCAACTTGCAGCTACTCTGGTGTTACGAGTGTCAATGTCGATCACTTATCATCAGGTGACAAGTGAGTCACCTTGTTTGCCTTTTTATCATATAAAAAAACTCAAAACTATGGTAGTTTGGAAGGTTTTATCAATAAAATCTTTCCCATGCCACTGTAAGTCGGCTATCTTGCCCATGGATGGCACCTATGTATAGACTTCAGCACATCCAGCTACCCCAGTCTGTCAAATTTCTTTTATATATTTTTAACGTTATCACAAAAGCATAGGTTCACTTTCAATTGGGGAATTTTGACAGATTGGGGTAGCTTGATGTGCTGGCGTATGACATCCTCTGTTAGGACCTTGGAATAGGCATTCATAAAGTTGAGTCACAGACGAGTATCTTTGGTAGCTTAACATTAGACCGCACACCTAGACTTGCTAGACATTGCAGGTTCGAGCCCCATCGGACGATCCACTCTATGATATCCTTAGTATTAAGTTTACAATTTTTACTGACTAGAAATTATATCAATACATGAAATTAATATTTTATTAAATAGTACTAAAATTAGGCATAATTGTGAAATAATTAATAAGGCTAATATAGAGATAACCCTGTATTAGACATATATTACTTTTAATTATATTACACTAGCTGTGCCCCGCGGTTTTACCCGCGTTAAACTTTATAAATTATATATAGCCTACGTGTTAATCCGGGGTGTCAGCTAACTCTATACCAAATTTTATTAAAAGTGCTCCAGCCGTTTAGTCCTGAAGAAGTCACAAACATACACACTCACAAACTTTAGCCTTTATAATATTAGTGTGATTAATATAATCACCCGTAATTACGTAATTTGTGAAATGTTAAATATTTACACGCCTAGAGGCTAATATGGAGATCACTCTGTATATGTAATGTCTATATGTATACATATAATACTTTTACTTAATTATATTACATTAATAAAATCCACCATATTTGAACAAAAAAACTATTTGAATTAAGAACTTTTATAAACCCATTCATATTTTAGAACCTAAATAATTTATTTGAATTTGGCCAAACAAATTTAGCCTAGAAACCAGCAGCAGTCCAATAAATGTCCTTGCACACAAAACTGCCTATGAACACTTTCTCGGTCCTGTATAATTGTCCAATAACTTTACTATACTTACTACCTACCTACCTATGTATATCGCTAGTTGTAGATACATCTATATTTATTATGTATCTAAAACTAGCGATTATCTTAACGTACCTATTATAACTGTTTTAATTTGCCTTATTAATTATAACTGTAACAAGTCGTGAAACGGTAAAATAATTATATCAATTTGAAAATGAGGTCTTGGGTTCAAATCCCGGGTCGGGCTAAAAAGTGATTTTGGGATTATTCCGTAAAAAGAAATTTCCCAGTATCAGCCCGAAGTCTGGAAGTTGGCGGTATTACACCCTGTGCCTCGGAGAGCACGTAAAGCCGTCGGTCCTGTACCTGACCTCTTTCCGGTCGTGTCGCTAGTCGTCCCATCGGATCATGAGAGTGATGGATAGAAAGTGCCCCTGTGTTTGCGCACACACTTGTGCACTATAATATGTCCCGCGCAATTAGCTAATCTCCATTGAGAATGGCCGCCGTGGTCGAAATTCGGCCGGGAGGACATCATCAAGGGCAGACACGCAAGGGCTTAGATCGCAATTCAAATGATGTTCTTATAAAACCTACTAAGCTATAATATCATATAATAATCATATAATATAATATGTTATAATTAGTTTATCATATAATATAATCAACATATTATCAGTCGAAAGACGTCCACTGCTGGACAAAGGCCTCCCCCAAAGATCTCCACAATGGCCGGTCTTGCGCTATCCGCATACAGCGATTTCCAGCGACCCGCACAAGATCATCGGTCCATCTAGCAGGTAATACACAAACTTAAACATTTTATGCACCGACGAACAAGAGCGGGTAATGGAAAGAATTAAAAAAGAAATATATTATTAGTTATAAAAATATGGTACTAAACCAAAATGTATATAGGACCATCTCGAAACTATTTAACTCTATCGTATAAAAGAAACATGATTTAAATCGCTTCTCAAACACCAGCAAATTCGTGCGTGTAGCGTATTAAAAAAAAACCCGTACAGGTAAATTTAGAACCTCCTCCAATCTTTTTAATGGATTAATAATAACTGATGTTCTTTTTTCCAAATGGTTTTGTCATTTAGGGAAAATGCCAATTTTCAAATGTCAAATTTTGACAATGCCAATGAAATAAAAGTTACTTTACCGAAATTTTGATGATCGGTCTTATTGACGAGATTATAACATATATTATCAACATTATGTCCGCTGAATTACGTCCACTACTGGGCAAAGGCCTCCCCAATGTGGTTGTGTCCGTCATTTGGAGGGATACCCTATAAGCGCCACGCCTGTCAGATGGATTGGTGATCGCGATGCCATAGTACACAGAGAGACGCTGCTGCCCGTTCTCTAGTAGATAAGGACGGTCACCGTAGCCTAGTTGGTAGTACTCCTGCCTATGAAGCTGGTGGTCCTGGGTTCGAATCCCGGTAAGTGCAAATATTTGTGTGATGTGCACGAATATTTGTTTCTGAGTCATGGATGTTTTCTATGTATTTAAGTATTTATCTATATAAGTATATATATCATCGCCTGGTACCCATAGTACAAGCTTTGCTTAGTTTGGGGCTATGATCTGTGTGACATTGTCCCCAGATATTATATTATTATATTCACTCGGAAAGACATCTATGCCCACCTCGTGATTAGATCCACATGGCATTATTAAATACTAGCTGGGCCCCGCGGTTTTACCCGCTTTAAACTTTATAAATTATCACAGCTCCTCCCCCGTAGGTGATAGCGTGATAATATGTAGCCTATATGTTGACCTGATCTCTTAGTAATATTCATGCAGAATTTGAAGTAAGTCCATACAATACTTTTTGGCTTCAATATCGAATGTAGATCACGTCCCAAGTATCCTTTAAAAAAAATACAGTTTTGACTTTCCTACGATTTTATTATATGTATAGATATCTCGTAATAACATATACATAGACTTAGATCCGGACATTATCCATCAACAAAGTTTGCTTTCTTAATGAAAAAGTCCAATTCTCCCAATTGTATAATTTGTAACAAAATTGAGGATGTGCAACATTTGCTGATGGAATGAGTTCGGAATAAAGATGAACGTGACTCGCTTTTGAACGAGTTAAAGTTAAATAGGCTGGATGTAGGTCTGATTCAAAGCATTTTAGCAAACCCTAAATCGCAGGCAGCAAAAGAGTTATGTAGCTTAGTATTAGTCGTTCAGCAGTGAGCAGCAGCGTTTGTTTTTTAGTACCTCTAATTTAAGTTTTTATGTGTGTTAGTTATTTTACTATGTATTTACTATGTTATAAGGTATGATGGGGTTGGCATATCCTTATTGGACAAAAACCCCTAAAAAAGAAAAGATAAAAAAAACATATACATATAATGTATGTTAAAAAAGTTAGTAGGTACCTAAGAATTCTTATAGAATTGTAGACAGAAATGGAATAAATAAAGCTTAGGTGAGATCATCGCGCTTTACTATTTATTTATGCGCAACCTGTTCAATAGATTGATGTAAAACCAGTTTTATGGGTCTGCATTTCTTTGACGAATCTTATTTTGCAAAAGATTAGACACAATTGACTGCACGTGTGGCGTAGCGGCTAAGACAGTCGCCTCGCCGCTTCGTGTCGCGGGTTCGAATCCCGCGCTGGGCCACTATTTGTGTGACCCATAAATAGTTGTTCTGAGTCTATTATATGTTGTATATAGTTTGCAAAGTACCTCGCGACACAGGGATTAAATTGACTAGTGCAGGCGTTGTCCTTTTTAAACAAAACAAAAAAATAAAATTGCTAACTTCTATTACGTTGCATTCCTTACAAGAAATAATATTTTAGTGAATAATAATAATCATAACATCCCACTTTTACGTCGTAAATAATTACTGTTTTGAAACTATTGAACCGCCTTGAACTTTGCTTTGTTTTTATTTTCTTATTCAAATACTTAGGCTACCCCTAAATGTTTGAATAGGAGATAAAAGACATCAACCCGGATGAAGTTCAGGTCGGCAGCTACTGCACAATTACGGACCGCGTTACTGATAAGCAAGACTGAAATTAATAAACAAGAAAGTGCTAAAATTATATAGTTTATTTCCAGTGACATAGAAATATGACAGATATTAATTGTTTTAATCACTTATTGTTGCCCTGGAGTATAAATATTATTTGATTTTCTTTTTTTGTACCTGTGTTGGTCAAGAATTAATTAATTTCTTTTTATTCTGTCTTTATTGTTGTACGTGAAATTACATGAAAATAATCTAAGTAATTAATAATATCTGCTTATAGTAAATTTTAATTAAAAAGGCAGACGATTACTATAAAAATAAACCGTAACGGGCTGCTTGTATTTTAAATATTGGAGAAAAACAAAATTATTATAAGTGCCCGTTTATGCTATATTATCATTATCAGAGTATACTTCAACATCAGTACCTACCTGTGCGAACTTTATCGTATAATTTATACCACAGAATAATAAAAGTAAGTATTAATATTATCGGTCAGATAAATTTCTTGTTGAGAGCTGTTAACCGATGATTTATGCCATGAAGAGCTGACGTAAAAACCTTCCGGTTCCTGCATCAGTGTTTGACGTCACATCCTCGTTATTTCTTCGTACATCAGCTCTTCAGTATTTAATTACCTATAAACATTATCATTCAGACATTATGGTAACCGATATTACCAAGGCCGGTCATTAACGAACTTGCTGGCTTAGAAAATACTATGGATAATTAAACCGACTTATCTAAAATGTTAAGTAAAACAAATTAAAACATTACTGATATTTCTGAACATTGATGTTTTGTCCGGAAAGTTATTATAGTGCTTTTCGGTTCGTGATTGCGCATTATTTAGTAAAAGGCGCCCACTGCTGGGAAAATGCCTCCTGAATGATCATTCGTCTTTACATCTATACATTTAAATAAATAGGAGTGCCTGTTTGTAATACTGAAACAAAAAAATATTTTTAAAAATTTTTGTCTGTCTGTTTGTTCCGGATAATCTCTGAAATGGTTGGACCAATTTTGACGGGACTTTTATTGGCAGGTAGCTGATGTGATAAGGAGTAACTTAGGCTACGTTTATTTTAGAAGCGCGGGTAGTGTCTGTTTGCAATATTGAAATAGCCGTTGTTAACTACATAAATAATATATATATATACGGTACATACACCAAAACAAATCTTTTGTAAATACATACTTATATAGATGATTACACCCCGAGTCAGTATCAACAGACATGTGTATGCACACATATATTTGCCCTGTGTGGGAATAGAACCCTCGACGGAAGGCAACCATTTACCAACCACGCCAACCGGCCTAGCCCGTCGATTTGGGGATATGCCATTGACGCTACGGTGTCAGTAACTAGCCATCTGCGCGGGACATATTATAGTGCACAAGTATGGGCGTTAACACAAGGGCGCTTTCTATTCCATCACTCACAAGATCTGATGGGACGACTAGCGACACGACCGGAAAGAGTCAGGTAAAGGACCGACAGCTTAACGTGCTCTCTGAGGCACGGGGAAGTGTATGCAATATGATATGTCACGCTCAGTTGGCTAGTCTCCATTAAGACTGGCAGTCGTAACCCAAATTCTACCAGGAGGACATTATTTAGGCTGGTGAGCTGTACTACAGGTCCTTCTAAACCTACATCGGGTACCAGTCTCTCATAAACAGGTTGCATACTTACAAATTCTATGTACAGACGCCAGCACATCAAGCTATCCCAATCTGTCAAATTTGCCCAATAATAAGTGAATCTCATGCTTTTGTGATAAAGTACAAAATCTATAAAAGAAATTTGACAGATTGGCGTAGCTGGATGTGCTGGCGTCTGTACATAGGCTTAGCAGTTCGAGACATGTTATTGTTAATGTAACCAACCAGGTATATTTCAGGAGATCATTATTTGTTTAAAAAAAAACTTGTGTTCGAACTACGTCGTTCCTTCCTAAGGAACAATATTTGAGAAATGCTACCGTTAAATTAAAAACAGAGAACGAAGACAAGATAGACCAATATAAGCGTGTTATTCAGCTTAAAACAGAAGACTCTTGTCTCTAGTACACCGACCCCCTATTGTATCTTATTTATAAATACCATCTTCAACGCGAGTCATTTGTTTTATCTACACGTCATAGTTTATCAATTTCTTTTGTGTCAAGGATTGTATTTGACCTTAACTTACATATTTTTTATTTTTTTTGAATTGATAACTTCTTAAGCTACAGACGCCAGGACACCCAGCTTCCCCAATCTGTCAAATTTCTTTTATAGATATACAACTTTATCACAAAAGCATAAGGTTCACTATGAATTCTATTTACTTATATCTATATAAGTATGTATTTACAAAAGAAAAATAGTATAATATGTAGTATATCAATTATCTGGTTTCCATAGTATAAGTTCTGCTTAGTTAGGGATCAGATTTATTCACACACGGTCGTGTGTGAATAATGTCCCAGGATATTATTATTAATTGAGGAAATTTGACAGATTGGGGTAGCTTGATGTGCTGGCGTTTGTACGTTGAGCACTTTTTGGGCGAACGAAAATCATGGAACTTGCGTCATCTTCACCGAACGCTTCCCATGTGTTATGTGTATACTGTGTATGTATGTACCTCCGTGCTTGATGAGTATAGAGGTACATCGTATATATACAAAGAGTATCTCCCAATGAGAAGTGTCAACTATTATATCGTAGCTTATTTAGGTTAGAAGTATAAAAAGTAGTTTTCACTTCCATAGGCAGTGTCCAAAGTCTGCTCCGAATGTTTTTTTATTAATAACACGCTTTTATTAGCTTCACTTGTAACTAATTATGTATGTAAGAAAATCTTGGAATCTTAATTTGACCCACTTCCCGGTCTCCGACTAGGATGAAATTTTGCACACGCTCTGAGTTCTGATGACAATACATGACTAGCTAAGAAACGTCATTACAAATCCAATATGGCGGCCTCCCCAAGATGGCGGACTGGCTGTTTGAAATCCACTGTCAGGAATACGACAAAAATTGTCACGTGACTGAAATTCAATATGGCGGACGTCCAAGAAGAAGAGCACAGGCTATTGGTAATGCACCCCCATGATATGGGTATGAAATTACAGGGTTTGCTAAATGGGATTCGAAAAAAAGAATCACGTAACCTTTTTAGTGCGTGCTAAAAGCGTGTTTTTTGTTTTTTTTTACTATTATATTTATTGATACTATATTCAAAGTTCGTCATTTGTTTTATCAACTCGTCATAGTTTTTCTATGTTATTGTGTCAAGGATTGTTTTTGAGCTTAAGTTATAAGCTTACGAACTCTATTTTACTAAATTACTACGTATACGGTGCCTATGTAGAACAAGGCTAAAGTCACATAGAAAACGTACCAGCTATCATTATATGAAACAAACACATATAAATATCAACCTTATTTACTATGCTTTAAAGGGCAATTTAGGACGCCTGCAGGTAATTTATTTTATGTAAAATTCATGTAACGTATGTGTTTAAGTCCAATCACGAACGTTTAAGTAATATAAAAGAGTTGTTTGGTATAGAACTTAATCAAACTACAGTTTAAAAGGAAAAATCTAATCTTGCGCACCGTTTATATTGCAATCAACTTTAATTTATTATCTCCACATAGTAATAGATTTTAGATGCACGTGCACGTGTCACAGCCAGATGCTCTCACCGGTCTATAAGTAATCAGCGAGGTTAAGCAAAAGGCTTGCGGTCAGTCTATAGATGGGCGACCGCCAAAGTGGTTTTTTTTAATAAATTAAATTCAATAAAAAAGATTTTTATTCACGTAGACTTTAAAATAGTCAGAACATGTTTGTAGCAATATAGTTGTATACATTATTATTTCTAGTAACATAGATATTTAGGTACACATTGTATTGATTGTATGAAAATATTTATAAAATTTATTTTATTATAGCAATGATATTTAGCTAGCTCGTATCAAGTTATTGTCAAGAGATTATGTTTAATTATCTAGTTTAAGTCTAATATTTTACTACATATTGTCTATGGTTCTGTCTATATTAAGGTATTATTACTATGACGGACCTTGTGTAAATAACGACGGTCGCGCTTTAATGCTACCACCGGATCCAATGCGCCCCAACTGAGAAGACCTAGCGAAACAAACTCAGTGGGTTCATCTACTACCGGTTTCAACACGACCCAGTTGAGACGGTCCGGCGAAACATACTCAAGCGGGCATAAACACGGGATTTGGTCCAATTAGAGTAATTATTTAGTAGGCAAACACAATATATGCTCGATCGGTTGTCTGAATGCTTATTATTTTAGATTATATTTAGGTATACAAAACTAAAACTTCGAAACAATAACATTATTCATTTTGAGACAGAGTCAATAATTTTAAATTAAGTATATGATAGCAATCATTTACAGATAGTTCACGTTACTCAACAGATCAGTCATGTCTATATGGCTACAAGATCTCCAGCGAGCAATGTGCAGGTAGGTAGTGAGAGCCAGACGTCTTTGTCATCGATGTACTCTTTAGTGGTGTAATAACCCCTAGCCATAAGTACACGTTTTATATGTGTTTTAAAACTTGTGTCAGGCAGATCAGTAATTTGAGTAGGAAGCTTGTTATAAAACCTAATACAATTTCCTAAAATTGATTTATTAGTTTTGCTTACTCTAAAGCCTGGCATGGCTAGTTTGTTTTTATTCCTAGTATTTATATTATGCAGTTCACTTTTCTTTTTATATTTATGAATATAAAAAGAATGTTTGTGCTCCATGCATTAAGCGATGTTATGGACCTACTGCGCGGCGCTTGAACAGCTCTGAGACTAGGGTAAGTACTGCTTATATGGTAAGTATGGTCGTATGGCGCAGTGGTTTCGGCAATCACCACGCTACTACTATAGCGCCCTCATGTTTCGGATTTGATTTCGGCACAGTACAACTATTGTTGTAATGTGACACATATACTGTTGTTGTTCTGAGCTTGCGGGCGTTTTTAGGTCCGTTAATTGCATGTTCATAAATTACTCCGCGGAACAGGACGTTCTCTCCAAGTGAGGCGGTGGGTTTTTAAAAATAATAGGGTTATAAAAATTAAACGTTATTTATTTTGTCATATACCTACTACATCATTTGAGGGGATTTGCCATAATCGCCACGCTTGGCAGACGGGTTGGCGATCGCAGTAAGGTGGACATGGTACTCAGGAGAACTACACCAGATCTCGAAACCTATCCACTTGCAGCGAGGCGTGAGACAGGGAGATGTTATATCTCCGAAACTGTTCACCGCTGCATTGGAAGACGTTTTCAAGCTTCTGGACTGGAAAGGCTTTGGCATCAATTGCAATGGCGAGTACATCACTCACCTTCGATTTCCCGATGATATCGTAGTCATGGATGAGACTATGGAAGACCTCGGTACAATGCTCGATGACCTCAGCAGAGTCTCTCAACAAGTGGGTCTGAAAATGAACATGGATAAGACGAAAATCATGTCAAACGTCCATGTTGCACCCACTCAATTGAAAGTTGGTGACTCTGCACTCGAAGTTGTAGAGAACTATATTTACCTAGGACAGATCATCCAACTAGGTAGGTCCAACTTCGAGAAGGAGGTCAATCGTAGAATCCAACTCGGCTGGGCAGCGTTCGGGAAGCTACGTAACATCTTCTCGTCCAAAATACCGCAGTGTCTCAAGTCGAAAGTCTTCGACCAGTGTGTGTTGCCAGTGATGACATACGGAACAGAGACGTGGTCGCTCACTATGGGCCTTATTAGAAGGCTCAAGGTTACCCAAAGAGCAATGGAGAGGGCTATGCTCGGAGTTTCCCTGCGGGATCGCATCAGAAATGTCGAAATCCGCAGGCGAACCAAAGTCACCGACATAGCCCGAAGAATTGCCAAGTTGAAGTGGCAGTGGGCAGGGCACATAGCTCGTAGAGCCGACGGCCGTTGGGGCAGAAAGGTTCTCGAGTGGCGACCACGAACCGGAAGACGCAGCGTGGGCAGGGCCCCTACAAGATGGACAGATGATCTTGTGCGGGTCGCTGGAAAATGCTGGATGCGAATAGCACAAGACCGGCAATTGTGGAGATCTTTGGGGGAGGCCTTTGTCCAGCAGTGGACGTCTTTCGGCTGATATGATGATGATGATGATGATACCTACTACTAAATGCCCAACCGTCAAACTCAGTTTATTTAGGTATAGTTAGTGGGCGATTGGTTTACGTACTTCGCCTCCTGAATGGGCCATTGTACGTGAACTTATTTGGCTACTCGAACCATTTCAGTTCCATACAGAAGTCCAAGAGGCCTCGAAAGCTTGGCTTGAGTGCTTCCTGCAGTGTCTGCGGATCGTTTAGGAACTTTGCCCGTTAACTGGCAACGCTATTGTAGCAGTACGTGTGCCGGTTTCTTCAGATTCAACGCATCCTCTGCACAAGGGGCTGTCTGTGACGCCAATCTTGAAGAGGTGTTTCTTTAGGTATATGATTGATATTTAAAAAAAATTGGTTTAAAATATTTTTTATTGCGTATAAACTCGATTTGTTTTTAAATAGTGAGTACTCTTGAACGAGAGTTGTTGACGCCGTCTTTGTTTTTTTAATTATAATATTAAGTCTAAATCAAGGCGTTCTGGGTTGGTGAATCAAGCAATCAGTCAGAACAAGTAATTATATATGCATAGATTTTGGTTTTAGTATTAGCGATTAGTTTATTAGCACATTTGTTATGTATGCATTTCGCGTTAACGTTTATACTTATATATAGTGATAAATAAGACATCGTGGTTTAAGACATCTAAAAAAAGTGTGAGGCATTACGGCCAGCACAAACTGCGATTTAGATTATCTGCTGTCCCCTAAAGTACTCTCAACAAGCAGGTTAAGTAAATTGTCTATATTGAGTGACAACCGATAGTAGAACTATTGATTTTCTAACTCCTCCGTGTTTCTTTCTGATTAAGATACTTAAAGCGATTCCCCGGGACATGCAATTCTAGGGCTATATCGGTTACTTTGGTTTACCTTCTGATTTTAAAATTTCTAATTCGTTTTTAATTTTTATATAGAACAATTGAAAGAGTGCTTTGTTTTGTATCTTTCTAATATGGGACAAAAAAACTGAATATGTGTTTCTTATTGAAGTTTAACTATATTTGTTCAAATTGGAAGAATCACAGTCACTGTTCACTATTATGCGATATACATCGCATAATAGTGATTACTATTATTAAATACCTAGTATATCTCTAGGCGTTTTTTTTGCCCGTCTGAGGACCACCATGCCAATTATGTTCTTAAAACGGTGTCTTAATAATAACTATTAAAAAAACATACAATCGAATTTATATTCCTCTTCTACCGTTGGTTAAAAAACATAGAACATATCAGTTATCTGGTGTCCATAGTATAAACAAGATCTGCTTAATTTGGGATCCGATGGTCGTGTGTGAATAATGTCCCAGGATATTATTATTATGATGTCATTAATTGGATCATAAGCAAGACCAATCAATTGACAAGTTCTCCTTGTCTCATCAATGAGTCCCGTCACGCGTCACGCCTGTAATTTGAGATCCGTGTTTAATTACGTTCTCTATCCGACTAATTGGAGTAATCATTTCCTCGGAACAGTGTAAAGAAAGCTAAAGTTCATTAAAAAAAACCGATTTGAACTATAATAGTTAATAAAGAATAAGAGGATTGATCTGATTTGACTGGCCTGTTGGCGTGGCTAGTAATGGCGAGTGGATTGTAGCCGTGACGTGAGCCAGAAGTTGTGGGTTCGATTCCCACCCAGGACAAATCTTCGTGTGATGAGCACGATTATTTGTTCTGTGTCTGGGTGTAATTTAATATATAAGAATATTTATCGGTTTTCTGGTGGGCATAGTACAGTCTTCCTAATTGTCACAAATTTTTAATTATATATATTAATATTATATTTATATAAAGAAAAGAAATACCGAAAAACCCAACTAACATTAGTTCGAATCATAAAAGTATCATAAAGTATAGTATTAAATAGTATAGTATGGTATAATATAGTATAGTATTGTATACTATAGTATTGCAAAGTATAGTGTTGTGTTGTCCAGTTCTTACTATTTTAGAAGTCGCTAAGTATAGCCCCTACTTTGGGATATCTGAGGTGTAGTTGTAGTTTGCTCTTGGGTCTGAGGCATGACTGTAGACAGAAAGTCACGTGACTGACAGCAAACAATATCACCACTGCATCTCATATGGTGGGAGGCGAACAAGTAATCCCGAGGGAATATCTCCCAGAGCACGGGCGCGGGGATCATGGCATATCCCTCCAAATGGTAATGGAAATCTTTTTGGGAGGGTTTCGTCCAGTTGTGGACTTCATGACGAAAGATGACGAAAGATTTGTTTTAAGTTATAGTGTAACTATGTATGATGATAATTGATAATATTGATAATTTGACCTTGTTGTACAACAAACATCTCACTGAGGAAAAAACTGCAAATCTTATAAGATATTATTCTTATTAATATCCTTAAGATGGCTAATATTACTAAAATGTCCAATTCCAATAACTCCAATTAATATGTCAAGGGTGTTGTAAAATCTCACAAAAAAGAAGACATTTGTCTTAGACTACAGACGTCAGCAACTAAAATTAGACTGCATTTATAGTCTTATGTCACGACATTAGATAGGTATATATTTTAATGTCATTATATTATGCAATCGTAGGAACGTGGATTAAATTAAACATACATCTGTTAATTTGGTGGATTCTTAGCTCACATGTTAAGTGCCTACGCGAATAACATTTGTTATTAAAGGCTCTAGAAAAAGAAGGACTATATTCAAAGAGTTTAGAAATATCCATTCATCTCTCCGACGCGACGGTCGCATGTTATTTTATATGGGCAGTAGTGGACTAGTGCCCGAGTTATTCAAGCGTGCCATGACTTATCGACTGTAATTTATTGACTACAGCAGGCACCAAAATGATCCTATTTCAGATCACAGTGACTTTCAAACGTCTCATTCGGAACCATCGCAAGTCTCGGATCCACCACAAAATCCCTCAAGTGATAGAGTTCTTCGTCAAAAGCCAAGGGTTGATTATAAGCCATTTTTGTAAATATAGTTTAGTTATTTTTCACCACAGTACTATTATAATTTTATGATCTCCTATGTTTAAAATGTGATGTTATGTTTAGTTATTTCTATATTTGTTAACTAGAGGGAGGAATGTAACGTATAATAATAATAATTCTTTATTTGCAATAAAAAGTGTCTATACTATAATAAATTAGTTTCTACTGTATAGTATATACTGGCTGTTTGGCATAATGATATGGGACCTTTGCCTGTACATGATTGATATGAATAAACGTCAGTGCGATAATGTCCGCTCGCCGTTTTATTTGTATTCAAATACATAAAACGTGCCCTACGAAAGACGGAGACGCGAGAAATTAAACCACTTTTTGCGGTCATCCATCATCCCTTAACCTAATTGACCGTGCGCATTGTTGTTTATCGTCGTTGACCATTATAAGATAGACAGAGGCAACTGGGGCACTACCGGCTAAGTCACCGAACTTCGATTTCTTAAATGGCGTTCAAATAAATAAAGTTTAAAAATGATTTAATCAGTCGTTAAATCGACTTCCATGAGCACATGCGAAGTCATAAATGGTCCGGAATCGATTGTCAACGTTGAAGCCGATTTAACGATTGATTAAGACATTTTTAATCTTTATTTATTTGAACGCCATTGAAGATATCGATGTTCGGCGCTTTAGCCGGTAGAGCCCATTATAAAAACACAGGACTCGTGGTTACCCTGCTTTGTTACCCTAGGGTGACCACGAGTAATTTCAGTTACTCGTGGTCACCCTGCGTGGGGTGACTAACAGTACATTATAAAAACACAGGACTCGTGGTCACACTGCTAGTGTTTGGAAATCATGATTATAATGTTAAACAAGAATAATATTATTTATTTAAAATGGCTTTATATTTAACGCAATATTTCTAAAAAATGGCCAACAGTTAATTGGTTATGAAGTAGCTGCATTTGTGCATTCAAAATGATATCATCTTTTTCCTTTTCTGTTTGTTTTCGTTCGTTTAGGCTGAAATTTGCTGTTTTATTATTAGTTAGATTTACCGTTATATCGTCAAGTAGAACAGAAAGTAATTTATTTATTGTGACATAGTTCTTGTTAATTTTTTTTTTTTTAACGGAATTATAACTTTCTGCGACGTTGTTAGTGCGATGGCGTTCGTTGCTGACACACCACTCCCTTATGCATTCATCACTTTTTAGCCATGTGGTGTTCATGTACGCCATAAAAGCGTTAATTTTCTTGTTATTTATATTAGCAGTTTGCAATTGTACATAATCCCAACCCTCTTTTATTTGGCTCTCAGGCAATAGTGGAAGAGCGGTGCACAAACCTACAATACGTCGATAAAGCTTTGACTTTATGCCTATATGTTTAGCCTTTCGCCACAAACTATTCGTGAAATGGTAGTAACATTTTTTAAATTTGATATTTGGGAAAATAATTCTGAGAGCATTTGAAGTTGCTACTTCAAAGTCTAGATGGATCTTATCTGGTTTCCATTCGGGAAATTCAACGTGCAACATATCAAACAAAGCCGAATACGTGCTTTCTTTTTTGTCACTCAGTAAGGCAAATATAAGTGGAACAAAATTCGTTTTTTGCGATGTACTACCCGAATCACCGTAAATAATAAATAACTGGTAAAATGGTTTGGGTGCACTTTTGAACGTGCCGTCACAGAAATATTCTTTCACTTCACCTAATATCTGTTTTGCTTCAACAGAACAGAACACCAATATTCTGGTACCCTCGTAGTCATAATCAGCCACTTTAAAATTGATAAATGGTGCAGGAACTTCAACATCGCTTGGCTTCGTAAAAACTGTTTTGTGCATTTGCAGTTTACGTTTTCTTGCCGAATATAAGCTGCACTTAACATTGCGAAACGAAGGTACTTCAGTAACTAGGTGAATGCCTTTGTCATAAACAGCTTTTACATTCTTTTTATAAATCTCAGGCATTGAATCAACTGAAGTACCAGCCTCCTCCTTCATATGATCTATGGACATCGCTAAGACGTTTTTGGCGTAATTTGGCTTACACTCCTCGGCATGGTCGACATGTTTTATGATTAGATCATCCTGAAAAAACGACGACCAATACTAACATACTCATGATATTATTATATAACACTACGCCTTGAGATAAAAAAAAAATTTATCATCAGATTTATATGTAGGGCGACGTTTGGTGCTTACCCGTAGTGCGTCTACCTCGGATAGGCAGTGATTCTTTTTAAATATCGTGTTTTAATATATATATATATATATAAAAATGGAGTGTTTAAGATGAAAAGGAAAAGGTGCATACCTTAACAGAGAGAGTCACCGACCCCATACATTTAAGTTTTCGGCGTTGGCTACAAAACCATAAAGAAGTTTGGCTTGCATACATTTTATGTTTATGGTATTGGTATCCATCGCTTAAGAATACTTCACCACGTTTTCGTTTAATTCTTGTACCCATTTTCAGTATTTTTAATTCAATTATTGTTATTACAATTCAACTTCAACTCTTATTTGTGGCACTTGTGGGTTCACCACCACAATTTCGCCAATGTCAAGTTATGATAGCCAACAAACAAAGGAAAATATTAATCGGTAATAAATGGCCAAGTAATATTTTGAGTTTAAGTAGATGAGTAGACCGACGTCAAATCAACAACAAACAAAATAGACACACATATTTATCAACCACCAACATAAATAAGTTAATAAAATTCATAAATGTAGGTACTTAGATAGACATTTACAGTTTTATTTTATTAATTCTTACACATTTACATAGTATATATATAAAAGGAGTATATACCAGGGACAGAAGGTATTTGAAGGAGATGGGACGAGGGATATGAGAGGGAATGACATCATATAAGGAGAACTTCTTATTCTTACAATTAAAAAATATATGGTCAACATGTCCTTCATCCAAACCACATTCACAAAGGGAGGAGTCCCTTATCCTTAGTTTAGCCAGGAAGACAGGGGTGCAAGAATGGTTCAAGCGCAGGCGACAGATAGTGGAAGTGGTGACTTTATCAATATTTTGAAATTTGGAAAACCAAGGTTTATTAGGTATGGAAGGTTGAATGTCACCATAATATTTACCTTTAATCAATTTAGAGGATTGCCATGCTTTATTCCAAGAATTAAATAAATTTTGTTTCATAGATGAACATATATCATGGCTATAAATTTGATAGTGCTCAAGAGAGCCTGATTCACTAGAAACCCTGGCATAGGAGTCAGCTAATTCATTCCCCACTATACCTGAGTGACCAGGTATCCAAGCAAGAATCACTTGAATATCAACATTGTGGCACTGAAACAGCTCCTCTCTTATCTTAAGTATTATGGGAAACCTAGATTTTGAACGAAAAGGATTTGACAGGATGGCTTGCAAACAACTTTTAGAATCAGTGAAAATTATGGAGTTTTTTTAATTATGGGACTTAATGAAACGGATAGCCTCTAGAATGGCCAGAGATTCCCCTGTAAACACTGATGTTTCCGAGGGGCATTTATAGCTCAATATGATAGAAGTGAAAGGAATCCACACTGCAACACCAACTAGACCATCGTTAGAAATTTTGGAAGCATCAGTGTAAAAAGGGAACCAGTTTTTATATTTAGACTGAACCAGCTCTGTGAATACCTTGTTTGCATCCATAGAGTGTTTGTCAATACCAAATTCCAGTATAATGTTGGGCTGAAATATTAGAGACTCATAAGGAGCTGAATAGAGAGGATTTAAAGTTAGTTGAAAAAGAGAAATAGAAAGTTGGGAGAAAAGTTGAAAGGCTTTGAGAAGACAAGGAATTTTCAATCGAGACTGTTGTTCACGCAAATTGTACAGGACAGATAATTCATTTAACTTATGAAGAAGCGGGTGATTTGAATTTTGGGCAAGTTTTAAAAGGAAACGATTAGGTAGCTAAAAATTGTCTGCGCATAGCAAGAGGAGGGTCACCACATTCAACTTGCATAGCATTTATTGGAGATGACCTCATAGCACCTAGGATAATACGCAAACATTTAGCTTGGATCTTGTCAAGCTTTTGGAGGCCTGACTGGTTGCAAGGACCCAGAAGAAATAAGCCATAGTCCATATGACTACGAATTAAGGCATTATATAGTAATCTTTGAGAAATGGGGTGAGCGCCCCACCAAACACCAGATAGGGAACGTAACACATTAATATTTTTCTCACACTTTTGGGATACATAATCGGTGTGTGCTATACCAGAGAGCCTAGAGTCCAGCCAAACCCCCAAGAACTTTACCTTGTCTTCTTGAGGAATCATTTCATTACCAACTTCAATTAAGATCGGCGGTACAAGTCTCTTGTTTGTAAAAACCACAGCACTGCTTTTAGAAGCTGACAGGGACAAACCGTGTTGAAGAAGCCAGTCAGATAAGTAGCTAAGAGCAGTGTTAATCCGAGTAACAGACTCATCCAGAGATTTACCTGGAGTATATATTGCCAAGTCATCAGCATACTGTAAAATTTGGCAAAAAGGCTCCACCGATAGTTCCAGGTCATAAGTATACAGGCTGTATAATAAGGGACTAAGAACTGAACCTTGCGGGAGACCTTTCCAGACAGTTCTAGAAGATAGAATTGAGTTCTTATATTTAATAGAAATAGCTCTCTCCATAAAAAGGTTGCAAATGAAGCGGACCAACTTCTCAGGGATACTCAGCTGGCGAATCAGTTTATTCCTGAGAACCGGAAGGAGGACATTATCATAAGCTGAAGAGATATCCAGAAATACTCCAACAAGATATTCTTTCCTTAAAATGGAGAGGCGAATGTCGGAGGAAAGCAAAGAAACTTACCTCTTCGAAAACCATACTGTGACTTTGCCAATACATTCCTATTTTCTACATACCACTCAAGTCTATGTTTAATCATGTGCTCTGTAAGTTTACCCATAACGGAAGATTAGGCAATAGGTCTGTAACTGTTAGGGTCTGAAGGGTTCTTGCCGGGTTTAAGAATTGGAATAACAGTTTGAGTCTTCCAAGATACTGGCACTACACCTTCCTCAAATAATTTATTGACTACTTCTAGATAATATAGGTGACATTTCTCATAAAAGAATATGGAATTCCATCTGCCCCAGGAGAAGAGTCAATAAGACCATCAAGTGCTGATTGAAGTTCTGAAAGTTGAAAAAGTCTATCCATAAAATTTGAACTAACTAAAGGGATTGGGGGGATGGGAAATGGTCTAATTTTGGGACAAACGGAGGAGACATTTTGTTCGAAAAGTCTTCAAGCCATACAGAGGGGTCATTGGAAGAGATATCTTGAATGTTTAGTGAACCTCTAAATCGTTTTATTTGTTTCCACACTATGGAAGAAGGTGTTTTTGGGGATATGCTTTCACAGAAACGAAACCATCCTTCTCTCTTCCTCTTAGTTAGGAGTCTAGTTGCTAGAGCAGCCTTTCTTTGGTAAAACAGAAAATTCATTGGGGACATGTCAGCATTATAAGCCTCTTCGGCCTGTTTCCTCTCTTTAACAGCTGCAGTACAATCTGAATCCCACCATGGGGGAGAAACTCTAAACTTGTAGGACTCTATAACTTTCTTGACAGGAAATTGTTCATCTGCAGTGCTTACCAATACATCTACAAGCCCAGAATAGCTCTCCAGCTTGTTTCTACAGTCAGGAGTTGGAAGAGACTCAAGCTTAACATCAAGTGATAAGGAATAAGAGGACCAATCAACATTATATAAGCGGTATTTAAGGGAAGGGGAATAATTATAGAATGGAGTAGCTCTGTTTGGAATGGAAATGATGATAGGAAAATGGTCACTCCCATAGGAATAGGACAAGACATTCCATGATAAAGTAGAGGCTAAGGATGGGGAGCAAATAGTCAGGTCAACAGCACACTAGGGATTTTGGCTGGGAAGCACTCTCCTGGTAGGACCACCAGAATTGATGACACAAAGATTTAAGTCATCAAAAGATTCGAGTAAAGCCAGACCAAACAAATCGTCGTGACTAGAGCCCCATGAACTGTGATGGGCGTTGAAATCACCCATCAAAATTATGGGATGGGGGATGGAGGAAATAATACATAAGATATCTGGAATCAAGGTAGAGCAAGGGTGGGGAATATAAACAGAAAGGTATGAAATGCCAGCAGCCCTTAATGCTACAGCATTAATCCTTGAGGAAAAGGAAGGGAGAGGAAGCTGGGAAAAGGGAAGGTAACGACTTACTAGTAAGGCGCTACCAGCATACCCATCTGCCCTGTCATCCCGGAGGCAAGAGAAACCCGGAACCCTAAATCGAGATCCAGGAACCAACCATGACTCCGAGATGGCAATGACTGATGGGTGAAATTTATTAATTAAATGAAGAAGTTCAGATTTTCTTTTTCGGATACTCCTAGTGTTCCATTGAATGGCGACTTGGGCCATGAAAACCAGAAAGTGAATTAAGACTGCAGTTAGTTTATGGGCAACGTGGGACGGTAGGTTAGAGTTTTTACGGGATATAAGTTCAATAATTATGTTAAGGAGAGATTCCAGGAGATCAACCTCCTGCTTCATTGGAGATGGATTAGATTCCTGAGCTTGAATAGCACAACCATTGGGTAATGTGGAAGGGATATCACCTATTAGATTTTGATGGGCAGCTCTGTCAAATGACTTGCCTAGTGTAGGCCTTGGGCGTGGTTGGCTGAAGGTAGTCTTTTTGTAACTCATAGGAGAGGACCGTTGAATACTTTCATTGTATTGTGTAGGTTGGCCAGGTCGATTATGAAATGCTTGGGAGAGGAAAGTTTTTTGGGCTATTTCCGAATAAGGCCTTTTAACCTTTGGACATTGAGAGGAAGCCTCTTCATAAGAAATGTTATCTTGAGACATAAGGATTTTAATAGACTTCTGTCTCCCCTGCTCCGGGCAATCCTTGCTAGTAGCAAAGTGGCATCCAGAACAGTGAAAACAAGTAGCATTGCTAGCCAATACATCACACTCGGCTCCAGAGTGTTCCTTAGAACATTTAAAACAACGGGGATTAGAACGGCAATGTGTCTGGATATGGCCAAATCTGCAACACTTGTTGCATTGAATCGTAGGAAATTGGTAGGTCTCCACAGGCAATGAAGTGTGAAAGGAGAATACCCTATCTGGAAGTAATTGTCCTCGGAAAGTAAGTACAACTGTTTGAGTAGGGATCCATGTAATTTTCCCATCAACTGAGGATTTTCTATTGAGACGGCGGGCCTTCAAAACCTCACCACAACCATTTGGTACAGTCAAATTTCCAATAAAATCATTCATTGACAAGTCAACCGGCACCTGACGGACAATACCCATTTTGGAAATATTGTAAGAAGGAATTGCTGCTACATATTTATTAGTTTGTAAAACTGGGTTCTCCAAGAATGAATTAGCATCAACACTGTTTTTGAATTCGACTGAAATTTTGTTTCTACCCACTTTTTTAACACCACCTGAACAAATATTTTGTATACTATACTGAGTAAGAAATTGACCGAATTTGATTGGGCGAATAGTTGTTCCTGCAGAAGGGTCGGGTTCAGATCTAGATACATGGACTAAAAATGGACCTCTGTCCAAACCAGAATAAGCCTTAACTCCTACCACTAATGTAGGATGAATGTAAATTTCTTGAATGGAGGCATGAGGCAGCTCCGGGTCTGTGACCAATATTTTTGCGGCGTGACCAGTTAAATCGGCAACCGATGAACGCTTTTTTGCACCTGAAGCCGACGTTGTACAACGACTTTGTTCATCGACTGGGATATCGGGAGGTTTAGGAGGAGGGAGGTCGTCCATGATGGACACCTCCTCGGAATGGAAAATTTACGAGACAAACAAACTATCTACTATCTTACCAAAACACACGAAGAACAAGTTGTTAATACGGTTAATTACACATAGATCTGCTCAAAACACTTAACTAGTATTAAAATTACACTAATTCGGACAATTTTTTTAGAAAATTTTCTCTAACACGTGTATCGGCTATCAATCTTACCTGACATTTTCCGTTATTACAATTACAGTACCGTACAAATTGTTGCTATAAGACAGCATAAATCTGACAGCAAATCTGAGAAATCCAAATGACAACTTACATGCCATTAACCTATCACCTACAACGAGTTTCAATAAATATTTATCAAGGAGATTGTACTACATATTGACCAATTGAATACTTTATCTAACGGGTACTACACTATCTAGATTCAGTCAAGTACGATCCTTTTCATAGTAGGGTAACGACGAGTAACTGAAATTACTCGTGGTCACCCTAGGGTAACAAAGCAGGGTAACCACGAGTCCGACGACGGAAGTTGGCGGTATTACACCCCCGTGCCTCGGAGAGCACGTAAAGTCGTCGGTCCTGTACCTGAACTCTTTCCGGTCGTGTCGCTAGGCGTCCCATTGGATCATGAGAGTGATGGAATAGAAAGTGCCCCTGTGTTTGCGCACACACTTGTGCACTATAATATGTCCTGCGCAATTGGCTAGTCTCCATTAAGACTGGCCGCCGTGGCCGAAATTCGATTGGGAGGACATCAGCATACACTATGTTGTGGGTGTAAACAAATTGATTTACTAGGCTCTATATATATTATTATATATATACTCTAGCTGTGCCCCGCGGTGTTACTCGCGTTAAATTTTATAAATTTTCTTTGCTACAAACCTCACGGAGCCCGAGACCTTTCCAACGAATGCAAAATCGTGGAAATTGGTTCGTGCGTTCTGGAGTTATAGCGTCAGGAAGAAAAACCCGACTTATTTTTATATAGTAGAGATATATCTGCATCGTTTAAGTGTTACCATATATATCGCAAGTCGCTTGTTTCTTTTACTATGTCGGCAGACGATATGCTCCTTATCATCATAATTTCAGTCGAAAGACGCCCACCGCTGGACAAAGACATCCCCCAAAGAGTTCCACAATTGCCGCTATTGCGCTACCCGCATCCAGCGGCTTCCAGCGATTCTCACAAGATCATCGCTCCATCTTGTAGAGTGCCTGCCCACGCTGCGTGTTCCGGTAAAGACATGGTAATATTAAAACATCTGACTTTTACAGAATCCGAAAAAAATCGCAATTGAACGACGCTTAAATTTCTATGTTCACTTAAATGTCTTTGCGACTTGAATCCCATTAAATTTAACGTTGAGTGGTGAAATTTACAATATACTAAGAGCCGATTTCACCGTTTGCATTTAAAACTGAGTTCAATGAAACTTAGTTCTGCTTGATCGAGTTTATGCACACTGATTTCACCGTCACCTAGCCTAGTTGGTAGTGCTCCTGCCTACGAAGCTGATGGTCCTGGAATCGAATCCCGGTAAGTGCAAATATTTGTGTGATGAGCACGAATATTTGTTTCTGAGTCATGGATGTTTTCTATGTATATAAGTATTTATCTATCTATATAAGTATGTATATCGTCGCCTGGTACCCATAGAACAAGGCTTGCTTTGCTTAGTTTGGGGCTAGGATGATCTGTGTGACATTGTCCCGAGATATTATTATATTATTATTATTTCACCAGCAATGGTTTGATCGCGTTTATGAAAACACAGTACTCCCACGTTAGCTGAAAATCTCGTCACATTCTCTAGATAGTCAAAACGGGCCAGATGGCGTGGTTGGTAGATACTTGCTTTTCACGCCGCAGGTCGTGGGTTCGATTCCAACCAGGACAGATTGTTGTGTGCATGAATATGTCTGTTTGTCCTGTTCCGGCGCTGGGAGCTAATCTCAGCGCGAGAGTATGCGGCGTCCGGCTGGCTTCTCCCCGGCTAGGCGCCGCCCCTGGGATCGCTGGCGTCTGGAGGAAGGGCACTCCACTCGTATAAGCGGTCCCGGGAAGAGGTAACCTGCCGTAGCTCAGGTTGCCTAAACGCGCTTGTGATGGTGAGAGGGGAGGCATTCGGGACCCTCGGGTCCCCGGGGGAGAGTCTCAGATGCTCAGTGTACAGCGGGGGTACTGGCGAGGTCGTTCACGAGTACCCAGAGCCGCTACAGGCACTGTAAGGCTGGCTGCCGTGGTGGTTTTACAGGGTAGACAAAGTAAAAAAAAAAATGTGGGTGTTATTATCGATATAATGTATGTATATATATGTAGAAAAAAAAGTAGTATATGTCTGGTTTCCATAGCACAACATCTGCCTATTTTGGGATCAGATGGCTGTGTGTGAATAATGTCCCTGCATATTAGCAAAACACATTAGATTTGTTCTATTATTTTAGAAAAAGATGTATAAATCTATGGTGTGGACCATTTCCGCTATGTGACAGTAATTTTGCTTTATATTTTGACGACCGCCTCAGTTAGTAGTGAGCCTGCTTTCTGATCCAAAGCTTAGATCCTCCACAAGACAAATATTTGTGTTCATGAACATGTCTGTTTGTTTTGGTCTGGGTGTTTTCTGTATATACAGAGTCTATATTTAAAATAGAAGTAAATGTGTATAACTATTATTTATCTAGTATCGATACTACAAGTTTTACTTAGTTAGGATGGTGTTGTGTTATATGAACACTTTTATTGTTATTTAATTTCCGTGATTTTAACAACAAAACGTTTCAGTAAAGGTTAAAAGCAGCTTTTTAGATTCAAACACGCTAAACGTTCAATAGCGGGCGTTCAGAATTTAAACTAGACTAGTAATACTACGCAAAATTCAAATAAGCATTGTGAACTCAGTTAAACGATTGTACTGGGTTTAGCATCAATTGATCTTGGTGAAATCGACTCTGAATCAACACGACAGGATATTTAAGTTTTAGTCGTTTCGTTGTTTGTTAATATTAATAATATCTAAATGTTTATAGAATAATATTATATCCTTCCAAATTATATTGTTTATTATGTATGTATGTATCTATGTATGCATTATTATGTTTATGTAATTTAGTTTGTATTATATCTAATACTGCCAATACTATTAAGTAAATGCCATTATTAGTTTGGAAGTATTTAGATTCCTACTTAAATTATTTTATCTTGCACTACCCTTATCGTGTTGTCTTTCTTTATTTCTGCTTCTTATCCATCCAAAGGTTGTCTGGAAGAGATCGCTGACTGCGATAAGACCGCCTATTGTATAATTTACTTTCAATGTTTCCTATATTTTTATCCGTAATTGGTGTGTAATAAAGAGTATTTATCTTATCTTATTTATCTTATAATAATTAAAAATAGATAATATATCCCTAAGTTATTGACAACAAATGCCTAATATTTACGGTTGATATACATATATATATATATAAATATATATATATATATATATATATATATATATATATATATATATATATATATATATATATATATATATATAAATCGCGAAGGTCTTCTTGCGTCTTTACTAACTACCACCCTGCGGCGTCCACTGAATGTAGTGAGATTTTTTATGTTTTCAATGCGTATGTAGGATATTTTAATCAGTATCATATCAGTAGTCGACGTCAAATTTCATTTAAACGTTAAATGGTGATATTCAAATTAAATATTTCTAGCTGAATTTGTGCGTCCGTTCACTCTTAAATCTTTCTTGCACACTGAATACCTGCGTATACCTACTAAACACTCCATGGACATTCCCGCCTCCATCCGAATGTATGTTTAAATCAATTCCGTATAATGCTCTGCATATATCATAATGATTATAATAACTAAATTACATCCATCTACTATTGAATTCAGATTGGTTCCGAATAACTGAATTAGTGCGACCATTCACTCTGAAATCTTTCTTGCACACTGAATATCTCCGTATACGTTCAAAACACTGCATGCACATTCCCGCCTCCATCCAACCATATGTTTAAATCAATTCCGTATAATGTTCTGCATATATCATAATGATTATAATAACTAAATTACATCCATCCTGTGCCTCTAAGCTTACCTGTTTATACATACTTACCTGTCCAACTCCGAACTTACCTGTTCACAACAGCCTGTGCCTTTTGAGCTTACCACGACGAGTGAGGTAAGTTTGTATGTAGGTACAAACAGGTAAGCTCAGAGGCTCAGGCTGATGTGGACAGGTAAGTCCGGAGTTGGACAGGTAAGTATGTATCAACATGTAAGCTCAGAGGTACAGGCTGGTGTGAACAGGTAAGTTCGGAGTTGGACAGGTAAGTATGTATTAAAAAGTCGAAACGTCAAGAAAAAAAATATGAGGGTTGGAAGAAATTTTGTTTCTCCCTCTCTCCATCTTCCCCGTCTTCCCTTATGTGGAAAAATTTTAAAAGACTTTGACGTGGCTGCGTTCCCTGTAATCCATCAATAATTCCTCGGGAGACAGCTAATCCTTCCTTAACAAATTGGCCCCGTCTTATGTTCCTCTTCTTTGGGTATAAGGCCTCCCTCCTATGATCCTCTAGATAATCCTTTTTCTCTACCTGAGCTGGAGGCTGTATTACATAATGTACAGGATTCAGCTCCAGGATTCGATGGTTTTCTCTACTCTTTTTATAAAATAATGGGTCCTCTTGGTCAGCAATATCTTTTAGATATAATAAACTTATGTTTCTCTCAGGGATGCGTCCCTAACAAATGGAAGACACAATTAATCATTCCAATTTTAAAACCTGGGAATTTACAAAATAACCCAGATCACTATCGTCCTATACCTCTTTCTCCTGTTATATGTAAAATATTTGAGCACCTAATTAAAAACAGGTTGGAATGGTTCGTGGAAAATAGAGGTATTTTAGCGGAATCCCAGTTTGGTTTTCGTAAAGGATTTAGCACAATGCAACAGCCTCGCTAGCTTTGTGACCGATGCACGCATTGCCTGTAGTAAGAATAAATCTGTTCTTGCAGTTTTCTTGGACATTTCAGCTGCTTATGACAGTGTTCTTCTTTCAATACTCAGGACTAAGTTAAGTCAGCTGAGTATCCCAGTAAGGATGATTCATTGTATCTGCAATCTGCTATCAGGTCGCCTGATCAGCCTACACATTCCTGGGGAAAGGTATGGTCCCAGGTCAGTGTGGCGTGGATTACCGCAAGGCTCTCTCTTGAGTCTTTTATTGTACAATATTTATACATGTGACTTACGTAGGTCTCTCAACATCAATTGCCAAATTTTGCAATATGCTGATGATCTTTGTTTGTATGTTACTGATTCGTCCATTGAAGCTGCTAAAGAATCCATGCAGGTTTCTCTAGATTCTTTAAACAACTGGCTTTTCTCCCATGGTCTCCATTTATCTCCCCAAAAATGCTCATCAGTTATATTTACCCGTAAAAGAGTGATCCCACATGTTCACCTAGAAATTGAGAGATCTCCTATCAGAGTTGAGGATAGAGTAAAGTTTCTGGGTGTTACTTTAGACTCTAAATTATCTGGCGTTTCACATCTTAATTATATTACTAACAAATGTAAAAAGAATGTAAATATGTTACGTGCACTTGCATTTGTTTGGTGGGGTGCTCACCCTTTCACTCTGAAACTTATCTACAATGCCACAATAAGAAGCTTACTGGATTATGGCACTTTCTTACTTGAGCCCTGCAGTAAAATCGCGTTGGCTAAATTAGAGTCCATTCAGTCTAAGTCACTCCGTATTGTTCTGGATTGCATGAAATCCACGCCCATCAATGCTTTGCGGGTGGAGAGTGGAGACGCTCCCCTTGTTATTCGTAGACAATATCTTGCAGAAAAATATGTTTTTAAGGCATATTTTCTCAAAAATCACAACATATTGTCAAAACTGTCTGAATTAGTTAGTTTATATGATCAGAGTGAGTATTGAAAGCACAAAGCAAGCCCTCTAATTCTAAATTCATTTAAAAAGATTAGTATGGTAGAGATGAATTCCTCTATTTACCAGTGCACTAAATTCCCATTGTATGACTTCCCATAAATTCCAATTTTATTCCAAATTTTATTCCTCACATTGGCATAGATAAACAAACTATTCATGCCAATTATGTTTTCTCTTCTATTGTTTATGATAAATGGAGAGACTATCATAATTTTTTTACAGATACTTTAAAGTTATCTGATGATAGTAAAACAGGTGTTAGTGTATATTATTTAAATTCTCAATTTTTTTTAAAGTTTCAGTGTCCCCCAGAGGCTTCTGTTTTTACTGGGGAGTGCATAGGTATCCTTGAGGCATGTGTATTTATCCTATCTCATAATACTATATCCAAAGCTGTTATTTTCTCAGACTCCAAAAGTGCCTTGGCTGCTATTGTCAAAAATCCTTTTAAAGATTCCCTTCGCTCTCCTATTATACTGGAAATAAAAAAAATGTCTTCATTCTTTCTCTATAAAGAATGTAGAGGTCATATTAGTATGGATCCCTGGGCATTCAGGTATAAGAGGTAATGAGTGTGCAGATGCATATGCTAAGGCTGCTATTACCAGCAATTTGGCTGATCCTAAATATTTTTCGGTGCAGGTGTATGATCTACTCCACCTTCCCAAAACTGATATGCATAAGTCCTGGCAATGCTCTTGGATCGAATCAAGTAAGACCAAGGGCCATTGGTATGCCTCTATTCAAGCAGAAATACCCTCTAAACCATGGTTCTACAAATACAAAAAAGTTCCTAAATTTGTAACTTCAGTTTTTTGCAGAATCCGTCTTGGCCATTGTTGTACCCCTGTCTTCCTTCATAAAATTAGGATTCGTGACAATTCCTTGTGTGAATGGGGATTAGATGATGGATCCCTGCATCATATTTTGCTTAAATGTCACTTAAATAAACCTTTCTCATTTGCGAATATTTCTTCTTTAAACGTTCACCATACTCTAAATGTACGTCACCTTCTTTCATTATTTCCTAATCCCTTAATGATAAATGCTTTTATTAAATTTATATCGACTAACATGATAAAATTATGATATTTATGATTATTGTCTTTGTTGATACGTAATTTATGTATTTCTATTCACTAACTCATATTTGTGTTTGTCTTTTGTTACAGGCTCTAAACTAGTGCCACAAAAATAAAATATTAATTAGCCTTTGTAGTTTTCCATGAGCAGTCAACAAACACGTGACACTGGCAGAAATTGATGAAAACACCAGCAGATTGCCATAAAACAAAAAAAAACTTCACTTAAACTTATGTTATTAGGTAGCTTGAAAGATACATTAGACAAGGAATTATTAACATCGAGTGGAATTCCTTGATTTGGTACAAATTCATCTGCTTTATAAGGTTGAAGAAGTTACGGTTTGCCAATTTAAGAATCCTCCTTGCACTTCTTTTCATTCTGATTAATATATTATTATAATCACTAACTATAATAATAGACCAAATAAATAACCACTACAATACAATAATTCACTTTGGTGACAAGCTTGCATCACGGCCGGCACATGTCTTTTTGTTAAAAACTTCGGCACACGAGCGCGCTGAAGCCCGCCGCCCCGCGCCCCGTTCCATGCGTCCCTCGTGAACCCCGAATAGGCCTCTCAGACACCGTACCTAGTGCCGGTTTAAGGATATTTAAGAGACGCAAGATAGTTGTCACGAAAACATGATAAAAACTTGACAAATTAAGTACGATATTCAATGGACACGATAAGATCGGTGAACTGAACTCAAAGTATACGTGGTAAATTATACGCTGAACACTAGCGCCCTCCAAATTTCAGTCTGACGATGGCGGAACTATATTATACGCTAAAAGGCATTCTACTGATGGAATTACGTCCATGCCAATTTTTCGCCCTTGGATTCTAATGATCATAAGGGACCCTTGGGCTAAAAATGGGGGTCGGTCAATCTTGCGTCCGTATACCGGACGCACAAAGTCAGTCGGACGCAGCATCATCGGTAAATAACGCCATGTAGGACGCAACATGTCCTTCAAGATGTATATATATATATATATATATATATATATATATATATATATATATATATATATATATATATATATATATTAGTTACATTAGTGTGAAAAATAAGTTATAACAGAATTTAATATCTTTACCTAAAGCCATCTTCGACTCTTCTACATTTGCTGTGCCTGACAGGGTCCATAATGATGCCATGTATTATTATAACACCTAATTGACGCTGTGGAATGCTAATAAAATATTGAGTATTGCATAGTAAGACTGAAAACTAAGGGTATCCAGCATTTTTCAATAAATGTCCAGTTGTACTGGCTGGTCGCTTTTTTAGGGTTCCGTAGCCAAATGGCAAAAAACGGAACCCGTATAAATTCGTCATGATTGTCTGTCTGTCTGTCCGTCCGTATATCACAGCTACTTTTTTCCGAAACTATAAGAGCTGTACTGTTAAAACTTGGTAAGTAGATGTATTCGGTGAACCGCATTAAGATTTTTAGACAAAAATAGAAAAAGAACAATAATTTCAGTTCTATGTATGGACCACATAGAACTGAAACTCAAAAAGAATTTCATTGTACCCATACATGTGGCGTGTCTATGGATAGGTCTGCAAAAATCATATTGAGGTTTATAATAATTTTTTTTCTAAACTGAATAGTTTGCGCGAGAGACACTTCCAAAGTAGTAAAATGATTGTCCCCCCCGTTCTAACTTCTAAAATAAGAGAATGATAAAACAAAAAAAAATATATGATGTATATTACCATGTAAACTAATAACGAAATTGGTTTGAACGAGATCTAGCAAGTAGTTTTTTTTTAATACTAATAAATAATAATTTAATCAACTGAAATACTTGCTGCTACGGAACCCTTCATGGGCGAGTCCGACTCGCACTTGGCCGGTTTTATTTTTATTTTTTTAATAATAATAATATATTGGGACAATGTCTCATAGATCATCCTAGCCCCAAACTAAACAAAGCTTGTACTATGGGTACCAGGCGACGATATACATACTTATATAGATAGATAAATACTTAAAATACATAGAAAACATCCATGACTCAGAAACATATATTCGTGCTCATCACACAAATATTTGCACTTACCGGGATTCGAACCTAGGACCACCAGCTTCGTAGGCAGGAGCACTACCAACTAGGCTACGGTGACCGTCAAATCATAATATTTTAAGACGTGGGAACCCTATACTATTTTATAGTTGACGACAAGTCTGTGGAAACACACTACTTAAGTAAATTGCTCTTACTGCTTAATAAATAAAGATGGTAGCAAGGTCAAAGTGTATCCACCCATGCGTGGTCTTATGATCTTTAGCAATAATAGTACGCTTTTTTGGTATTTTTATAAATTTATTTGTCTCGTGTAAATTGGAAATAATATGTTATTTGCGTACCTAAATCTGCTTTCTATTTGGTATACCAACTAACATATTTACACAGAGCTATTTAGCGAGATTTTTAGAGAAATTATCGTTCGAGTTTACCAAGCCGCCGTCGTCGAGTCTCTCAATTGTGAAACCAACTTAACAGTACTTAATTTAAAAATACTACCACACTCTTTACTGCAAGAATAAGGTGAAATATTGAATAGCATTATATTTTATAGAGGTCAGCATAAAATGGCTTACTCGAGACGAGACGGCTTGATTTATTGAAGAGGTGATAAAACCTTTCTCTTCACACGAGATGTCCGTTCTTTGATGGCATGTAATGTAAATTGTTTTGTAGATAACAATATACGCGATAAAGTCTCCGAGTTTATTGGAACTATTCCGTAGTTAATTATCTGAGTACAGTCAAAGCCATGTCAGTGGTAAAATAGGACTTTAAAACCCGCCTTTACTGGTTGTTGAATAAAGATGACTACTTCTTTCGTCTAGTGGTGATGATTTCCTAGGTTATCTATCCCGGATCGGATCTAAAAGTATCGGGATGTTTTTGGCACAAACAACGCCCAGCAGCAACCCGGCGTCTGGAGGAAGTTTGGAGAGCATGTAAAGGTTTCGGTACCGAGTATTATCTCTCCCTGGTTGGATAGCCATCGTATCGCATTTTGAGGATAAGGGAATTGAGACTGCTTTCTAAATTCCCTTGGTTTGTTAACGAAAACACTCAAACAGCAGCTTTCGAGATCATTTATGTTTTGTTTAAATCGTTTCGTCTAGTTGCTATAAAGAAAATTTGAAGTCGGATGGATTGTTTTAGAACAGTAATCTGTTACTACCCAGTCGGCAAACAAGGTTCACCCCCAGTTGGTAAGGGCCGACTGGGTAGTATTAGACTTACAAAACAAGAAAATTCCCACGATAGATATATAAGACCCTGCACCGTGGGGAGTTTACCTCTCCTGAGTTGGCCTACTACTGGCTCACATTAAGCCTAAATACAATTATACACAAAAGAAATAGTAGTTATGATATTAAAATTTGTTAAGTCGGTATTCTTTCGCAATCATTGCCAATAATGTTCAGCTTTAGCAATTTCTGTATTACAATCGCTTCGGTTCGCCGACATCGACAGTTTGATGTTTCATTAATAGCCTGTGAACTTTTATTGCGTGAGCTGAGAATCGAAGTTATTTTACTGGTAGAACTATAATTGTCGATTCACGTTAAGAGGAATTGCCACCGTCGATTCTGACTCGCTCTCTACGAACATGTGAGAACTGGTTAACCAATTAATTGTTGTCCGTATAACACAGGATCTATGCGAATAGAAAAAGTCCCTTATTTCATCTTATAAAATTAAACTTATTTTAATTTTGATATCAGTAAGTAAATTACTTAATAATATACAACATCTAACGTAATTAACGCACACCCTCAAACACCCTAATCAGAATATTATGTTGTAAACATAATACATATACTGAATTTTTAATTTGACATGTATATTATTGTTATTTACTAAATTAGTTTCTGGGAATAAAGTTTAATTTTTCTTTGTTTTGACTGTACAGGGTTAATATGACAATATTTTCCGTAGTTTTAATTATTTGGAATAAAAAATTATCTGTATTAAAAATGATATAAATTGATTCACTAAATTATTCTGAACAAACTATTTTCAGGACGTGAGTTAATTAAGTTACATGTTGTATACCCCACGTACTTACATATACAGATTATGAGAAAGCGTATTTTCGTAAGAGGAATTGCTCATACTGGGATTATATCGCTCTTCAGGCATACGTGTGAAAAAGAAAATATTACAACAAGCGAGAAAATCAAGGTTACTCATTATCCGATGTCCTCCTCCAAAAATTAACGGATTTTTTCTTATTTTTTAATACAATGCCCGCACTAAATGATTCCCTTTGTCGGAGACTAGGTACTCTATAAACATAAAATTGGCGGACACTAAATAAACTCAGACTCTTTTTTAAGGAAATGTAGATAGTTGTCTTGTACGGGAATCGAACCTGGGAAGGGTTTGGCGACTGTCTTGCCACTGCGCCGCGCGCGCAAAAACTTTATTTCGCTGCACGTGTTATTTGATTACTCAAAGAACAAAAAACAGCCTATTTCTGATCGTTTCATATTTCTTGCATCTTGTTCTTCTTTTTTAAGTTTTATTCTTCTAGACGTCTAGCTCACTTCTATTATCCGGCGAAGCATTGAAAGCCTTAAAAGCAAACTGTAACATAAGTCATATTAAAAAAGTTGGACTAGTGGTAGCGTGTTCACTCGCAGAAAATTAGGTGCAGGATTCAAATCCCGGGTGAAGCCAAAAGTGATTTTTTGACCTTTCTGTAAGAAGAAAGTCTTTCTTTCTCAGTATCAGCCCGAAGTCTGGGAGTTGGCGGTATTATACCCCCGTGCCTCGGAGACTACGTATAGCCATCAGACCTATACTGACCTCTTTCCGGTCCTCTCGCTAGTCGTCCCATCAGACCATAAGAGAGCTCCTGTGTTTGCACGCACACTTGAGCACTATAACATGACCCGCGCTGTTGGCTAATCTCCATTGGCCGCCGTGGCCAGAAACCGGCTAGGAGTACATTATTAAAAATATATGTTTAATGTTTACTCAAGTAACATACACCTTCACTGTAATTGAATGAATTATATTTCTTAATAGAGGCAGGGCACAGCGTTTACTTGCTAAAAGAACAGCCCAACTGGGGAAGTACTTACAGAAGACATTCCTAAATAATAACATTAACAACTTAATGTTGTGTTTCTGCGTGTGAGTAAGGTCGCCAGAGCTCATAGGGGTGGGGGTAAGGGTCAACAACACTTGTTTGCTTACTCTTAAAGTACTCGCGATTCTTCTGGTGTTGCGAGTGTACAACACGGGCGGCGGTAACCACTTAACACCAGGTGACGGTGATGATATGATGTGTTAAAGTTATTTGTTTATATTTCATAATTATGTTCTATTGTTACTTGTATTACTTGACTGTGAAGCCAAATAAATAAGACCTTAATTACGCATAGTCACGTAATAAATATATCTTTTGCTAAGAAAATGGATAGTAAATGCTCTTAAGGCAAGTAATTTCGAGCGCCTAAGGCGGTCAATATAAAAGATTTCCGAGAAAAAAATCATCTGAACCAAAAGCCCTTAACAAAGAGTAATCGAGTTAATGTGGTAGAAAAACGACATGCACGTACAAAACGGATTAACATTAAATGTAATGGTCTGGCTCTAAACTCATTTTGTTAATTCTTTCTGGTATATACAAAATTTAAATTATAATTATTTCTTAGGTATAGGAACCTTTTACAAATTCAAGCATTTGGTAACTCTAAAAAGATCTTGCAATAGACTTCGAGAAAATGCAATGATTGATTAGAGCAGTCCTCAAACATTTTGCCCTTTCGGCGGGAATTAAACCCGCACTTGGAATCTATGTATATCAGCCAGTGTATATCGAGTATAGACAGAATTTAAAACGCTTTTTATATCTCAAACATTCGGAAACTCTAAGAAGACCTTGCAATAAACTTCGAGAAAATGCTTAACAGCATTGCCATAATTCATTAGAGCAGTATTGTCTTAGCCCTCAACCATTTTGGCCTTTAGGCGGGAATTAAACAAGCACTTTGCAATACTTTTTATCAGCCAGTGTCAATCGGGTATAGATAGAAATTAAAATGGTTCTCATACCTATTCAAGCATTCGGTAACTCTAAGAAGACCTTGCAGTAAACTTCGAGAAAATGGATTACTGCATTCCAATGATTAATTAGAGCAGTATTGCCTTAGTCTTTTACCATTTTGGCCTTTCGGCGGGAATTTAACCCATACTTGGCATCCATATCAGCTGTAAGTATTTTAGAAAAGGAAGTCATATTTTTTATCAGCCAGTATTAATTTTAGCTTGAAACATAAATATTTTTGACGTTGTGTTTTCCTAACTTTTGACATTGGCAGAATCATTGATGTCGTGATGGAGCCATGATGACAAATTGGAATTGGAATGGTAGCTTAACGGCTATCAACTATTCAGGATGAGCTTGAGTTCAGTTCTCAAACCGACCACGACGGATGGTACCATGTAATACCTTCTTTACCATTATAACCTTTAAATTTACATTACAACATCATAACAACTGATAAACTAGTAAATTTATATTATTCTACCTAGTCGGAAAACAAGCATACGGCTCATTTGATGGTAAGCTGGTACTATATTCCATAACACTTTCGACATAGACGTTATCACTCTCGCGCAGCTGATCCTTCCGCTTACTCCGAAGAGCTCTGGATCTTTCTCTTGCATTGGACATGATACAAATGTATTAAATTGGCACAATCATTCTATTATGTTATACCCACGTATCTATAAAAGTAAATAGGAACTACCCTCGAGCTCTCCGGTCGAGCCGCTAGAACGAAAAAACTGTATTCCCTGTTCGCACTTCTTGCAAAAATCGTGAATTTTCGATTCTCAGTTTCTTTAAATAATTTGTATCTTGCGAAGGGAGTAAAAAGTGGCGATTAAATATCCTGTTTTTAATGTTTCTCTACCGGTCGCCGGTATTGGGCAGTATAGATCGTCAGACATCCATCAACGTTAACGATTATTATCACGACGCCTGCGCATACTATTAACAATCTAAATTTGAATATATGGGAACTTTGATGTATGTTATTTACCAATTTTTACAGTTCTTTCATTTACTAAGTTTTATGACTTATAGACGATATTTTCGTTTTATAAGATCTATTCATCTATCAAATATACGGTTCATCTCATGATAAACGGTTAGCAAAGTCTATGATGCTTGCGACACACATGGCATTACACACCCGTTGTCGACCATAACAATGAGCTATTGAGGGTCATGAGTTTTCGTCATGCTAGCTCTCACAGATCCAATCTAATCATCATAGTGACTGATTATAAAGTGCACCTGTGTTTGCGCACAAATTTGTACACTTTAGTACGTCCTGCACAAGGCAAATATCCATTGAGACTGGCTGACTGTCGATCACGAGAGCATTATTATTATTACTATTAAATTTATTGTTCGCATTCTGCCACAGACCCTCTCGCCAATAGTAGACATTTCATCCATATCACCTGGATGAATGGTCGTCTAACACTGTGCGATTCATAAGCAACTTTTTAACATGCACTACCACTCGTGTGAAATCTAATAACTGTGGAGGTATTTCCGATCCGATATGACATGCCAATTTTCAAAAAGGGAGCCAATACCTCTCTTAAAGGCCGGTAACGTACTTGCAGCCCGTCTGTTGCAAGTGTCTATGGCGGCGGTGATTACTTACCATCAGGTGACCCGCTTGCTATTATATAAAATAAAATTCACCAAAGTGGCGTCGATCCTATATAATCGAATGGTACACATTCGATTATATAGGATTGAATAATAATTGAAATAAAATGATTATGAAGTTCCTTTTAGCCTGGTCTCTTTATTGGACCGTGTGAGTCGTAAAAACGACCATCAATGTAAATGATTATGATAAAAACGCACGCGCACGCTATTTATTACGCATCTTATGAAGTGCAAGTTGTGGTAATATTCGTGCTTAAAATAATTGAACTTGAATAAGGATTCTTCACATTTAGTTAGTTACACCTTTTTTACTTTATCATCTTATAGGAATAGGATGATATCATCATAATATATTTAAGAGAAATTCTTTTGTAGAAACGAACTCCATTTCTTCCATTTTTTCCTGTTCTGTGCTAATAACCGGATCTCTGGATACGACATGTATACATACGCTTCTACAACAAACTTCATCAACAAACATCAGAAAACTGTCAATCAACAAATGCAAAACAATAATTAAAGCCAAATTATGGAGCAAGGCATATTACAAAGTTTCTGATTATAGATATAACTGAATGTAAAGATTTCAAAAATTCCAAAATTAATAACGCATATTTACTTAAACTTGATTAATGTAATCCAAGTAGCGGGACAAACGGGTAGGGACTAAAATATTTATAACGCGGAACGAAGTCCGCGAGGACTGCTAGTTAGATATATTTTAGATATGTCATCTTATCTAATCAAATCTTAAAACATGTGGATACTTATTATAATTTCAAGCATTGGGCTAACCATGTTTAATGAAAATTTTGAACGTACGCAAAACACATTTTTTTCGTACAAAATCGGCAATTTTTAAAAAAGACAAAATATATTTTTTTCAATAGAATTGCACAAGCAACAACTAGGACTGACATTGTGGCGTGTCTTCTGAAGCAAGATAAATCATTTTGGCGGTGACCCATCTACAGACTGACCGCACGCCAGGTGCGTAGCCAATCGTTTATGGGCATGGCATGATTATAACAGATACGAGGCGATCTTCGACAGTCCAGTTTTATAGTAGCTAGATATTTCGGCCTGGTCGGTAGTTTAGTTTAGCCTAGCAGGTACGCTGTTTGTTATAAAGTGTTTAAGTAACATGCGGGCTAAGATATAAGAATCTTTAATGAACAACAATCGTTTTTGGACCTTATTTTAAAGAGATACGCTTGAAATTGAAGCAGTCTCGTATCCAAATGAAAATGAAACAGCGCTTGTACAGAAGTACAGCGTACAATGTCTTTTACTGCACCATTATAATTCATATTATGCGACTAATATGAAATTAAACTTGCCTAGACACATGTTTAGTTACGAGTTACGCGTAATTTCAGAATCTCCGATTTCTACAATATTGCTTACATTAAACTTCGAGATTAAACCTACGTTTTAGTAGTTCATAGTTAATTAAATTAAGTAGGTGTAATAATAATATTTTTCTTTTGTTTTATTCCTATCTGAATTGAGGTGGACATTCCGGAAGTCAAAATTAGAACGGACCATGTTTGCATGAAAACGTCGCGCGTTTTTCTGCCACCGGGGGCTCTACCGGCTAAGTCGCCGAACATCGATTTCTGAAATGGCGTTCAAATAAATAAAGGTTAAAAATGGCTTAATCAATCGTTAAATCGATTTCCATGAGCACATATGACGTCATAAATGGTCCGGAATCGATTGTCAACGTTGAAACCGATTTAAAGATTGATTAAGTCATTTTTAACCTTTATTTATTTGAACGCCATTTCAGAAATCGATGTTCGGCGACTTAGCCGGTAGAGCCCCGGGTCCGGAGGAACAAAATCAGTGGGGTTTCCTTAACAGGTGTTAACACGGCCCAGGCAAAACCTATATTACTAAAAATTCAATGTTTCAGTTTCAGTTCAATGCTTCCTTGGTCTAGCGATTGGATGTTTAAAATCCTCGGTTCAAAACCCGGGTCGTGATTTTATGTGATATTTTATATCGTGATATATTAGATTGAATGCACGTGTGGCGCAGCGGTAAAGACAGTCGCCTAGCAACTTCGTGTCACAGGTTTATTCCCTCACTAAACAACTATTCTGAGTCGGGTTGCACCCTGTGGCTGTCAATTAAATGTTTGTGAAGGACCCCGCGACACATGGATTCCATTTCCAAATTTGGGTGATGTTTTAAAAAAAAAGAAAAATGAAGATTTTTCTGTTACGTATATATCAGTAGCGCTACATCCCTGCGCCTTGAAGAGTAGATACCAAAAACCGACGGTCCGGTATCTGACTTCTTTGTTGACTAGTAGTCAGATGGGAATCTGATCATGCGGCTGGGGTTAGGCAGTGCATCTGTGTCTGCCATGCCAATGGGACTGGTTACCGCGGCCGAAATTCCATCAGAATCATTATCATCACAAAATACTCTAGAACTCCATTTCGGATATAGGTTGCCCCAGGAAATGAAATACATAATTATGCTCTAAACATAAAATTTTTATTTACTATTATACATATTCTACAGTAAAAATAACTCATGACCTATTAGGCATAAATCATAGGAATGCTTATTTACATAGCGTCTCATTTCAATAGAAATCTTTGAAAAAAAAATATCTAAGTAGTTAATTAAATTTTATTTAAGAAAAAAATATACAATCAGTCGCACATGTAGTCTGGTCTTCGCATCAACAGGTGTCCAAAGAAGCGCTAACAATAAGTGGAAAGTTCATCAACAGTGCAAGGCTTGTAGCAGCACTCATCAACTAGCCCTCTCTTCTGTACTCCTAGTGCCTGAACATCTTCTCTTGACGCCTGCCAGGACCGCTTCTCCAACTGGTTGTTCTCTTCAGATCCCCAGCACATCTTCGCCATGGCCAACGACAATCGCCTTCCACAGTAGTAATGTGCATTATTCTGCGCCATACCACTTAGAACGAAGAACGCTAAAATTGTTACGAGAACTACCTTCATGTTTGATTTTAATAGATACTTGTGAACTGAAAGATGGGGTTCGAATGTGACGTAACGTTGGTATACTAAGCTTTTATACCTGAAGACTAGGGTCATCAGTATTCAAGGAATGACGTTTTTCAGACGCCTACTCACCCGTGTAAACTTGATATGACATCAATAACACAACAAATTATTTAAATAACATAAACCTTAAAATTTAGATCTTCAATAAAAATTTAAATACCTTTAAATATATTTCTTCCTTTTATTTATGTTGTTTTTACATTACATTTAACATGTTTAGGTTTAGAACAACCAATATTACATAATTGTAGTTTTTTATTCGCGTCCAGTTCTTGTGATTTAAAGAAGAGAAACTTGGTTGCTAACTCATAGGGCCTTACTCAACGGTCATTGGAGCAGAAAGGTTCTGGAAGCGATCACGATTTAGAATATGCAGCATAGGCCAGTATCCCACTTGGTGGACCCGCGATCATAGGCTCGTTGCAATCTGTTCGATGTGGGTATCTTAATGCAGGCCAGTCTTTAAAGCAATTAGTTACCTATATGGTATAAAGCTTCTATATATATATATATATATTAGGTCTTTACCTATGAAATTGCCGTTCTGCAGTACTGGCCATTTCAAATCAAAATAATTTTTGTTTGGCTAAGAATTCTAATTTCAAATTAATTTTATTTTAAAAACATGGATTCTTTTTTCCAAAAGTAGTCATTTCTTTATTGATTAGTGTTACATTTTCATCGCATTTCAATCTTTTTCGTCATCATGGATACGTTAAAAATTCGAGTAATTATGGAATATGAGTACCGTCGTGGCAGCAACGCGGCACAAGCGGCACGCAACATCAACGACGTTTACGGAGCTAACACTACAAACCAACGCACCACCTGTTATTGGTTTGCTCGCTTCCGTTCTGGAAATTTCGACCTGAAAAATGAACCTCGCGGTCGTCCGAAGACTTTGGTCGACAATGACGAATTAAAGGCGGTTGTGGAAGCTGATGATACACAATCTACGGCTGAATTAGCAGCAGCTTTCGACGTTAGCGTCAAAACAATATTGGTCCATTTGCGTCAAATTGGCAAGGTAAAAAAGCTTGACAAATGGGTGCCCCACGAACTCAATGATCGCCAGCGCGAAGTACGCGTCGAGACGTGCCTTGCACTGCTCAACAGACACACAAATGAAGGAATTTTGAACCGCATTGTTACCTGCGATGAAAAATGGATTCTGTTTGATAACCGCAAGCGCTCAGCAAGTTGGTTGGATCCTGGTTCAGCACCTAAACAATGCCCTAAACGAAAACTTACCCCTAGAAAAGTGATGGTCACTGTTTGGTGGTCTAGCGCCGGTGTGATTCATCACAGCTTCTTACCAAACGGGGTGAGCATTACTGCAGATGTGTACTGTGAAGAACTGAGCACAATGATGGAGAAGCTGGCGCATCTCCAACCAGCATTGGTCAATCGCTCGTCTCCGCTGCTCCTGCACGTCAACCCGCGACCTCATACTGCACAGCAGACGGTCTCCAAGTTGCAAGAACTGGGGTTGGAAGCTCTCCGTCATCCGCCCTACTCACCAGACCTTGCGCCTACAGACTACTACTTTTTCCAGAATTTGGATAACTTCTTGGCGGGAAAAAAATTCAATACCCGAGAGGCAGTACAAAATGCCTTTGAAGAATTTGTTGCCTCCCGTCCAGCTGATTTCTTTAAGAAGGGCATCAATAAACTGCCACTGCGATGGCAAAGATGCATTGATTACATGGGTGATTACTTCGATTAATACAAATAAAAAAATTCATGAAAAAAATTCGTTTAAATTTTTTCATACAAAACGGCAATTTCATAGGTAAAGACCTATTATATATATATATATATATATATCGGCGCAACAACATTACTTAACCAAAAACAAATGCGTCATAGGAGTAGTTTTAAGTCTTTGTTTAAATTACTCTTAAATAGTTAGTTAAACTTAATGAATTTAGTGTTAAAAATCAAGTTACGATTTATAAACCATCTTAACATTTGTACAATTGATGATTTCAATAGTTTAATTTACATTCGTTCATCGAACAAAGAAAATAGGTAACATGTTTGTCGCCGCACATTTCGTATAAATACGGCCGACGTGTCGAGTACAAATCTCGTACCGATAAAAAGCCCCCCCTCAACGCGGACGGGGGGCCGCGTCATGTCATTAACGTAGAGCGAAAGTTGCACTAAACTCCCTAAAAACCATGATCTCTCGCCCTCTCCCCGTCAGTATCCGCCCAGAGCCGAGGTTCGAACCCCACAGGGGGTGCCCTCCGGCGCGGGTACTTAGTTTGTAGTCTATATTTGCTAGGCCGGTTAGAGCCCACGCTCACCCCTACTGCCCGGTGAAGCAGTAAAAGCCGTAAGGCTAACTGCACGCGTCACGTTAAAAACAAAAAAAAAAAAAAAAAAAAAAAAAAAAAAAAAAGAGTACAAATCACTTTCGCTCGAGCCGTTGGACCGTACGGATCACCTTGTATCGAAGATTGTTGTGGAATAAAACTTCACGAAACATATTTCGGGTTTTACTATCGCCATGAGTAAACAACCTTCAGTGGATAACCAACGTGCAGATAATAGTGACGTCAGTCTTGCTGACGTCATCAGGACTAAAGACAACGATACCCCCGTTTCTCCGTTATATATATATATATATATGCCAAAACAAATATAATATTATTATATTTCTTTTGGTTATATATAAATACAAAAATTTATCTTGATCGTTCGGAATTACTTAAGAGGCTGGGATGAATTGTGAATTTTTATTATAAATAATCTTTTTAGGCAAATGAGGTACTTGGGGTGCTGACGATCTGCAGCAATTAATCATAGTAGAAAATATATACAAAATCTGTGGATTGAGAAATATTGCTAAATCATAATAGTTAAACTTAAAATTTAATCAAATTGGACATGTATGGGTACTTAGGCTCTCTGTATCAGTAAAATATAAGATGCTTTAGGGATTTCACACTATTCAGTAACCACCTTGTAAAGGGATGACCTAAATATAAACATCCTACGTCTTGCTTCCTAACAAAATTAAGTGGAATTATTCATCATAATTATACCACCTAGTACGAATCAATCAATTGCCTATTCGATTGGAAAGGGGAACACATCATATGGAAATCAGTTTATTAATAATTATTATATTTTTCTCTTAGCAAAATATACTGGCTGGTTTAAAGAGAGGATTTAGGCCAGATTACTTATCATAATCTTACTTATCAAAGAAAAATACTTGACCTTTTGTAAATGGACTAAATATAGTTTGGAAAAAAAAATCCTATGACTTGTGATACTTCAATTATCTAAAATAATGCTTATAGCAAAAAAAGACGTCGGTCAATAAATTTCGGCCAAAAAATATTTAGAAAAGTGATCGGTTCCCCTTAGGCCATTGTCCACTACGCCAACCTTGTGCGGGTTGTGTGGATTTGAAGAACTCTCATGCATGGAGGTTTCCACACGATTTTCCTTAATCGTTTTAAGGATGAGGTAATTTTATAATACGCACACAAATCGAAATCATACCTTGAACTTCCGTGCATCAGATTTGAACTAAAGATCACTGACTCTATAGTCGAACGCTCTAACCACTAGGGTATCTCGAACATAAATAAGGGGATAAAAAATTTAATATACAGGACCTTAGGTAATTAGTATATTCTTATTCTTCTGGTGGCGGCTATTTCCAGTCCCCGGAGGTCCTGGTAACACTGCGTCCAGTGATGAACTATTGTGCTCGCCGCTGCAACTAAACTTCCCTGTCTAACCCTGCAACATAAATAAATTGCAGAATCTTCTTGGCAGGAGTAACGATAACATCGTCCTGGTGCAAAAAGTGTTGGCCCAGGACGGTGTTACGTTTATGCATCAGTGGCTCACAGTGACAGAGCAGGTGTAGAGGTATTTCGTCTGCGTTATTGCAGAATCTGCACACTCTACAGTCTCCGATGCCCACCGTGGACAGGTGTTTCCTGAGACGGCTATGTCCGTAATTAGTGCTCTCCAAAGTGGTTTATCTGAAAATCATTTTTATATGATGACAGCTATATAAAAATTGATTGACTAAAGAAATCTGGTTTACTGGTGTTAGCAACGACGTAATTGACGATGTAACGATCAAGCGAAATATTACCTTTGGTTTTGTCGAGTAACGGTTAATTCTTGTTATCATCAATGTTGTCCACTGTTCAGCAATGGCCTCCCCAAAAGATTTCTACAACGTTCTATCAACCACATGCTGGGCGCTGGGTAGTACGGCTGAACCATAAGATGTACGTGGAGCTTACGGGGAGCTGGATGCTGATCGCACTAACTACTGGTGCTCTACCGGCTAAATCGCCGAACATCGATTTCTTAAATGGCGTTCAAATGAATAAACGTTAAAAATGAATTAATTAATCGTTAAATCGGCTTCAACGTTGACAATCGATTCCGGACCATTTATGACGTTAAATGTGCTCATGGAAGCCGATTTAACGATTGAGTAAGTCATTTTCAGGCTTTATTTATTTGAACGCCATTTAAAAAATCGATGTTCGGCGACTAAGCCGGAAGAGCCCCATCTGATTTTGGGGTAGAAATATGATGATTTTCATATCCTTTATATCTTCCGCTTCAGTTACTCTAGCGAGATAAAACACATACATAGGTATCAGTTTTAAGTCTATAAATATTAATGTGAAACTTAAAAAGTTTTATTAAAATCCTTATAGTACTTTTTTACTGGTGCTCGGACAAATAAATAATCAAGACAAAAAGTAATAAATTGGGTATTTGTGCTTTGTTTGATATAACTTATTTGATAATAGAGCTTTATTTTTGATAAGGTATGCATTGGCATTCCCCTGCCTTATTAAAAATCCGCAAAAAGTGTCTGCGGGGGGGTATGGCGGACTCGCACCGACTAAACCTACCTGCCGTGGACTTATCTTGGGGCCTGATGGGAGGAGCCGCGGAAATGTGGGTATGCGGCTCCGGTGCTCCCTTTTTGCTCGGTAACAGGGATCGGGATTGCCCTCCCCTATTGCCGACTACTACCAGTCCGGCACAGCGACTGTGCCACAAACAGATCGCTGTCCTCCCGGAGCATGATCATAGAGTTAGAAAATAGTTAATTTTATGGCAAAACACGGACAGTTTTTATCGAATAATAAACTGAAATGAAACAATAGTAGTTAAATTAAATGACGAAATTTTTTTGTTAACGTAACTTAATTTAAGTCATGTAAGTTGTGCTTGAACGTGCAACTTATCCTACATTTTTTATGATGTTTTTATGAAAGCGTCATACCATATCAAGTGTCTTAACACTGTTCCACTAATAGTCTACATAGTTTTTAGAATAGAATAGTAACAATATCCTTATTTTAGTAATGCTGTTTTGTTACAGCATTACTGAAATAACCTCTGTGGGTTAATAATTACTTTGCCTGGGAAGAGGCGATTTGTGGCAGCTGCAAGTCGCCTATGCATAAAATGTGCAACGGGGGCTTCACGCCCCGGGAGGAGTCTGTTTTTAGACGCATAGGTGCAACGGTGGTGGTTCCGGATGGCAATCGTTTCGAGTTCCCGGAGCCATCATTATAAGCATCTAGAGGCTGCTGTGGTGGTTAACCCTGTGGACATACCCCGTCGTCTCCCCCAAACGGCGGGGACCTATAAAAGGTTGCCACCACGAAAAAAATAAAAAACCGGCCAAGTGCGAGTCGGACTCGCCCATGAAGGCCATATTTCAGTTGATTAAATGAAAGGTAAATTGCGGTTTACGATTTATGACGCATTAAAAAGAACTACTTACTAGATTTCGTTCAAACCAATTTTCGTTGTTAGTTTACATGGTAATGTACATTATATATTTTTTTTAGTTTGTTCATTCTCTTATTTTAGAAGTTACAGGGGAGGGGAAACTCATTTTTCCACTTTGGAAGTGTCTCTCGCGCAAACTATTCAGTTAAGAAAAAAAATATATTAGGAACCTCAATATCATTTTTGTAGACCTATCCATAGATATCCGACATGTTTGGGTACAAAGAAAAAAAAATGAGTTTCAGTTCTATGTATCGGGAACCCCCAAAATTATTATTACTTTTCTATTTTTGTGTAAAAATCTTAATGCGGTTCACAGAATACATTTACTTACCAAGTTTCAACAGTACAGCTCTTATAGTTTCGGAAAAAAATGGCTGTGACATACGGACGGACAGACATACAGACAGACATGTCGAATCTATAAGGGTTTCGTTTTTTGCCATTTATATGCCTTTAATTTATAATTCCCGATTCAAAATTATTGAAAATAGAACGCGTAGGATGTGAACATTTAGGTCATCACTATACAGGTTAGTCAGTTAAGCGAGTGAAATTCTTAAACCAGTAGTCACGAATTTCCATTTTTTTTATATGTCACGTTGACATATATTATCATGTCCGTGTAATACTTTTTGTAGTTTCACCCAAGTGTCTGTTTTTTTATATAACTTCCTGTTTTATTTAACAGTACCATAACGAATAAAATATTCCAAAAGTCCCAAGGAAACCTGTTCCTGCATTTTCTGAATTATGTAAGGTACTTTACAGCAACGGCTATCACCAGCGTCGACACCTACATATATGTCACCACATGTAGGTGACAGGCACGCTTCCAAATCTAACCATCCATTCCATTTGAAATATGTGGAATACATTACTTATTCCTAATTATCTTCAATTACTAATTACATTCTAAAGTAGCATTGCACATTTCTCTTAATATTTTTAGTAATAGTTGCCAAAAAGGTGATTTATTATTCTGTTACTCTTAAATGTATATGAATTCGTCATTTGAACTTTATTCAATATATCAATAAATTTAGAAAGGTTATGTTATGTATTATATATTATTAAATAATTCCACATTCAAAAATAAAAAAAGGTTTCAAATTGCAATATGAATAGAAAGTTAAATTTTGATAATTTGCCTTATTTAAAGATTATGTTGTATTACTTATGTCATATAATGTTAACATAGGTGGGTTAAGATATAGTAAGTAGGCGTCGGAAAAACGTCATTCTTCGAATACTGATGACCCCAGTCTTCAGGTATAAAACCCCAACATACTGAAGTTAAATCACATTCCAACCTCAGCATTCAGTCCACAAGTTACTAACTTAACACATTTTTTAATTGTTTATCTATTACTTAATACTAAGTAAATATGAAGGTGGTGCTAGTAACAATTTTATCGTTCCTCGCTCTAAGTTGCCTGGCGCAGAATAATGCAAATTACTACTGTGGAAGGCGGTTGTCATTGGCTCTAGCGACGGTGTGCTGGGATTCTGAAGAGAACAACCAGTTGATGAAGCGCTCTTGGCAGGCGTCGAGAGAAGATGTTCACGCTCTGGGAATGCGGAAGCGAGGAGTTGTGGACGAGTGCTGCTACAAGGCGTGTACTCTCGATGAACTGTCCAGTTATTGTTAACGTTTCATTGACTACCTGTTGAAGCATAGACCAGAATGCTCGTACGACAGATTGTAAAATTTATTGTTAAATGTTTTTTTAATAAATATTAATTGACTAGTAATATATTGTGGAACATTTTATTTGTATTGCATATAGAAATCCTATCGCTAACTATGCCAAAAAACATGGCAATAATTTACTTTCTCGTTTCTGGTCCATTTAACGGTTATCTGGAAAAGATACTAACTGCTTCTAACAAGAAAGCCATCATTTGTAATCATCATCATCATCATATCAGCCGAAAGACGTCCACTGCTGGACAAAGGCCTCCCCCAAAGATCTCCACAATTGCCGGTCTTGCGCTATTCGCATCCAGCTGTTTCCAGCGACCCGCACAAGATCATCGTCATCATTTGTAATATCTCATGAAATATATTAATATGTAATTAATAAATACCATACCTTACCATCACGTGGGTGTCGTAAAAGGTGACTAAGAGGTACCAGGTAGACAGGCAGCAGCGCCACCTATGTACTAGCAACCACCGAACTGCGGTCGCGAACTTAATGCCAGGCGCGGTGACTAAGGCAAACCGTCCCAAAACCATTGGGGGAGGCCTTTATCCAGCATTAGACGGTATCAGGCCGATAATGTTATAGATATATAATTTGGGTCTCATCATCATCATCATCATCATATCAGCCGAAAGACTGACCGAAGGCCGTCCACAGCTGGACAAAGGCCTCCCCCAAAGATCTCCACAATTGCCGGTCTTGCGCTATCCGCATCTAGCGATTTCCAGCGACCCGCACAATATCAATTTGGGTTTACAATATAAATATTTACTTACAGGGATTTTTAAATTCTGTAGACATACATACATACATACATAGACTCACGCCTGTTTCCTAGAGGGGTAGGCAGAGGCAACGGATTTCCATTTGTCACGATCTTTGCACATCGCTTTAACACCCTACCTCTTCTTTTATTTTTCTTTCTTTCTTTCTATGTAGACATTGCAATAATATTTAATTTAAGCAATTGAAGTGGATTTAATAGTAATGGTTCTTAGCTACGTTTTGTTTTAATATGACGGTTACCGTTAGTCTAGGAGACTTTCACTGCTTCACTGTACAATAGAGGCGAGGATTCAACCATTTAGTAAAACCAGAGACCACACTTGTTCGATATTTGATCGTTAAGGTTCTATTGTCGAAGGCTAAGTAAAAACATTAAAGACAAATACTATTAATCGGTACTCAGATCCTTTTTTATTTTATTGTTGTTTGTTAGTGGGTCAAAAGCGTGGTAGTGTTTGTGTTATTACTTCTCTTTCTTTTACTGTTCCAAATTTCATATTATAAAGTTGAGCGGACGGAGGAGTACAACTTAATAAAGGAGACGGGGATTTCTGGGCCTGACTGTAATAAGTTGAGATATGGTTTAAAAAAAGCGTTATGTTTTTCTATTTCAAACTGTTAAAATTTACCCAATTTACAATCTAAATAACGAGAAATCTCAAAATAAGTTTAAGCCACGAATTAAATTGGTATTTGATTACTATAATCGAGTAACGTTAATGAGTTCAAACAATGTAATATAAACTCTTGCACCAGACACCAGATAACCGATTTAATCATAATAATTATTAAATACATTAACATAATGTCAACAGTAAAAAAATATATATCAACAAAATAAATAGAAATCATAATATCGGGTATAGCTCAAATCGATTTATTAGTTATGGGCAACTATATTTGTAATCTATGCTGACAAATTTGGAATCCTAATCTATGATTGGTCACTCATTTCTCGTATCATTTAGTGCGTGTGTGATTTAGGTATTTTTTACTGTTTTGTTTATATATCCCTCGACAACTGCATTCTCTCTACGGACTTCTGATATTGCTTAACGTGTACGACTTTTGCTAACATACTGGACACGGATAACTATTAAATAGCAATCGCACTTAAAATCAGCTGTTTAGTATAGGTTGGTACATAACCTCTCTATTAAGTACTAAATCTTTTATACCTAACTCTGCTCACAGATTGACAAAATCTATGGAATTTTTAGTGATTGGCTGATAATTTATAGACCCATTTATTTGACACACCACATATTGGGACCGGATATAAAAAGATAAACTTTTTATATCCGGGCCCAATATTGTATGAAAACGTATCCGTCTCCTTTGGAACAGTTAAAATTTATGTGGAGCACTGCAGGAAGCTAATATTTTTTATGTTATAGGCGTTAGAAGTAAATTATTTTAATAAAAAGAAACACTTCACACACTACCATGTTTTGACACACTAATGAAAACTAAGTTCCAAAACTGAAAACATATTATTATTATTTGTCCTCAATGTCTACATAAGTAGTCTTTAACAATATAACCTTAGTGATCGAATTGCGATCGTTAGTTTTAGTAATTTTCTTTAGTTGAACCTTCGCCTCCATTGTATCCATGTCCAAAAAAAAAAGCCTCCTAGACCAACGGTAATCATCATGTTAAAATAAAACGTAGCTAAGAACCATTTCAATTAAATTTAATTTAATAATTTCAATTAATTATTAATTATGTGTCTGCGATGTCTATAGGATGTTTTTTAATTATATCTAACTTAAACTAAGCAGAGCTTGTACTATAGAAACCAGATAACTGATATATTACATATACTACTTTTTTTTGTAAATACATACTTATATAGATAATTACACCCAGACTCAGGACAAACAGACATGTTCATGCACACAAATATTTGTCCTGGGTGGGAATCGAAAACACGACCTCCGGCTTGAAAAGCAAGCATTTGCTATAAATAGTTATAAAAAAATATTATTATTGCAAACTAAATCTATTAATAACATATTAATACTTTTAACGAGATAGTACAAATGATGGTCTTATTGTTAGGCGCAAACTTTCCCAAATAACCGTTCAATGGACCAGGATGGAGAAGTAAAAAGTATTGCAATATAATATTTTGGCGTAGTTTTTACTTACTTTGTCGTAATATTTCTTTTTCTTCTTTTTTTTAGGTAATCTAATCCCTGTGTCGCAGGGTACTTTACAAACACATCATAGACTGACACAAATTACATCTGGACTCAGAACAACTATTTATGGGTCACACAAATAATTGTCCGGCGCGGGACTCGAACCCGCGACACGAAGCAGCGAGGTGACTGTCTTAGCCGCTGCGCCACACGTGCAGTGATTAATATAATTAATATGGTCAGTGGTTATCCTAGTGTCATAGTTGTTCAAGCCGGCCCGTGGGCCTCTGACATGGCTTAACTACTAAAGCCATGACTAACCGTTGAGCGGGCCCTCCGAAGCACGGAGACGCTCAGAAATTAATTCACTTTGGCGGTCGCCCATCTATAGATTGACCGCGTGCCTGTGTGCTTAATCTCGCCTATCACTTACGGGTCGGTGAGAGCATCTGGCTATGAGCCCCTAATTTTGTATAATGTAATTTTTCTGCTATGGCATGATTATAAAAAGTTACGTTAACAAAAATTTTTCGTCATTTAATTTGACTGCTATTGTTTCATTTCAGTTTATTATTGGATTAAAACCTTCGACCAATAATATTATTGATCGAAGATTAAAACTGTCCGTGTTTTGCCATAAAATTAACTACTTTCTTTCTCTATGATCACGCTCCGGGAAGACAGCGATCTGTTTTGGCACAGTAGCTGTGTGTGTTCCTAAATGTAATAAAAATAAAATGTTTAAGTCTATATTAAAGATTAACATTTATTAAAAAAAACATTTAACAATAACTTTTACAATCAGTCGTACGAGCACTTGTCTATCCTTCAACAGGTAGCAATGAAACGTTAACAATAACTGGACAGTTCATCCAGAGTACACGCCTTGTAGCAGCACTCGTCCACAACTCCTCGCTTCCGCACTCCCAGAGCGTGGACATCTTCTCTTGACGCCTGCCAGGAGCGCTTCATCAACTGGTTATCCTCTTCAGATCCCCAGCACACCGTCGCCAGGGCTATCGACAACCGCCTTCCACAGTAGTAATTTTTAGCATTATTCTGCGCCAGGCAACTTAGAGCGAGGAACGATAAAATTGTTACTAGCACCACCTTCATATTTACTTAGTATTAAGTAATAGATAAACGATTTAAAATGTGTTAAGTTAGTAACTTGTGGACTGAATGTTGAGGTTGGAATGTGATTTAACTTCAGTATGTTGGGGTTTTATACCTGAAGACTAGGGTCATCAGTATTCCATGAATGACGTTTTTTGGACGCCTACTTACTATATCTTAACCCACCTATGTTAATATTATATGACATTAGTAATACAACGTGTCCTTTAAATAAGGCAAATCTTTAAATTAAACTTTCTTTTCAAATTATAATTTGAAATATTTATTTGTGTTTGATTGAGTTATCGTTGCGCCATTGCGAACTTTAATTATTTGGAATTATATAATATTTAATAATGAAAAATAAACTTACCAAACCAAAGATTGAATAAAGTGCAAATGATAAATTCATATATATTTAAGAGGCACAGAATAATAAATCGCTTTTTTGCACTTATTACTTGGTTACTTAAAATATGAATATAAATCTGCTATGTGCAGACGCCAGCACATCAAGCTACACAAATCTGTCAAATTTCCCCAATTGAAAGTGAACATTATGCTTTCGTAATAAAGTTGAAAATCTATAAAATTAATTTGACAGATTGGGGGAGCTGGATGTGCTGGCGTCTGTACTTTAGAATGTAATAAGTAATTGAAGATAGTAGTATTAAAGAATATGTAAATTAAAAAAATACAGGATTTGGAAGCCTGTATTTCTCCTATATGTAAAAACATATAGGTGACAGCCGTTGCTACCAAGTACCTTACATAATTCAGGAAATACTGTGTTCCTTAGGACTTTTTAAGGATGTTTGATTAAAATGCGAAACAAAGAAAAATCAGAAACTTGGGTGGAACTGCAAAAAAGTATTACATGGACTAGACAATGTCTCTCGGGTAAGCTAGATATTATTAAAAAAATGGAAATTCGTGACTACTGATTTAAGACCTTCACTTGCTTAAGTAACTAACCTGTATTGTGACGACCTAAATGTTCACAACCTACGCGTTCTATTTTCAATGTATTTTAATCTGGAATTATTAATTAAAGCACCTTAGACGTACGACTGATATTTGCATATTCGATGGAAATTTAGAAAATATATGTATACTTTACAAGGTTAGAGAATTGCAAAAATAATCTTTTCCTTACGATACCTTGACGAACAAAATTTATTAACCTAATCTCAAAATAACTATGAACTAACATAATCAGTACATACGAATCTATGTAAGTATGTATTCACAAAAGAGAAGTAATATATATAGTATACTAGCGGCCCGGTACGTGCTTCGCTACGCTTTTAAGTATTAGTACAAATTTTGTGTATATGGGAGTATAGAAAGATGTTGATTTTACACTTTTTCAAGACTTTTTTTAAATTTTCTGTACAAACCTTCCCTGGACTTCCACGAATAATTCAAGACCAAAATTAGCCAAATCGGTAAAGGCGTTGGTGAGTTATAACATTACAACGAAAAGTGGCATTGATTTTTATATATATAGATCAGTTATCTGGTTTCTATAGTACAGACGCCAGCACATCAAGCTACCCCAAACTGTCAAATTTCCCCAATTAAAAGTGAAAATTTGACAGATTGGGGTAGCCGGATGTGCTGGCGTCTGTATAAGTTCTTCTTAGTTTGGGATCTGATAATGGGATGGATGTGTGAATAATGTTCCAGAATATTATTATTAGAATGTAATTATGTGATCAGTAAATAAAACAGGCACCATGCCTAGTTTAGAACTAAAGTTATTAGCTTTGCTAGAATAAAGATATTCTTATTCTTATTAGGAACTTATTCTAAAACCATATAGAGTATTAGCGGAAAAATGTTAAGACACTTGATATGGTAGGATGCTTTCTTATAAAAACATTATGAAAGAAAAAGTAGGATTATTTGAGACAGATCAAACTCATAAATCATGGATTGAATAGAAGAGTAAGTAGAAGTCAGGTCGCTAGGGGTATTTTACTCAATAACAGAAAACGCTACCGCGTTAAATCGCGAGTGCGTCTAGTTCAATTTAAAATGCAAATAATTACTTTAATCTTTATGGTACACCAGTGCGTCTTAACTGGGCCGTGTTGAATTCGGTAGTAAATGAAACCGCCGTGTTTGATTCGCTGGGTCTTCTCAGTTGGTGCTTATTGGTTTTGGTAGTAGTATTAAAAAGCGACCGTCCCTTTACAGACAAGGTCTGTCATAATAATAATATTGAAAGTTTACCTCAATATAGACAGAAAATTTCTCAATATATATAAAATACATCTTAAACTATAAATATGTACAAATTTATAGAACCATTACGACAATAAATTCAAGAAATTAAACATTTAACTAATCCATGCCTATCATAAAATAAATTATCATTTCGTGTGATCAAATATTAGTCACGATCTACTAATCTATTTGTACCTAGAATAAATTTGTACATAGTTAATTTGCAATACTACAATTATCATATCATTCATGTCCTGACTGTGTGAATAAAATCCGTTTAATTTTTTTAAAATTATCTATTTTATTAGCCACATATTATTGGGCAAACAAGCTTAATTTTTTTGCATTGTTAGGTAATTAACATTTTTATTTTATCTTGACGTGGTTTGATTTATATAAATAATCAATTAACGTTTTAGTATTATTTTAATTCCACTTTATAAATAAAAATAAGTCCAGAAAATGGGAATGAAACAAAATAAGTCTAGATTTCCCCCCTAGTAGTCCTGCTTAGGGGGGAAAACTGGAAAATAATTTTTTTTTCCTTAAATCCCTCCTCAGGGCGGTTTAATAAAGTTTGTACTGAAAATCTTTAGTGTTATTAAAGTTTAAATAGACATTTAAATTTTAGTTATATAGCATTATTCGTAATGAATAAATCTAATCTCAAAATTCTTTGATCCAGCAGTGTGTATCGTTCCTATCTCAATGGCAGATCGCCTATCCCGGTTTGCTAGGGGGTACCGGAGCGAGACCCGCCGCCGGACGATTAATTTATGATTTCACATATTTGTGATTAAACCTTCGAGCATTGATTAAACATGTTGTTTATTTATTTTATTGATGCAACGTGATACTTTTCACGCTGCGGCAACAACATCAGGTTACTTGGTTTTAACCATCAAAAATAGCATAAACCCCACATGGATAGGGTAACAGGCTAACACATTAATTATTTTTAAAAAATCAACATTGATCGTACATAGTTACTTTAAACTATAAACAGTAGGTATGCAAACCGACTTGGGTATAATTTCTTCTGGAAACAAAACCGAAACTTTAACTATTCAAGATCATAAAACTTGTGCGCTCCCACTTGTTCATTTTTATTATCTTATTGTTTACAAATAATGCAGGTAACGGATGAGCCGCTATCCGTCATTTTAAGTTAGTTATGCACCAATCTGTCAGCGAGTACATCGTAGCACCCAGCCTTGATAAAAATATTTAAAATTATGGCTTCCACCTCTCGTGATATACCAGTACCAAATTATATATACAAAAAAAATCTGGTCTGAGTCTGGGTGCACTTTGTGTCCATAAATTACTTGTTTGTAAAGTACTCCACTATACATGAATTTATTACAATAGGTAGGTATTGTCTTTAAAAGAAATCGACACCATACTCATACCAAACATTTTTTATTTACTTAAAGACCGTAGACATTTTAATTGGGAGGTTATGGTGGAAATTGAAAAGTGGACTTTCTGGACCTTTTATTACATTAGTGTCCAGTTTCCCCCCCTGAAGCAATTCTCTCAAGGGGGAATGTGGAATATGACAAAATGACAAGGGGACTTTCAGGACATTTTTTACATTAGTGTCCAGTTTTCCCCCCCGAGGGGGACTTTTTCAAGGGGGTAAACCGGTTTGCAGTAAGATGATCATAATACTGAGAAGGAAGCTGCTGTCCGTCTTCTGGGAAATATTCTCTTGGGCCGACTTCCATGCCCCCACGGGATGAGATGGGTGATGATATGCTGATATTCGCCGCCGTTACCACACAGCAAAGAATCGATGGCCTTTGATAGTTACATGAGGGCGATGAGTAAATTTCCATATAACCTTTAACCGATTTACTTCGATAATTTTCTTTAGACAAGTCGTAGGATGAGAAAATTTTGCTTCTCATTATGTCATATGAAATTTACACGGATGAGTTAACATATAGGCGCCTGAAGACGTCATTCCTTTGAATATTGATGACCCCTTCAGGTATAAAAGCTAAGCACACCAAAATCACACCTCATTCCAACCACAGCTTCCAGTTGAGAAGTAATTTAGTCTCTCCAGTTTTAATTGACAACTATTAATATCAAATATGAAGTTGTTGTTCGTAACTATTATGGCGTTCTTCGCTCTTAGTAGCCTGGCGCAGAATAATGCGCATTTCTACTGTGGAAGGCGGCTGTCCATGGCCCTGGCGACGGTGTGCTGGGGATCTGAAGAGAACAACCAGTTGGAGAAGCGGTCTTGGTTGGAGCCTAGAGAAGATGCGTTCGCCCTGGGAGTGGAGAAACGCGGACTAGTGGATGAGTGCTGCTACAAGTCGTGTACTATTGATGAACTTTCCACATATTGTTAAACCAATTGTTGAAACTAAGACCCGGCTCCTCATGCGACTGATTGCGAAATGTATACCTCTATTTATGTGTTATCTTAAATAAATGTTAATCTCTGCTTCAAGTATTTAAAAAATGTGTTTTATTAGTAAATCCTGTAGAAATAGAATTTTACTGCATGTGTGGCGCAGCGGTTAAGACAGTTGTGTCGCCACTTGGTGTCCTGGGTTCGATTCCCGTACAGGACAACAATTTGTATGACCCATCAATAGTAGTTCTGAGTTTGGACGTACTTTGTGTCCGTCAATTATATGTTTGTAAAGTACCCGGCGACACAAGGATTTATATAATTCATGAGGGAGTATTAAAATAATAAAACTTAATTAAAATTAAGAAATAAATATTGTTGCTGTATTTACTTTTTAGAGCAATAGGAAACAAAAATATGTATTAATTTCAACTAAGTTTAAATTTTACACTGGTACTTACTTAATTCTCATGAGCTTATTTTTATTTATGACTAGCTGTTCCCAGCGGTTTTACCCGCGTTAAACTTTATAAATTATCACAGCTCCTCCCCCGTGATAATATGTAGCCTATATATTAACCCGACCTCTTAGTAATATTCATGCCAAATTTGAAGTTAATCCATGCAGTACTTTTTGAATTTAACCCGGACATACATACAGACAAACAGACAAAAATTCTATAAACTATATTTTTGGCTTCAATATCGATTGTAGATCACGCCCCAACAGGATACCTGTTTAAAAATATTCAATTTACATTTTTGACTTTCCTACGATTTTATCATATGTATAGATAACTAGCTGTGCCCCGCGGTTTCACCCGCGTTAAATTTTATAAATTAAAGATTTTACCGCTTTTCTGTTGAATTTTTTTCTGAATTTTCTTTGCTATAAACCTCACGGAGCCCGAGACCTTTCCAAAGAATGCAAAACCGTGGAAATCGATTCGTGGAAAGTGGAAAGTTATAGCGTCAGGAAGTAAAACCCGACTTATTTTTATATAGTAGATGGATAACGCTACACTTACTCAAAAGCAAGGGTTTTATATTTTTCAAACATTTCCATTTGAAATTGTCATTGGACATGTTCATAGAGCTGTTAGAAATTCATCGCATAATATTTTTCTATGGCTACTTATTATATTATATATTCATATGGTAATGATATTGCTCGCAGGTTTGCATTGGGTACGGAACAGGTCAAAGTAACTTTGTTTAAAGCTTATTGCCAATCATTTTACACATGCAGCCTGTGGACGAAGTACACCCAGCGCACATATAGCGCTCTGCGAGTCCAGTATAACAACACATTCAGGGTGATGTTCGGACTGCCGCGCTATTGCAGTGCCTCCGCCATGTTTGCAGAAAAGAGCGTAGATGGGTTTCATGCCATCATAAGGAAACGATATGCCTCCATGATGCAACGCATGCGATCCAGTTCGAATGGCATCCTGAGTGTGTTGGGTGGTCGCTGGGACTCGCCTATGTTCCGGCACTGGACATCCCTACACTCTACAGGTGGTCGTGTTCTGGGCTTGGTTTGAGCTTGTGCCCTCCACCCACATTATACTTAAATTATTATTACTAACACTAGTTATTAAGATGTATTACTAACAAATAATATGGACTGTGTCTGAGTTAAATGATTTATAATTATTATTATTAATCTAGAGAGCATTAACTGACTCACGGCAGCTTACTAAGAATATTGGCTTTGGACGCTCCACCGCCGCCGCCATACCGACTAGGAGTTGAAGTGGTCGCCATGACTGAAATATGCAACAATCAACATCATCATCATCATATGTGTAAGTGAGGGCTCAAGCCATCCAGCAAAATAATTGCTATATTCCTCGCGTTGGTGGGTTTTCACCTTTGGCGTTTCAACCTTAATCTAGAGCTAAACTAACGGGATGCACGATCATAATAATCTTTATTCACAGAATACAGGTTAAAAGTACAAGTTGTTACAGTATTGGTATATTGCCCTATATTCTACCTTAAAATAAGGCATGCGAAAATATAGGAAAAAAGATAGATTTTTTTTATTGTTGGTCTATATTAATACTACAAGCGAAAGGGGAAATGGTGGTCGCATTTGTACTTATAACGAAATACTATATTATAATAGGTCTTTACCTATGAAATTGCCGTTTTGTATGAAAAAATTTAAACGAATTTTTTTCATGATTTTTTTTATTTGTATTAATCGAAGTAATCACCCATGCAATCAATGCATCTTTGCCATCGCAGTGGCAGTTTATTGATGCCCTTCTTAAAGAAATCAGCTGGACGGGAGGCAACAAATTCTTCAAAGGCATTTTGTACTGCCTCTCGGGTATTGAATTTTTTTCCCGCCAAGAAGTTATCCAAATTCTGGAAAAAGTAGTAGTCTGTAGGCGCAAGGTCTGGTGAGTAGGGCGGATGACGGAGAGCTTCCAACCCCAGTTCTTGCAACTTGGAGACCGTCTGCTGTGCAGTATGAGGTCGCGCGTTGTCGTGCAGGAGCAGCGGAGACGAGCGATTGACCAATGCTGGTTGGAGATGCGCCAGCTTCTCCATCATTGTGCTCAGTTCTTCACAGTACACATCTGCAGTAATGCTCACCCCGTTTGGTAAGAAGCTGTGATGAATCACACCGGCGCTAGACCACCAAACAGTGACCATCACTTTTCTAGGGGTAAGTTTTCGTTTAGGGCATTGTTTAGGTGCTGAACCAGGATCCAACCAACTTGCTGAGCGCTTGCGGTTATCAAACAGAATCCATTTTTCATCGCAGGTAACAATGCGGTTCAAAATTCCTTCATTTGTGTGTCTGTTGAGCAGTGCAAGGCACGTCTCGACGCGTACTTCGCGCTGGCGATCATTGAGTTCGTGGGGCACCCATTTGTCAAGCTTTTTTACCTTGCCAATTTGACGCAAATGGACCAATATTGTTTTGACGCTAACGTCGAAAGCTGCTGCTAATTCAGCCGTAGATTGTGTATCATCAGCTTCCACAACCGCCTTTAATTCGTCATTGTCGACCAAAGTCTTCGGACGACCGCGAGGTTCATTTTTCAGGTCGAAATTTCCAGAACGGAAGCGAGCAAACCAATAACAGGTGGTGCGTTGGTTTGTAGTGTTAGCTCCGTAAACGTCGTTGATGTTGCGTGCCGCTTGTGCCGCGTTGCTGCCACGACGGTACTCATATTCCATAATTACTCGAATTTTTAACGTATCCATGATGACGAAAAAGATTGAAATGCGATGAAAATGTAACACTAATCAATAAAGAAATGACTACTTTTGGAAAAAAGAATCCATGTTTTTTAAATAAAATTAATTTGAAATTAGAATTCTTAGCCAAACAAAAATTATTTTGATTTGAAATGGCCAGTACTGCAGAACGGCAATTTCATAGGTAAAGACCTAATATTAAGTTAAATAATAATAATAATATCTAGGGACAGTGTCACTCAGATCTTCCTAGCTCCAAACTAAGCAAAGCTTGTACTATGGGTACCAGGCGACGATATACGTACTTAGATAAATACTTAAATACATAGAAAACATCCATGACTCAGAAACAAATATTCGTGCTCATCACACAAATATTTGAACTTACTGGGATTCGAACCCAGGACCACCAGCTTCGTAGGCAGGAGCACTACCAACTAGGCTACGGTGACCGTCACTACATATCTTGGGACAACTAAGACACTGCCATTTGATCCCAAACTAGGCAAAGCTTGTACTATGGCTATTAATAATATACATTACAGATAAACCCAGACTGCACGTGTGACGCAGGGCTTAAAACCATCGCCTCCCACTTTGCGCCCCGGGTTCGATACCCGCGCAGCAAACATTTTTGTGACCCATAAATATTTGTTCTGAGTCTGAATAAACTTTATGTCCGTCGTTTATATGTTTGTAAAGTACCCGCGACACAGGGACTAAATGACATGGTGCGGGCGTTATCTTTAAAAAGAATTGCCTCTGAGCAAATTATCGTGTTCATCACACAGAGATCTGTTTGGGTGGGCATCGAAATCACGACCTCTGGCTTAACAGACAGGGCTGTCACTAACCACAAAACCAATAGGCCAATCAAGGTGAGTAATTACATTTATGTTACACTGTTATTCATATGTAGCCTGAGGCGTACCTTTGAGATTAACAATCGTATATCTCCGTCATATTACTGGCCATTTAAATACTCCAAGCATTGACATGTTCCGTGTAAATAAAGTATTTAGCTATTTAAACAAATAAACACGAAGTGTGATTAGTTCCTTGTTAAAGATAACCTATTATCTTAATTGTTGATAACTAGTACAAACAAAAGGCCTGCGGGTGCGGCTGAATGTAGGTAGAGACGCCAGCACATGAATCTACCCCAATCTGTAAAATTTTCCTAATTGAAAGTCAACCTTATGCTTATGTGATAAAGTTGAAAATCTATAAAAGAAATTTGACAGATTGGGGTAGCTGGATGTGCTGGCGTCTGTACAAGTTCCTAGTTATTAAAAGTCGAGTAAAAGATATCAATTTTACTTTTAAGTGATCTTAGCTCCACCGCGGAATAGTATTTTTCCTGGAACTGTAATTGCTATCGTTAGGTGCCGATAAGTAACCAATTATTTATTACTTACTAGCTGTGCGCCGAGGTTTTACCCGCGTTAAACTTTATAAATGATATATAGCCTATGTGTTAATCCAGGGTGTCAGCTAACTCCCTACCGAATTGTATTAAAATCGCTCCAGCCATTTAGACGTGAAGAAGTAACAATCATACACAATCACACACTCATAAACTTTATAATATTAGTGTGATTTATAACTACTTACGCGGTGCGTTTTAAGCAATATTTTATTTCGACTGCCTCGTTGGTCTAGCGGTAGCGTCTTCACCCACAGAGAAGGAGGTCCTGGGTTCACACCCCGAGTCGGCCCAAAAGTGATTTAGGGACTTTTCTGTAAAAAATTCTCAGTATCAGCCCGAAGTCTGGGAGTTGGCGGTATTATAACCCCGTGCCTCGGAGAGCATGTAAAGCTGTCGGTCCTGTGCCTGACCTCTTTTCTTCTCTCTTCTTTTCATGAGAGTGATGGAACAGAATGCGCACATATTTGTGCACTATAATATGTCCCGCGCAGATAGATAATCTCCATTGAACAGGCCGCCAAAAGGAAGAGGAAAGGGAAGGTTTTTAAGGATTTATATTATAAATTTAAACTACCAATTAGACTGTTGAAATTTTGTTACCGAATGCTAATATATATAATCGTAAAATTTGTAATACAAATTTTTGGCTACTATTATATATATTTATTTTTGTCTATTTTTACAGTCAATTCATCATTTAGTTTTAAGGTCTATTGGCCAACAGCATTCGGTAACAAAATTTCAACAGTCTAATTGGTAGTTTAAATCTATACAAATAAATAAAATTGAAGTGTCTGTTTGTTATATTGAAATAACCGGTTTTTACTTCATGTATATGCATATATATATACGGCACATACACCAAAATAACATTTTTAAAATTTTTGTCTGACTGTCTGTCTGTTTATTCCGGCTAATCTCTGAAATGGCTGGAACGATTTGACGGGACTTTTATTGACAGGTAGCTGATGTAATAAGGAGTAACTTAGGCTACGTTTATTTTAGAAAAAATAAATAAATAAGCTAATTAACACGTGGACGAAGTCGCGGGCACAGCTAGTTTATAATAAAAATCCTTAAAAATCTTCCCCTTCCTCTTCCTTTTGGCGGCCTGTTCAATGGAGATTATCTATCTGCGGGGGACATATTATAGTGCACATTGTTATTGTAAATAATATTATAGCCGCGTGGTTTTCGGCCTAAAACAAAAGGGGCCCACCCCATACCATCCCATTTTATAAGATCAAGTATAAAATTAAACTGCTCATCTCATCCCGTGGGGGGCGTAGAAATCGACCGAGTGAATACTTACCAGCGAACGAGCAGCAGCGTTTTTCTGTGAACTATGACCATCAAACTGCGGTCGCCAAACCCGTCTGCCAAGCGTGGCGATTATGGCATATCTGCCCATCCTTTGGGGGGCCTTTTGTCTAGCTGTGGACTTATTTTGGCTGACATGATGACAAGCTAGCACATCGAGTTCCCCCTATCTGTCTAATTTCTTTTATAGATTTTCAACTTTATCACTAAAGCATAAGGTTGACTTTCAATTGGGGAAATTTGAAAGATTGAGGTGTTTGCGTCTGTACATGTGTAATACAAAGTTGTAGGTAGTAGCGAGGTGACTAGCTTAACCACTGCAGCTTTTTAAACAAGTAACATTAGTTGTGTACGCGGCTAACTTAAACCGTATATCTTTAATTTGAATATCAAGATAGCTCAACAGATGAAGGACATTCATTAAAGGAATATGTAAATTAATACTGTTACGACGTACTTTATATTTGTATTTGTTATAGACACATGTGGCCAAGTCATGTGTGAAGCAGTCACACACCTTATAGATTTCTAGAAGCGTTACTTACTTATCGCATGGGTAGAGATTACCCTAGTCTGAGAGTTGTTCAAGCCACCCATTAGGTCTCTGACATGGCTTAACGAGTGTTGCCTAATGGCTGCAACTGAGACCGTAACTAGTCCGGTGAAGCAGTGAAAGCCTCCTAGGCTAACTGTAGCGTCATACAAAAAAAAAAAAAAAAAAAAAAAAAAAAAAAAAAAAAAAATCTGAAGTACGGAGACACTCAGAAATCAATCCACTTTGGCGGTCACCTATCTCTGGACTTAGGCTCACGGTGCCTAGTTGCTTAACCTCGCCAATCAATTACAGATCGGTGAGAGCATCTGGCTATGAGCGTTTAGGAGTTAAAATAATATAAAATACACTTTATTTTACACAAAAACATTGATAATTATAGCAAATTGTAACTGATTGTACTGCATTTTTGTAAGTGTTTCACTGCTGCTATCCGTGATTGGCTTTATGTTTTTTATTCTATATTTAATATTTTTTGTGTAGCTGTTGGTTTTCCTTGAAATAAATAAATAAATAATATAAAATGGGTGACTTAAGCTATTTCTTCCAGACAAACTTTGGATGGATAGGAACTGAATGTATAAAATGCCGGGAACGGTGCAACAAAGTGTGGTACATACAACAACAATAAAATGAAAAGAAATAATTAAAAACTAAAAATATGTTAACATAACATTAAATATAACATGTAAATAAAATTGTTTTATTGCGTCCTTTTATCTTGGTTCTGGGAAAGCATAGGTAGGTACTGTATGTAACTGCCATTCCATACTAATCGTTAATTGCTTCAAAATAGTGTGAAGGTGAAGTGTTTTTAAAGTACGTGATTGGTAAGTCTACCAAATATTAGCTAATGATACGACCGCAATCATTAGCATTGTGATCATCTATTTATGTCGTTGACTGTACTTGAGACTTCGATTTTTTATATAATTTCAGCACAGGTTACCTACGGCCGCACGCTTTTCCAGAACAAAAACCTTTGTATTTTACTACTATTTTTCAGCATGGGTCATCCTGGAATAGTACAGTAGTAGACTAGAAGGTTCTTGGGTGGGATTATTCCGATCTGTCACTCCGCTTTGTCCCCTTAGGGTGACAGATAGGAAAAAAAAGTTTGATCTGTCCCCCTGTTAGCAATGAACCACAGTCCCATAAATCACAGTACGTATAGTAAATACAATTAATGGGACTGTGGCTGATTAATAGAAAAACAAAAGAAATATTTGTAACTTATTTAAATAGATGATTATAAACCTAAACCACTAGTTTTTAATTTAATGTAATGTTGCAGTATGTGTGGCATTCGATTTAAGAATTTATATAATAGGTCTTTACCTATGAAATTGCCGTTTTGTATGAAAAAATTTAAACGAATTTTTTTCATGAATTTTTTTATTTGTATTAATCGAAGTAATCACCCATGCAATCAATGCATCTTTGCCATCGCAGTGGCAGTTTATTGATGCCCTTCTTAAAGAAATCAGCTGGACGGGAGGCAACAAATTCTTCAAAGGCATTTTGTACTGCCTCTCGGGTATTGAATTTTTTTCCCGCCAAGAAGTTATCCAAATTCTGGAAAAAGTAGTAGTCTGTAGGCGCAAGGTCTGGTGAGTAGGGCGGATGACGGAGAGCTTCCAACCCCAGTTCTTGCAACTTGGAGACCGTCTGCTGTGCAGTATGAGGTCGCGCGTTGTCGTGCAGGAGCAGCGGAGACGAGCGATTGACCAATGCTGGTTGGAGATGCGCCAGCTTCTCCATCATTGTGCTCAGTTCTTCACAGTACACATCTGCAGTAATGCTCACCCCGTTTGGTAAGAAGCTGTGATGAATCACACCGGCGCTAGACCACCAAACAGTGACCATCACTTTTCTAGGGGTAAGTTTTCGTTTAGGGCATTGTTTAGGTGCTGAACCAGGATCCAACCAACTTGCTGAGCGCTTGCGGTTATCAAACAGAATCCATTTTTCATCGCAGGTAACAATGCGGTTCAAAATTCCTTCATTTGTGTGTCTGTTGAGCAGTGCAAGGCACGTCTCGACGCGTACTTCGCGCTGGCGATCATTGAGTTCGTGGGGCACCCATTTGTCAAGCTTTTTTACCTTGCCAATTTGACGCAAATGGACCAATATTGTTTTGACGCTAACGTCGAAAGCTGCTGCTAATTCAGCCGTAGATTGTGTATCATCAGCTTCCACAACCGCCTTTAATTCGTCATTGTCGACCAAAGTCTTCGGACGACCGCGAGGTTCATTTTTCAGGTCGAAATTTCCAAAACGGAAGCGAGCAAACCAATAACAGGTGGTGCGTTGGTTTGTAGTGTTAGCTCCGTAAACGTCGTTGATGTTGCGTGCCGCTTGTGCCGCGTTGCTGCCACGACGGTACTCATATTCCATAATTACTCGAATTTTTAACGTATCCATGATGACGAAAAAGATTGAAATGCGATGAAAATGTAACACTAATCAATAAAGAAATGACTACTTTTGGAAAAAAGAATCCATGTTTTTAAAATAAAATTAATTTGAAATTAGAATTCTTAGCCAAACAAAAATTATTTTGATTTGAAATGGCCAGTACTGCAGAACGGCAATTTCATAGGTAAAGACCTAATATTAAATTCTGTAAGGGGACAAACAAGAATAAAATGTTTTATCTGTCCCCCTATCAGTGATTGGGGGACAGATGTAACCGTTAAGGAGTGAATAAAGTTCGAACTGTCCCTTCGTTGCTAACAGGGGGACAGATCAAACTTTTTCCCTATCTGTCACCCTAAGGGGACAAAGCGGGGTGACAGATCGGAATAATCCTTTGGGTGTGAATGAACTGATGTTTTACTTTGCCAAGAAGAGTTTTACATTTAATATGATATGCGTCATAAATGAACATTAAATAAAAAGTTCTTTTCGCTAGTTTACCGGAGAACCCCGAATGTAATGGCGGCAGATTTTTGAACGATAATTACTAACCAGGAATCATTTTTACGTTTAGTGGGAAGTTCCTATACATATTTTGAAGAATGTGAAGATTTTGGACTAAAAATGACATAATAACATATCTGTATATATAGTAAAACTAAATAGTTAAGGTTACACCATTATTTCATCTATATACTCGGTTACATTATTAGACTCTAACAATATATCTTTAACATAATAAAACGACCATTCTAATAATTCAAACACACCTCGCATCGGGTCCTCGACCGACTGCATCGCATCGCTCAAAAGCGATTTAATTGAAACCCCATAAATGGAGCCACGGCGCACCTGCCCGCGCCATTTAAGTGGGCCCATCTCATGCGATGCCCAGGCCTACAAATAGTTTTGTAATATCTCATCAATGTAAAGTTTCTACGATATACGACACGAACTCTATCACACGGAGAAAGAAAATTGACTGACAACAAAATAAAAACATGATGATTTTTAGGGTTCCGTAGCCAAATGGCAAAAAACGGAACCCTTATAGATTCGTCATGTCTGTCTGTCTGTCTGTCCGTCCGTCCGTATGTCACAGCCACTTTTTTCCGAAACTATAAGAGCTGTGCTGCTGAAACTTGGTATTATAGTAGTAGTATACTTAGTATTCTGTGAATCGCATTGAGATTTTTACACAAAAATAGAAAAAGAACAATAATTTTGGGGGGTCGCCATACATACAACTAGAACTCAAATTTTTTTTTTCATTGTACCCATACATGTGGGGTGTCTATGGATAGGTCATCAAAAATGATATTGAGGTTTCTAATATATTTTTTTTTCTAAACTGAATAGTTTGCGCGAGAGACACTTCCAAAGTGGTAGTCCGACTCGCACTTGGCCAGTTTTATATTTAACTTTGGAATCTATCAAACCATAAATTTAAATATTGCTTCATTCTTCTGAGTGTACTGGCAATTAACGAGTTTTTTTTATTTCGGAGGTTTTTTTTAACAGCTGTAGTAATTTTTATGTAGAACCAATACCCTGACCTTTTACTGGTTAAACACTGATTTATACATAGTTTAATACATCATGAATAAAACTACAAGCAAAATAAGAAAGGCCATGTGATTACATAAATGTTTCGATCTTTTAGGGGCTAAAGTGGATTGTATATTTTTGGGTTTGTTGATCGGACCGCTTTCCAAATGGACTGGTTAGAGCCTTTAATATCAAAATATATAAGTAATGGAATCAGGCGTTACTTTGCGGAAATCCATAACAATCAAAATACAAAATCAATATTTAGTGTTAATTCCGCTAATTGTCAGTTTAATCATGCTGGGATGCAATTTGCACCGCCCTCCCGCCCGCAAAAATGTGCACATGCAAAGAAGGACAATATAAAAAGCAAATTACATGCGCCAGTACGATACCCAACACGTGTTTCGGTCCTCCACGGACCATTCTCAAGGGCTGCTAACTCGTCGAGTGCTCGAAGGAGACTAAAAGTCAACGAGGCGAGCGCTCTTTTATATACTACCAGCCGCATGGACAATTATTTCTAACTACCCCCAAATATTCGTAGTAAAGGAGATGAAACTAAATTTGTTTGGTCATTCAACAATGCAAAACTATTACTGCTATGTTTTAATATTTCTAATTGTTCCAACACACATAACCGGAAACTTTTATCACAATTATGTAAAATATTATACGTATTATTGTCGCCCAAGGAATGGCCAGTTTCAATTAAATGTTTGGCGTAATGAGATTTATCAGGATGGCCATTCCTATAAGCAGCTACATGCTCTTTATACCGTATTTCAAAATTTCGGCCTGTCTGACCTATATATACCGCGTCACAATCATCGCAGACCAACCTATACACGCCGGATTTCTTGCAATTTTCCAAATGATCTTTTCCATTACAAAGACGTCGTATAGTTTGGTCTGTCCGAAATGCAACGAAATGTAAAAATAATATTCACGTTGCATTTCGGACAGACCAAACTATACGACGTCTGACGTCGACGTACTGGCGCATGTAATTTGCTTTTTATATTGTCCTTCTTTGCATGTGCACATTTTTGCGGGCGGGAGGGCGGTGCAAATTGCATCCCAGCATGATTAAACTGACAATTAGCGGAATTAACACTAAATATTGATTTTGTATTTTGATCAAAATATATTTATAATAATATCTTGAGACATTAATAATATCCTGGGAAATTATTCACACACGGCCACATCCCAAAATTAGCCATGGAAACCAGATAACTCATATACTACGTAAACATATTATTTCTTATTTTTTTAAATTCTTTCTTCTATAGATCATTGTACCCAGACTCAGAACAAACAGATATGTTCATGCAGACAAATATCTGTCCTGGGTGGGAATCAAACCCACAACCTGCGGCATGAAAGGCAAGTATTTATCAACCACGCCAAACGGGCCGTCATCAAACTATACAACTTCATAATTACATACTAATAAATAAGCATGTCAGTGCTGATTACAAATTTATGTGTAACTTCATAGAGTATCATTTAAAGGCAATAACTCAATCTGTTTTACGTAGTCTGATCATCCTGCTGACGGACCTTTCCATCAAAGTACCGTATTAATGTTGGTATACTGATTAAAACAGAGCCTTATCGCTTCAATGGACTTTTGATGAGGGAACTTGTATTTTATTACGATAATTATATATCCATAATTTCGTACTCGCTGAATTTGACTTAGCAAACACATATTGAGATTTAGGGTAAAAGAGCAATCTACCTACACTTTCATAAAACTGTAACAGGAGTGAGACAATATCTGTCAATTCTAAAACGTTTATGGACAATGGACTAGCCAGTGGCTCATTCCCACATTGGTTAAGGAGTTACCAACTGATACAGTAACTGAAAATGTATCTAAAAGTGTATCAGAAAAGGTGCTTGCAAAACATTATTTATTACCGCGGTTTGTCGTGGATTGCAAGTAAGGTTACTTGCTCTCCGCGACAAGCTGTGGTCGTGGCCTCTCGTTTGATGATGAAGCTACAATTAGTTCTTTTTTTATTTTGTTATAAAAATAAAGAATACACATTTAACTAATATTAATATTCGCCAAACTGTATTACACAGTTTGTTGGCGAAATAGGCACTCAGTTTCACTTAAATACTACAGCTACATCCTTTGACTTAAAATAAAAAAATAATAACACCAGACAATAAACAAATATAAAAAGCAACAACAAATAAACATGAACAAAAAAGAAAATTAATAATAATGATGCAACCAATGTATCGTTATTATTAATTTTCTTTTTTGTTCATGTTTAATAACACAAGACAATAAACAATTATAAAAAACAACAACATTAAACATGAACAAAAAAGAAAATTAATAATAATGATACAACCAATGTATCATTATTATTAATTTTCTTTTTTGTTCATGTTTAATTGATGGTGTTATACTGAAATACACTGTATACCTAACTATTGTTAGGTTTGCTGTATATATTGGGGCATGACATTCATTCGTATTTTCTTTTTAGCTGTATTAGTGTTACCTATTTAGTTATATCAAATAAAGTTGTAAACCCGCGAGAATACAGCCGACAAACTATAACGCAGTTTGTCAGAATACGTAAGTAATGTGTAAAATAAACTGTATTCTTTAATTTTATTGTTCGGCGAAGATCGATCCTATATTCTAGATCATTCCGAGGAAAGCGCATTGTCGTTAAGCTACGAGCGCCACACATTTAAAGTTTTACGTTTTGAATGTAGAAAAATACGTATTGTGGTGGTGTTCAACATGATATAATATTTCTCATCCAAAGGTTTAGTCTGATATTAATCCCGCAGTAGGTAGGTTGTTTGTTTTTTAAAATTCCTTAAATAGAGTGGAAGAAGGACGTCAAATTCTAAAGCTTATAGAGAGTAGACGAGGAAAACTGATTGGACCTTTAATTTGACACGACCAGTTCATCACCAACATCATAGAAGGCAAAATTGAGGCAAGAAGAAAGAGAGACAGATCGAGACGTAAATATATGGACCAGGTGAAGGAAGTTGTGAAATTGGAGGCTTACAAGGAAGTCAAGGAGAAGGCTTACGACAGAGAAGGCTGGAAACTGCTACACCGACAAGTGCACAACACTTAAATTAGAGAGATAGAATATTTTGTTTCCATTATTTAGGTATGCGATCATATTAAAATGAGTGGACGTATTACATATAAGACTATCCGACTTACTCGTAGATGTTCGTTAGAATGATCCTCCATATTTTTTACGTTTTGTATATATATATATGTTTGTTTTTATTTGTATATATATATACATAAATAATAAATAAAAATCTTCATTGTCTCTAATTAATAACAATTTATACAAAATTGAGACATCCCCAGTAAGTAATGTAATACTTGTGTAGGGGCTGACTCGCTTCTTACCGACGCGCGACGCGACGGTTACACAATTATAATCTAAAATTAAATTTTGACAAAGTAATAACATATTATCTGAACAAAAATAAAAGAAAATAAAAACTAAAAAATAAAAACTTACTACTTAATTTTTGTGTGTGAGTATTGTGTATGTATGTGTGTGTGTGTGTGTGTGTGTGTGTGTGTGTGTGTGTGTGTGTGTGTGTGTGTGTGTGTGAATCCTTCTGTGTGTTTTAATTATTAACATTATATTTGTTTGTTGTGTTGTATATAGGTAAGTATGAGTTTATATATAGGTAAGATTTTGTTTTAAGTAGGTCTAAGGAAAAGCAATTCTGTTTCATCATAAGTAAGAGTTTTTAGCCACTCTGTTAGCTCCCTTTTGCATTCATGCATGACTTTGGGATGAAACTTTAGCTTCGCATTTATTTTATTGTAGATATAGGATGTCTGAGCCAGATACTGACGACCTGCAAAAGATGTTTATACCCTGTGTGATTTGGCTACTATATCGTTTCGTCTTTTATCTTGGGGATTTGAATGGTATTGATTTGTGTAGGTATAGGATAGCCTGTAATATGTATAGCTTTCGGACGGTTAACAAACCACTGTCTTTATATAGTTCGTTTGTTGGATGTCTGAATGGTTTAAAGTGACCTTTATCAAAGAACGTTGAGCTCTTTCCAGTTCAAGGAATTTAGTTTTGGTAGCTCCTCCCCATACATTTATACAATACGTAATTTCTGATTGAGCCAGAGCATAATAAATCCTGTTTATTAATTGTGAAGACGTAACGTATCGCAAAGTTTTGAAGATAAACATTAGTTTTCTTATACGGTTCATAGTTGCTTCAATATGAGGATGCCATGATAAACACTCGTCAACAATAACACCAACACCGTCATACATACATAGACTCACGCCTGTTTCCCAGAGGGTTAGGCAGAGACAACGGACTTCAATTTGTCACGATCCTTGCATACCTCTTTCGCTTCGTTTACTGAGATAATATTCTTCATACATGCTCGCCGGTTTATGTTACTTCTGACCTGACCTTTCTTAAGTACGTCTCCGATTTGATCAGAGAATGTTCTACGGGCCTTCCCCTTCCGGTTGTACCATTCACACAGGCCAGGTATACTTCTTTTGTCAATCTTCTTTCATTCATCCTTTCTAAATGGCCAAACCATGGCCATGGCCATGGCCATATATATATATATATATATATATATATATATATATATATATATATATATATATATATATATATATATATATATATATATATATATATATATATATATATATATATATATATATATAAATATTATATCCAAATGAATTTACTTTACTTTCTATATATATGTGTATTTAAGTATTTATGTAATTATTAGTAGGTATGTGTGTGTATTATACCTAACCTACACACATTCTTAGGGTTTTTTCTCCTGCTGCGGGTCTGCTGGAAGAAATTTCTTGCAAAATAAGCAGTATCTTTGTACTCATCATATCTTCGTACTTGTATCTATTTATTGTATGTTTTGTTTGTACAAAAAATAATAAATAAAATAAATTAAAAGACAACCAACATCGACAGTAATATCATATACCAAAATATTTCGTAGAATATATATAACAAACATAAATTGTTATCAACACGTGCACATGTTGCGTATGTTGAATCACTCTGTTATCGTTTTCCGCCTCTTTCTCTAAATAAAAATTGCGCGTGGATAAAAATTAAAATTCCTTCGTCATCTTATCGTATCGATGGAATTTTTTATATTTTCCCGGCCCAAAATGTAGCATTGGCTGAAGCATTGTTCAACTCCTGTGGTGTCTAAAGTGAGAAGAGTAGTGAGAAGTAGCCACGCCATATTCCCAGATATTTTGTGTTGCTGGGTTATAACCTCATTTGTTTTTTCACATTATTTCTTTGGTTCTGTCAACCTCGTTTGTTAAGAGTGCTCCCGGTCGGCTATGGAAAGTAATGTTCTATAGGTAATTTTTGTTTGGACGTACGCCACAAGCTCCCTAGGAAATCTTAATGCTCTTCAATCGTCAAGCAGCTGGAGATGAAAAATGTGTGCTATAAAACATAATACAAAATTCTACTGGTTACCCATCTAAGCGCATGTAACCCATTTGAGAACAGTTATTTCAGTCTTTATTGCAATCATTAAATAAGGCGCACATAACCAGATGCTCTCACCGGTCCCTAAGTGATTGGCGAGGTTAAGCAACTAGGGTCGCGGTCAGTCCATAGATGGGTGACCGCCATAGTGGTTTAATTTCTGAGCGTCTTTGTACTTCGGAGGACACTTTAAGCTGTCGGTCCCGGTTGTAGCCATTAGGCAACTGTCGTTAAGCTATGTCAGAGGCCTAATAGGCGGCTTGAACAACACTGACACCAGGGTAACCATTTCCCATACGATAAGTAAGAAAGTAATTAATTAAATATTCACAAAGAAAGAACATACCTGTAGAGTAGGATAGGGTAGGTGTTTAGGTACAAAAACTGCTTGATTCCAATTCACACTTGGCTGCTTTATCTTTAATTTTTCCACTGCTGGAAAATGCCTCCCCCTCAGGGGATCATAATGAGGGGTCTTGAGAAATCCGTTTTTAGTGGCATTGGCCTACTTTGTGGCTACCTTTTTGCTGCAGTGACCGTCACTTCTACGAGCTACGTAAGTATGTACCCCACCGACTACCACTTCTGTATGGTATTCTTCTGTTGACAATGTCGGTTATTTGGCTTTTTGAATGTATATGCCCCTTCGTTCCTCTTGAGTACCCTTAAGCCATTTCTTCAAACCCATAGGAAGCTACCACTTTACTGGACCATGAAGTACGTATATTAAAATGACGACTAAACAATGCTACAAGACCTAGACTTAAAGTAAATATTATGTAAGTATGTTTGACGTTTACAGTTAGTCTAGGTGGCTTTCTATGCTTCATCGGACAATAGGGGCGAGCGAGACTTCAAGTCGTCTAGCAAAATAAAACTGCAAACGATGTAACCCTGCTATAACAAAAAAGAGAAGAATTCAAACCCCACAACACATGTGCAGTAATAGTTGCTTGCAGTGTCCTCACCGGACACTGCAAGCTGAACAAACACACGTTCAAGCTATAGTTGACCGTTAGTACAATCTGTCGTTTCTGCTAAGAAGTAGAGGAAACTGTGCACGTGCGGAACGCAAATGCGTTGCAGAGGTATCCACTTAGGATAAAATATTATTAGCACGCATCCGTAAGAGATCTGGTGGACATATTGCTCAAACAATCTGGAAGTTTATTGAAGCTATAGGATGAATCATGTGAACTATAATATAATAAAGCCGCATTGCTACAATAGATCAGAAGTGGATGGCGTAGCAAGATACCACCAAGGCATTCATCAGCTGAAATACTTTCACTGCTGGACAAAGGCCTCCCCCAAGGATCTCCACAATGGCTGGGCTTGGGCTGCCTGCACCAAGGCATTAGCACCAATAAAACCCCCACTGGTTTTAAAGAAAGCCGAAAGATATGGGTCACTCTCAATCGAATAAGAACAGGGGTGGGTCGATGCAACCACAACCTTCAAAAGTGGGGTTTCATACCATCAGCAGCCTGTGACTGTGGAGCACCAGACCAGACCATTGCGCACATTGTCGAAGAGTGCCCCATAAGACATTTCTCAGGTGGACTTGAGGGTCTGCTTGCGCTTACAACCGAGGCAAGGGACTGGCTACTGAATCTAGACATAAAATTGTAATTTTAGATATAAAATTGTAACTAATAATAACGGGAAAATAGCTACACGAAAAGAAGGAGCACCAATAAAAAAATAATAACTCTCGCAAGAGTACATCACCTATGGGGTTGACGGGGAGATGCAAGAGAGTGCGGGTTATTAAACACGGTTTGTGCAACATTCACTTACGGTAATACGTAATGTTCATTGGATTGAGGATCGAGGAATACATTATATTAATACGAATGCAAATTAAGGGTTATGGAGGGCGATGGTGGGCGCGGAGCGTTCGCGGTTGCACTCTCAGCCAGCGAGTGCGATTCGGATTGTAAACAGTCTTTATACCCTAAAACGACGTAGGTGGCTAGGTTATAATAGCTATAAGTCTAGATTAGATGTTGTAGGTCACGTTTGAAAGTTTAATAAAAAAATTGTCTTTGCTCTTAAGTTTACCTTATATATATGTTATACTAAATTTATAATTTTTTATGTGTTAATGACGTGAGTAAAAATTATACAGGATGTTTTAAAATACAGCGATAAACTTTTTAAGAATTGGTTGAAAAATGTTTGGTTAAGAAATCTTTTCGACTGGTCTCTGGTGGTTGTGTGACCTTGACTGTTAAGCCAGAGATCGTGGGTTCGATCCCCACCCAAATATTTAAATAAATATTTCAGCACAACTGATAAAAATACATATATATTTCTAAATACATACCTATTATAGATAAATTACACCTAGACAGAACAAATAATCGTATTCATCCCACAATGAGTTGTCATGGGTGGGATTAAAACCTATGATCTATGGCTTAGCAGTCTGGGTTAAGCATCTTCTACACGGTTGCAAATCAACGTCCCAACAGAGGTCATCCTAGTGGTACCTAGTCATCCATCTACACTATCTTTATTATTAAAAAAATATATAGATAAACCAACCTTAAATAGACAAATGCCATTTCAGTGGATCAATATTGCTATTTTTCTGCGCTCTTTTCCCTTCTGATTAAAAAACTAAGCGCTAAAAACTAAAAGTTCGTTACATAACTAAGTTCAAATTAATTATGAGTAAACATTTAAAAAAATAAACTAAAGTTTAATCCTTTTTCGTATTCAAAGAACGGAAGTCTACTACTGTTGTTTTGATACTACTAAAATTAAATAACAGTACAAATACTAACAAAGTTATGACCTTACTAAGGAAATACCACCTTCCAATAATCGTAGTTCTGCTAATTGCGTCATACCGAGAGCCTCGAGTATATAGCGGATATAGTACAGTTATATATTAACGATACTTGACTTATTTGCTTGAACTTAACTGTATACAAAAACAGGCCACACAAATAAAGTAAACATCTATACATATTATCTATATACATATACAACATGTAACATAATTAAGGCACACCCTGAAATAGTTTGTTAAGAATCGTTTACTGAATCGATTCATATCATTTATAATATAGGTAATTTTTTTATTCCAAAATAATTCAAACTATGGAAATTATTGTCATATTAACCCTGTATAGTCAAAACAAATTATAATGGACCGTAAGTCAATGTAATAAGACTTTTAAAATCGCAGTTTATTTGTATTCATATAAATTCCATCATTCAATACAAAATAAAGAAAAATAAACTTTATTCCAATAAACTAATTTTGTAAATAACAATGTATATACATGTTAAATTAAAAATTCAGTGTATGTATTATGATTACAACTTAATATTCTAATTGGGGTGTTTGAGGGTGTGCGTTAATTACGTTACATGTTGTATATAAAAATCAATTGCTGTTCGTTAGTCGCGCTAAAACTCGAAAACCGCTGAACGGATTTAAATTATCTTGGTCTTGAAATGTTTGTGGAGGTCTAGGGAAGATTTAAAACGTGAGAAAAATAACAATAATTGCCGGGAAAACCCTAAAAATAGCCCTTTTCTTTATCCCATATATACGTTTTCTAAAACATAAGTTTAGGTTTATTTATCGATTGAGGCAGTTCGAAGTCTGCCGGGTCAGCTAGTATATTATATATTATATAATAAAATCGTAGGAAAGTCAAAACTGTACATTGAATATGTTTCTAAAAAGGATACTTGGGGCGTGATCTCAATAGATAGAAGATCGAAGCCGAAAATATAGTTTTTATAATTTTTGTCTATTTGTCTGTATGTATGTCCGGGCTAAACTCAAAAAGTACGTCATGGATTTACTTAAAATTTATCATGAATATTACTAAGAGGTCGGGTCAACACATATGCTACATATTATCACGCTATCACATAAGGGGGAGAAGCTGTGATAATTAATAAAATTTAACGCGGGTAAAACCGCGGGGCACAGCTAGTAAACAATAAAGTAAACATTTTCAAATATGAAGTAAAATGTCACTTCTTTGTGACACAAGAGCTGAAAACAATATTTTTTATAAACTAATATATTAAAAAATATAACCCATAAGATATTGTACTATACCGATAAACCTATGAAGTTTGTTAAAGTTGGTCTACATTTTTCTACACATCCATTTTCTCAGAAACTGTGAAGTAATTTTTAAAATGCACATGCTCAACCTCCTGGGGTCTGTGACTATTGAAAATCACACTTTACGTTAAAATAATAACTATGAAATTTGTAGTTGCCAGGAAGAGATTGCTACAAAGCAATAAGACAGCCGATTGTACCTTATTTTTAAGTCATTTATCGTTCCTTTTGGTGCAGTAAAGTGTACTCTATCTAAATTTGACACCATCTATACACAAGTAAAGAGGGGTTACCAGTTCGACTGTATGTGTTTTAAGTATGTTTATTACGCGATTACTGATTGTTATTTGTAAACCACCGATATTAACAAAATTTACAGGTATTTGGTGATATTTTGTTAATATCGGTGGCTATAAAGAAAATTTCAATTAGTTTTTTATTTTTATTCATTTTTCAACGGTAATTATGACTTTTGATCTTAATAAATATTTTTATATATAAGACAAGAGGCAAGTATTACAAGGATTTTGTAATATTCCATTATTGTAGAACGTAAATTATATAAATAAATCTACTATATAAAAATAAGTCGGGGTTTCCTTCCTGACGCTATAACTCCAGAACGCACGAACCGATTTCCACGGTTTTGCATTCGTTGTAAAGGTCTCGGGCTCCGTGAGGTTTATAGCAAAGAAAATTTATAAAATTTAACGTGGGTAACACCGCGGGGCACAGCTAGTTAATATATATTTAATCATCATATCAGACAAAAGATGTCTACAACTGGACATAGGACTCTCCCAAAGATCTCTACAATTTTGCGCTACCCGCGTTTAGCGGTTTCATATTTTAAAATAAATAATAAAACGTAATATAATAGTAATGGCATTGAACAAATTATGTGGCGATAATAAATATAATTTAGAATTCTTAAGTACATAATAATATATCTTCAGTAAACTAACGAATGATTATAATCATTAACTATTCACATCCGTTAACGACGTCATGATTAAGTAACACTATTGTTAACGGTCGGTTAATGGTAGATTTACTTTAACAGGAAGATTATTGAACAATAATAATTTTAAGTATTTATTTACTGTATGTATTCAAACGACCTTAGTTTCGGAATTAGATTTTTATGATAATTTGATTGCAAATCATAGTAGATGCATATTATTATAGTTATTTTTATTAATAATAAGCATAGTTCAACTATTTTCATAAATAATTTGGATTGGATGTCGGATTTGGACGACATTTTAAGAGACTATCGTGCAAGCATACCTTTCACACTAATATTAATAAGGCGAAAGTTTGTGAGTATGTTAGTGTGTATGTTTGTTACTTCTTCACGTCTAAACGGCTGGGGTGATTTGTATAAAATTTGGTATGGAGTTAGCTGACACCCAGGATTAACAAATAGGCTATAATTGTGAACGCGGGTAAAACAGCGGGGCACAGCTAGTCTAATAATAATAATAATAAGACGGGCTGGTTGGCGTAGTTGGTAGATACTTGCCTTTCACGCCGCAGGTCGTGGGCTCGATTCCCAGCCAGGAGAGATATTTGTGTGCATGAACATGTCTATTTGTCCTGAGTCAGGGTGTAATTACCTATATAAGTATTTACTTACAAAAGAAAAGTATTATACATATATAAAGTATATCAGTTATCTGGTTTCCACAGTACAAGCTCTGCTTAGTTTGTATGATGGCCGTGTGTAAATAATGTCCCTGAATATTATTATTAATATAATTATAGTAAAAGAAATAGACAAAACAGTTCATCACGTGTACTTGGATGAAAAAGACACCTTTTTTCATATTTATGTATACGATATAAATACTTTGTGTAACATAAATAGTGTAGGATACTTACTTGCTAGTTTGTCATCTTATTATATAAAAAATAAAATAACAGGAGGGCATGCAAGGAGCACGGGTAGATAACCTGTGAAACTGAACAAATAAAAAAAAACACTGTATTAGCTGATCTTATATCGGTAGTTCATTCCTATGTACACGTGCTACATGTTTTTGAGCTTCATAGGGAAATCACACTTAAGATAGAAGAGAGTATAACAGAATAAACTTTACTGTACAAACTCAAACAGGCTAAATACATTTGCCAAAAAAACAGAATCTTGTACCTACAATGGGCGGTCTTATCGCATTAAGCGATTTCTTCCAGACAACCTTTGGATGTATAGCAAAGATAAAATATGTCTACTATTTATCTTATCTTATACACATATATACTGATGTATTAGACTATCACACTAATATTATAAAAGTTTGTGAGTGTGTATGTTTGTTACTCTTTCACGCAAAAACTACCGAACGGATTTTGATGAAACTATGTAGTAATATAGCACATCACACAATATCCAAATAACACATCACACTTAATATTATAAAGGCGGAATTGTGTGTGGGTGTATGTTTGTTACTTCTTCACGTCTAAACGGCTATAGCGATTTTTATAAAATTTGGTATGGAGTTAGCTGATACCCCGGATTAACACATAGGTTTACCCACGTTAGATTTATAAAGTTTAACGCGGGTAATACCGCGGGGCACATCTAGTAGGCTCTAATTTATACAGTTCAACGCAGTTGAATACGCGGGGCAAATGAAGTAGGGTCCCGTAGTTAATACTAAGTACCATACTATTTATTAATTTTTAAATAACTTTTTTTTATATTTAAATTTAAATATATTTCACCTACGTTATTTTGTCATTCCAGCAATTTAATTATACATTTGTGTGACCTTAAAAATAATGATTAAAAATAAACTAGATTGGAACAAAATATATATGGAATACTAAAGAAAGAAAGCGTTCCCAAAATAATAAAAATAAATCTATGTCGTTTCACTACGTGAACTTAGACAGAAAAAACAGCCTTTACAAAATATAGGCTGATTTTAATAAATAAGATTTTAATCAATATATTAAAAACTTTTGTCACTAAAATGAGGAAATGCCGCTATTTACGATCATCGGCTTTGTCAAAACGCATAAAAGCATATAAAACGGCAACCAATGTTAATACTATATTCAAATTGAATCTCTCGAATTCAATTATATTTTTCGTTTTTTACGAACTCGTATAAAGCCTACTTCAAAGAACGATATTATTTTTATGATACTTAGTCCACATACATACATACAGGTACAGCACCTAATAGCAGGCGGCTACCGTAGCCTATGAAGATTAAAACGCACATGGCAATACTCAAATGTTGACGACCCCTTTCCCTCCACGATAACAACCGATAACAACCTAACTCATCTCGCAATCTTTTTTATCAAATTGTCATTGATAATATATATTTTTTAATATATTTGTTCAGATAGATTAATTAGCCTAGCTACTAGGGTAGCTAGGCTAATTAATTTATCTGATTCCCATGGGGAACTCTAAACGGTAACAAGATCTAAGTGGGGTAAGCGATAGCCTTTTTTATTCTTCGTAGGTTGATTGGGAGTTACCTTTACTTAACAGAATACATTCCTGGTAATGTATTCTGAAACAGGACATCTTTTATTAATAATAGTTCAGTTCTTTAGATATAAATAAATCGGATTTGGACAACACTTTTAAGGGACTATCGTACTACTATTACTGGGAGTGTATTCTGTTAATTGAAGGTCATTCCCAAACATAATACACTTCTGCTAATAGTAGTAAGTATAGGTACATTTCTGATTAAACTCGTTGCGGGATCCAAGACAGTTAAAGTGATTCCCCGGGACATGCCTGAGCTTCACCGCTCAGTGTCATTTCATTGTGTGCCACTGTTGATCCTGGCTTACAGGAGTTGCAGTGGTGGGTAAGAGGGAGGGACTAGTCCCGATATAGGTACATTGACATCTACTACTATTACCAGGATTTACATTAACGGGAAGATTATTGAACAGTAATAATTTTAAGTATTTATTTACTGTATGTGTTCAAACGACCTTAGAATCAGAATTAGATTTTTATTATAATTTGTATGCAAAATATATTAGACGCGTGTAGTTATTTTTTATTAATAATAACTATAGTTCAACTTTTTTCATAAATACACTCGTGATTATAGTGGTATACAGACGCCAGCACATCAAGCCACCCCAATCTGACAAATTTCCACAATTGAAAGTGAACCTTATGATTTTGTGATAAAGTTGACAATCTATAAAAGAAATTTGCCACATTGGCGTAGCTGGATGTGCTGGCGTCGGTACATTGATCTATACTACCATTACAATGAGTGTATTCTGTAAAGTGAAGGTCATTCATTCCCAATCAAGTGAAGGGTTAATAAAGGTTATAGTTTCACTTAAATGACTAATCATTGAAGTGACGCTTGACGTTGACGCTACCCAGGGGTAGGTAGGTACGCTGTAATTTATTTCAACAAAGATATTTATTATTGTTCAAACGATAATAATATTTTTTATTGCTATATAAAACACCCAAGATTTATATCTTGGATGTTTTATGAAAAATAACGATAAAAATGACTGCAACTACAGTTAGATTGGCCCTTGTTTTAAAGTCAAGGTCTTCTTCATAGTTTACTTATATTTGTTATATTAACACCTCAACGATTCATTACTGACTTTAGAGTCATAATAATCAAGTCTCTTTAAAAAAGTATAAACTTATATAGAGTTGATAAACAATTTCTTCAATTCACTAGTCATTACAGTTTGTTGTCGTCGCCTCTTTGTTGTAATTAAACAAGAGAAAAATAATGCACTTATAACGATTACTAGGTAACGAGGTCAGTGACAAACCCTGCTTTATAATTATAAGAATATCAACATTATCAACGAAATGAGTAATTACAATGCGATTGAACGACAACGTTATAGGCGCGCTCCCGCCGTGCTAAGACAATGCGTTCTCTACACGTTTACGGACTATAATAACTTGTATATTTGCACATTCAACGTCACTTGAAAGTCTGTCTGTAGCTGCGCCGTACTCATGGCAAGCAAGTCCTTCAACCTTGGGACCTATACTGCGGATATTTGGCTTGTTGATTTTTTCTCCTTTTCCGCAAATCTCCGCTTTACTATTTGCAAATTCGTAGTTCGTTGTGGCATTTGTTATACCTTACTGTGCCTAATTGTTGTGAATGCATGCTCAGTAAGTGTGGTAATGCTCAGTAATTACCACACTATTTATGTTAGCGTGAGTTTAGTAAACATGATCGAATAAAAACAGATATTTTTTCTTTATTTTTCAACAGCAATCGTTTTGACGCACTTCCATGCTGAGATGATAATGAGTGTCGGACGTTGAACGTTGCATTATTTTCTAGAGGGCAATAGGTGCCGCGATATGATAGCCCAGGGCTTGACAGACAAGTGCGGTCGAGGCCGGGAGCCCGGGAGAGGTGGCAGCCGCTCGCATACCGCATTCAGTTTACAATCGCGCGCCGCAAGTGTTGCGCGCACGCAGCTGGTCACTGCAATACCACCTCGCGCAGTTATCGAATCGGACGTCTTATCGATTACACCTTCCGCTCGTTTGAGCGTAGAGTGGAATTTCGAAGAGTGAGATGGGTGAATGACGCGATAACGTATGAATAAAATTAGATTGGATCTAGAAACGTAAACAAGTGCACGTGATGCACCGGTAGATAGGAGCAGTCAGTAACAGACCGTGTGGTGCCGTTCCTGGTGGACCAGGTCTATGTGTGTCGGTCCCGTGCCGGTGTCCAAGGAGATAACGTGATGTGACAGCGATACGTGTCGTAGTGCTAGTGGAATTGTTTGTGAAAGTGTGCACCGAGCGTGAGTGAGCTGACGGCTGCCGGCACGGCCGGTGCTCCGTGACAATGTTGAATTGCACCGATCTGGAATGCATCTTACACCATCATCACTACTATGCGCACCTACACCATATCCATCACTTACAAAATGCCCAGGACTCAGGTATGTCAACTGTTGCCGATAAGCAAACCATCAAAATGATGATGCTTTTTCAATCATTGACTGGAGATAATGAAAAACAAAAGTAGTAATAATGAAGTTGTTTGTTTGAGAGCTAACGATGAACGCTAACAATAACAAATGAGATGTGTAGGCCGATCTGTATCCTTGGTTCAAATAGAGGCGCAAGCGTTTAAATTTAAGTTCAAAACCAAATAAACTATTGTACCGACGTACAAGAGTTTAAACTACGGGAGATGTTCTTGACCTTTCTGAACAATGAAATCAAAAACTGAGCACAACACTAGAGGCGATGGTAGGCTGAAACGCAAGGCTTTTTTGCTGCAATAACAGGCAGGTGTTTGGTGTAGATATCACGCAACGTACTAGCCTATTGCTGGTTGTTTTCACTCAGCTAACTTACTCAAACGAGCAACTTAAAACCTGCCCGACGACGCGAAATGAACGAAATATTTGTACAAACAAATGTTAAATGTTTTCTCTTTTATCTCATCGCAAAATTCCCATTGAATAACTGAATTATTTAATTCATTATAACTCTAAAACTCGACTGAGATTAGTTTAAATTGGGATAATTAGTGAAATTGCTGTAATTAACACTTCTAGGTACATAATTATCAAATCTATTGTTGATGTTAATAACAATCCTCATATTAAATTAAACTATTATTAGTCTTCTTGAAACTTCGCGTGACCCAAAAGCTGGCCAGCATATCAGCTTAGCTATACAACGAGGCAAAGTCGCCATTTATTTGCGCACCCTTGGTGGCTTGAATGCTATTTTTGCTGGTATTATTTTTCTGCATTATTAAATATCATTTTAGTTACTTCTTCATAATTAAAAAGAACATATTTATTGTAATACAAAAAGAAAAACAAATCCAAAGCTATTTAACTGGTAGGCAATAAGTGATAACATTTCTGGTTGACAATATATTGTACAGTTGAGTAAATAATCCTCGACGTTATCAAAAGATGTCATTTGCTTATTGCCTTACACCTCCTTCCACTGTTTAAGTAATTCCATCCTTTTCTACAACATGTATTTCGTTGTAAAAATAAACGACTTGAATTTCCATTAGATGCTTATAATCAATCTTTGGAGAAGGCATTTGCTAAGCAGTGGACCTCTGTCGGCTGATAAATAGTATCAATATCATATCTATTAAGATATATAATGGAACATTACTCTGTTAAATCTTCAGCGTAATCTCAACATTTGAGATGGAAACTGTGGAATGTCTATCACACATACCTTCCTAAAAAGGATACCTAACTAGGTACCTATATTATGTATATTTCGGTGGCAGTTACCTTTATTAAATTTTTCAAATGTATTGTTATATTCTCATGTAAGTGACTCTGTCTTGTATGAGAATAAATGATTTAAATCTTATTAAGATCCAATAAAGTTTCACGTGAGATCTTAACTAGTTTCCACTCTGTACTCTTCGTATTTATTGAGATGTTTACAATAGTTAATAAAACAATTAAATTTATCAACGCATACAAACTTGTTAGTATCTTAACTATGCTTGAAGAATTCAAAAACAGAAACAAAATGGATGTAAATAAACTGCTTATGCAAGATGAATGTTAGTCTGGTCTTGAAACCTGTATCCTAAGCTCTAGAATTAGCTATATATTTTGTAGTCACGCTGCATATATTGCAATTTAACCAGAGAGAGAGAGAGGCTCAGTGATTAATCGGTAACGGAACGGAATTCGAAATCTGACTGCACCTGTGGCGCAGCGGCTAAGACAGTCGCCTCGCCACTTCGTCGCGGGTTCGAGTCCGGCGCCGGACAACTATTTGTGTGACCCATAAATACTTGTTCTGAGTCTGGGTGTAATTTGTGTCCGTCTATTATATGTCTGTAAAGTACCCCGCGACACAGGGATTACATTCCCTAGCGTGAGCGTTACTTAAAAAAAAATAAGATTGAGAGCCATGATGACATTGAATATCCATTTCTATCGATAGATCAATTTCCTCATATATTCATTGTAATGTATTAATTACTTGTATTCTGTATTATAAACTGAAATGAATATAAAGAAAACATATATTACCGGTTGCATCATTGTCTTGACACTTGACCTTTGTGTGGCAAAATAAGATAGTAAAAGTTAAATAAAAGTTGATATTAAACGAAGTTGTTTTCCAGTGCATTCTACTTCTTAACTTTGAGAAATGAATAAGAAATAAATGTTCAGAGTTCTAAAACGTTTTAATATACGTATTCGATTGAATTTGAGGTTCGAACAAAGATTCGACTAGAGATTTTATCAGTATCAGCTGAGCTAGGAAATCGGGAGTCAGGCAATATTTTCTGTATAAGATACCCGTACATGGAACTGTCTAGTCTGTCTACTCGTCATCGTCTCTCGAGTAATAAAATAATGACCTATCCATTGCGTGGTTTCTAGAGATCTTTGGTATTTCATTGGACAAACGCAATCTACACATACTGTAGAACAGGTTTCTGCTGTTTCAGTTACATGGTTTAAATTATATTATAAATTCTACAGTGCATTCTTTAATGTAAGTTAAATCAATAAAATTGTTCAACACGTCAATGTTGAAACTTTCAACAATATTTTCAGTTACTTAACCTACATACTCGATTGTAACTCTTATACATCTGATGCCATTATACGCACCGAATTTAATTAAAGTAAAGATAATGCTTCAAGCATTCTTAATTAATGTGAAGGACTTAAAAATACAGGTTTAATTTCTACGTGTGTATATTTAAATCGAGGTCTCCAATTTGTGATCCTAAATCAGCATACTGAATATTGAATAAAATCTTGGCGTTTTGCATCGGTAATATACTAACACGTTTCTTTAATTATTTGAATTCGTATAGAAGACGCCACTTATGTAAATTCATTTTTACAAGAATAACCTGCGTACTTAATAAAAACGCCGTCAAAAACAAAGTTTCGTCGTAGGTTCAGACAACTTTTTATTCTGTGGTTCAGACGCCAGCACATCAAGCTGATGAAAGCGAACCATTGATGCAATTGAAAGTGAACCTTATGCTTTTAGGATAAAGTTGAAAATCTATAAAAAAAAAATTTACAGTTTGGGTAGCTGGATGTGCTGGCATCTGTACTTAGTTTTTTCTTCACTATCTTTGCTTATCTTAGAATAGATGATTTACGTGTCTATTTACAGGGATTATTGACTTAATATTAACGGTCAATCTTCAAATGGTCAGTGCTAATTAACTGTTCGTGTAGGACTTTTACGTGCCTTTGAAAGCAGCAGCAATACAGTAAACCAAACCTTGGTAACTCTAGGTATCGGAAGCACTAAAATCCTAAGTGCAGGAAGGTGCATTTATACAATATATTTTTATAGACACACATTTAAAAGTGAATTGAAGTTAAAATCGAAACTATTGAATTTGATATTTATATTTATTTAGATACTAAATGTGCCCCGCGATTTTACCCGCGTTAAATTTTATAAATTATCACAGGAGGAGCTGTGATAATTTATAAAATTTAAGTGATAGCGTGATAATTGTAGCCTATATGTCGACCCGACCTCTTAGTAATATTCATGCAAAAATTTCAATTAAATCCATGTAGTAGTAGAAAAATGTTTTAATTGTAATTTTAATTCGTAGAGATCTTCCTTACGAAATTTACTCACTTATTATGTAGTTTTTTTAAGGTGAAAGAATTTTTAAAATCAGTAAAATAATTTTTGAGTTTACATACACTTTTGTTATTATACAAAAACGTATAAATAATCTAATATTCTCTTTAAATATTGGTTTAGATAGTTAAATGTCTACTGAAATATTTTTTTTGTCATGAAATATTTTTTTACTATAAAGACAGTGTTGAAAATGATACGTAATCATATTGAAATTGGGGATTATACTGTTAGTGACTGCTTTTTTATACCACTAAGTGGGCATCAAGCATAAGGCCAGCCTGGTGTTAACGGCTACTATAGACTTTCCTAGTCTTGCAACACCAGAAACATCACTTACGTGTTACTGACTCTTTCCTAAACCTTATCACTTCATTTTGATGGGCCCCTTGCTGTATTTTCTTTCTTGCGAAATGCTTGGCAGGGAGTTCATCCACAGTTTCAACGTAAGTAGGAGGAAGTTTCCCTGGAATGCCTACCACGTAAGTACATCAAAATGTTGTTATAATAAATAACATAAAAAGCTTTATTGTTCCATAATTAGGTAAAATTTAAATGTAATGTTAGTATTATTAGTAGCAGTTCGCCTTATTTCTATTATTGTTTAGTTTTGTTCGTATTTAATATCGATCCCTTTTGGGTAAAAGCCTCCTCCAACCTATGCCATTTCTCTCTTTGCTGCGCAATAATGAGCCAATTTTTTCCAGCTACTTCCCTAATGCCGTCTGTCCATCGTTTTTTGGATTTACCTACGTTTCCTTTCCCTGCTGGTCCTAGCCATTTAGTTGCTTCTATCGTCCATCTTTTGTCTTTGTAGAGTATGACTGTATTTGTATTTATATTTCACGCTACAAATATAATCATACATACGTATATTCAGTAAGTATGAAGCTCACGCATCGGAACATCTAGTTAAGTAGGTTTAGTTGACTTTCATTTTCCTTGATTTTGCTTTTAACGTTAAAATGTACCTATAATATCAATATGGACATAGTAGGAACAAGGATATAGATTTTTATCTTAGTTATTATGTCGAACTGATTGTTTCTGCTGTGTAGTTACAATAAAAAGGATAAAGTTTAGAGGTATCTCTTCAAAACTGTATAAAAATGTTAAGTAGTTACTTAATGGGCTTCAACTATTTCTCCTTAGTGGTTGCTTTTGCCTGATTGGGACGAAATAGCGGCGTTAACCGCAAAAACGTTTTAATTGAAATACGCTGAATTGAATTACGCTGCTATGTTATTTTCTGTCTAGTTCATTACTATCGAAGACACTTTGTTTTAAACCTTCAAGGATGATATTTACAGTTTGTCTAGTGCTACTCAGACGTAGTGCGTGTCTCTAAACGTATATGGGTACATTGTGGTTGTTGGGATCTTGAAATTTTGTTTAATTTACAACTAACCCAGTGTCTATGATTTAGCCGGTAAGCTACGAAAACACACACCATATCAATAAATGGAATTTACTTGTAGGAAATACGCCTTAAAATGTTAATTTCTAAAATATATTTAAGTAAGCCTGATATCATCCACTACTGGACATAGGCCTCCCCCAAAGGTTTCCATAATGTTGGCATTTAGAAGGGTTTGCCGTCATCGCGCTTGGCGTACGAGTTGGCGACCGCAGGCGCAGTAAGGAGGTAGTAAGTACACAGGAAGTGCTGCTGCCCTATGAATATCTAGTGTATCCCTTTAGTCGCCTTTTACGACACCCACTGCATCTAGTATGGGGTTGCTCTGTTATTCTTTCTGTTCCGGAAAGTACAAAGCTTGATTTCCCAGTAGTTAGTGAATCGTTTTTGATTCATTTTTCAGAGTTCCATTAAAGTTAAAAGAATCTATGAATTCTGTTGCAAGTTTTTTAACCTATGGATATAGTCTGTCTATGGATATAGAAAGTATGCCCTAAGGTGTTTCAAAATATAATGTTTTGTTACACTAATATTATAAAGGTGAAAGTTTGTGAGTGTGTATGTTTGTTACTCTTTCACGCAAAAACTACCGCATGGATTATGATGAAACTTTGTACTAATATAGCTTATATATTCGAATAATACATAGGCTATAATTTATAAAGTTTAACGTGGGTAAAACCGCGGGGCACAGCTAGATTTAAATAATTGACGCTGGGCGCCATTACTACTTCGTACAAACTGCCAACAACGTTTCAGAAGAACGGCCTTGGGTCAGTCCGGAGTATATCAGTTATCTGGTTTTAAAAATAAATTCAATTTAATACAAATAAAGCTTTATTTTTAAGAGAATTGGGTGGAGTAGATTGTAAGGCATACGGTGAATGGCCTTATAAATAAAACAACAAGTTAATAAAATTGTGTCGTTAGTGCACGTACTACAATAATATAAATAAACTATTATAAAAATAACGTTATTAAGTACAAGTTTCTTTTAATGCTTTCTTTCTGTATCGTATAGTAGTACTGGCAGAGTTTTTCAAGCCACCCAGTAGGCCTCTGAAATTGCTTAACGACTGCAGTTGCTTACTGGCTATTATTGTATTTAACAAAGTTATATATATAAAAAATATAAATATCTTGGGATAACTAACACACTGCCTTGATCCCAAACTAGGCAGAGAATGTACTATGGCAACCAGGCAACTGATAAACATATGTACATGTGTTGTATTTAGAAATTACATACATATTATAGACTAGCTGACCCGGCAGACTTTGAAATGCCTCAATCGATAAATAAAAGGCCTAAATTTTTGTATAAAATAATAATCTTAATGAAAACAAGTTGTTTATAGGTTTTTCTCACCTTTAACCTTCCCTAGACCTCCACAAACATTTCAAGATCAAGATAAGATAAATCCGTTCAGCCGTTCTCGAGTTTTAGTGAGACTAACGAACATCAATTGATTTTTATATATGTATATATAGATAAATTACGTTCAGACACAGAACTAATAATCATGCTCATCACGCAAAGATTAGCCCTGGGGCTCTACCGGCTAAGTCGCCGAACATCGATTTCCTAAATGGCGTTCATATAAATAAAGGTTAAAAATGATTTAATCAATCGTTAAATCGGCTTCAACGTTGACAATCGATTCCGGGCCATTTATGACGTCACATGTGCTCATGGAAGTCGATTTAACGATTAATTAAGTCATTTTTAACCGTTATTTATTCGAACGCCATTTAAGAAATCGATGTTCGGCGACATAGCCGGTAGAGCCCCTGGGTAGGGATCAAATCCACTATCAAAACTGACATACCAATAGGCCAGTCAATAATTCAGTGTTGACTTCTTTGGTTATAATTAAACTAATTTCGACTTTCGATAAGGATAAATAGCTAGGTGTATCATAATTGTCTGTCCATCTATACAAATAAATAAAATTAGAGTGTCTGTTTGTAATATTGAAATAACCGTTTTTTACTACATGTATTTGAATATATATATACGGTACATACACCACAATAACATTTTTTACAATTTTTGTCTGTCTGTCTGTCTGTTTGTTCCGGCTAATCTCTGAAATGGCTGGACCGATTTAGACGGGACTTTTATTGGAAGGTAGCTGATGTAATAAGGAGTAACTTACTTTTATTTTAGAAAAATCTTTTATTTTTGGAAATACAAAATAAACTTATTAACACGCGGACGAAGTTGCGGGCACAGCTAGTCTTTATTAAGTCTGCATTAGCTCTGCAACGTTTTCAATTTGTTTCATGTTACAGCAACTTTCTAATCTCGGCTTAGTGTATCAGTGATGAAGTGAGCAAATTTCTTTTCTCTCTGCTTTAAACGTGGCAATAGATATTAACTGAAAGATCATTGCTACTGTAAGAGATTTAGACAATTATCAATTTGTTTGAAATGGTACTAAAATGTTTATTGACATTTGTGGGTGGATTAGTAAATGTAAATGGGATGAAAATGATGATAGAAACTAAAAGTATATACTGATTTAAACTCTTAAAAGCGCCTATAAATAGCAAAACAATTATATATATCATTAAAACATTTATTTTTATTATTGAACAAAAGTGTCGAAATGTACAGACGCCAGCACATCCAGATACCCCAATCTGTCAAATTTCTTTTATAGATTTTCAACTTTATCACATACGCTTTAGGTTCACTTTCAATTGGGGAAATTTGACAGATTGGGGTAGCTTGATGTGCTGGCGTCTGTACAATTCATTGTAAGTTAAGAAATTAAATGAAACTAGTGTATTTTTTATGTTTGACTAAGTTTTTATAATTTTCGTTTAGTATTATAATAGCATTTAGCCTTTTAAGCATTTTAGCGATAGTAAAAAACTCTATTCGATTTGTAGGTTTTCTTTACCTACGTCTAGGTTTATTCTCATTACTTATTACGACACAGTGAAATTATACCTACGTTTTCTAAATCTGGTTTCAGGTGAGAAGTGTTCACGATCTAAATATGGGTGTGTATAATATTTGGAGTATTTATTTTATTTTATTTCATAGGTACAAAAACAGACTACAGACTAATAACAAAAGAATAATATCATTTTCTTATAACACTGTTAAATCTGAGGTCCAATTATATCTGTACACAACATTTAAAAATTACCAAAATTCTGTGAGTTAAAACTAGGAGTTTGAGAAGAATATATAACTAGTACGATTATTACAATAATTTAAATTTAAAATACACTAATTAACAGAAAACTGAACATTGTTGTCCTTTGCTAAAAATAATTTGAATGCATTATAGCTTTGATGAAATATATCAACTTTGGAGCATATCTTGTTGTACTGTCTACACATTCTTAGTATTGGACTATTTTGAGAAGCATTTATTATTAATAGAAGGTAGAGTAAACAGTTGTGGAGTACCTACGCACGGATCTGGCTGGAAACTTAAAGTTTAACTGGCTAATGAGAGGACTATCCATGTATGGACACGGTGGTAAAATAGTATATTTGGTTAATAGTTCAGACTAAAAGTAAAACTAAAAATAGAAAGTTCTACAAAAAAACTGGTCTGTACGTGTTATTAAACTAGTTAGACGTTCAACTCTCTGACCGCGTGCCTAGATGTTTAACCTCACTGATAGCTAATGGGCAAGAATACATGGCTATTAAAGTCAATTATTTTGGGAGAACTAACACACTGCACCCAATATGGACCGAGCCTATACTAGGGCAACACTGATAGACATACTTATTAGGTATATATTCCTAAATATATACATATTGTAGATACATTTCACACAGATACAGAACCACACCTGTAAGACATTAACGTCGATATATTATTTTTATACCAATTTGATCTTGCCAAATATGATGTACAGACGCCAGCACATCAAGCTACCCCAATCGGTCAAATTTCTCCAATTGAAATTGATTAATATGCTTTTGTGATAAAGTTGAAAATCTATAAAAGAAATTTGACAGATTGGGGTAGCTGGATGTGCTGGCGTTTGTACCATTATGTATATTTAAATCTAAACTCTGATGTGATGAGGTGAAAATAAATGTGTGCTCATCACACAAAGATTTGTCTTGGGTACCTACCCTCGACCTCTGGGTTAGCAGCCCGTGTCACATATCAATAGACCAATTGGCCAGTTAATAGTTACTGGTTATAAGTGCCTCTTGTATATTGTCGAATAATGACACCTGAATGTGTGGATTTAATTCTTATATTTCACATGTTTCTTTTCTATACAAATATGATATATTTTTTGTATATGACGGTTTGAAAACGAACATTGAAGTCTTAGATAACATCCTCTCTTGTGTCCGGTTAGAAACATGGCTCTTAAAACCGTTCCATGATTTAATGACTTTGCTTGCTTAATAATAATTAATTACTGAGACATTATTTTCATTATTAAAATTGTGCGGTGATATTTCGTTTGTCAAATCACGATAAGGCATTTATGACTAATCATTGATCTTGGATTACCTATGCCTTAACGAAAAAGACACGTTCAATGATGTCACGAGTGTTAGTTGTTCTCTAAATGACGTCGTTTTGAGATTTGGCGGCAGAGTATTTATTTTTCTAGTAATTATTAGACATTTGGAACAAATATGTATGGATTTTATTTACGACAGTAGAAGAATATCAAAATCTACTTTGAAGAACAAAATAAAAAAGTAACGACAGCGTATGAAGTCTCAAAATTTTCAGAATCATCAGCTTGTTGACTTTCACCGTGGACATGCCTTCCTCAAAGGTTAATAACGTAGCCATTTGTAGGAATGAATGAATCTAAAACGATTTAATAGGTGACAGCTGGACAAAGGCCTCACTCAAGGACCCTTACCCTGTAAGGGTACAGGGTAAGGGTCCTTGGGTGAGGCCTTTGTCCAACTGTCACCTATTAAATCGTTTTAGATTCATTCAGATTGGAATAAACCTGAAATAATGATTTCTTTACTTTATCGTATGGGCAGTGGTTACTCTGGTGTTAGAGTTGTTCAAGTCTGACATTGCTTAAGAACTGTAGTCTAACGAATACAACTGGATCCGGCACCTTAACGTGCCCTGTATTTTTGGCGGTCACCCATCTTTAGACCGCGTGCCTATTTGCTTATTGTCACTGGTCACTTATGACCAGTGACAACAGTGATTTTTAAATTCTTTACTGCTATGTTTATGTACTGCATTGTGAGCTTGACAAGTTCAAAAGTATGTTAATACTCAAGTGCTAAATAAATATCAATATTTCATTTCATTATGAATACTTCTGAATAACAATTTTGAGCGTGGATACCAATAACCCAAACCGAATATGTATAAAACCAAAAATGTATATGGAGCATATAAATTGTACTAAATCGCAATGCTAAAGGATATACTCGTACCACCACAAGATCCCGCTCTCCCGGAACTGCCAATCCAATAACACTTCGTTTGTTTGTGCAATAAAAACCGGTGGTAAATATTACGGTATGCAAAGAAGTCGATGCAATAGTAATGTATTATGCGATCGCATTATTTCAATATATCGTTGCGTCGTAGTTTTTTACAAAATGATGACATTATTATCAAATTAACTGATTTACATCATTCGATTTAAAAAATTCAAGATCTATCGAATATATACTCTTCATGTGTCGTGGGCGTTTCACTTAAAATTTATGTAGAAATATCAAAATTTCCAATTTATTTTCTAAAAAAAACTTTATTATATATATTTTTTCATATATTACTTCTAATGGTATTTTAAATTCAGAACGCTGGAGTCAGTGGTCTCGAGTTCAAACCCAAAGCGCGCACCACCGTCTTAAAGAATTCATGTGCTTATTATAAATTAATTACTTATCTTTTATAGATAATAAGGAACGGAAAAAGGAAAGAATCTTTGAAGATACGTATTATAGAGTCATATCTTAAGATCTAAGAATAATTATATGTACCAAAAACAACTAAATTATCTATAAGGTGTTGGCGAGCAGATCAAATATAAAAGGCAAATGGACGGACCATTCTTTTTCTTCATATTCTGCAACAAAATATTGCAATAGCTCGAACCATATATTTAAGGGAAAATGTCACACAGATCATCCTAGCCCCAAACTAAGCAAAGCTTGTACTATGGGTACCAGGCGACGATATACGTACTAATATAGATAGATAAATACGTATCGTCGTATATACATAGAAAACACCCATGACTCAGAAACAAATATTCGTGCTCATCACACAAATATTTGCACTTACAGGGATTCGAACCCAGGACTACCAGCTTCGTAGGCAGGATCACTACCAACTAGACTACGATGACCGTCATATATATTTCATACCATGTACCTATAAACACACATTTTTAGTATTCAAAATAATATCTAATTTAAAGTGATTAATTTCTATCGATTTATGTTACTTTCACTTTATTTTAATGGCCATATGTCTTAGTAACTAGGTATGCATCTTATTAGGATACATGATGTTACGTCTTCATGTATTTTAATTACTCAAACAGTTCTCTTTATCTAAAATGAAAATACAGAATAATAATAGCTAACTGTTATTTAGTATTTACCGTATATTTTTTATAAAATTTTATAGTTAGAAGTAAGTTACGGCTTAGTTAGGTCAGAAGTACCCTAAACTGGCGAGCATCTATGAAGAATATAATTACAGTAAATGAGGCAAAAGAAGTGTGCAAAGATTGTGACAAATGGAAATCCGTTGTCTCTGCGTCCCCCTCTGGGAAACAGGCATGAGTCTATGTATATAAGTTACGGTTCCGTGGAAGTAAATGTTGGAGGATTAGAAATCATAATTTTACATTCGAGTACGCGTACAAAATTGTTAATATCTATTACTAAACACGCTAATGTTAACTGTGGGTATTATCACGTTTGGAAATCTAAAAACTTAAGTAACTTGACCTTGTATATAATTTTTGTTAGCCAAATATTCAAAATATAAGTTTCGTATAGATTTCTTTTCTTGATAAAAGCAACTGACCCGTTATCAAGTTTTCGTGACTAGATTTCATATTTTAATTCAGTTTCATTATTTTGTATTGGTGGTAATGCCCTAACAATAGGTCTGAGATATTTGTTTATTAGAAAATACAACAAAGAAGCACATAGTTTGGCAATTGAGTCAGGAACCAGACTCAGAAAGCGGTGCTTTTGGAATAGAGCTTATTATTCCTTAACCGCCGGCATCCTGGAGTTGTTTTTGCATTGCAAATGAAAATATTTCTATATAATATTTAACAATGTATGAGTAGTAATGGGAGAATTTTTTTTTTAATATATAGTATATCTATAGAATTTTCACATAGTCATAATTTATGGGTAGTCATCAGGCCACAGAACTACAGTTTGTAAACCAACACACCAAATTTTGTTTAGTAACACTATAGAATGGGAGAAGCTGCACTGATAAGAGACTAAGTAAAATAGATGAAGAACAACATCTAACGTGGAATCTTTGTCAAAATAAGTAAGTTTGAAAGTTCAACGTCGTACCTCCAAGCACTAGACTATGATTTATCTGTAACTAGCTGTGCCCTGCGGTTTTACCGCTTGAAACTTTATAAACTATAGCCTATGTGTTAATCCAGAGTATCAGCTAACTCAATACCACATTTTATTAAAATCACTCCAGCCGTTTAGCCGTGAAGAAGTAACAAACACACTCACACACTCACAAATTTTCGCCTTTATAATATTAGTGTGATAATCTTAAAATCACTATCTTAACTGTCTACGTGTTATTTATTTATAGTTTTAGAGAAACAGACGTCTAAAACGTATTTATAAAACTACCTATTGAAAGCGTTCTGTATTCGTTATTAGGCAGCCGTTATGTAGTATAATTTATATAATAATAATAATCATTTTATTTCGGACAACCAAAAGATCCATATAAGTGGATTAAATGAATACAATAAACAAACAATCTGTGTTATAATACCAAATAAAAAATTTCTTAATTTTGCTAGGTATTATTTATTTATATACTACAAATTCTAATTATTCATAGTATTCCAAAAAGTTCAAATGTATGAAAATACTCAAATGCTGAATAAATACAATTTGTTTCAGGCGCCCAATTTAAAACTACTACGTATAAAATATTAATTACAAGCATTTCTATTGTAGGTACAATGTAATCGCGAATTTAATCGATTGTGCCAGTTGAATACATATTGTCTCACTGTATTTGAGCCAACGATTTATTTGTGTCCTACGTTTAGTCGATAATAAAACGTGAATTCCAACGGCATGATTCTATAATAATTTATACTGGGCTATAAGAATAAGTAAAACTTTGCGCGTATTCTAGTTATAGATTAATTAAAAAAAAAATCTTAGTATGTAAAGCAATGATTTATAAAAAAATTGTTTGATGAAGGTAATGGGCGCCGTACAAAATAAAAACTTATTTAATTAGTTGATAGTATAATATATTTAAAAAATCTACTTATTAATGGAGGATGCTGCACCGACAAGAGAGTTAGTAAAATAGTAAGTAACCAACGATTTATTTGTGTCCCACGTTTAGTAGGACAGAAAATGAAAATAAAACAGAAATTAATAGACCTTCTCATAGAAAATAAATACTTATATAAGGAAATATACCCAATACATATGAACGCAAAATAGATAAAAAATTGTGCCGAAGAACTTTGGAAATATAACGTCAACTGAATAGTGAATGTAAACAAGCAGTGCGCTAACCATCCCTCCTCCTCCTCTCCTCCTATCCTAAACCCGATTGAAATGGAGAATGGATCGGGAAGCTAAAGACAATTCGGTGGCCAGTAATAGTAGAGAAGAACAGTACCCTTTCTACTTAGGATAGATCGAATTAAATGAGCCTACAGCACAGTTATTAAAGAAGGTTCAAGATGATAATGAGTTCATGCGTCAAAGAATTTGTCGCCATCATTGACCGCTGGCAACGTGTCCAGAAGCCTCCTGGGTGCTATATCACGTGGAATAGCTCGTGTGCTTTTTTTTAATTTATTTTCTTTGTATTTTATTAGTATTAGCGGTACCAAGAATTTATACAAAGTTTCACTAACAAATCTTATTAACCCTGTATACACTTTTTGAAAGTAAGGAAGTTGTTGGCAGTTATTGTTTTATGAATGCGTTGCAACTGTGGTCAATGATTAATACAATTTTATTTTTATCGCATTACCTTTCTAGCTTTGTTTGCATATATACATATCCTATATACATAACTAGGCACATAATCTTACCGGTACTGGTGACGTGTGAATCGGACGTATATATTTAAAAACTGGACCGGCATAATACTGATACGTAAGCGCTTAATTCACTCTCTGCACTCATACACATATAAGAGTGCAATGAGTCTTACATCGGCAACTTTTACAATTTCTTGCATTCAAATAAACTCCTAAATTCTGAAAGTAAATAATAAAAAATTAAGAGAATAAAATACTTTATTCGGCATGCTCTTTTCCTTCATAACGTATAAATGAATACAAATAATAATAATATCCTGGAACATTATTTATCACACGACCATCGGATTCCAAAGTAAGCATGTACTATGGAAACCAAATAACTGAAATACTACTTTTCTTTTGTGAATACATATTTCATACTTATATAGATAATTACACCCAGACTCCTGAGTCTGACAGATATTTGTGTGCATGACATGTCTGTTTGTTAGGAAAAAGTGTCATGAGTGGGAATCAAACCCACGACCTGCGGCGTGAAAGGCAAGTATCTACCCACTACGCCAACCGGCCCGTAAAATGTAGAATTGCTCAGACCTACTTATCCCAACCTTTGTTTTTGGTAAGGCAGGGGGAATGCGTTTGCATGCCGCCCGCAAAAAGTGTCTGCGGGTGAGTATGTCGGACTCGCACCGACTAAACCTAACCTGCCGTGGACTTCTTCGCCTGAAGGGGGAAGCCCCGGGAACGCGGGTATACTGCTCCGGTGTTCCCCTTTTGCGCCATGTCCCAGATGGTTGGGACACTTACCCTGGGAGGGCTCTGAATTGACTCTCTATTGCCGACTCCTGCTAGTCTAACTGCCAGCGACTGCGCCACAAATTATCGCTGTCTTCCCGGAGCTACTTGCACATGGCAGTAGATAAATTATAACTTAAAGGTGACAGCCCTATAAAATATTATGTAGCTAACTCAGCTATCCGTAAATTAGACTTATGTATTAATAAAATATGATCTAGTGTAATCCAGCGATAATTAGGATTTTACAGATAATTAATTCATGATTGTGGAAGACACTAAAATGAAATTATATCTCTGCCTCAATTGTTGAGTAGGTAGATAAGGCAAGTTGCATCACCAGTGACCACGTAAAACATTGATAGGTACTATTTCAATTATATAACAAGATACAAACATCAACAGATAAATCTGAGAACAAGTCTAAACAATGTTTTACTATCTAAGATCTAGTCACTGGGTAATTATGTAAATAATTAATTAATTACAGTTGTTTCTTTATTCATTCTAGAGGTCAACGTCTATAGTTCCATAGACAAAATGTGAGCCGTCACGGGACGCCTGGCAGATGTGAAACATCGACATTATTTTGTAAAAGTAATATGCAGAAAAGAACATATTGTGATAGGAACTAAATATGTCATAATGATAAAATAAAAAGTCGATTGCGCATGCGTCACGGCATGCGTCGCCACGCCAGAAATCTGTTTTACGTGCGGCTATAGATGTTTAACATCAAAAACTTAATTAAAATATCGATGATATATTATGTTATTATTGTCTATGTTTACATGGTCAAAAACATTATCTATAGAAATAAAAAGAGAAGGCCTGACTGACTGACTGACTCATCAACGCCCAGCCCAAACCCTTGGCCCTAGAAAGCTGAAATTTTGCTCAGATGTTTTCTTTATAATGTAGACAAGGAATAAGGAAGGGTTTTACGAAATTCAACCCCTAAGCGGGTAAAACGGGGGTGCCAAGTTAGTATGAAACTTTGCCGTTTTTGAAGTTAGAGGCATGAAAGTTGGTATTTGGCCTTTCAGTTAAAAATAAAAAATATGTGTTTCAGGATTTTTGGAAATTTAACCCCCAGGGGCAAAAAATAGGGGATGAAATTTTGTACGAAAAAAGTCCTAATTTTTAAGTTAAACGCATGAAAATAAGCATTTGGCTTTTTAGTTAAAAATAAAAAATATATATTTCAGGATTTTTGAAAATTCCACCCCGAAGGTCATAAAATAGGGGATGTAAGTTTGTATCAAAAATGCGATATTTTTGAAGTTAAACGCATGAAAATGAGTATTTGGCCTTTCTGTTAAAAATATATAGTATTTATTTCAGAATTTTTGGAAATTACACCCCCAAGGGCGGAGAATAGGGGATATAATTTTATACTGCCTGATTGAAAAAGTGACATTTTTTAAGGTAAACTCATGAAAATTGGTATTTGGCCTTTCATTTAAAAATATGTATTTCAGGAGTTTTGGGAATTCCAGCCCTTTAGGGTGACAAATAGGGGATCGAAGTTTGTATGAAAAATGTGACATTTTTTAAGGTAAACGCATGAAAATTAGCATTTTGCCTTTCATTTTAACATTATAAATATATCATCAGGACTTTTGGAAATTCCACCCCTAAAGGCGACTAAAATAGGGGATGTAAGTTTGTATGAAAATCTGTTTTTTTTTTGGAGTTAAAAGCATGTAAATTGGTATGTCAGTTAAAAATAAAGCAATCAAAAGAATAATTTGTTGTTAAAAAAAGTTAATCTATAACTGATTCAAGAGGTCAACACCAAAAATGTACGCCAACTTAAATTATAGAGAAATTCGTTTCTTATTGCTTAAAATGTCGTGTTTGTTGTCGTCCAAGGAAAGATTTAGCGTTTTATAAGATTTGTAATTTCTTTTTTTTTGGTATTTTTAATAACATATTTAAAAAACGTCAATGTAATAAAATTGGTGTAAAAAAGTAATTTTCCCAAAATTCTAGTATACTATATAAATTTTAGCTTAGTTTCATGTAAATTCTTTTGAGTCGCGGGCATACGGAGGTTGTAAAATCACGGATTCAACTATTAAAATGTAAGCAAGTAAAGCTAATGTAGATATAATAGTAAATAGCATTAAAAATAATCTATTTGTTTGTTCACCGAAGTTGTTCACGCAGCTATACGGAAACTCATTTAGCCAATATGCAATGCAATTCACAAAATCGTCAATTTCCGAAGAAGCAAACGGAACAAGATGAGTACTAAGTTACGTAATGTTTGAGAAGGCGTGTTTCTGTTGAGGTAATTGGGTGTGAAGCTTTTTGTGATGATTTGCTAAAGCCTGCGTAGCGCGTAACTGATTCTATGGATTTTGTTACACTTGATAAATATTTGAGTTGGACATGGCGATTTAAGAATTCGCAACAATTTTCACTAAACCTTTGTATCATATTTCTATCTTTTGTTAATGATTTGTAATGCGATTCTTTTTAAAATCACTTTAATAATATCTTCTAAGAGAGTTTGTATATTAAGATGTGTTGTTCAACCATCTTTAAACGGCTTAACCAATTTTGACGAAATTTGGAATACATGATGACATAGGTTGTATCCTGAATTAACACATGGACTACAGTGAATAACTAAATCAGTGCAGTCAAACGTGATTTAGTTAGCACAGTCACCTCGCCGCTTCGTCTGGCGGGTTCGAGTCCCACGCCAGACAACTATTTGTGTGACCCATAAATAGTTGTTCTGAGTTTGGATGTAATTTGTGGCCGTCTGTTATATGTTTGTAAAGTACCCCGCGACACAAGGATTACATTCCCTAGTGCGGGCGTTGTCTTTAATAAAAAAAAAAAACAATAGCAAAAAAAACTCCAGAAGTACGGCTAACAAAATACATAACAGCGATAAAGTTGTGTAAGAATTTTGACGGGATGGACAAGTTAGAGGTTGTGGGTTTGATATAATAATAATCATAAAGAGAAAGTGCACAACAGAAAAGAAAATACTGCTTAATTTGCATTCTGCATGAATTTTAGTTCAAATCTTTTGTTGCTAACGCGTGATTAAGTAACTATGTCTTGAAATATGTACATAATATATATGATTCTAATAAAATTTACGCATTTAGGATTACGTATATACACCAAATCGTTTTCTGTCACTAAACAGGATTTGACAACTTTGAAATATTCATGTTGAAATTTGTCCATTATGTGCGATGTTTTCATATTCAGATAAATGTTATTAGAATAATTAAGACCGAAGAGTAATTTTAACAGACTTGTTAATTAGAATTTATAGTCTTGTAAATAAGTTTGTCGCCGGGTGAATAATCGGCCCTTAATGTAAATTATTAAGGGCTTACCTGTATATAGAGGTATAGTAAATATCGGTACTATTACCTAATCTAGTTTTAGAACTTAGAAAAAAATATATTAGTTTGTTTAGAGACGCAAGATACGTTTACCGTCAAGCCGGTAGATCGTTTAAATTTTAGCGTAAACTTACTCCAATTTTGTTGCATCAAGTTCAGCGAACAGATTGCGTTTCTATATATGTATATATTCAAAGGTTTTGGTAATAGATTAGATTCATCTACATAAATTAGCGTAATATGATTGAGCAACTCTTTGGGTATCTAAACCATCTTGTGTTGGAGATAATTTATATGGCACTTTGTACATTTTATTTGTAATTCAATGTTGACCTTGACTTCGTTGACACTGTATTTATTTTGTAGTACCTACTATAACTGTTGATGTAGTATAATAATATTTACTTATCGAATTTACAGTGGTTACGTTAGTATCAGAGTTGTTGAAGGCGTCCAGTAGGCCTATGACGTGGTTTGACGACTGTTGGCTAATTACTACAACCGGGACCGGACACAACAGCTTAGCGCGCACTCTGAAGTACCGACACTCTCAGGTATTACATCTCTTGAGCGATCAGCCATCTATGGACTGCCCAGTCACTTATAGACCATTGAGAGCAAGTGTAATAATAATCTCCACAGTTTATGTAATGTCCATATTAACTTCAAGTATTTTTTTGTTTGAGTGCGTAATATCTAGCTCTCATCCATTAGAGTTTAAGTTTATTCTAAGTTGTTGCATTGTAGAGCAGGATATATTATAGAAGTCCGTTTCCACAATATGCAGTATTTTTTATAATCTTGTGGATTCCGCAATGGATAGTTGCTCAGCCAATTGGTTATGGACTCTTGCTATGTATTGGTAGCAGAAGGTTTATTTTCTACCTTGACTTGACGGTCACCGTAGCCTAGTTGGTAGTGCTCCTGCCTACGAAGCTAGTGGTCCTGGGTTCAAATCCCGGTAAGTGCAAATATTTGTGTGATGAGCACGAATATTTGTTTCTGAGTCATGGATGTTTTCTATGTATTTAAGTATTTATCTATCTATATAAGTATGTATATCGTCGCCTGGTACCCATAGTACATGCTTTGCTTAGTTTGGGGCTAGGATGATCTGTGTGACATTGTCCCTAGATATTTATATTTATAACTGTATTGATGTAGAGCTCACGAATTTCCGATATTTGAATAAACCTCGGCGAATTGGATATATGCTTCAAAACTGTAGTTTTATTATCTTTAGACGACGAATTACAAGTATTCATCATCATAATCATCATCATATCAGCCGAAAGACGTCCACTGCTGGACAAAGGACTCCCCCAAAGATCTCCACAATTGCCGGTCTTGCGCTATCCGAATCCAGCGATTTCCAGCGACCCGCACATGTATTAAAGAAACTTAGTATCGAATTATAAGTTAATCCTTTAAAGACGACATTGATTGATAGATACGTATCATCATATTCATCATATCAGCCGAAAGACAGGAAGTCGCTGGATGTCCAGTGCTGGACATCCAGCGACTTCCGTCTTTACATATTTATGTACGAAAGCAAACAAAAGCAGATCTATGATGTCCCTTGTACTGAATTCTTAAACTTTGTACTTTACAAAACATAGCTGATGATAAACTTTAATTATAAAGTTCAGAGTTCGAATGTCGGGCTGGGCCAAAAATTGTTACGCAAACAAAATGCGTTGTGTGGTTTTATGAAACCACGATGAAAGTGGAACTTTGTCTCTTACGGCGTAAAATTTATTAAATGTCAGATATTTTCGCATTATTTTTGGTTTTTTCCTCATTGACTGGTTTATTTAACTTACTAGCTGTATCTTTGTCCATCACATTTATATCAATACATTGATCAAAACACAAAAACCCTTCCCTTTAAAAACGAAAATTGGTGCATGCATTGGAAAACAAAGGCGTTTAAGAAAAAAAAGTCCTATTTAAATTATATCACAGAATCGATAGAAGCGCAAGCGCATACTTAACTATACCACCTCAAAATGTCAAGGAAAAATATAGGACGCTGACGGCCAACAGTCATTGATTGGATAGATACTATGTATAACAAGAATAAACTCGTTAAAAATCCTGTAACAATATCACTATATTACACCTTTCTGGGGCAGTGGGGTAAAGCTTGATATTTTGAACTCTATTTACTTGTGATAAAGTTTTAAAGCAATAGGTTGGAAACATACCTACTGTTTTTTAAAGGGTTTTAAAATATAAAACCTCCTTCTTAAGGAGTTGGTTAAAAAAACTAAACTTACTTAAGGCTACTCACTTAAGGTGACAGGTATTTCGACCCCCAGTCCCCTCGGATTATTTCAACAGAACGTGAGATAATTTACGCCAAAATAAATTGATCCATGGAAATGTATAATGTTTTTCTAAAACTGGTATTTAGATTTGTATCGATATTATTTATCACTGCAGCTGTAACCTTTTCACTCATTACAACAACTTCCGTCGGATGTTAAATATCGGTAAGCTATTTTGCTAAAGTAAACGTATAAAATGTCATATTAACTGCGATTCAATAGTATTACCGTAGTCTGTATTATTATGGTAATAATAGATAGGTCCAATTGCGGAAATGTAGTAGTATTTGAAGTTTATATAACTAAGTTACAGACAAAATGATCATAAGGAGTTATTCTAGCTTATGGATAGTGTCCACTATCCAAATAGGTTATTCAAAATCGTCTTTAAGTATATTAAGCATTTAAATAAATTACAGATGTAATTTTTTTATGTTTTATGTTATTTCCTAACATGTGGAGTGTCAAGTTCAAACCCAAGGCTAACTTTTTGAATATATCTAAGTAATAGAAATTAAGTATCTCGTAGGTACTTAAAACTGCGGAGGACAACATCGTGAGAAATCCTGTACGTATTTCAGCTCTAGAGCCTTCGCATATTACACTGACTCAACGTTGACTCCACTTCCACTATATGACGCGTGGTCTGACTGTAACCGACCCGTTTGTCCTCGCTGTCGACGAGTCGGCCACGAGTCCACAACGCGAACTTGCTTACGCCTAGCGGCAACACGTTGCCAACTTAACAGACACGCCGAGCATTGTTGACATGTGAAGCCAGACATTACCGAGTAAATACGGCTGCTCTAGAAGATATTCGAATAACGACTGACAGATCTGGTTGAGGTCAAGCTAGTTGACAACGCGTTTTCCACACGTTGACGACGCATGGCCTACTCATTGACGTTAAGTTGTCCACTGAAGACCAACGCATTGATCGCCTATTCCACGAGTCATTAATACCGGATCTATAGTTCAAGTTGGAACGGTATTGGATTGGTGTAATGTGCGAACACCTTAATGCAGAGAACCCCTTATATCTTGTTCTATTTATGGTGTTGTTGTATTGGTTATATGTGGGATTTTCTACCGCCATTTATGTATAATATTGGATGCAACATGCATACATCTAACATGAAGATGCATCATAGTAAAACCACAGATTCTTATTATTCCAACTGTGTTCAGATTTAAACGCAATGGTGCTATAATGTCAAACTTGTATTATGCTTTTGGTCTATTAGTATGCTACAGAGCTACGATATCACGTTTTCTGCCCTTTTACAGGAGAATGAAGTATTCAACATGAACGTGATCTACGTGACTTATGGAAAACATAAAAAAGCACTCAGTGTTTTTATCGCGGTGCGAAGAAATTTCATTTCTTTTCTTAATTGGTAAAAGGGCTGACCCAAATTACCGAATCAATATATTATTGATAATATTTTTATTTGCAAAGAATTGTCTCGCCGCACAGTAGAGTTACTTGAAAACCGAATGTGGACCAGGTAAAATATTAGGAAAACCATTTCTTTAAAGCTAATTGATCGTGATTATTTTTGCGATAATTAAGATTAGCGATAAGCTGTTATAATTGTTCCGTTGTATCTGAGAACTAGTGGCAAAATGAACATCTACTTGAATTTGCTTGTTCCGTCTTGGACCATGTCTGGGATTAACATCAGCCAGTAGAGAACGATTTGATTCTTAGTTCAAATTCAGTCTAAATAACAATAAAAGAAAAATCAAAATTCACTCATTTTGGTGAGTTTCAAGTAGAAGATAATCTATGCGTCACAGCCCTAGGATGGAAATAAAATTATGTTGTTGTGACTACAATCCTGTAATAAACTTATAAACCTAATTTAAATGGCTCAATGACTTCGAAAATTTGCGTCATTCGTCTTTAAATCAATCCATATTCAATGTTTAGTTTTGATAGCAGTAGCAATTACGTAATCTAAACAGAATGGAAGCTGAACATTACTAGAACCGCCGATCAAAGCCACGTAACAAGTCGCAAACAAGTTACGAATGATCTCACGGAAGCAATCTCAATGAGATTGAAATATTTCAATTAAGTACCTATGCGATATCATAAATGTCAATAAACTTGTTATAATCCATTGCAGGGCCTTCCGGTGAACCTTAATTAGTACGATAAACCATTTGTATTGAGATTGAAAGTAACTTTGCTGTGTTATTATTTGCCTCAAAGAAGAACTAACTAAAGGCTTGCTACCTTTGTCATTGGCAATTAATTAAATTGTCTTCATTGCTACACTCTGCACAATTCGCAGCAATTTTATTCTCGTGGCTAGAATTCTGGCTTTTTTAAAACACAGAGTGTATGCCATGTAACCTGGCAATACTGCCAATCTTCTGTGCATGCTTCTGCCATCTTCTGCTTTTGATGGAAATGCGGGGCGTCTAGTGGATGGCCTATAGTTTAGAATGTTATATAATTTTATCGTTAGTAATTTTAGGTTTTAATAAAATATTTCTTTACATAAGGCTTTTAAGTCTTTAGGGATCGGTAACATAAATGTAACTCCACGTATTTTTCCTTACAGGACTTTCTAAACCAACTTAATTTGATCTATAATAAAAACACTCACATTGGAATTGTACCCGATTATGCTGTGTTTATGATTATCTGGAGACGACAACGAAGAGGGTTTACATTTACATTTATTATTGGCGATTACAGATTTAGTTGCTTCTCAGAAACTCAATGCAGCGACTAGATATTAAATTCAGCTCATAATTGGTTGCTAGTGACAGCGAGTAAGACAAAGAAGGAAACACCAAAACGTACAGATGTATTTCTATAAAACCATCAGAAACGCATCAATGCTCCCCCAGAATTGCTGATCGCTGAATTTAAACGTATCGCGAGCGCTATAGCCCTAAAACAACCGTTACTCACTGAGTTTCAATGATTTTTTTTATTAATTTTGTCTTGACAAGGCCTCTTGCAATATCAAAATATTCTTGGTCGTTATACCGATAAAATATAGGTATTTGTAAACTACGTGAAACTCTGAAGAAATGCAGTTCACCTTGTCAGTTTTACCATCCAACAGTCCCTTTTGAAAGCCCAAACCACGGCACGTATTCTCTCGGTCCTATTCAAACTTGAGATATTATTATTGATTGATGTGATGTGATGCCTAGCCAAGAGGACAAATATTTCTAGCCACAAATCATTTCAACCTAGCATTACAAAGTGTGTAAAAGTATTTCAATGTTTTTTATACTTTAATTAAAGTCTACTTGACCACTATTGTTGTATGGAAACATACAATAATACAATTTCCAAACAGTCCCACGGAAACTAACACATTATTAGATCGTAATCGTGGCCACTCGCCTAAAATGAGGAAGTGCATATTCGCGATAGTTGCCATTTAGGATGTCTGTTGATTAGGTGTGATCGTTTTCGTACAGTGGGAGCGAACTACCGACAATTCGACTGTTGTACTAATACTTAAGTGACCAAACGACCGTTCACGTTCAGTTCCAAATTGATTTATACTTTTATGTAACTAGAACTCAAATTGGAATTGATTGTGAATAGTTGGTTACGTACGCAACTAGAGCAAAGAGTCCACACGTCCCGACGAATAGACTAGAGTGAACGAATTATTGAGTTCAGCGCACTTGACCTCTGTATGAATTTATGAAGTAATTGGCTAACTGCCGCCCGTAGGCGTACCCACCGTAATTAGATAAAGACGTCTGCTTTGAAGAATTTTGTGAACCTCTTAATTGCGCATTTTTTCTGACTATTGCGGGAGACATGGTATTGAATTAAGGCGCTGTGATTATTAAAACGGTAAAGTAAAACATCGTGAGTAAATCTGTGAGCCTGAGAGTTCTCCAAAATGTTCTTGATGATATGTGAAGTCTACCCAACTTTGGTGGACTGTGGCCTATCCCCTGTCATTGTCAGCGGAGTTCTTTGGGCTACAGTGTGATTGGATCGGAGTCTCCATACAAGACACGACTATGTACTCTTGACCGTGGCGTTCTGGGGACACTTTAGTCTATACATGACCGTTGCGGCATTATAGAGGCTGTGTATGATTGGAGGTATGTACGCATTAAACTCTAAAATTATTGGCCCGATTTCAACAAATAAGGTGCACACTTCTGTTACCATAGGTTAAATGAAGTCACCGTAAAGCAAATATAAATATACAGATTACAATCTGCAATTATTTATTGCCGTTTTAATCATGTTTGGTATGAAATGAAAGTGCAATCACTGCCATATTAGAAAGTTAAGTAAAAACTTAATACCTAGATATTAAAGCACTACTCAACTTATGTTGAAATGATTTACTACTGATTTTTAAAATGTATCTCATTATATCTTGGGACAACTAACGCACTGCCATCTGATTCCAAACTGGACAGAGCCTATGGTAACCAGGCAAATGATAAAAATACTTATATATTTATAATACCTACATATATATTATAGACAAATTTAACCCAGACGCAACAAATAATCGTGTTCAACACACTTCATTTGTCTTGGGTGGTGATTAAACTGACGATATAGGGATCTGTATTTTTGTAAATACTGTACGAGGCACTGATAATGTAGCATTCGAGAAGTAAACGGACTTAAAATCATTTAAGTATTCTTTGAATTTTTCAATTACTAAAAAGTATACAAAAATCAATTCTGTTCGCGTATATTATTTAAGATTTTTGATTGGGCAGTCAAGCATAGCCACGGAGAGAACGGAGTTTATTAATCAACAACCATTATCACCCACTTCCATTAAAGCAAGCTGATACGATAATCTCATTAATTATGCTGAGAGACTCATGTTTATAATAACTCTACAAAAGAAATCTGTTCCGCTTTGCAAATAAATTGACTAAACCAACTTAAGCGCCCATGAAACCGGTAATCTGTGCCATAGTTGGCTTACCCACTTTCCGCATCGAATAAGCGTAACCAAACGTCACAATTGGCTAGAAAATGACCAGGTTTTAGGTTTTTTGGACGGATTTATAGGAATGACATATCAGATGTTTTTGTATTGCATATATTTTACAGTGGCCCATCTATTCCTATGTGGAGAGAGAAGTCGACATGAAGAATACCTAAATGAACATTCGGTCATTGGCATTTGTCCAACGGTGGACAACATTTTGAAGACATAATGGTAGTTTACAGCTCTAAATTTTTTTTATATGATACTGAATAAACTCAATACTCAATTCTTTATTGCAATTGCAATATACACTTTGCGCTTTTACCCGCGTTAAACTTTATAAATTATAGCCGATATATATTTTTTTATTTTATTTTTTTGGTTCACCAAAAATTGTTTTGTACAATCTGATGAAATAGAAGTATCTTATTGGAATAAAGTGTAACAATCACTTACAGGTAAACTCAGCATGCACACAAAATGTTGTCGTAACTTTACTAGCTAAAATTATAAATAAAAAAGACCATATTAAACTTAATAAATTAAATTACCTGAGCTAAAACAAATTAAACTAAGTACTACCAGAGTGGGTAATATGAAGCCTTCATTCACGCATTCTGTGAGATAATGCAGGGCCTAGAAAGTCAGTGTTCGGGGAGGTACTTGCAAAAACTATGTTAATCCATGGTGTCAGCTAACTCCAGCAAATATTATTAAAATCGCTCCTGGCGTTTAGACGTGAAGAAGTAACAAACATACCCACTCACCCTCAAAAGCTTTCACTTTTATAATATTAGTGTGATTATTTGTCTCTGAATTTAAATCAATAAATCCAATTGTTAATATAAGAACTTTCTTATAAAAATTGCGAATATTAAAATATTATAAATTTAAATTAATTCAGCTGGTAGTGTTTTCAGCCGTGGCCCTTGTCCCCAAAAATAGCCATCGTTTGCTATGCTTTACAAAAATACCCGCCGCATATTACATCACTGGCCTAGTTTCAAACAAAGGTCTCTTGGGCTGGTTATCACTACAATATGAGGTGATTAAAGTAATCACTGTACCTTGACACGGCACGCTGATTCCGTTCAAACGTGGTTCAGATTTTGCGTGACCACTTAAGTATCGTATTAGGTTATTCACAGACAACAATTTTTCAATTATAAACAATAATAATAATTATTAATGCATAATATGTTGTTATTTATCGATTCGGCGGTCAATGTACCGATTGTCGTTTCTGCCTATCGTTTGATTGCCAAAAGCCTCGACCGTCATCATAAGGGAATTGCATTAGGCGTCGGGAGCCATGTTCAGAAGGCGATACTTTTAGTGACGATATTGTGCGGAGGTTCCTTTGATGGGGCTCTTTGTTTGATCTTTATAAATGTTTTTTTTGTGTTCTTAACTATATATTAATAAATGTTTATAATAATGAAAAATATAAAAAATTATAATAATTAATATCCAGGACATGGCCCTGTGTTAACACACAGGGACACAGAGCATAGCTCTGTGTGATAACACAGGACCATCTCGTCTTATAGATACTAGAAAACGAATAGAAATACTTTTTATTGTAGATATTACACGATACCCAGAAAACAACCAGACCAAGAGTTGTATTGTGCCAGGAACAAACCCGCGACCTTTGCATCAGAAGGCAGGTTTTATATCAACTGAGACACGGCGGTGGTCAACTTTAATTATTTATGGATCTAAAGGTGTGCTTGTATGTTTTATGATTGAGTAAATTCAGTCCACCTCAACTTTATTAAGAAGTGTAGTCCAAACGCAAGGAAAGACAGTAGTAGTTGCAGATAATATAATAATAATAATATCTAGGGACAATGTCACATAGATCATCCTAGCCCCAAACTAAGCAAAGCTTGTACTATGGGTACCAGGCGAGGAGATACATAATCATATAGGTAGATAAATACTTAAATACATAGAAAACATCCATGACTCAGAAACAAATATTCGTGCTCATCACACAAATATTTGCACTTACCGGGATTCGAACCCAGGACCACCAGCTTCGTAGGCAGCTGCACTACCAACTAGGCTACGGTGACGGCTACGGTAGATGATGTAAATATTTCCCTGCCTCGCCTCGTTTGAAGAGTTCCATCTTAAAATTAGAAGAAAAGAAATACGGGGGAAGAAAGCTCATTTTTTAAATACTATGAATAGTTAAATTCTTAGCTATATTATTAGCAGATGTCCTGGGGCCATTAAGCGCACACGCTTTTGTTAGGAACACGGCTTAAGTGACACATATATGTACATTTCTACTATTTAATACTTTAGATTTAATGTTTTAGCTTACTATGATTTTCTTCTGCATCATTGAATGTCATGTTTGACAGAAAGCGTTTAAACCTAATAGTAATTACATATGGTTTTTTACTGTTCAGCCATCCTGAGGCGTTTTACAAAGATTAATAACCTTTGTACTTTCATTTTGCCATTAAATATTATAGTAGAAATAAAAAAATAATTATTATAGTAGAAAGTATTTCTTGTTTTATATGAAACCGTCTGTGATGTTGTAAATCAGATAGCTGACCACATATGATTTAATTTTAATTAAACATAAATAAAAAATGCTGTGAGGTGATGGCATAGAATATCAACGCTCCATCTCATCTCATGGTGGCGCGTAGAAATCGTCCGAGGAATTTTTCTGTCGACTATGACCATCAAACTGCAATCGCCAACCCGTCTGCCAAGCGTGGCGATAATGGCAAATCCCCTTTTCTTTGAGGAGGCTTTTGTCCAGCTGTGGACGTACTTTGGCTGACATGATGATGATGGTGAAAAAAAATGCTTCACGTGTGGCGCAGTGGTTAAAACAGTCGCCTCGCCACTTTATGTGCAGGTTCGATTCCTAAACAAAAGAATTATTTGTATGACCCGTTCTGAGCCTGAGTGTACTTTGTGCCTTTTAATTATATGTATGTTTTTACTCCGCTGACAGGGATTGCTACAGTGCGCGCGTTGTCTTAATTTAAGTTTAATTATAATGAAAATAAACAAAGGAATAATGGCAATCACTATTAGGTAAATAAACAACAATGTCTTTCTATGGCTTACATAAATAGTTTTTCTGTACAGGATCTAGGATGAAGGAATGCCTCACGTTCAGATAACAGATTAAATTCTGATCTATATCGGGCCTGTTGGTAGATACGCTGCCTTTCACGCCGGAGGTCGTGGGTTCGATTCCCACACAGGACAAATATTTGTGTGCATGAACATGTCTGTTTGTCCTGAGTCTGGGTGTAAATTATCTATATAAGTATGTATTTACAAAAAGAAAAATAGTATATGTAATATATCAGTTATCTGGTTTCCATAGTACAACACATTTCAAAACCTTACGATTGACGGTCCAGTTGGCGTGGTTGGTAAATGCTTGCCTTTCACGCCGGCGGTCGTGCGTCGATTCCTACCCAGGACAGATATTAGTGTTGAACATGTCTATTTGTCCTGAGTCTGGGTGTAATTATCTATATAAGTATATATTTACAAAAGGTAAGTAGTATATGTAATATATCAGTTATCTGATTTCCATAGTACAGATAGTTCCATAGTACTCCGATGAGTTTGGGATCAGATGGCCGTGTGTGAATACTGTTCCAGAATATTCCAGGATTGTACGCACGGCTACATATCAAGCAATATCTTCCAGTATAAGCTGGTCCCGCGTTGTATAGGATTTCCATACAATGCGAGGTCAGCTTATATTGGAAATAATAGCTTGATATGTAGCCGTGTGTAGAACCGTAACCGTACAATTTAATAATATGATCCGCATAATTATTATTGGTTGTCTCGTTGGTCTAGCGGTTGAGTGTTCAACCGAAGATTATGAGGTAATGGGTTCAAATCCCGGGTCGTGCCAAAAAGTAATTTTGGGATTTTTCCGTAAAAAGAAATTTCTCAGTATCAGCCCGAAGTCTGGCAGTTGGAGGTATTACACCCCCGTGTCTCAGAGAGCACGTAAAACCGTCGGTCCTGTACCTGACCACTTTCCGGTCGTGTCGCTAGTCACCCCATCGGATTATGAGAGTGATGAAATAGAAAGCGCCTCTGCGTTTGCGCACACACTTAGGCACTATAATATGTCCTGCACAAGATTCGGTCGGGAGGACATTATTATTATTGTAGGTTGTAAATTATGATTGTTTGAAAAACAATCAAAATCTAATATTCGAAATATAAAGGGTTATTAGTATTACCGTTCTGTTATTAAACTGATGTTAAGGCCAGTGTTAGATTGTTGGTATATGTGGGTCATGGGACTGGTCCAGTATGATACGATCATAATGAGCTTGCCACACTTAATTATCTGATAAAGGACGTTGACTTATTCGATCAGAACACCATATGATAATTTTATTGGCTATTAATGTGCTAAGTTATGTCAAAATCTTATAATATCTTGGTTTGTATAATTATTATAAGTTATTTAAAAGGTTGACCCATATAACTTAACTATATGTTTTGTGTTACCTTAGTGTAAATACCACCACAGTGTAAATTTAATCCAGGAAAATATCTCATCTGTCCGAGGTGAGGCCTGGAGACTTGTACTCGTAACCCAGGGTTAAAGTAGTACCGGCTCCAGACTCCACAACATCCGTACTACCCATTTCTAACCTGCAACCTTGCAACTTTTATCCTAAAATATTTGTGGACAAAATAAACGATATTTATTATTATTATTAACTAGCTGTGCCCCGCGGTTTTACCCGCGTTAAACTTTATAAATTATCACAGCTCCTCCCCCGTAGATGATAGCGTTTTAATATGTTGACCCGACCTCTTAGTAATATTTATGCAAAAGTTAATCCAAAGTGCTTTTTGAGTTTAGCCCGGACATATATACAGACAAACAGATAAACAGACAAAATTTCTAAATCTATATTTTTGGCTTCGATATCCATTGTAGATCACGCCCCAAGTATCCTTTTTGAAAAATATTCAATGTACAGTTTTGACTTTCCTACGATTTTATTATATGTATAAAAGATATATATATGCGAAAATTTATTTGTAAATCTTGGGTTTAGTATTATAAAACCTGACGGGAGTTACTTGTTACTAAACAGATTAGTCTCATAGCCAGTCGCTGTCACTGTTGTGTAAGTGGTCAGCCGCACATACGTGCGTTTTCAGTCCTATGAAAACCGCCCTTTGTCCCGACCCGGGATTTGAACCTAGGACCTCATTAATTGCGGTTAAACACGCTAGGGCTAGACCAGTAAGGCAGCTCAATATTGGTCTTTTATGAATTTTTTAATAGGACTCGCCCGCACTATATATCTATTAATACGCGTTGCGGGGTTCTTTACAATCATATAATTGACGGAAACAAAGTAAATCCAGATTCAGGACAACTATTTATCGATCACACAAATAGTTGTCCTGTGCGGGAATCGAACCCGGTACACGAAGTGGCAGTGGGATGTAATCGTAGTTTAAAAACGGCTCTAACGTGTGATCAAATTTAAAGAATAGGAACAAGAAATAGATCCGGCTAAACTTAACTAGGAAAACTTGTCTTCAAAAGCTGTAAGTTAAACTGAACATAGCAAAGTTGAAATAATAATAATATCTAGGGACAATGTCACACACAGGACCACCAGCTTCGTAGGCAGGAGCACTACCAACTAGGCTACGGTGACCGTCATGATATTAGACACCTATTTTATTTATTTATTTATAACCACCTATGTTAAACATATATTATGCCGATGCGAACTTGATAATCGATATAACCTTCACGTTTTATACCTATATAAAATCATAGAACATTATGGAACTACTGTTATATGATAATTTTATACCCACGATGCTTTAATAGATAAAGTTTTGCAAGAATACTTACGGACCTTACAAGACTTGTGAATAATGAATAAAGAGCATTGAACACACCGGAAATATGCACTATGACGTAATTAGTTAATTTGATTAAATTTGCTCAACATTATAAAAGTCTGCAGCTTTTTTTGTTAATTTAGGGAGTTTTGATTTTGAAGCAAAACTTTTATTTTCTAAGTACCGCACACAGTGTCATGTTTTATGATTGATTGACTTTGGTGAAGTTTTATCATTCTCTTTCGAAAGTAATAAATTATTTATAAAGTTAATCAATGATTAATAATATAATTGACAGGCCCGTCGGCCTAGTGGTTAGTGAACCTGGCTGCTAAGCCAAAGGTCGTAGGATCGATCCCACGTGTCTGGGTGTTATTTATATATATACATATATATTACAGGCTACATGCCTAGTTTCGGATAAGATGACTGTGTTAGTGCCCCCAAGATATGTATTTATTTGATTAATTAATTTTAAAACGATAAGTTCCGGACTAAAACCGAATCCCAACGAATGTTTGACGGAGACAATGTTCATCTTGACGCAGAACAACTATTAATGGGTTACACAAATAGTTGTCCTAAATGGGGATCGAATTATCAATCAAATCAAATTAACCGCTGTGCCACACGTGCAGTCAACATATAATATTATATATTCCGATGCACATATTATGTAAAAATAATATATAAGTGGGAACTAGATTATTGCTTTATTTATATAATCTAGTTCCCATTCCTATCATAAAATTCTCAGTTTATAATTGAATTCTCAACTTTTTCCCTTGTCAAACGATTATAACCGAGAACAATTCAATTGAATGCAAATCTGTTCTGAGTAGGTAGGTATTATGATTAAACCAACAATGGGTTAGAGACAGGTACCTCCATTCCTACACGTCTTAAGTCATGGTGAATGTTTTGTTCGATTAACCTGCATATTTATAGTTTATCTAATACGCTTCTAACTTGTCGCACTGTCATGACGTCTTGATTGGTCTAGCGGAAACGTGTTCAACTGAAGATAATGGACCTAACGCGGCTAAAAAGCGTTTTCAAGAAGAAAGAAGTCTTATATCACGAATATTTTAAACAAATTCATATAACTTACTTGAGAGCTGATTACAAACCTCAGTGCATCAAGTCTTCTAATTCTCAGCAGACTTTTAAAAGGATTAAGATTGTCAATTTCATTCGATATTTTTCTTATATGAATATCGACTGTATAGACAGCGACCCTCAGAAGATCATCGGTCCATCTTGTAAGGGGCCTGCCCACGCTGCGTATTCCGGTTCGTGGTTGACAGTCGAGATCCTTTCTGCCACAGCGACCGTCGGCTCTACGAGCTTGCCCTGATGGGCCCTGCCCACAAACAAAAAAAAATATAACTAATTTAAACTAATTTTAATTTCGTAGATTTGGAGAATCTGACATTGAAAAGATTAACTTACTTACAGAATGCCTAATTACCAAGTTAATGTTGAGTTCTGGGTATGAGTAAGATGGTCTGGGAGGGGTAGATATGGCAGCAAAGCGTCAGTGATAATGATGTTGCAATCGACATATGGTACGGTAATCGCTTACCATCAAGTTTACTGGTGAGGCAGTATAAAAAATATTACCTTTTCAACATACATGAAACAAACTAAACTATACCTAATAAGTAGTAAGGAAATTAAAAACTATTGTGAACACGGGCTCAGCTATTTGTATGTTACGATTTGACTAATTAATTAAATACAATATCGATAATTGAAAGTGGGCGGCTGTTTGATTATATAAATCCGACTACGTCATTTAAATTATCTCTATTAATGGTATCTCCGACCTTTAAAACTGTTATACTCTAATGACTGTAGAACAATTAAAATCTAATCAAGTTATACTGCGTTATTCTTCCAAATTATAATGAAAATCACATGTCCAAACGAGTTTCGTTTTACACGTTTGAGAATGACATTTAAGCTAGATATAGACTTACGAAATATGTAGCAACCGAGATGATATATACGTTTTTGTTAATATGTTATCGAAGACCGGTTGCATGCATATTATTCTCATATAATGGTACCATAATAATCTTATATTTAGATCATTTTAACTACAGATAGAGCAACACTGGAGTTGCTGTACACTGTGCATCTTTATTCTAAATAAAGCCTAATTGTAAAACCCGGATTCAAATTATCTTAAAACTACTAACATTATGACGTCGTTTGTAGTGGTACAAGTGACGTCATATGTTAGTATCGAGCGTCCTATCTAATATATCAGTTTTAGCTATAGAAGCACTGCACTCAACACTCTCACCAATTAGGGCCGATCATTTCAGGGGTATATTTGTGAAGAGTAACAAATAGACATAGAGACATATTGAATCACTATTGCAAATTAAATTAATTGTGGACATTTTTACTAGTTGTTTTAATCTTTAAAACAATATTATCACTTCTTCCATTACATTCAGTAGCTGAAATGATAAAAACCAGATGAAAATGACTCTACAGTTTCTATAGTTCCACAAAAATCTTACGTGGGTAAATTTATTCGTTGTGTATCGAATCGTTATAATAGAAATAATAATATGGCCGGTTTATGTAACTTGATAGCATTCCAATTGATTTTATTGAAAAAAAGTAGGAAGTTATTAATATTACATCAGTTGACATTGATTTTTATTATATTCTTGTCTTAACATGGCGGCTCATTGACATTTTGAATAGACTTCTCTTTAAAATGATTAAAATGATAGTACTGCAGACGAATTTAATTGTCTAGTAAAACTTTTAACGTTATTTGCAAGAGTCAATTTTTGTCATGCTTATCACAATTTAGTTGTAATGATATCCGGATGTCCGGACATTTTGGGATACCATTTTATTATTATATTATTTATGTAAAAGTAAATTTACTAGGGTAGGATATATATTTATCACAGTTCCTTAGTATAATTTATTTGTTGCACTCCTGCTACTGTGTACTTTACTCTCAGTTCCTATCCATCCAAAGGATGTCTGGAAGAGATCACTTAAGGCGATAAGACCGCCTGTTGTACATTATGTTCTTTATATCCAATGTATTTTCTTTCCGTTTGAGTGTGTACAATAAAGAATTTTCTATCTATCTATTTGAATTTAGCCCTTTTATACTTAAAGATCAGTCGTGTCTAGCTGGGATCCTTCAGATCATCGGACAGCGAGTGCACTTGTGTTTTCGTACCGACATGTCCCGGAAGGATGACCCGCGCAGATAGTCTCTATTTTTCTTAGCGTGTCGATAACAATCTAAATTGAGGCAGCGCAGAAGAGTTTAGCTTTCTCAGTAGCGCCCATTATTTTTATAGCGTGCAGGAGTTAAAGCACGCAGGACATGTTAAGTGTGTCATGGTTTGAGGAAATTAACTAACTATTAACTATAATGGTTTATATAGCTCCACCTGCGCAGCTTTTCCTTACTTTAACCATCCGGGGTCTGGAGTCTGTTCCGGGTGTTTATCGAGAGTGTCTGTCATGGCCAAAATTTTACCATACAACTGTCAAAAGCAACACAAATATTCATGTTTTGTCTCCTATGTAATTAGCGTGTTCTATAATACACTGACCCGACTGACTGATAAAATTATTTTTCGCAATTTCTCATTTCTTAAATGTTTATTTCTCTCTCTGAAAGTAATGTAAAACATTCAATTTGTACTGATTAAGTAGATGGTTAATAAATTTACATTATAATTTAATTAATAGTTAAATAATGTTACCACCTGCCTTATTTTTAAGTTTTATTATGTACAGACGCCAGCACATCCAGCTACCCCAATCTGTCAAATTTCCCTAATTGAAAGTGAACCTTATGCTTAAGTGATAAAGTTGAAAATCTATAAAAGAAATTTGACAGATTAGGGTAGCTGGATGTGCTGGCGTCTGTACATTATGATTTCATAACGATTTTGACCGAATTTAGATGGCAGCATGTATAGCAGTTGCAAAAATATGAGTTGTGTGTCAATAGGTGACTGAATACCGCATACGCGAGAATAACAATTTCAAGAAACTAATGCATATTTTGACCACTACTTATGACTACGGTTAACCGCAAGGCATGGAGGAATTCGAACGATCTACAGGTATTTGTTTAGGGCACGTAGTGGTCTAGATTTACGAGTTTTAGTCACTAAAACTAAAAATATTAATATTTAACATTTTATATATCTTATTTCCTTCGTGTGGGAATTGTCTTTAAAAAAGCAGACATTATTAAGTCTTATGTATTCTGGTTCATCCGTTCCGAACAAATATAGGATTTAAACACATAATTTAAATAAAAAAAATAAATAAACACAATATCATGTAATATAATCGTGCCATAATAATTTGTTTGCTGAATTCAGGTACATGTGTAAGTACAATAAAGTTTAGGATGCTGTGTATTATCTAAAAGGTATGGAAAGGTTTATGGAAATACTCTAACACATAATTATATAGTTTTGATTAAAAAAAAATATGAATAGAATAATTTTGAACACACAGTTTTAAACTTACCCTTGTGGAAAAGATATACTTAGTTATCTACAGTTTATTAATGTCCATAATATCTTTAAAAGATTTAATTCTTAAACTTAGATAGTTACTAACCATTTTTACATTTACATTAATTAGAGCCTCGTTTTAAAGATAATCTATTTATTTACTGTTAGTAAAGAATTACCAACTTTACTTTTTAGATCCTTAATATGCAATCTAATTTAAACAATAAACATACAAACTTATATGAGATCATGTTGAAAGCATTTTCTGCGAAATACAAAAAACAACAATTATCAGAATCGATTGACAATCAACTAAGGAATCGCGTAACAGGTAAAAAACCATACAGACAAAAAATATAGACGAATTGATAACCTGTTTCTTTTATGATTACAATTACCAATACTAAATGTGGACAATAAAATAAAACTAATATGAATCAATTAAAAGTTGGTAAAAGAATTGGCGACCACGAACCGGAAGACGCAGCGTGGGCAGGCCCATACGAGTTGGACGATCTTGCTACGGTCGCGGGAAGCCGATGGATGCGGGCAGCGCAGAACCGGCTATTGTGGAGATCCTTGGGGGAGGCCTTTGTCCAGCAGTGGAGGTCTTTCGGTTGATATGATGAAAAGAATTGTTGCCTGTTAATTATAATAAACATGTCAAAATCTTCAAGTAGCAGTTTTTATATATCAAGATATTAAATATTTCGGATCAATTCAAATTAAGGACAATATTATAATCAGTGTGTCACGCAAAAGGCCAATTAACTCAAGCCAATTCAATTAATAAATGAAGTGCAAAAACAAGTAGTCGTACCTTATTACAATAGGTGCTTTAAGACAAACATGATCTCCAAACCGTGACTAGTGTGAATTCTGTTATGTCTTACCTACTACATCTATGAGGCAATAGACTCGCATTGCTCCACGCCATTTGTGTTAATGACCCGCATACAGTACACTTAGATAAATAACAAGGTTTGTGTCACAACAATGTCAATGTGTTAGGGAAGAAAGTGTTCCTTTCACTTTCGATAGAGCTGAGATTAACTGGGAAGAAACCATGGTTACTACAAAAACCCTGAAGCTACGCGTTATGATCTATGTCGACATGTACCGACATCTACCCACTCTATAGCGGAAGAACTTGAAGCTATGGTCGAGCGAACTTTGAATTGGGAAAAAATGCCCTGCTGTGCCCTCCAGTGTGACTCATGTTTTTTAAACTGATTGATTGTACAGATACCACCAGTGTTTTTTTAATTCGTTGCGGGTACCAAGACAGTTAAAGCGATATCCCGGGACATGCATGAGCCTCACCGCTATTACCGCATCATTTCATTGTGTGCCGCTGTTGAGACTGGCTTACAGGAGTTGCAGTGGTGGGTAAGAGGGAGGGACTAGTCCTGAAAGGCACCACCAGTGTGTACCTAGGTGTTTTCTGTGTTCCATTGTGTCCATCCATGGGAAAACACTTGACCATACAGATTCAATCAGAAGGGACGGCTGCTAGGACCTGCGACTTATAATAACAGGACGATGTTGAAATTTCAGCCTACTGTATGTTATTTAAAGAGCTCTGTAATATTAACTTTAAGAAAAACCTAACATCATTGATTATAATATTATTAAAAACCGCCGTGATTCAGTTCGTAGTGAACCTTCCTTTCCTGTCTTGAAAGGTTGTGGGTTCGATCCTCGCATGAGATAAAAGATTTGTGTTCATAAACATGTCCATGTTTGGGTGTTTAAATAATAATCGAAATATATTTTATTTAATAATATGGCTAATGATCTTGTTTGGTATAACTATACCGAATATAAACCGAACGATACCGAAAGAGGGACAGTTCTTTAATCAAATATCCTTTGATCATAGATCTGTCCCGCCCTGATGTAGATAGTCTAAAACATCATAATGAGAGTATATATGTCTTTATATAGAGAAAATATTTATTTATTATTATTAGAAATAAAACGTACACATGTACATCTACATTTTTGGCAAACTGTGTATATGTAGATTAAAATGTATTTTTTTTATTTAAATAATACATTTACGACTTAATATTATCTATTATGTACGAACTAGTTTATTCTGTACTAGACCTAAATTACTTCATATAAATGCTGTAAGAAATGAAATATGTAGATTTTTTGAACAGAAGTCTTCCGCAACATATGTCCAGAAAGCAAAGTACGTTGACATTGTCAATAATTATTACAGTCATTGTTACAGACACTAATTTGCTCATACAAATTAAAACACAGCAAAACAAATTCGTTACTCAGTCGTTTGATATACAATGTAGACATTTTGTGAACCACGTGTATTTTTGAATTAAGAAAGAACAATCATGACTATTATTGTCTGTAGAAAACCATATTCGCACTCGCCAATATTTAAAATAATTTTTGTGACAGGCGTTTTTCATTTTTAAGTAGCGTGTAAAATATGCACATTTATTATATTGTATATACAACTTGTTACTTAAATAGTGAGGAGTATTTCATTAATTTAATCTACCCATGAAACTAAGTAATTTGACGAATATCGTATTGAATAAAAGGTGACTCTTCATGTAATTCCTAGGAGTTCCAAATATATTGTAGTTAAAAGGTAATGATTTTTTTGGTTCCAAGAAGCTTGAAGAATATTTTGGTCTTAACTATTTGGGGTTTTAGCACCCCAAGTCCAAGGTTGCAAGTCCAAGTTCAGCAATGAACAGTATGTGTGTAAAAGCAAAGATTTGGTCTGGTTAGATGACGAACCACTGTCCGTGTGCACGGAGCATGTTAAGATGACGGTCTTCGGTTATCATGAGAACAACTATGACAATTCTTACAGACAGTAAGAAACTAAGTAGCATCTTGTTACTGTTCTCCAATGAGTTTAAAGGTCAGGGAGTCATTTGATCAAAAGAACGTGGATCGTGGATCTTTTTTCGCCAATGGAGAACCAAGGGATTGGAAATATCCGGATTATTGAGTTAATCATTTTCTATTTCTTACTAGTTTTGTCCATCTCAAGGTTGTTCGAAAGAAATTACAGCTAGCGGTAAGACAGCTATTTCTGGCGCATTATTAAGTTTTTTTATTGTATTGTATCAGTTGCTCTTTTGTTTGCTACATCAATCTGAAATTAGGTAGATTGGTCTCTTTAATTAGCTTATACTATTTATGTTACACGTTACGAATATGTCTTTCATTTCATATTTGTTACACACTGGCGGTAGGACTTTGACAGTGAATCTTGAATGACGCATTATGTTATTTATTAGGCTGTGGTTACAACAGCTCTTACTGATATATCTGACTATGTTTGATTCCTTATTTTTATGCACTAGACTGCACGTTTGCGCCTCGTCACTTCGTGCCCGGGGTCGAATCCCGTAGGACAGCTATTTGTATGGCCCATAAATACTTATTCTGAATCTAGATGTACTTTGTGTCAGTCAGTTATATGTTTGTAAAGTGCACTGCGACACGGGGATTATATCTTCTAGTGCGGGCGTTGTCTTTAAAAACAATATGCGAAATTATAACTATACTACAATGCGTTTTAGTCTAGTATATTTCAACGTGTTTTACGGAATTTATTTGTTTTGTAGATAAATGCCGTGTGTCTCATTCATTGTGTAGGTAGGTTGTGATCGACTAACTAGTATTTAATTTGAAATCTAGATAATTTTATCTTAAATCAGTAATTAGTAGATTAAAGTAATACTTCAGTCATTAGTAGATTACTTCTTACAATGGAAGTACACTCGGTTTTATGTTTCTCTTATTAGCTTCTTATCCTACGAATATTATAAATGCGAAAGTTTGTGAGTATGGAAGTATAGATGTATGGATGTCTGGATGAATGGAAGTTTTTTATTCTTTCACGCAATACCAACTTAACGGATTTTGATCAAACTTAATAGTAATATAGTTTATATATGCAAATAACATATAAACTATAATGTAAAAAGTTTAAAGCGGTTATAACCGCAGGGCACAGCTGGTAAATATGTACTTATTTATAAAGCCTTTTAAGAGAAAGATAAAACATAGTGTTGTATATTCTATGAGCAGATAGATTATAGAAGTACAATACAGAAGATGCAGCAGGTAATATCGTTTGTTAGAACAGATCACCAGTAACTTCTAAAGGTAGTCATTTATTACATTAGACAACTTTTCAAAGATTTCCAAAGTATCATAACAATTTTATTTAAAACTATACTTATATTCAAGATTTGGACTTTGGCTGGGACCCACAGCTCTAAGTGACCTCCAAAGCAAGGAGAGTCTCAGAATTTAATCACTTGTACGGTCATCCATCCCTAATAGACTACGCACGGCTTGTTTCTTAAAATCTAGGTGATGGCTTCTGCCTATGATCATCACATAAATAAGGCGCCATAAGTACCTTTCATTGTGCTAATGGAGAAAATAAATACCCTTACCCCTGTAAAATATTGGCTATTGTATCTTAAACCTATTGTCTGTTCTCATACATAAGCTTTGTTTGAAGGTAAAACCAATAATTCTGTAACGATTTATTATTTATTTGTGTAACATTATGTAATATTACATGAAATAGTACAATGCCATTGTTTCATAATACGCAGTTAGAGTATTGCGAATATTTTCAGCGCGAGTAGTTGAGTTTTGATTATAGCTAAGAAACAAGGTACTGTTACTACTTAGAATATAAAAGTCATGGTTTGGTATCAAAAGTAAGCAACCACCAGCGTCCTCCATGATCCTTGGTTGGCATTCGTATCGAAGAAATGCATTCTCCGATCCTCAATCGGACCAGAGGTTCGCGTCTTTACCTATTAACGTTGCGATAGTTTTACAAAACGTCCCTTAAAGCTAAGACCTCATGCAACTCCATGTCATTAACCGCCCAGAGTGGAGGTTCGAGCTGCAAAGGCTTTAAAAAAAAAAGGTCGGCGTGGATACTTAGTTTGTAGTCCTATTTGCAAGATGACTTAAGCCCCCGCTCACCTCTATTATCCGGTAAAGCAGTGAACAAATATAATAAAAAAAACTAAATAAAAAATTGTTTTTTTACTAAGCAAGGAAAGCTGGTACTATTGTAACCCCATAATTAATAAAATAATAGCTCTCGGCATTGCGATTGGTCTCTCTTTTATTTTATTAATTCGGTCACTGTATTATCGAAATACGGCTGTGCACGTGTGTTTGTGCACTACAATGTGTCCTTTTTGAAATAGACTGTCGTTCCCAAATTAGATCAGGAGTAGTACAGACGCCAGCACATCCAGCTACCCAAATCTGTCAAATTTCTTTTATAGATTTTCAACTTTATCGCATAAGCATAAGGTTCACTTTCAATTGGGGAAATTTGACAGATTGTGGCAGCTTGATGTGCTGGCGTCTGTACTTTCTGCTTGTAGGCTAAACAGTATATAGTAAAAGTGCAAATAGGTAAAAGAGCCTTTCGATTTCTTTAAATTCAACCAGTTTTGTGGGAGTGTAGAAACTGTGACATCAGTAAGGTACAGTACACTACGAAAACCTCTCTTACTGTGTATGTAATAAAAACGTTTTTATTGCATACACAGTAGGAGAGTGTTTCCACCGACACGACGCGGCGCGTGGCAGCATTATGCCTTCCTTAGTAATATGGTTTATAATAAGCTCTTATGCTTATTGAATCTCTTATTTAGGTTGTACCGTAGGACTGTGCCAGTCCTACGGTTCCTCGAAAGTTAGGAAAAGACAGTTTTTAATAGGTAGGTGCTTCGTCTGGATTTAAAATGATTGCGCATCTGTTGCTTCGTTTCGCATGTAAAATTTAGGTATGGGTATCTTGATAGAAATTAATTAGTCATGATCTTCATTAGACTTTAAATTACTTATTAGAAACGATATTTTTTTACTAAAAAAATAAGTGTTTTCTAACTACTAAACCAGGATTCTGCACACCTGATGGTAAGTGGTCATCGTAGTCTATGGAAATTTGCAACGCCCGGGATATCAATCGCGTGTTGCCGACTTTAAAGAAACCTTCTAATTTTTTTAAGCCATAATTTTGAACAACTTTTGTATTGAAGTTATATCTATACTAGGTTAAGGTTCAAGAAAAATAGGATAAGCGTATTTATATAACGATATATGGCAATGCGGCCAGCATTCTGGGCTTTTCGACAACCAGTAACTTAGTTCTAGAAGTAATTAATTTTGTTCATAATACTATTTTTGATCATCATGTCCGCCGAACGAAGTCCACTGCTAGACAAAGGCCTCAACAAAGATTTCCACAATGGAGTTGATTCCATCACTTGGAGGGATATGCCAGAATCGCTACTCTTATCAGACGGGTTGCAATCGCAGTATGGTGGTCATAGTACACCTATTATTATATCATTACTAGCTGTGCCCCGCGGTTTTACCCACGTTAAATTTTATCAAACATCACAGCTCCTCCCCCGTAGGTGATAGCGTGATAATACGTATATGTTGACCCGACCTCTTAGTAATATTCATGCAACATTTGAAGTAAATCCATGCAGTACTTTTTGAGTTTAGCCCGGACATACATACAGACAAACAGACAAAAATTCTAAAAACTATATTTTTGGCTTCGAAATCGATTGTAGATCACGCCCAAAGTATCCTTTTTAAAAAATATCCAATGTACAGTTTTGACTTCCCTACGATTTTATTATATGTATAGATATACTTATTACGTGATAAAAGTATATATATATATATATATCACTTCTGTAAACTTTCGTACCCGTGACATAAATATTAGTCAACTTCGATTCTAAACTATTATCAATAGACGAACAATTCTATCACAGTAATTTTGTAATAGATAGAAAGTATGGCCACTCAATATAATACCAATGAACTGGCCTTTATGACCTCAACATGAATACAAACAAAACTTTCTTTAACTAACGTTAGCAACTGATGTCCTGTCTATTGAGTAACTCCTTTCTGTTATTAATCACATTTTATTTCGTAATATTTATAAGCAAACACAAAAAAAACAATACTTGATTAAAAATGCCTAGAGCGTCATTTCTTTTTTTTAATGCTTAGGACTATTGATGTTAGATGCCAGCCGGTATTACTGATACAAAAGTTGATATTTTTGCACTTCAAAAACCACCCATATATGTATTCTTGTGTAAATAATAAATATTATGATTCCAAGATCAAGAGTAGTATAAATCTCGGACTCAGCACTTTTCCGTTCCTTTGAACTAATACTAGACGAGTTCCTTTACGATACGACATACCAGGAATATAATAAGTTCGTCTTAGCCGATTTCGGCCACGGCGGCCAGTCTCAATGGAGACTAACCATCTGGGCGGAACATATTACACAAGTGTCTGCGCAAACACAGGGGCACTCACTCACATCACTCTTATGATCCAATGTATTGACTAGCGACGCGACCGGAAAGAGATCAAGTACAGGACCGACGGCTTTACGTGCTCTACAACCAGAATTTTGTTTATACCAAAATTTTAATTTGGAGTTATATATTAATATAATTATTTATTGATAATAGCGACATGTATACATAAGAAAACAAGTAAGGAATTGTATGTAAGTCATCATCCACACATAGAAAAAACATCATCATCATCATAGCAACTTTACCACGATGTTTAGTTAACCTGGGCAAGGTTAACTTCTATCTTCTGGTAATCTAGACTGATAGACTATAAAACTACGTGCTTTTGAACACCCGGGATCCCATGGTTTCAACCGCCGCCGAGGGACGAAATAAGTACACATCATCGACTTATTATAATTTTGTTTAATTATTACTTTTAATTTGCCGGTGAGCATGTATCAAGAATATAATGACAGTAATCGAGGCAAAAGACGTGTGCAAAGATCGTGATAAATGGAAATGCGTTGTCTCTGCCTACCCTCTGGGAAACAGGCGTGAGTCTATGTATGTATGTTTGTATAACTTTTAAATTCAAATGAACATAACGTTTTCTACCCCAAACTAAGCACGGCTTGTACTATGGACACTAAACAACTTTTTCCCCGGACTACATCAAGGCAGCTCCAGTACAGGTTCAAAAGTCAGCTCCAGGATAATTATATCTACATCAGTTACAACGGTGGAACGGCTGGCATAGATCATATTATTACGACATAAGCGTCAACTTCGATTCATACATCATTCTTATTAATACTTTTATGTCTTTAGGTATTGTTTTGTAAATCCCCTTTTTCTTTACGCTATAGGTACAGTAAACGGCACGTCAATAGTATCACTTGATCTACGAAAAGCGTTCAGTCTACATACTTATAAAGACGCTGTAAAAATTAAAGGAAGTGTATTGTGTTTACTTAAAAACAATACTGTCCGAGATGACGTATCGTAAAGTATTTTCTTTAATGCATTTTACTGTGTCTCAAACTATAGGTAGTCTCTTCAAAGAATAATTACGTCAATGAATTTTCTTTTACACTAAGTAATGTGATGTGATGATTGAGTTGGAGAAACTGTGCTATTTATCAATACATTGTATGTTTTGTACTCGTCGCTGTATGTGTAACTGTTATGTCAGAAGAAATGTATAGTTTTTATTATGTACAATGTGTCGTGTTATGTAAAGTAGGTACTTAGCGGGTTCTGCTTCGTTCGATTGGTTCGTGATAACTCGCAAATTCAAGATTTCTACGAGACTTGATTTACTTTATTCCAGAATTTTCTAAGATTTCTTTTCAGCGCACATTTCGTGATATTTCAAGTTTTGTGTATGGTTGACTTTTGAATTTTCTGGGTGATATATTTTGAGAACTAAAAATAAACTGCAATTTTATTTTATTTTTAATGCCTACTGATAATCAGAGAATATAGTGAAGAGCAATAATTGAGAATGAAAACTATTTAACAAAGAGTTCAGCTAGGAAGGTTCAACATAAATAAATGCGTTGCTATTAGATATCCCATTAAATTTGAGTCTTATATCACTTAAGTCTGAGGAATCATTATTTTTTATCATTCGGCGGGTAAAATTTTATAATAAGGCGGGAATATAGTATGATGTTGTGATATTTAAATTATTTTTATTATTCGAGCCTTCCATTTTTAAATGTATATCTTCACTAGGTACTCACAATTACTACCAAATTTCTAAACACAATTTTCCTGAGTAATGTAAGCTAAAATTAAATAAATATGTAATACGCGAAAACAACTTAGGTAGGTACTGAGAGATTGATAATATGGCAGGTTGAATGACAGCATGCCTGAGTCTAACGGGAAAATAGCGGGGATAGTTGTAAAGTAGCGTACACACAGGAAAAAGTTAATAGTACGGGGTATATATATATATGTATATATATATATCGTCAATATGTGTAATATAAATAAATAAAATTAATATTTAACAATAAACGTAACACCGAATAAACTTTGTCACTTATTAATTTCCTTATAAATTCCAATTTCCTAATTATGTCATTCGACTTAACAATATTGATATAAGTCAATGTCGAAAGCTTAATATTTCCATTCAAAAAATGTTCACTTACACCGAATCCTTTTACCATTTTATATATAAGAAAATAAAACAAAACGTACAGTCGCATAAAATCTTCTCCTTTTCAGTGGATGCATGGCAGTTGTACATCAGTTCATTAAATATTTTAACGTTACCTACAAAATTAAAAAAAAAGTCACGGTTTTCAGTAACATTGTCACATTTACCAGGGAAGGTAAATGTGACAATGTGACAGCTAGTCTTATAGTAAGCCAGTAAACATTCTTTGAGCGATATCCTACCGAACTCCTACGTACTGTCCGCTCGTAGGATATAACCGTTTGACCGCAATATAAAAACAATGTCAATACATTGTTGTCAATATATTTATATTGTCAATGTCAATAATTTATAGTCCACATCAATACGTGAACTATAAATTATTGACATTGACAAAATAGGTATTGCACAACATATATAGTGCTACAAACTTATCTGGCCCGGTGGCCAAAAGTAGAACTAACGACGCCAGTTTGAAATGTCAATCGGCCGCCTGTTATTCCCTGACATTCCTGCCATTGATTGTTTGTTGCGCGTATTTATTTTTCTTTTTGTGGATTTAAATTGTGAAAAATGCCGAAAGCTTTAAAAAGTGATGCGAGGAACGTTATATTACAAGTATTGAATTATATGAAGGAAGAAACGCCTTCAGGCACCAATTATACCCTTCAATAAGTTGTATGAAATCGTAGCTGCTGCTACAGGTTAGTGTTGTCAGCTTCTGAAAAAATACGAAACTCCCCCTCGCACTTTAAATTAAAACACATATTTTAAAATATTCATTATTTATTTAATTTTTGCCATTTCCAGTGTAAGTGTCGGGGAGTGATTTGTATGAAAACTTGTGAAAGAAAAAGAGCAAGCAGATACAAAAATTTATAGCAGGACAGAATATTGGTAGATTGAATTCTGAAATGCCAACATTGATTCCAGAATCTTTTGATAAAATAACAGTTAATGAATGGCAAAAGCATTGCAATCATGTAAAAAATATTGAAAATGAGTATCGAAAAAGGGATGGATACCTAGACGAGCCTTTCATCATTCATTTAGGAAGTGATAGGGAAAGTGAAAGCAGTGATTACGATAATGATGATGATGAAATGACTTCTGAATTAAAAAATTCCGGTGACATAATAATACCTCCGTTAGAGAACACTCAGCATACACTGTATGTAAATGATCATAATTATTGTATAAAAATATAAAGATTTGTAATGACAGTATTTGTTTGCTTTTTAGTGAAGTAATATTTACATTACGATGTGCATATTATTTTTACCCACTTTATTGCAAAAAATAGTTACTAGCAACACTAACTGCGATAACAGCGACGCTGCCACCGGGCCAGATAAATTTGCGGTACTGTATTATATACATAAACAAAATAAAACATATGTTCGTGATCAAAGCTTCTGATTCTATATTTATTTTCTTTCCTAGTTTTTTTTAATGTAATCTATCGATACCTTTGCTACACATTTAATTTAACCTTATGCATATAATCCAATACACGACTTGTTATGGTTTATTTGAACAAGTGGCTTGGCTTTCGTCGTTTAATTTACATGCTTCGTATTCTCGACGATATTTTGATGCCCTTTGATTCCGCTGTAGAAGAACAAAATTTTATTTAACATAAGCAACCGAGTCCCTGCTGTGTGGGGACGGCATAGAATATCATCACCGTATCTCATCCCCCAGGGAACGGGCAGCAACGTTTTTCTGTGACCAACAAACTGCGATCACCAACCCGTCTGCCAAGCGTGGCGATTATGGCATATCCCGCCGTTCTTTGGGGAGGCTTGAACTTACTTCGGCTGACATAATCAAGCAAGCAAAAATAGTAAATATAATAAGTGTATTACATTGATAGGTAAGTAATTTTTTTAATAAAAGACAACGCCTGCACTACGGAATCTAATCCTTGTGTCGCGGGGTACTATACAAACATATAATAGATGGACACAAATTACATCCAGACTCAGAACATTAATATAATCTTTAAATTTAAGATTTCAGTAGGCCTCATAATTGTAAGTTATATTATGTAATTTATTTGAAATAAACAGTTGAAATTATTTTTTTTTCTAACAACTATATATGAGTCACACAAATAGATGTCCGGCGCGGGACTCGAACCCGCGACACGAAGCGTCGAGGCGACTGTTTTAGCCGCTGCGTCACACGTGCAGTCTAAATGCAAAGCAAACTTTGGGGAACTATTTTTTGCTCGCTCTGCTAAAAGACGAGGCAGAAAGAATATGCGTAAACTGTAGATTATTACTAAACTGTCTCTGAATATACTAAACGTAGAACAATAGTATAGTATTATTGATCATTTACTAAACAGTGAGCACAATGAGTACTACAACTACAGGTACAAATGGAAATCGCAATGCAATGTAAATATTATTTGTTTTCGTCTCCAGCGTGTATCATACCTTACGTATCTATGACTGACCACGCATATACTAAGTACTCATCTTAAAGTTTTACTCCATCTTGTAGGGGGCCTGCCCACATTGCGTCTTCCTGATATGCATACTTATATATTTCTAAATATATACACATTATTGATAACTTACAGCCAGACGCAGAACAAATAATCGTGTTCTTCACTCAAAGTTTTGTCCCGGGTGGAATCGAACCCTCGAATTCTGGCTTAGCACTCGTGAGTGCTAAGCCAGAAGCCAGTCACTAACCGCTAGACCAATAGGTCAGTCAATATATTTCTGACCCCCTATTTGCCAACGAATGGTAAAGGTAAAAAAAAATAAGGAGAATTAATTTACCTATCTCGATTCCGAACTGCATCGTAATCCATTGGCCATTTGAACGTTAAGGAGGTGGAGGAATCAAAACATACTCCCATACATACGGAACATTTAAAATAGTAGTTTAAGTTCGTTGAGAGGCAGGCATTGCAAACACAATAGTTCAGGGCCTACTTCGATAATGAAGGGGCATATCCCCGCGTTCTGTCTGAGTGGTATTATATAATTACTTTATAAACGAGCGATGAATGCACGCGGATACGCCATTCACGAAAACAACATTTTCGTATATTATAAATATACTAGATAAGCTTATTTTCTGTACTTAACATATGATAAATAACAACAACAAAAGAAAATAAATATTTATTTCATACAACATCGTTGGCAAACAAGCTTACGGCCCACCTGATGGTAATTGGTCACCGTAGCATATGAATGCTTGCAACACCAGAGGCATCAGTAGCGCGTTACCGACCCTTTAAAAACCTTATAACTCCTTTTGTGAAAGGCCGCATGCTGTAGTCTCTTAGGAAGACCGTAACAGAGTGTTCATTCCACAGCCTCAACTCCTCCTCAACCGTACGAGATCGGAAAGCTTCGAGGGTGTGAGGATGAACTGCCTGTCAATGGCGAGAGGTGCGATGGTAGAAGATGGCCGAATTGTAATAAATAATTAGAGCCTCTTTAAAATTTTATTCTTTCAAAAATAGTTCAGGAATATATTCACCTTTTCAGCGACAAAAAAAAATGATTTTTTATAACATTAGAATTATTACTAAAGTTACTATCAATCTCAATTTATTAATTGAGATGATGATGATGGTAGAAATAATATGAGTCACCAATAACCCATGCTTATATTTTCTAAGTAAAAGTATTTTTTTAACAAGGCAAAGCAATGAGCAAGCCTGATAGTCAGTGATTACCATCAGTCATGGAGGCTCACAACACCAGAGAACAGTAGAGCCACAAGCGCGTTGCCGGCCATTAGAGTAAGGAATTGACTAGCTTCTTGAAGGTTGCCACTTCATACCGGATCTGTATGACATAGCAACCATGGATAACCATATGATTCTTAGAGATAACAAAAAATGTTAGTACGATTTCGTGTTTCCATTCCAACTTTGGCAACTAATGGTGTTGTTCCTTGTTCTGGCATTTTATACTGCAAAAACGGTTTGTATTCATAGCCAAGGCGTTGAATAAACAGGTATGGTGTACAAACCAATCAAAGGCTTATTGACTAGAGTCTTATAAAACATGGAGATAATCACAGCAGGTTCCAAAGGTGCCTATGAGGCTATGGATTTGGTCACACTGATTGTTTCCTTACCATGTAGCATGTTGTATAATTATTATTTCCGTATGTTTATAAATCTAGCGTGGGAAAATCACTTCGGCGACGGATTTTCATCCAAGTACTATTAGTAGTATTTTAGTCTGATGTAGGAAGCATCACAGAATTGCTAGCAAATGTGGAAATGTGAACACAATATAAATAAAATTGTACCTACTAGTTATAAGAAAAGTTTATTTAATTATTGGTAGCAAATCTATACATATAATAAAATCGTAGGAAAGTCAAAACTGTAGCTACATTGAATATTTTTTTAAAAGGATACTTGGAGTGTCTTCAATCGACATCGAAGCCAAAAATATAATTTTAGGAATTTTTGTCTGTTTGTCTGTATGTATGTCCGGGATAAACTCAAAAAGCACTGCATGGATTAACTTCAAATTTTGCATGAATATTACTAAGAGGTCGGGTCAACATATAGGCTACATATTATCCCGCTATCACCTACGGGGCAGTAGCTGTACTAATTTATGAAGTTTAACGCGGGTAAAACCGCGGGGCACAGCTAGTAAATAAATATTTTGGGACACCTAACACACCGAAATTGACTGCCAAATTAAGCATAACCTGTACTATGATAACCAGACAACTGATAAACATATTTATATATTAAAATACATACATATTTTAGAAGAATCACAGAACAAATAATCGTGCTTATCACATAAAGATTTGTCCTTAATGGGGATAAAACCCACGACCTCTGGTTTAACATTCAGGTTCACTCACCCAGTGATTCGATTTTTCAAAGTCTTGCGTGTTGGTAAAGAGACCAACAATGCGTCTTTAAAAAACAATATTTTGTTATTTATGAAGTGACTTATCCAAGGTGTCACATTAATAGTTAATGAAACATAATAACAACACATAATAACAACTGGCTATACACCAAAAAAATATTTACTTTTCATACAAAAACTAGCTGTGCCCCGCGGTGTTACCCGCGTTAATTTTTATAAATTTTCTTTGCTATAAACCTCACGGAGCCCGAGACCTTTCCAACGAATGTAAAACCGTGGAAATCGGTTCGTGCGTTCTGGAGTTATAGCGTCAGGAAGGAAAACCCGACTTATCTTTATATAGTAGAGATATCGATTAGCTAACATTAGCATTTTGTCTGGAAACCCATAATTCTTTCGTGTCGTATTAGTTGAGTATCAAGAGTAATTCACTCCATATATATTTATGTTTCATCGAACTAATGATTAACTGAGGGACACTGGAAGTCGCTGGATGCGGATAGCGCAAGACCGGAAATTGTGGAGATGTTTGTCCAGCAGTGGGGGTCTTTCGACTAATATGATGACGATGAATGATTAACTGAGTCCCGCGTGTAATTTACTGTAGCCTATGTATATGCTGTGTTGCTGACGGCATAGTATATCACCATCCCATTTCATCTTGTGGGGGGCGTAGAAGTGATCCCGAGGTAACATGTCTCAGAGAACGGGAAGCAGCCTCCCTGTGTACTATCACCATTATACTCTGATCCCCAACCAACCAAGCATGGCGATTATGGCATGTCCCTCCAAATCATAAACAACTCCATTGTGAAAATCTTTTAGTGAGGCCTTTGTACAGCAGTGGACGTAATCCTTATGTCAAAGTTGTCTCTCTCTCTCTCTCCTATTTCCGCTCTTTTGGTCTTCTTCCAATACACTTAAATCCAGTGAGAGAATATAGCCTAAAAATCATAAATATAATTTGTGAGCAAAGGCCCAGAATATTGCATGCCGACAGTATTGCCACGTTGAATATTTACCAACCAAAATATAGGTATTGATCTACACGAAGAAGTTATTGTTTTGTATTTCAAGGCTGACGAATTGCATATAAATTCTGTACACAATAAGGTCTAGATTTACAGATTTTATTATCTATAGCAAAATGTAATTTTATACGAAATGTTTCTAAATTCCGCAACACCATTCATCCGCGAAACGGGCGTGAGATATTTATATAAGCGTTAGATTTTTGTATGAAAACTGTGTCAGCCAATAAAATTGTGTAGAATAATAAATTAAGTCTAAGCATATGTAGGCATTTTACATCCTTTCGCTTAGTTCACTGACTATAAATAACTTCGTTGAATATGGATTTTAAAAGTTGTTTATTTAATCTTTATCTTTCATTATTAAATAAAAGTAAAGGGAAGACAAAGTGAGGTTACGTAAGTAGGTTGAGTGATTGGAGAAGTCTTTTTATTGTTTGGCATGCTCTCGCCAATCCCTAAGTGATTGGCGAGGTTAAGCAACTAGGCTCGCGGTCAGTCTATAGATGACTGCCAAAGAGGTTTAATTTCTGTGTGTCTCCATGCTGCGGAGGGCACGTTAAACTGTCTGTCCCGGTTGTAGCCATTAGGCAAGAGTCGTTAAGCCATGTCAGGGGCTTATTGGGCGGTTAGCACAACTGTGACACTAGGGTAACCACTGCCCATACGATAAGTAAGTATGTATACACATGTAAAAGGTAACGTGAGATTTCGTCCATCCACCTATCATAGTGATATATTATAGAATAGCTATAAAAATTGCGTCTTTAACCTTCTTATCGTATGATCTAATTACCTGAAAATATACTTTTATTTTCGATCTAAAATTTTAAAGTTGAATGGTGTCAATTAAAAGAGAACGGATTGCATATTAAAAAAAAAAAACAAATACCATAAATGAGGTCTGGTCATTACCGGTATATGATTAGGTTATTTATACTTTGTAAGCGCTTAAGAAAGAAGCGAAAACCAGGGTGAGTCAACCCTATGCGCACTTAATCAGATTTTTTAAACTAAACAATATTTACCTAAGTCTCTAAGTCCGTGTAAGTAAGTTTAAATTAGTCACGACTTTTAATTAACAGTCAAATTAGCCGCGAGGCTTTCACTGTGTTACCAGCCAATAACACAAAAGAGTATTTTCTGTTTACCTTGTATTGTCTGCTAAGTAGTATCTTTTCTTGTACAAGTTCAAATGTATCAGTGTGACGTAGCTGTGACGCGGAGCCCATTCGGCGATTGCGTCAGCCCGTGGACAATAGCTGTGAAAGTATTGTAGAAAGTGCAAGTCGAACTCACGTTCACATTATATCAGACCGGGATTTACATAATAATTACACTTTATAGGTAACTAGAGCGTTATTAGAACTTATATGCCTTTTAAGCACCGAGGTCACTGAGTTTTTGCAGAAAGAAATAAAATTTGAATATTAATTGATTGCACAACAATATGGTTGCCTGTGTCGTTGGTGTCGCTACCTTCACAGCCTTGCATATTTTAAGCAGTGGATGATTTAATTCGATTTTAATGATTAATTTTAATATGATTAGAATAAGGCGAAATGAGTTAGGTAGTATATTATAATTATCACCAATTAGTTTCGTAACCAAAGTTGGCCATTAAATAAAGAGTTTAGCCGGTGGCTGGTTGGTGATAACATAATGATATTTAAACGCATTTAACAAGTAAAATGCTAAGTGGTGACGCCTACAAATTTCGGAATATCATCACCCCATCTCATCCCGTGGGGGGCGTAGACGTCAACCGGGGAAACTATCAGAGAACGGCCAGCAGCTTCTTTCTGAGTACTATGACCATCATACCTCAATAACCAACTCGTCTGCCAAGCGTGGCGATTATGGCATATCCCCCCACCCCCCAAGATGTTTCTTGGTGGAAGCTTGCGTTCAACAGTGGACTTCTTACAGCTTTTATGATGATGAACAAGTAATATTATTAAGAATAATAATCTTTTAATGTGTTCTTAAGTAAGTATTAGATAAGTTTATAAATAAAAGTAACTGTACGTGTGTACTTTCTTATTGACGTCGCGTAATATGAAACCTTTCCATAACTCTTGAGTTCGCTGGGTAGGATTTCCGGTGTTGAACTCGCGATTTATGATAATGATAGAGAACTCTACCGTTTCTAGTGGTCTGGCTCACGGAACTTTGTTATGATAGTGTTACAAGCTTATGGAGCGTGGTTGGCCTATAATAGGTAATTTAAGTAGATAATGTTGTACACTGTTCTACCTTGCCAATCAAATTGGCCTCTGTGTTTGGTTTACTGTAAGAAAACTCATTATTGAGTTAAGCTCGCCTATGTACAATATGTCTTATCAAAAATTGTATTTTTTTAATTGTTTTTGTGTGAAATAAAGAATAGGTGAATCGTTTCAGTCAGTCAGATTGAATGAGTTCAGTTGGTGGAATCGGGGGTAGTGTTATAAAAAGAATGTATTTATTATTCACCTTCTTCACTAATCGTATGGGCAGTACTAAAGATAGACGCAGGATACTTATCACTTACTTATAGCCAGATGCTCTCACCGGTCCGTATGTGATCAGCAAGGTTAAGCAACTAGGCTCGCGGTCAGTCCATAGATGGGTGAACACCAGTCATTAGCTGTTGTCTAATGACTACAACTGGGACCGACAGCTTGACCTGCCCTCCGAAGCACGGGGACGCTTAGAAATTAAACCACTTTGGTGGTCACCCATCTATGGGCTGACCGCGACCCTAGTTGCTTAATCTCGCTGATCACATACTGACCGGTGAGAGCATCTACCTATGAGCGCCTTATTGTGAAACATATCTATACTTATACGCCTGTACTTCAGAGTAATGTAAAAAAATATATAATATGTAGAAATTTTCCTTTTCTTTTATAAAGATAATGACCGCACTAGAGAATCTAATCCCTCTGTCGCGGGGTACTTTACAAACATATAATAGACAGACACAAATTACATCCAGCCTCTGAACAACTGTTTATGGGTCACACAAATAGATGTCCGGCACAGAACTCGAACCCGCGACACGACGCGGCGACGCGATTGTCTTAGCCGCTGCGCCACACGTTCAATTATAACTATATAGTAGTGAAGTAAGATACGAGTGGCTATTGAGATTGCTTAATGACGTAGAACATGTAAGCTAGATTTCACTTTGTAGATGGATTTTGTTTCCGCATCACGTGTCTACTGAATGGCGTTCAAGATTATTTCGTACTCAACTTCAATGCTAACGCTAGGCTGGGATTCACTTTTAATAAATAATAACAATAATATACAGGCAGGCGAACCAAAGTAGCCGTATATCGGCTACTTTGGTTTAGCCAAAGAATGGCCCAAAGAATTGCCAAACTGAAGTGGCAGTGGGCAGGGCGCATAGCTCGTAGAACCGACACGGCCGATGGGGCAGAAAGGTTCTCGAGTGGCGACCACGAACCGGAAGACGCAGCGTGGGCAGGCCCCCTACAAGGTGGACCGACGGTCTTGCAAGAGTCGCGGGAAGCCGCTGAATGCGGGCAGCGCAGGACAAGCTATTGTGGAGATCCTTGGGGGAGGCCTTTGTCCAGCAGTGGACGTCTTTCGGCTGATATGATGATGAACAATAATACCCTGGGACATTGTTCATACACGGCTATCTTGATCCCAAACTAAGCAGAGCTTGTACTATGCATCAGATAAGTTATATACTACTTTTGTAAATACATACTTATATAGATAATTATTAAAACCCAATATCAGTCCTGAGTGGAAAGAGAACCCACGACCTGGGGCGTGAAAGGCAAGCATCTACCAAATGACGTCAATATTTTTTCTTTACATATTATTCAATTAGCAAAATTTTACATGTTTCCCCATAATGCTACGTGGATACATCGAACATTATTCTATTTAAATACATATGCCAGCACATCTAGCTGCCCTAATCTGTCAAATTTATTTTATAGATTTTGAACTTTATCATATAAGTATAAGGTTCACTTTCAATTGGGGAAATTTGACAGATTGGCGTAGCTTGATGTGCTGGCGTCTATACTATAGAACTTTTATTTAATATGTTAGTATATAGTCAAGATACTATATTATCACAACTCAAGTATGTGAGAATATAGTATCTTGACTATATGCTCTCACAAAAGCACAATAGTTAATAATATTCTCGATAGGCAATAATAGTAAAGTAGGATTTAATTGTGCCCTTTTATTGTTGTTTTTCCGTGTTATTACTAATTGGTTGAAATAATTACGGTTTAATTACAATAGATAATCATATCTGGTTTCCCTAACATCATAATTTTTCTGCGTTATGTATACAAAAAAGTCCTTTTCATAAATAAAAAGATTGATTTTATTATTTCACGTCACACGTTCATAAACCTTCGTTGTCTAGGTAGGCCTTTTAGTTATATGACTGGACGCTTGCCATAACGGGATGACAACAAAATAAGACACGACATGTTCGATTCCAACTCGCGCACTAAAGATTCCGTACAAACTTTTATGATGAAAATAGCTGTGCCCCGCAGGTTTACCCGCGTTAAACTTTATAAATTATAGCCTATGTGTTAATCCAGGATGTCGGCTAACTCCATACCAAATTTTATTAAAATCGCTCCAGCCGTTTAGACGTGAAGAAGTAACAAACATACACACTCATACACTCACCAACTTTCAGGTTTATAATATTAGTGTGATGATCTTCCATCCATTAATATACGTTACGCTTAATTCTCCAATTTCAAATTCATCATCATTCATATATTTTTATGTGATATAACCTTTGAGATCTTGCTTCTTTCCAAGTTCCACGAGTCTAGGTCAACAGGAAGTATTTTATAGGTAAGTGTCAAATATGCAGCATATGTGTGAAGTGCGTTATTACGCCGAGAAAGAGCATTTTGATTCATTAAAGCTCCAAGGAAATATAGACATCATTTACGATTTATTTATTTAATTATTTATAAGTATTTAGTCTAATAATTTACAATCAAACCTAATCAATCACGAAAAACGGCAACTTCTAGGAAACCAATATTTTTAGTTTATTGAAATAAATAAATATCTTGAGACAATACACTGCCATTCGATCCTAAATTAGGTAGAGCCTGGCATAGTACCAACTCTACCAGCAACCAAGCAACTAAAAAACATGCTTATATATTTCTAAATACATACATACTCGTATCACACTAATATTATAAAGGCGTAAGTTTGTGAGTGTGCATGTTTGTTACTTCTTCACTGGACAAAATGGATTTTGATGATCCTTTGCAGTAATATAGCTTATACATATACCAGAATAACACATAGGCTACAATTTATTAAGTTTAACTCAGGTAAAACCACGGGGCACATCTCGTTATAGAGAAATAACACCCAGAGACAGAAAAAAATAATCCTGCTCATCATACAAATATTTGTCCTGGGTAGGGAGCGGAACCACGAACTCTACCCTTACTCTTTTTTAACCATGAGACCAACAGGCAATTCAAATATATTTTTTATTCTATTCGTTTGTATTTAATTTTAAACGGTAATAGTAGAACTTTTTTGGTGTCAGCAGCGTTGAAGTCAGCGCAAGGTCTTTAGGTTAGTGCTGTAGAAGGTACTGAAAAGATTTGATTGGGTACAGTTGTAAGTAAATAATAAATAGTGAGACAGCGCAGCGGACCTAGTTAATTTGTAGACTTTCGTGCAAACTGCTAATTACAAATGATAATTAGTGGTAGAATTAGGTAAGTTGTGTAACATCGATTCATTCTCGACCACTTTTTGTTTATTAAAATCGTATTGAGTTGTTTACAACGGCAAAAAGTTGGCGTACCTACCGACTCAACAATGATATTCACACAACGTCAGTATGGTGGAGAATAATGTTTGTCATGCTTTGTTGATTTCAGACAACAACATACGGACTAAAAGGTGAAAGAACGTCTCTCATTTTTACACTTTAAGAAAAACCAGCTATCACCTAATTTTTTTCTTTGCTTTTATACTCTTTCATCTAATGGTCTAGCTTCTGCTGTCTAACCTCACTTGCATAGCTGTAAGCTGTAATCTGACTACCCATACTATAGAGACGTTCTCTTAACAAGTAGGGCTTGTTCTCTGGGAGTATACATGTTCAAGTCTATTAGGATTATTCTCATTTAAATTGACACACCAGCCCACCCTTCCGAGTAACTATCACAAAGACCATCATTAAGGGGATATGCAAGAATCGCCACGCTTAGCAGTCGGGATAAGCGATTGCAGTTTCATGGTCATATTCCCTTGGGACGACTTCTACGCCCCCAAGGGATGAGATGGGTTGATGATACATAATATCATAGTGGTAATGGGTAATATTATTATATTTGATCACTTTTAGACAATTTAATTTAATAAATTTTACTTCATTAAGAGCTGCTCTATTGAGTTGAATATTGTGGATATCTTAAGAAATTCTTCTTTAATATGAAATATATGTTGTAAGATTTTTACACAACTTAATTTCACCCGGATCAAGAGTTTCTTTTTGAGGTCGACTTATGATTTAATTTTCAGAATATATTATTGCCTTATTTTGACATATCTAGATTAGATTATTGGAACTTTGAAATGTACCGCGACTTTGAGAATAGAAAGCCGTTCATTCCACATTAATAAATCTGGGTTGGCTGCATTGTGTAAGCATATTCATTTAATCTGTATTAAAACTAGTACCTACTTAATTCGCTACATGTATCTGAATTTTAATGAGCAGGTATCTATGACAATTTTGCTCGTAGCCAATTATTTTGGTATACACATCAGGAGTATTTAATAATTTCGTCATGTAGATTGTAAATTAAATTATTGCTTGAGGCTAACTCCATACAACTAGAATATTATCTTACCTACGAGCATGTAATTGTAGATATACATATATTTTTGACACCAGTTTTAAGGCGGTTAACACACTCAGTTAGCTAGTCAGCTTAAATATCTATAAGTAGTACATTAACAGTATCTGTAATTCTGAATTTTTTCACTCATAATTTTCGGGATCTGCTGTGTAATTTACAAAGCATTATATTTAGTCTTGCTAAACTCTTAAAATCTTGCTACTTACTCGTAAACACCGAATAAACTGAAAGCAATAAAGCAGACACGTAACTAATTGTATAAGTATAAACGATATCTTCTATAAGTCATAAATACCCACCAGCGAGTTTGTAAAGCATGAAAACAAATAAAACATAAAAATCTAGCTCAAAAAGTTGGACTGAAACAGAAAAATAAAATAGTTTAATATAAAATATTTAGTTCTAACAAAAAACAAAACTATACTTTGTTAAAGAAACTGACAGGATTATGTCAAGTAAAAGTCAAAAAGATAAGAAAATATTTGCAAGTTAAAAGCGATGCATTCAGTATTGCTGCGTCAGGCATAAGAAGTGTGACGATACCATAATGCCATCATTAACCAGATATCGTCCATTGCTAGACATAGGCCTCCCACAAATGTAATAACACACATACCAGTACACTTCCACACATACAGACTCATCTCAACACGTACATTCGCACACCCACACATACATCCTGCCATATACATACTTATTTGCATCCTTTCTTTCACTGGTAACAAAATTGTAAGTTTCAATTATGCACCTACTTACTTTTCCATGAGGGGGGACTGGTGACCTGTGGCACAGGTTTTCGCCTCCTATTTCAGGCACCAGTCCTTCACAAATGAAAATAGTATCTACTAAGTATAATTATAATCTAGCTTTAAGTTCTAATTTGTGAAAGAAAAATAAACGTATTTATTATTTAATGTTTTTATAACTTATCATTTTTTTTTTTTTTATATCAGAGGGCGACAAACGAGCAAGTGGGTCGCCTGATGGTAAGTGATAACCGCCGCCCATGGACACTCGCGACACCAGAGGAGTCGCGAGTGCGTTGCCGGCCTTTTAGAGTCAGCAAACAAGTGTTGCTGACCCTTCCCCCCACCCCAATGAGAGTTTGCCGTAGTCACCACGCTAGGCATGCGAGTTGGCGACCGCAATTAGGTGGTAGCTAGTACATGGGTGGCGCTGCTGCTCGACGCCCTGGTGTATCCCTTAGTCGCATTTTACTACACCTTCAGGATGGTATAGGGAGGCCCTGTTATTCTTTCTGGGCCGGAAACCATGCGAATAACATTATTAACAACGCAATTCAATACCAAAGATTGTGTACAGTTAGTCCGTAGTTTTATAATATACTAGCTGTGCTCGCGACTTCGTCCGCGTGTTAATTAGTTTATTTTGTTTTTTTTTTTCTAAAATAAAAGACTTTTTCTAAAATAAAAGTAGCCTAAGTTACTCTTTATTACATCAGCTACCTGCCAATAAAAGACCCGTCAAAATCGATCCAGCCATTTCAGAGATTAGCCGGAACAAACAGACAGACAGACAGACAAAAATTCTAAAGAATGTTATTTTGGAGTATGTACCGTATATATATTCATATACATGTAGTAAAAATCGGTTATTTCAATATTACAAACAGACACTTCAATTTTATTTATTTGTATAGATATGTATAGATATTAAGTATTGATAATATTATTATCATTTTATACGACGAAGTTTGTTTCCTATAGATTGTACAATACTAGCGAGTTCGTTGAACAGTGAGTCTGTATCTCACAAAAGTAAGCCACAACTACGGAGCCTAAGAAAAAATCAACAATGACTGGTTACGTAATACCTTACGATTTCGATATTAGAACGATTGTCACGACTACCCGAGTCAGCTATAGAATCGAGAATAAAGTTTAAGTAACTTTTTGCGAATAACTTGTGCCAATATTTTAAAACGTAGAATTATGTCCTTTCGGACCCCGAGATACCATTTCCACAAATTTGTCGTTCATAACCTCTCTGCCGCACTAAGCATCATGTTATTTCTCTTCTTATAAGCACGCTGTACATCTCTTCTCATTGGCACATTTTACTGGCGATTGCGTATCCAAAAGGGACTTCCATACGCCAGGCTGATACTGACAACTTTTCGTAACAGAAAGCCGTTAGACCAAGGACACAGTAATCATTACTAAGGGTAAAAGGCGCTCATAGCTAGATGCTCTCACCGGTCTGTAAGCGATCGGCGAGGTTAAGCAACTAAGCTCGCGGTCAGTCCATAGATGGGTGACCGCCAAAGTGGTTAAATTTCGAAGCGTCTCCGTGCTTCGGAGGGCACGTTAAGCTGTCGGTCCCGGTTGTAGTCATTAGACAACAGTCGTTAAGCCATGTCAGAGGCCTACTGGGCGGCTTGAGCAACTCTGACACTAGGGTTACCACTGCCCATATGATAAGTAAGCAAGGGTAAAAGAAGTATATCGTAATCCTACTAATATTATAAACGCGAAAGTTTGTTAGTGTGTGACTGTGTGAGCGTGTATGTTTGTTACGTCTTCACGTCCAAACGGCTGGAGCGATTTTAATAAAATTTGGTATGGAGGTAGCTGACACCCTGGATTAACACATAGGCTATATATAATTGATAAAGTTTAACGCGGGTAATATCGCGGGGCACAGCTAGTAGTCAATAAGGTCCAGCATACATAGATGATGGTAGAATGAAATCTAATGAATAATTTTATTGCGGTGTTGTGGCCTCCCCACATCACCCCAATAAAAGGATTGGCCTAACGGGATGAGATGGGGTGTTGACGTCGTCTCTAGGGATAATATACCAGAGTATGAGCATTGGGCAGCAGATTTACTCTCGGTATTAATGACCACCATACTCTTATCGCTAAACTGTCTGCCAAGTGTGGCCATTATCCCATAACCCTCTAAATTATGTCCTGGAAGAGGCCTTTTTTCCATCTGTACAAGTCTTTTGGCTAACATGATGATAAGGCTATTTAATATTCCTGTTCTATCTAACTCCTTGTTGGTGCTGTTTACTATTAGACAAGACAAAAATAATTTTAATTACATTCAAATAAGTTGTTATTGTTACTAGAGAATTGATTTTTAATAAAAAACTAATGGGGATCCTGATAGTTTGATATAATTGCGGTTCTGATGATGACTTGCTTTTTCATGGGTTTATTATGTTATACAAAGTGTGTGTGATGAGAAAAAAAATTGCTTAAGCCTCTTAGACAAGAGTTCTGCACCATGGTACTTTTAATTTAATTGAAGTACAGACGCCAGTACATCCAGATACCCCAATCTGACATATTTATTTTATAGATTTTCAACTTTATCACATAAGCATAAGCTTCACTTTCAATTGGGGGATTTTTTTACAAACTTATTTACTGACTAATAGTAAAATAGCTGAGCTTGTGGGTTTACACATGATTCAGCAATTATTATTAATTTCGGGTATAACCATCTCCACTCCCAATACCTACTACTACTACTTAGAACCGTTTGGCCGTTATTGCATGATTGAGTAGCAAACATCCAAATATAGAAACAATCCCATTCATAATATTAGTAGTATCACGTAAAACAGTTGAGCAGATTTGAGTGACAATTGTAACGAAACTAGTGTATATCCTGACTTGAAACATAGGCTATACAGATTAACAGCCGAGGACAGACTTTAGCTTGGCTAGTAAGAATTATTTTTAATAAACTTAAATATATATAATTGTGTACACATTTTTCATCATCATCATATCAGCTGAAAGACGTCCACTGCTGGACAAAGGCCTCTCCCAAAGATCTCCACAATTGCCGGTTTTGCGCTATTCGCATCCACCAGTTTCTAGCACCCGCACAAGATCATCGGTCCATCTTGTAGTGGGCCTGTCCACGCTGCGTCTTCCGGTTCGTGGTCGCCACTCGAGAACCTTTCTGCCCCAACGGCCGTTGGTTCTACGAGCTATGTGCCCCGCCCACTGCCACTTCAGTTTAGTAATTCTTCGGGCTACGTCGGTGACTTTGGTTCGCCTGCGGATTTCGGCATTTCTGATTGGATCCGCAGGGAAACTCCGAGCATAGCCTTCTCCATTGCTCTTTGGGTGACCTTGAGCCTTCTAATAAGGCCCATAGTGAGCGACCACGTCTCTGTTCCGTTAGCCATCACTGGCAACACACACTAGTCGAAGATTTTCGACTTGAGACACTGCGGTATTTTGGACGAGAAGATGTTACGTAGCTTCGCGAACGCTGCCCAGCCGAGTTGGATTCTACGATTGACACATTTTTACTTGAATATAATTTATTATTATTATATTAGGTATCTTCTATTGGTCGATCGGATCAATAGAATGTATTTGACTCTATGCCCGTTGGTCCCCTGAGCGATGACCCTGACTGAGTGCAGGTCCCGGCCGTGGGTTCGATCCCAACTCAGTGAAAATCTTTGTGTGGTGAATGCGATTATTTGTTCTGTGTCTGGGTGTTATTCATCTATAAAAAGTGTATTTAATTAATAAATGTATAAGCATGTTTATCCCACATGGTATCCCATATCTTGTCTGGTTGTCATAGTACTAAAAGTAAACTCAAAACGGCATAAGCAATTTTCATCTTATACATTGCAACGGATGCCCACACAACTAGTTATTTTTAACCGACGATTATCAACGTTTTCATTATTTTTTATTATTTATACTTTTAGCATTATTCCCTAAGCTGACATGAAGTTTACGATGTAAAGTCATCAGGTAACGAATGTTCTGTATAAAATGCCTCGCCATTTAACGCACACCGTGCGGATACCCCGTGGTTCGTGAGTTAGACATCCACGCACTTACATTTATACAATTAAAAGAAAATAAACATGTTTGAAACTTACTTTACTGGCATAGCAGTCAGGTGGTAAACATAGGCCTCTTTATAAAAAACACATAGGTAATCTCTTTATCTTTTGTTTATGTTAATATTCCCACTGGAGCATGTGTGTTTTGTTCGTGAGTCCGTCTCAGTAAAAAATCAAAACTTTGAAATAATAACAGGTAGGTAGGTGCAACGTTTTGTGTTGGAAAATTATGAATCTACCAGTGAGTGAATCACTTTTTAAATTTTAAGATTATAATTTTTTTTTATAGATTGCCTCGTAAATATTAGCCGATACTGAAGTACACGACTATTCTCAGTATAACAAAAATAATTCTCTGCCCGCCCATTACTGATGTTTAAAGTGATACCTTCTTAAGGGGCGTTGAACAATTTTTGGCTGAACAAAAACCATGGAACTCGCGTTTTCGTCACTGAACGCTTTTCATGAGCTATATATATATATACTGTGTATATATGTGAGCTTTTTGGGTGAACAAAAAGCGTGAAACTTGCGTCACCGTCACCGCACGCTTTCCATGAGTTGTTTGCATACTGTGTATATATATACAAAACAATTATAAGGAGTTATTTTTAATACTGAAGTTCAAGGGAACCAAGTAAAAGTATAAAAATGGTACTTTGTTGTAAAGATAAGTAGTGTTCTTTCAGAAAGATAGTTAATTAGTAAGTTGAGTCGTTTACAACACATATATTTTGGCCTAGTAAGTTAGATCATTAGATAAGATAATATTCAGGGTGCATAGAAAGCAAGCTGAAAGCTAAAACAAACTCCAAGATCAGTTTAGACGTGAATACAAGTGAAATTATATCTTAATAATTTTATCACTAGTAATCTTACCTTCCGTGGAGTTCGCTTGATCTTATGCACCGTGGGAGAATTTATATAGGAAGAGAATTAATAGCCCTGTATGTGTAGAATTCATAAATAGACAGATTTGTGTAATACACTATTGTAAGTACATGGTTAAGTATTTTACTCAGAACTTTGTATACTTCCTTTTCTGTGTTTAATTATTCACACACGGCCATTTGATCCCTAATTAAGCAGATTCTACTATAAAAACCACATATTATGTATATGACATATACGTACTACTTTTCTTTTTCTAAATACATACTTATATAGATAATTATACCCAGACTCAGGACAAACAAACATGTTCATGCACACAAATATCTGTCTCTAGTGGGAATCGAACCCACGACCTGTGACGTGGAAGGCAAGCATTGACCAACTACGGCATGGATGGTACTTATTTTTCAAGATTAGGATTGAGAAAGTCAATGTTTTTTTTATTAATAAAAGACTTGATCTTCCTTGTCTACAATTTATTACACCTACTTGTTTAACAAAAATCTTCGGACAATAGACCATAGTAATCATTAGAAAGACAGTAGGTAGTTCTTATACATCATGCCATGAATAAATATAATACTTGATGTTTCGTATATTTGTTAGTTTCTTATTAATAAAATCAAAAACCACTTAAGAGTTATGAAACATTCTTCCATCTATAGAAAACTACATTATCAGCGAGTAATATTTATTAAAAAAAACCCTGTATGAATTAAAATAATCTTACTCAAGCTCAAAAACATTGTACCTACATAGGCGTAAATGTGCCAAAGGCATTATCAACCAGTCAACCTTAGACCGATGCAGAGAGACTTTGGTAGGTTCTTTTAAATTTTCCTTTAAAGCTAACTTACTTGCCATTATTTGATGAAAAGTACTAATGTATCTCTTTCTATCTATCCGTGCAAAGCCCACCCCGCACTTGTATTTTATAATTCTCTTATTTAAATATAATTATGCCCCTTGTATATACATTAATAGCTTATATATTTTCATGGATAAAAATATAATTTCGATAATATAAGACACGTTTTCGCATTTTCAAGGTCAAACTACAATTTATATTTAAATTAAAATAATGAAGAGTCACGATCCAATTTACATTATTATGCTTTGATGATACTAATAACAGAGATGGCATATAGCTTTTAATTAATTATGCCCCTATTAATTCTACAGAACATAAAAAGAACACGGAAGTCGATACGATGTAATTTAAAAATGAAAGATAATTTTGGTATTGTCATGCTTCGATCTTATCGACTCTATATATTGTTATTATGTATTATAAATGTTGTGATGTGCAATATTATTTCTTTTGGATATGGATAATAATTATATCTGTTATATATATATATATATATATATATATATATATATATATATATATATATATATATATATATATATATATATATATATGAATTTATAAATATATAACTAAGTATGTTTTTTAGTAGTGGCAGTGTGTTAGTTCTCCGAAGATATTTTTTTGTTTATAACGAAGTTTTGGGCTACGGTATACCCTGGCTAGATAAGAGGCTCCTAAAGGGAGGAGGTGAAAGGGAGGTAATTTAGGCTCGGAAGCGTGTCGAGGAAGGAAGCATCGTCTCCGCGAGGAGACCTAAAAGTGACGCTAGTGTGGGCAAATTTTTCAAGCAGTGCTGAATAGGAGTTTACACGATAAGAACCCGACCTCAGCCGTCATTATCCCCAACAACAGAGGTCCATAAAGGATAACACGAGTAAAAAATAATATGTTTTATTACTTTTTGTAATACAAGCTTTTAAAATTGTTTGTTCAAAGTCTTTATAAGGAAAATTTATATGTATGTTTATTGCCGATGATATCATGTATAAACATGTTTTGGTATTAACTTAAACTTCTTTATTTTTACGTGATATAATAATGTTTTTCAATAAACTATTTCAAGAATTACCTAAGACCCTGTTTTTCGTTTCAGTAGCATAACAAGTAGGCAATTGTGTTAAATATAGCAATATTTTTAATTAAGCGCGTTACGACGACTTGCGTAAGTATAAAATGTTAATATCGTCGAAACTTCAGGTAGAATTATATATTCAGATAATGAGAAGTAATAGAAGGTTTCCTCCTCAGCCCCGCTCACCGTTCAACACCCGCTCACCTCACCTAATTCGATGAGATGGTTATGTGACCAGGAGAGACCAATTAGCCGGTGGAAGTTTTAGGTGTTATCCAAGCATAGGGATGTCACCCTGCTACATCTGTCATACCAAGCTACTATTGAAATGTTATTCTTGCCAGAATAATTACAAAGTCATTTTTGGGCATTTAGATTCCAACCAAAGATTTCACCATCATTTTTACTATTACACCGCGCCTGTGTTTCAGTGCCTCTCTCTGTCCGATATGAACCCGTCTCATCGTACCATAAAACTGATATATGTAAATAGAGGGAGCCTTAAAACTTGTTCGAAACGCATGACTAGTCTCCATTATGACTGGCCGTCATGATATTATTATTTAATAAAGGATTAGGTATCCAGGAAATTTACCAAAGTCGCAATCTGCTCAATAACCCGTTCGCCAAGTTCGGTATTGCAAAACAACTGTGTATATTTTTTCTATTTTAAAGATCGAGAATACAGACCATTTTTGGCATTTATATTAGCAAAACTTATAGTCATGTTTAAGTGTTCATTGCAATATTAGCACATATATAATGATATAAGCGTGTAACATTGATTATTTTTTAAGTGCTTATTATAGGTACCCACAGCAATTTCGGAGCTCTAATTGCTTCTTGTGAAAAAAACCTACGCGAATAATTGAACTTCGACCGAATAATATATAGCTATTGAATAAGGTTGAGTTTGAGTTACAAGTAGCAGTGACATTTGGTCAATCGTTACTATCCGGGTTTACAAGGCTGTTATTTAATTACTGTGAAACGGGGTGGGTAGAAACGTGAAGAAAATTTTAAATATGTATGGATGTTATCCCCATCTGTGCGCACTTTGTTTTACGATTATTAACAAAATTTTGTATAGTAGAGCTAAGTAGTGGCATAAAGTCCTATTAACCTTTAGCCATGTGCATTTTGAAATATAACGTAATGTATATGTATGCAACAAGTTTGACCAAACTAGATTGTCACTACATTTTAATATGAATAATTATCACGAATGTTCGTGTATATAAGTTTGTTTCATTTTCATATTTTCTTAAAACAGTAATCTACTATATAAAAATAAGTCGGGTTTTCCTTCCTGACGCTATAACTCCAGAACGCACGAACCAATTTCCACGGTTTTGCATTCATTGGAAAGGTCTCGGGCTCCGTGAGGTTTAAAGCAAAGAAAATTTATAAAATTTAACGCGGGTAACACCGCGGGGCACAGCTAGTTATATATAAGCAATTATCTATTTATCTAGACAGATGTATAGACACACAAGTGTTTGTTCTCAAGGAGATGCGCAAACCTTGATCCGAGCACGAGTAATTACATGCGCATAGACGAACAATTATGCTTGCTTTTAGGTCAAGGTGCACTCTTCGAAAGCACTTTTTTAAACAGGCTTAAAACAATAAGTACCTATTGAATATTGTAATCGGTTATTTGATCGCAGCCTATACAGATATTGACAGACAAGTTATACGTGTTTAATATCGTTTGCACGATTCACATGTATAAACTTAGTAATAATATACCGATAATAATATCGATTATAATGTAGGTCCTCAGTTATAGGATCTTGTACCAAAATATTCCATCATAAAAAGAAACCTTGCTACGATGCAGACAGTTTGTCACGAATGTATAATTCAGCGATTATTATATTATATGATTTGAATTTTAAAACTGTCTCAATATTACTTGCAAAATTTTTTGCCACTAATAAATTTCAATAATTTGTAAGGTATTAATTTCAGGTCCATTCAAAAACTGATGTTTATTTTTATATAATGTAATGTGGATCTACGTTGTTTTCGTTTAATTAAAATTAAATAACATTATAATAATTAATAAGTTCCTAAAGATATATTAGCTAACTATATAAGTAAAAATTAAAACCTAGATTAAACCTACATAGATATAAAATAAACTAAATCTAAACAGCGTCAAAAAATTCCTCATCGTTGGCGGGGAACGTACCCAGAAGACTGGCAGCATTGCCACGTTGTATGGCAATACTGATTCTTTGACCAAAATAAAGACCAGCCATCTGGTCACGTGAAGTGTCAATGATCAAATTTGCAATATCCCGAAATAGGGTGCGCGCATTTGGACCCCATGGGCCAAGCGTTTCAACCCCAAACGGCTCAAATACATAACCTCCGACGAGGTTGGTGTATTTGCGCCGCTTGAGGGCCTAATAAACTTATCTATGAATATGAAAAATATCTATCGTTATTCCTTATAAATATTATTCCCGTTTTCCGTAATTGTATTTATGTTAATCAAACAATATGGAATTGTGGAAAATAGTATGGCAAAATGCTGTAATTTATTCATTAATGGATCGATGATACATGCAGACGGATAGTGAGAGCCTATAAAAGATTATTTATTTCACAACTTCTGTCGCTAGATGTCGGCTCAAGCATGACCTCAGATGAATAAAGTATTTCTTATGCATCACGTATCGAATTTGTATAAAGTAATAAAAGCAAGCAAGGCTTAGGTGTTAGTCGTGAATGTGAATGCTTGGCGACAAGAATGTCAAGTAGAGCGGATGTTTCTGATGAATTTTAAAGCTTTGAATGCGCTTTTCATATAAAACTAAACGAATTGTTTTCTGATTTTACATAATCAGTTTTTTTAAGTATATCGTAAACCGAAAGAATCTTTCAAAGTTACACTTGTGTGACATGCCTATATCGTAGGTTATTATAGAAGAAAAGAGGCTCCGTATTTGCATTATCGTAAATCTTACAAATCCTAGTTAAGATGTATCTAAATTATTGATAGTAAATTTCACGTTTGAAGTCATTTAAGACGGGTTTAGATCAAACTATGGTGTATGTTTGTATGTATGTTTCTGAGAAAGGTATGACTTGCTCATTCTTCGCTTCACGTCCAACAATTAGCTAATATAATGAATAAGCCTGGGTAGGGACTACAATTAAATATAAAACTTGACGGCTATCACAAAAATATCTAGAAAGTACTATAAGTAGAAAAGTAGGTATATGCCCATATCTTTGACTGTAACGGCAAAACTTTGTTAGCTGGTGTCTTATTGTCATGCTTATCTACTATTCAAATTAAAACGCGTAAGTATCTACATATTTTATTAATTTAGTCAGTCATTTATCAGCTTATATATTCTCATATATTTCTAGTATAAAATTATACTATCAGATGTAAAATTTCGCGGTCAAAATATTTATAAACTGACATTGAAACTTTCATATTCGCTCACAACGAAAGAAATTTCGTTTGATGAATTTTAATGCTATTATACGCTGTTACTGGTTGGAAAACACATTAACATAATGTTTAACAATAATAACTTAATTTATGAGTTGTTATTGTTATATACTATAGAGATCAGTAGTTATATCAGAAATTATAAAGTCATATATTTTTGGATCAAGGTAACAACTTAGTAGGTACGTATACAATAAAAAATTTTGGCGTTTAGATATTTGCACGTAAGTATTATAATAATACTTGAAATGGTTTACGATTGGTGTTTGCATTAATAAATAATTAAACAAAAACAGAAAATACTAGAGTATTCATTGGGAAAGTCGCAAAAAGAAAATAAAGTTACAAATACGATTGGAAATACCATACTTTTAAGATTTCAAACTTTTATTCGAACCTTGCCGAGTAATCATTTGTAGGTTTATTTTTATTTTGTAAATTAGTATGGTAAGCAAGCAAGTGGGTCATCTGATGGTAAGTGATCATTGCCGCCCATGGTAGTATTATACCATGGGCGGCGGCGATCACTTACCATTACTAATTTTTTTAATTGTTACTGACAAATATATGGACATAAGTTCGGAATAAATGATTTCTTATTATTGTTATTTATGATTTGACTATAAATATTGTACCGTCAGTGTTTTATTGGTGGATTCCTTTGATCTTCACACAGGTATTTTATTTAATATGTAGTGTTAAGGGCTATCTTTACAGGTACACCTACTTTGAAAGGTGAAACAAATATGATTTATATATAAAGTTTTTGCAAACTATACCCAGAATGGCTATCGTTATAATAAGTTGGTCGAATCGTAAGTAATGAAAACAACCGCGTACGCAACGAAGCGGTCATTGTAGCGTTTCAAAATATTCTTCAAGTCATAATAATACGGATTCTTTAGGCCATTGTAAAATGACGTGTTTTGTAGGCATTCTGTTTATAGTTTCATTCTTATTGTGTCAGCCTTGGTTAGCTCTTTACTACTATCTATATACATATAATAAAATCGTAGGAAAGTCAAAACTGTACATTGAATATTTTTTAAAGGGATACTTGAGGGGTGATCTACAATCAATATCGAAGCCAAAAATATAGTTTTTAGAATTTGTGTCTGGGCTAAAGTCAAAAACTACTGCATGGATTTACTTCCGTGAATATTACTAAGAGGTCGGGTCAATATATAGGCTACGTAGTATCACGCTATCACCTACGGGGGAGGAGCTGTGATAATTTATAAAAATTAACGCAGGTAAAACCGCGGGGCATAGCTAGTACTAAATATATACGGTTCTTTGAGGATAAACCGAGAATCTTCGAACAGTCCTTCCAACCGGTTTACATTAAAATTAGTCGATTCAAGACTCGCTACGTCATAACTTCTGATTATTTTTGTCGTTTCTATTTACGAAGAAACAGAAAGTATATAAAGTATTTTTAAAATTAAACTGACACAACGAGAATGCCCTGTCCTTGTCATAAGAACTATGTTAGAATGAAATGCAATTACTACATTGGAATAAACGCGCTTGCCTCTTGAATAGTCCAATAAGAAGACATTATAGAATACCAGTTTTAATTCCAATTTTGAATAAATCAGAGCTTTATAACCTAGTACAATCACCGCCAAGTCTGTGCATATCTTGACCTTGACATCATCTTTATTACGCGAACTGTAACAGCGGTTTTTGTAAAGCAAGTGTATCTACTGACATAACGTTGACTTTACCATCACCGACTTAGTTACAAATTATAATAACTGCATGCAAATATGGATAAAATGACTTAGAACGAGGATTAGAAAAGATTAGTATCCTTTCTAATCCTTATTAAATTGGTTGGATAATTGTATCATATCTAAGAAGATATTGATTATATAGATATTGTATTATTTCTTATATAAAGTTAGCAACGTAGGAATGCTTGATATCAATAATCGAATACAAAAAAGAATGGTTAAAAATTTATTTACTCTATGTAGGTGACGGTCACAGAACATAACGAAATAAATTATCGCGTTTTTTTTTTCTTTCGCACTAATACATGTCTGTTTTAGTTCAAACATTTTGAAATACGTAACCCTATTTATTAAAACTTGATGTGAAAAAACAGGATAGAACTGACTAAGAAAAATGAAAGATGAATTTTTTACGAAATAGGATAGATAACTCTTTATTGTACACCAAAACATTACAGGATACGAGAATACAATAACAAACATTCAAAAAATTGTACAATTGGCGGCATTATCACTAAATATGATCTCTTCCAGGCAGTCTAGGCAGGGATTGCAGTTATATATTATAAATTAACCTACATACTAACCTATATACATGCATATATACTTATATTACATAAATAAATAAATACATACATAAAATTATTATCATAAAACAAAACTATAGTAGGAGCTGTTGCGGAAGTTCCATAAACCAGTCAAAAGTAAATAATTTCGTACCTTTTCATAGTAATAAGTAGTGATCTTTTACTAGACTCTGCAACTTGCGTAGAGATTGAGCTTGGCGTACTGATAATGCCAATGCATTCCATAGACGAGCACCTTGCACCGCATACGATTTGTCCAGATAGATTGTGGAATGTGCAGGCATTTTCAATTTTAAATTATTCCTTGATCTCAAAAGTTTCTAATGTGATTCATAAAGGAATGAAAAGCGTTTTTTGAGGTAAGAGGGAGTTGAAGGAGTAAACAAAACATTGTATAGAAGTGAGAGGATATGGACATTCCGGCGAAAGCGAATGGGTAGCCACTTGAGATTGTTATGAAATTCAGTGATATGATCATATTTGCGAAGACCAAATATGAAACGTATGCAGACGTTTTGGAGACCCTCAAGTTTTTCTAGTTGGCCAAATGAGTTGATACTCATTAAAGCTTAAATGAAATACAATTCAAGAAACATAGATTTAACTATTTCATAAATTAGCTATTTCAAAAATGGTCTTAAATAATTAATTAGCTCCTTACATACTGTTAGGCGCAAAGGATTATTAAAATCAGTTTGTTTTTATATCGGGCTTACCATTCTGAATGAAATTTCATGCCGCATTAAACGTTTATCTTCACTTTAATTCTTAGATCGATCTGAATTCAGTTACGAGATTAGCGTTGTTCTGATTATGGGTATGTGATACAGGAATTTAATCCCCTAGTTCGGATATTCTACTTGAAAAATAAGGATAGAGAGCCTATTTCCAATTTCTACCAAATATGTTCAGATGTATCTGCGTACTTGAGTAACCAATATCCCAATATCCCAACATTCTAACAATATACAAGCTTTTACGTTTATAGTGTTAGCCGGATCACACGATTCTCGCTACATTCGAAACCTAATCTAATCAAGATAGTATATGTTCCCATGGTTAGGGGTCATGTAATATAGATAGCGTTAAGGAGAAAGCGGTCGTATCACCTTTTATAGTAATCTATTAAGGAAAATTGAGGTTTCAGTTAACAACTAACGTCATTCAACCGTAACCCCGATAACCCTATGAAGTGCAGCATCACACAAGTAAAATACTTTGCACTCGTAAAATGCACTCTCTGATCCTCAGCTGGATAAGTGGCTTTACGTATTAACGACGGGCGAAAGTTGCATAAATTTTCTCTAAAAACTGACATACGCATGCCATGTCACTAACTGGGGGGGTTATTTTATAGTATTATTTTCGGTTTTGTAACCACTGGACCAAATTGTAAAATGTGTCCACTTAGACTTTCTTGAAAATATTGTATTAAAATAACTATTGGACCTCTTTTTTGGACCCCTCTTGTCTATTTAACTTACATCCACGGTTCGTTCTATAAAAATGTTTTCAAATATGTTAAAAAGCGAGGTTCAATCCTACTAATCACACTAATATTATAAAGGTGGAAGTTTGTGAGTGTGTATATTTGTTACTTCGTCACGCAAAAACGACGTAAAGGATTTTGATGAAACTTTGTAGTAATAGAGCTTACATACCCGAATAACACATAACTTATAAAGTTTAACGCGGGTAAATGATAATGACACCCAGACACATAACAAATAGTCGTGTTCACCATACAATGATTTGTCCCGGGTGGAATCGAATCCCTGACCACTAGCTTTGCAGTCAAGGTACTATCCACTAGACCAATAAGCCAGTCTGTTTGTATGTATGTGTTCTCTATGTTTTATGTGACTGACTACAAAATTTAACTAGTTAAACAAAGTGTGTTAAGTTAAAACTGTGACCTACCACTGAACCGACCTGCTGTGGTTAAAACAGTTCGGTTATGTGGTTGGTCAAAGTGGACTAACCGAGTTTACTTGGTGTGGCCAGGACTAGAAATCATCTATCTAGAGCTGTTGCGAGATTAATACAAGATTTGTTTGTGATAGGGGTACAGCGCGGTTATATAGAACTACAGTTTTAAATATTATGAAGGTCAATCGTTACGAATTAGCAAAGTAAATTATAGATAGACATTTCGAATGTTAGACATGTAATCTTTCAACTTTTTAAGGCACGTTATTTTAAACATATTTGGCATTTAAATACGTGCTCACCCAGCAAGTATTTTAACGCATAAACGAGAGAAACAGTTGAGATGCTGTACTGTAGCGTAGGCCAATTCCTAGGGTTGTCATTATTGTTGAGAAGGTTTATCACCTATAATAAAAAATCAATCGAAAACACCGTCAAGAAAATCGATTCACTCTAATCATGATAAATTAATAGAAAATCATTTCAATTACTGTTAAGAAGAACCACCAGGAAAAGGTTCCTGTTTCTTCGCCCAGTCATATTTTGCCGTAGATTTTAATTTATATGGAAATATTGATAAACGGGACAAGTAACAATACGGGGCGTGATACTTGAATACGGTGACAATCCCGTATATAATAATGTCCTCCTAGCCGAATTTCGGCCACGGCGGCCAACCTCAACAGAGATTAGCCATCTGCGCGGGACATATTATAGTGCTCAAGTGTGTGCGCATATCCCGTATATAGGGGACGTATGGCAACCCTACCATTTACCCGTGTGTCGTAAAAGGCTACAAATATGGGGGAGTCGCCATTTAACTCTAACGTGAGTAATCCCGTAATACTAAATAACATGTTACATCCTATTGAAGTACAGACGCCAGCACATCCAGCTACCCCAATCTGTCAAATTTGTTTTATAGATTTTCAACTTTATCACATAAGCCTTATCACTTTCAATTGGGGAAATCAGACAGATTGGGGTAGCTTGATGTGCTGGCGTCTGTACCTATTATTTAAAAACTAGCTGAACCCTGCGCGCGTTGCTACGGCAATATATAAAATCCATTGAATGATAGTCGCGGCATCCATCAAAGATTGATCGTACCAATTTAGAAACCTTTGTGGGCTCATGCACAATACTTTTCTGAAGATCATAACATGATTTAATGCATAGTTTATGATTCTATAAAGGACATACAGACAAACATTCATTTTAATATATATAGATGACTGGGACTATATATTAGACAAAAAAAATATTTGCCATAATAACAACTGTGATTAATAATAGTTATTAGTTATTTTTAGTATATACACACATCAACAAAGTCTAGGGATACGTTATTTTGAAATCAAACATGGCTTTATTGTTTAAAACCTATTTAGTTTCCTTAAAAAGTTTATTTACAGATTTAAACCTTGTCTATTCTTTATTCAAAATTTAAAAATTAAAATGAGAAACAAATGAAAACACGCAAAGCACAGCGCAATCTTGAGTTGTATCTAATTTCAAGAAGTTGCATTAAAATTTTTTTTGCGTGTTAATTGAAGAAAACCTGATAAATTGTTTTATTTTCTTTTCTCAATTGGTTGTGTAAGCTTTTTAGCGTCATGCCACGCCATCATTTGAGTCGAGATGAAATGTTACGGGCAGTTGGCATGTTACAAAACGGTGCTATTCAACGCGTCGTTGCTGAGTCTCTGGGCACAAGCCAAAATGTGGTATCCAGGCTGTGGTCACGTTATCGCGCTACTGGAGATGTGGCAGAACGGCACACAGGTAGATATCGTGTTACCACTCAGAGACAGGATCGATTTCTCCAAATGACCGCCAGAAGACTACCCAATATCACAGCGATGCAACTAGTGCAAAGGCTCCAGGAGGGTCAGCAGCTGCTGGTGAGCGACCAAACCGTGCGAAGGAGGCTGCATGAAGTTGGTCTTCATGCTCGCAGACCGCTACGAGTCCCAGCGCTGCGACGTGGCAATCGCGGTAGGCGACTTTTATGGGCTCAAGAACATTTGACATGGAGTGATCAACAATGGTCATTGGTGCTGTTCACTGATGAGTCCCGCTATGGATTTCATCCAGATTCGAGACGAACACGCGTTTGGAGAACTCCAGGCAGGGTCAGCCGTCTCCGACATCCACAGGAGGTCCACTCTTACCAAGGCGGGACAATTATGGTGTGGGCAGGAATACGAATCGGCGGACGAACCCAACTCATTTGGATTCAGGGCAGCATGACTGCCCATAGATACCGTGAGGAGGTAGTAGAACGTGTCATTGTCCCGCTCAGGGCCCTAACGGGGCAAGAATTTCAGCTCATGCATGACAATGCACCTTCCCATACAGCGCGGCTGGTGAGGGCCGCCCTTCGAGAACACGATGTTCAGGTATTAGATTGGCCTCCACAGTCGCCAGACTTAAACCCAATTGAACACGCCTGGGACATGTTACAGCGAAGAGCATTGAGGGATTTTCCGCCCAACTTGACAACAGAAGAACAACTTTTCGAACATTTAAAAAGAACTTGGGACTGCATACCCCAGCAAGACATTGACACCTTAATTTTAAGTATGGAAAATCGTTGCCGCTGTGTGATTAATGTTAGAGGAGGAAATACCGATTACTGATTATCAGATTTGGTAAGATTTTTATTCATTTAATTCGATTGAATAATTTTATAAGAATAAAATGTTTTTGTTCACTCAGTAATTTTCTATGGCTTAATTAATTTAAGACTTTTATTAATTAGAAAAACAAAATCGCATCGTGTTGTTAATGTTTAAATATCGGCCATGAAATTATCTTTAATTCTTCCATTTACAGTCATAACAAAATGTTTATAGTTTTCTAGATAATCAATGAAATGTTCAATATCCCTAGATTGTGTTGATGTGTGTATATTGTGGTTGTTTTCTTGTTTATTGAGACTTTTCTCCCGCAGTCAAACCGACTGATCGGTTTTGTGGGGTATTTTTGTGTAGGTACTTGTGTTTTAATTTTAAAAATACTTAAATAAATAAATAAATTTCAGCTAAACCTTTGCATCTCAAATAAATCATTGGTAGAATTAATATGAAAATACCATAAATTTTGATACTGCGTACCACATCTAGACATCTTTGATCGTCATCATAGAGCTTGGAGAAAGGGGCTTTCGCTATTCGGTACGATTGACTGATGTACTAAAAATGGTGGTGGAAATACCGAGACTTGTAAATTATTTCGCAAATATTATATACTACTGGAAAGGAAATTTCTCAATAATTCCTGCAATGTTTGTATGCTTGTGTTGGCTGACGGGTTTTTTTGACAGAAGTTTTTTTTTTTGTTTCAGGTAAGAGAAACGGATAAGAATTGAGGAAGTAACTTCCCTGAGCTCCCGAAGATCAAAATTTCCTTTGAAGTGGAATAAGGCTCTGTATTTATTGGTACCTACTTATAAATGAGCACCATCGAAAATGTAAACAACTTCCTTAACGCATTGCAACTTAAATAAATTACAACTTAAACTTAAACGAGTGTATGGCCTTTTAAGTTTAATAATTTATTAACAACTAGCTGTGCCCCTGTGTGTGTATGTAAATTATAGCCTATGTGTTAGTCTAGGGTGACACCCTAGATTAACACTTCATGCAATTTTATTGAAATTGCTCTAGCCGTTTAGACGTGAAGTAGTAAGAAACATTCACACTCACACACTCACAAACTTTCGGCTTTATAATATTAGTGTGATTTATAACATGAAATTGCGTCCATCGTTTGGGAGCATAACTATATCGTCACGCTTGGCAGACGGGTTCGCAATATCGGTATGGTGCTCATAGTAAAAACAATTTATCCCATTCTAAGGTAAATATATCCTCGCGACGATTTCTATGCCCCACGGGGCTAAATAGGGCAGTGATATTCCTTGCCATCGATCTTAAAGGAAACCCTTTTTGTAAAGAAGTATGTAATACCATTTATTTTTAATGTTATCATAACTTACAAATAGCGATTGCAATACAATAGCAATTTTTAAGTTAGTCGTTAGTCAAGCAGTCGCACATATAGAATGTTAGGTTAAGTTAGTGAACAACCTCCAAATTGGTTATTCGGACTTGTTTTTCATTACGGTATATGAAAAACGTAACGTTTGTTTGTAAATCGCATTTTTATAACGCAAATAAATTTCCACTCTGAGAATTAATTCCATTTGATTAAGTTTATCGTCCTTTCACACTTTACCATATAGCCAGTGTTGAAACTAGAGTAAGAGTAATATAAACCGCCTAGTAATCCTGTTATCTAACGACTACAACCGGCAAGTTTTGGTGAATCCATAGACTGCGCTTTGGATGAAAAACCTTAAGTAATAAATTTCAGTACCGCATACGAGACGGAAACTGGAAACTGCTGGATGCGAATAGCGCAAGACCGGCAATTGTGGAGATCTTTGGGGGAGGCCTTTGTCCAGCAGTAGACGCCTTTCGTCTGATATGATGATGATGATACGAGACGAGTCAGTTTCAGTCATTATCTATAAAGTAACAGCGGCTTGTTTAGCCGACACGTTCCAGGAATCCGGCTTATATTTTTGTCAAATAAGTAGTGCCATACAGCGTGAAAATAATGTCAGTATTCTGGGAATATTACCAATACGAGAAATTTTGAATACTTTTAATGTTATGTTTTGAGTATTATAGTTTTAAAAATACAACATTGAAATTCATACTTGTTCTTTTTATAACGGGACTAGTCCCTCCCTCTTACCCACCACTGCAACTTCTGTAAGCCAGTATCAACAGTGGCACGCAATGAAATGACACTAATCGGTCAAATTCATACTTATATCAATTCATACTAATATTACCCACTAAAATAAAACATAAGATATTATATTTAAACAAGTATCAGTATTCCGTAAACCTTACATCCTTTTGCGTATAAAAGTTTATTGTAAGTTATAAATAATGTCGCTTCTTTTTAAATAACAATTCCTTAAATGAAATACTCGTTCTGATCATAAGTGGCGAGACTTTGTGAAGAAATATTTACTTTAAAGTAAAATAACGGTTTGAGTGTTGCAGTTTTTGGTTTTTATTATGGTCATTTGGCTTAAACCAATTAGTGCTTTTCGTTTATACCGATTAGTCTTTTTAAGGCTAGATAAGGTTGAACTGGTGTTGTCAATAATATCTGGGCAAACAAGACTTTTCGTAGCTGAAATTGGAGTTTGTTTAACACAAACGATGGTACATTTACCAAACATGCTACTTTAGACTAAGACAATATCCTTGGTAGTTTTATGTAGACAATTCAATGGAATGGAATTGATATCTCTCTTCAGACTATGAGTTGGACTGCTTTTTTAATTGATTGAGAATGCTTTCGGAACTGTCCCATACAAAGCAAATTTTGCTCCAACTGGTTAGCTAAAAGAAAATTTGAAATCGGTTTTTTTTACACTAAATAATTTTTTTTTAACTAGACCTTTACAGTTACCCTAGGAGGTTTTCACTGATTTACCGGAATATAGAGGCGAGTGAGGGCTCCAGACCTCTATCAAATATAACTAACTAACTTAAAATATAACAAACTAAGTACGCGCGCCGGATGGCACCTCCTTTGGGGTTCGAACCTCGGCTCTGGGCGGTTACTGACGCATGGCGGGTAGATGCATGAGTGGGTCGTATCATTTTAGGGATGTAGTAACTTTCGCTCACAGTAATTATAATAATACAGGGTTAAAAATCCCGGGAGACCCTCATAGCCCGTTGCTCTCCCCGGCTCGTAAGAGATCGGTGAGGTTAAGCGCCTAAGCGCGCGGTCAGACTATAGATGGGTGACCGCCAAAGTGGCTTACATTCTGAGCGTCTCCTTGCTTCGCAGGGCACGTTATGCTGTCAGTCCCGAATTGCCAAGATAATTGTACTGATTAGGAGTTAGAGTATGTTAGTGTGTAGTAGTTAAAAGTTTTAGATCTCAATATTGACTTACTTACATTAGTATTTATTTAAACACATTCGGTTTAATCAATTCCAGTAAGTGTTAATTTTACACTCACTGGAATTGGTTAAATCGGAATGTGTTCAAATATTTTAAAAAGATATAGCTAGTTTTTAAGATAGGCTGGTTATTAAATCGATTTCAAACTGATATTTCTTATAACAAATTGTAAAGATTATGAGTTTTGCTTTGGAACTTGATTTCACCATCACATCATCAAGTTTGAGCTAATCAATGTCTCCTTATTTTATTTATGAAAGGTGTTTAGTTTTTATTTTTATTTAAGAATAAACTAGGTTATAATGTTTCAATAGAAACGTATTATTGTAGGTAATATCGCACTTTAAATGGCGATAAACTCTTAATCCATACAGCCTTCTAATACCATACTATTGAAATATTTATGTTACGAAATGTCGATGTCTTTTACGACACTCAATTGCCTGATTTTATAAAATGGTACCGTTTGTTTGAAATTGGCACAGAATACCAAAAACGTGATTTCATATCACCATTATGGTAGACCATTTCTAAAACTGTTTTTAAACAACACGTTTGCCTTCAATTTTATGGTGATTATCACGTTATAAATAGATTATGACGCAAAAGAGATACTTTTAGATTGTTTTTTTTTACGATTTACAGGAAGGTATTCATCAAAGTTCAGTCAAAATAATAGACAATATTTTGTTTTTCATATATTTTGTATTTTGTGTCTTCGACAGTATTAGTCAGCATTAGCATGAATTAAATATTAGTCAGCATTAAAATCCGGTAGACGTTTGTACTAAAGTTTGAAAATTATTGGAAATAAGTTAAGGTATATAGGGTGTAATCATTACATGCAACCAGCCATTCGTTTAGAAAACTTGAGTAATATATAAAGTACCACGTAAAACATCAACAATGTTAAAAATAAAAATCTGGTATTAGAAAAAGCCCCCTTTAAACTAAACTAAATCGGTAGTGGGGTTTAAGAGTTATTGGAAATAAGTTAAGGTATATAGGGTGTAATCATTACATGCAACCAGCCATTCGTTTAGAAAACTTGAGTAATATATAAAGTACCACGTAAAACATCAACAATATTAAAAATAAAAATCAGGTATATGAAAAAGCCCCCTTTAAACTAAACTAAATCGGTAGTGGGGTTTAAGAGTTAATGCTGGTCAAAAATTATGTCAATGTACCTAATGTCCGAATTTATTTTCATACAACTGCACTTAAAAATATATATAACGCATTTTTTATTAATTCTACACAATCATTAATATCGAAATCGATTAATTTCATTAGTATTCTAAATTAGAAGAATAATGATTTTAATAATTAAAAGGAGTCATGTATGGTTTTCATAACTATTATTGAATAGCTAAAACCCCTTTTTAAACTTCGTAGTAAACGTATAGTAGTGTATAATATCAAAAGTTTGAGCAGTTGCCATAGTATATTTAAAGTAGTAATATTGCCATTTTACTCATTTAATGACTTGCTTTTAAAATCAGCTTAAAGCTTTTTATAATATATTTACAGAATAATTGCCTTGTGACATTAACAATTACACCCAGCAAAGGTAATAGACATACCTCACAGAGGGAAAAAAAAAAGAAATCCGCTACCTTACAAACAGGTACACTATGAATTGTGCTGGGAAAGTAACACTAATGGTACATGATTTATAACGTAAATTGAACTGAATGGTCGAAATGGTAAACGTGGTCAAATACATAAGCTATTTATCGTATCCGCGAAACGATTTACTCCAGAATTTACCAAAATTGGCGCGTCATAAATTCAGATTATATTGTACTTACGACTTTAAACGTTATTGATAAAAATGCGGCTTTATCAGTAAGTAAGAGGAAACCTTCCACCGCCATAAAAAAAAACATAAAATTGACTTTAACTTTGCTTAGAGACACCCGATTGGAAGAGCATTATAATACATCATCAGAAAGCATTCCCTATCATATCAAATCATCATATAAAAATGCAGTTAAATAAACAACTTCGTTCTTTTGAAGTCGGTTAAAATGATTGCTTCTTTTTGCAGCGTGAGTAATGTATTCTAATTCTCATTTATTAATATTGGAGGTGGAATAAAGAGTATTTTATTCGAGCCTTTGCTTTTTAACAGACTTAAAAAATGAGGTTCTTAATTTGAATCTGTTTTTTTTTGTTTCTATGTTACACGATGTGTTGTTTGTGAATCGACGTAATTGTTTTTTTTTATATAGTATAGAGTGTGTGTTCGAAATTTTCACATATAAATATTATTCAAATCGATTGTTATAAAAAAACGGAAGTTAGTCATTGTGTGTTTTTAAAACGGTATTTACTTTATTAAATGTTATCATATGTAACTTGGATGTGCCTAGCTATAAGAAAAGCACAGCCAGACACAAAAAAACAATTAGTCTTAAATAGATTACGAGGCAAGTGGACCCAAGTATCAACAATATGAAGAAGGTTATTCATAAAAATACGAATAAAACCGTCGGGTTTTTCTCGACTGCTTGTTTACTGATGCTCAATTACGCAGCCACTCCTTAAACCTTCAACTTAACCTATATTACTGAACCTGCTCTACTAACCTTGCAATAAATAGGTGGCCGCGGTTTTATGACTTCATCCTTCAAAAAAGTCAACGACAACAAACCTTATATTTACTTCCTATTGCTTTTAAGACTTAAATTTCAACATTATTTTTATTCATTTGATTTACTTTCATTAGGTATCTAGTAAGTACAGGAAATCTCATTGAAAAACGGTTCACTTCATCGAAACACCGTTCAGGTCCAGTGCGATAGTGCAATAAATCGCTGTTGGATATTTTCTTTACATTTAACATGAGATCATTGTACGGAAGGGTTCAAGGGTTCCTGACGTCATCGCCATTTCCGCTCGAAGGAAGTTTCAATTTAAAATGAATACTTCGTTCGATGAGTGTTGCCTGTTTAAAAAAGTTGATGTAGAGCAAGGAGGTTTGGTTTGAAGTAGTTGACTAACATTTTGATTACGTTTGAAATATAACTATAAGAATGAGATCGTGAAGATATAGTGTAGGCCTTATATGTAATAAATCAATTGTATAAGATTGTTTCGATAGCGAACGATTTTGACCACTAATATTTTATATGCGTTACTCGGACTCTGTAGGTAAGGGGCAGACCTTGGGGTAAATACAGTGCATATAAACGTATTAGTTAGATGATGTGTTTTCATTAAAATAATATATCATTCGCATTTAGAAATCTTTCTGTTGCGGGGGACTTTATCGAAATTTAATTCAGGGACACAATATACAATGGAACAAGTTTATTAAAAATAGCATTGAAGTTGACGTTTAAAATGACATTATAAAATTAAAAAATGTCAGTGGATAAAATCTTGGTTGCAGTATAAAATCGTGCAGTATAAAATCATGATGCAAAATATAACTGTCCTGCAGGGCAAGGTCTCTCTTTCAATGAGAGGGCATAGGCCATAGTCCACTACAGTGGCCTAGTAGACATCATGGAGACCAGGAATTCCAATAAAAAGTTTCAGGCATGCAAGTTTCCTTACAATTTTTAGTACGAAATACACTGTAATACGCACATACCACTAACTCCATTCAACTGTCCAATGGTCTAAAACGTTGGACTGTGGGGTTGGCGATCAGTTGGAAAGCTGCGATAGCCCAGTAGATTTATAAAAAAATATATGTTTTGGGTTGGTTTATAAAAAATATTTTTTATACACCAACAAAATTAGTTTACTAATACTATAATGAAATAGTATTGGTAGAAAAGTAAAGTCTAGTGTGCATTTAACTATTTTTATTGCCGTCGTATCTGTATATTTAGCGATACAACTTGAGGCCTCAACTGTATAAAGCTGCTAAGAACATGAATGCCTTTCTTAATTCCTTGTTTAAGGTGGATCTTGGTGTCAATATATGACTATTTCGTGCCGTAACATTTAAAGTTGAAACAAATGTTACGACCTATCCGCCAGAAAATATTCAAACAAAATAAACTAAGCTTCTAATGGTTTCTAAGGTTCGTTTATAGGGTGTTTGGAGTTGAAACTCTGGAAATTGATCCTACCCGTGAAAACGAGGGCTTGCCTAGAAGAAGGCTTTTAGAAAAGAGAATAAGCATTGCCATACCAGGTGGCAATGGTTTGATGCCGATGAGGAGAGCCAACTGGTTGCTTATACTTTAATTTATAGTATTTATAGTAGTATTATAGGCAAAATTTCACATTTTAATTCATTTTATATTTAGTAATCTTTTTAATTTCTGTTAAAATAAACGTGCGTATAATGATAAAAGTAAATTAAAACACCACCATCATCATCATATCATCATATGGACAAAGGCCTCCCCCAGGGATGTCCACAATGCCCAGTGTTGTGCTGTTCGCATCCAGCGGCTTCCTGCGACCCAATTAAAACTTACTTTGATAGGATATAATGATTGATCTAGCTAACTATCAAACTCCGATTCCTAAGTCATAATTGGTCACGGTCTGTCTATATATAATAAATACACCATAAAGAAATATAAATAAGCGTAAATAGTGCTATAGCACCTTTTCATATAAATAAATATATTGAAAAGATATTTTTATTACCTTTGTCTTAAAGATTGATGGAACCACAACATCCTCATACGCAAATACATTGCACATAATAAGTCAACTACATCAGTTACGCATTAAGGCAAGACAGGTATGAAGTGCGAAATAATTACTTCCTCCATTCGACATTTGTTCACTTGAGATAATCAAATCCTTCAGTTGCAGTTTTTTTTGTGATAAGACCTCTCACCTCTTGTCTCATGCTTGTTTTCCAAGATTTTGCTTAAGTCTCTGGTGAGATTGTATATATTTTCGTAACAAGACTCTACAGACAGCAAGAGCATCAGCCATCCGTATTTAGTTAAGCTGATTTAGTGCAGTTATCTCGCTCGCCTGCTCACTTGAACTGAACCAAAGGAATCTGTCTCCTTTAATATAAGCCAAAAGGTAAATACATATCTATAACATCAAAATCGGGTCTCAAATAGCGGATGAGATGCATAGCAGAACAAAAAAACACTAACAGAAATGAATATCTATCGAATTGAATATTTCTCTTTAAACAAGAATGAGTAATTACTGCACGTATGATGCAGAGGTTGAGATGGTTTTGGGATCGAGTCCCGCATAGGTCATCTCTTTCTGCGACTCATAAGTTGTTGTACTGAATGTACGTGTGCTCTGTGTCCATGTGCATGTTTGTAAAGGTACAAGGATTTCATATCCCAGTGCGGGCGTTGCCTTTAAGAATAACATATGTATTATACAGAGTGTAGTTCTATAGACCTTGAATCAGGTTCTAAAAATATAGCATGATAGTCGAGAATCGTAATTTTTATATAGTATCGACGTGTGGGGGGTCATAGAATGTGGTCCGAGGGAATACCCACTTAAACGCGCGCCGCGGCGTCCCTCTATGATACGAGCCCGTCACACCGCGGCGGGTTGGCAATCGCAGTGTGATTAAAGCATAATATCCCCAATTCTTGAGGGATGTTCTTGACCTCATTCGGCTGGCATGATTACTAAATAGTGTTAGTCAATCCATCTATCATACTAGCTGTTCAAATCGAGAAAGTGCTACTATATACTCGTATAAGTACATAGTAGTATCTATTATACTATAAACCACTATATGGTGTTGTAAATTAAACTTTTAATAACTTCTCATTACTTTACAAAGGTAAAAAGTCACGGCTAATACGTTATTAGCGTGATAATTTATGTTTTTATGATTTTTTTTCTATATTGTGATCCATGCTTGTTTCGGATAAAATAATAATTACTTAGACTTTTGTTATTTATGATTGACATGACTATGTAAACATCCTGTATGTGCGCGATTAAATCGTGTAAAAATCGATAAGGTATTGCGTTATCGTTTTTATGCTTTAACAGAACATATAAATAGTAACCTACAGTGTGGGAATCGACTATGAAGCACGCAATCTAGTTCATTTGACGTAATCTTTAATTTATAAATACAGAGCAGGTTATCGATTCATTCGAGTAGATCCACAGAAAATGTTAGATAGGAAATACAAATTTCTTTTAAAAGTTGATAGTACAGGTTATCTTCAAATCGGTGTACTTGCCAAATCAAATTACAAATAATCGAATATCAATTGATCTACCTTTGTAAATCGAAGGTCTAAATACTCGAACGTTAACAATATCGAATGGAAAATAATAAATCGAACATTCGGTACAAGAGAAGTAGCTTAGGTTAGAATTCTGACCATACAACAAAAAAAAAGCTGAACGAGCTGTCAGCGGCGTGGTAGCGGCCGGCGAGGGCCAGAAACAACATTAATTCGAATTATAAAGCATTCGATATTATAAACGGTTGAGTAATTAGAAATTGGATTCATGGTGGTTGATCAATTGATATTCGATCTTGACTAGTCTGATTTTTTGTCCACAAAATTTTGGACAAAAATTCATAATTTTTTTCTGTATCTACTTTCATGATTAGCTTTTTTACTTTTAATTATATCGCCTACTATTAACAATATGTAGGCTTTTTATTACCTTACTAAGTCCGGCCGTTGAAGCAATGCATTCCTGATGTCTGTCAATGCGCCCGCACTAGAGAAATTAATTCCTGTATCGCGGCGTACATTACTAAGTAAAAATACATAGCTACCGATAATAAAACCAACTTAATTGATTTTAGAAATGATCATAAAATTATTTCACGGATTTTTAAGATGCATATGTTTATTATAAAAGAATGTAATTATTTTATCTTGAACATGTCAAACGCTGTTTGGCCGAAGGCTATTAACGACTTCACTATTAACTCCCCCGTTCATTGTAAGCTCGTCATGTTTCCGTTTTGTATTTTGCTTGCGGTGGCGATGTGGGTTCGGTCGTTTCCTTCCTTTTAATATGGTGAAGGAGGCGAGGGCTGGTCCACACGTTATACACGTGAACGTTGTTGCTTGCATTAACTGGTCGACTTGCAGTTGGGGTGCCCATTAAATTTTATTTTTCATACAGCCGTCTGGTACACTTCGTGCGGCTTATTAGTTTTGTAAATATGCGCGGATGCAACCGCCGTTCTTGGTCTTAGTAAGAGCTTATTCTAATAACTGGAGTGAAACTGAACTTTATTGTTTATTATCCCAAAATAATTTTGATGAACTAGATGACAACGATGCCGTGTGTGATTAAGCCCACATTCATTTGTGTTCATTTTTTGTATCCTCGTCAAGTCCCTGTCCACGCTACATCTTCCGGTTCGTGGTCGCCACTTAAGAACCTTTCTGTCTCAGCGTATCCCTAGAAAGTGGATCGACGATCTTACAAGAGTCGCCGGAAGCCGCTGGATGCGGGCATACAATACCGGCCATTGTGGAGATAACTCAGGGAAGATTTGTCCAGCAGTGGACGTCTTTCGGTTAAAATGATGATGATGAAAGTCCCGAAAATACAGCGTAAATGTAAAAATAATAATGCCTCACTAGGTAGTTAAATCCAGGAAATGTTCTAAACGCAGCAGTGACAAAGTTATACTTGATTTATTAATAAAATACGTCTTAGTTTATGTACTTGAACTATTGCAGTTGCAGTTACATTTTGAGATTGACATTTATAGCAAAAAAGTCTTCCGTATTACGACTATATGTGAAAGGAACTTGTGTGTAACAAACGTGTGATCTATTGAGTTTTGTAACTTAATATCAGTTATCTACGAGTACGTACCTTTATTAGTATACCTATTACAGCAGTAGATTTTTTTTAATCAGTGGGCGACGAACGAGTAAGTGGGTCACCTGATGGTAAGTGATCACCGCCGCCCATGGACACACGCAACACCAGAGGTGTCGTGGGTGCGTTGCCGGCCTTTAACAGTCAGCAAACAAGTGTTGCTGATCCTTCCCCCCACCCCAATGAGCTCTGGCGACCTTACTAACACTCCTGTAAGGTGGAGGTACTTCCCCAGTTGGGCGGCTCTTCGAGGGAAGGAACGCTGTTCCCTACCTCTCATAGATTTGTCTTATTATGGCTGACATCCGAAATAATCATTACTATCGGTTGATGTATTGTGTTTGAACGTAATACATACTATAAACAAAATGTCTTGTGTATTTAGTTTCCTTCATTTCTGATAGATGGCGCTAACACAATGGTTTCATTAACATTGTTGGTAGAAGATGATATACTTTATATTGTATCCTGTTTAATAATAAAATTGCTGTGTGGCTGACGGCCAAAAATGTCATCCTTTAGGGGGCGTAGAAGTCGTCCCGAGGGAATATATACCAGAGAACGGGCAGCAGCGTTCTTCTGAGTACTATGAGCATCTTACTGCGATCGCCAACCCGTCTGTCAAGCGTGGTGATTCTTGGGGAAGGCAGTGAACGTCATTCGGCTGACATACATACATAGACTCACGCCTGTTTCCCAGAGGGGTAGGCAGAGACAACGGATTTCCATTTGCCACGATCTTTGCACACGTCTTTTGCCTCGATTACTGGAATGATGAAGAATAAAAAGTGTTATTTTGCTAACATAAAAATCTCGCCTCAGAAGACCTCTGGTTAGATTAAAATCTTAATTCCTTAGATGTTAGAGTATTATTAGTAGTCCACAAGTAGGAGACTCGTGAACTTAGGGGCTTTATTCAATACAAAGCTAGTATTGAATAAAGCGCGGTTTTACCAGCGTAAAACTTTTTAAATTATAGCCTATGTGTTAATCTAGGGTGTCAGCTAATGCCATAACAATTTTTTTTGTAAATCGCTCCGTCAGTTTAGATGTGAAGAAGTAACAAACATACACACTAACACACTCACAAAGTTTCGCCTTTATATGAAAACCTCAGTTTGCCTGATCACGTTCGCATTTTCCTTGTATCACTGATATATGTACTTAACTGTGTTCTAGCAAAAAGGATTCAAACAAAACGTTATTTATAAGACAGCTTACAGGGATAACCCTGATGCAGGTTGTTTTAATCAATACAGGATATATGTATGTTCAGACTCAAACCAACAAACCGAGACCTGCAATAATCGAATTCCGAACACGACGGCCAGTCTCAACCGAGACTCACAATCATCGCGGGCCATATAATTAAAAATATATATATCACTGAGTAAAACACTATATTGTAATTCGTTTCACTGTTATTGATTATGTTTCAGTGGGTTTAACAATTACAACGGTAACAATTGTAAATTTAGATGCAGTGTGCATACAAACTGCTGCTGTGATAGAATTGAATTTGGAAATTCAATTCTATCACAGCAGCAGTTTGCCCTGTATAATATATTTGCCTACTATACAACCTCTTTTTAGAACAACAAGCTTGAATCTCTTTTTAATTTTAAATAGCTGGACATAGTATTTAAAGTTAGAATGTGTTTCAAACACGTTCTAAATTTAAAATCTTCCAGATTAAAAAATAATATGATGATAGAAAATTATTGACGTAGAGTCGCTGGTGTGTTGAGCTAGAGTGTGGAATGGTAATATATTTTATTTTAATTAAATAAAATACGTCAATTGCAGTACAAAATAAACAATGAGATTTCCCCGAAATCCTGGGACGTATACTTATTGTAGCGAGCTGCGGCGAGTGTTACAATATTATGTAGAATATAAATAAATAATGTCCCCTTGGTCGACTCAATGGAGACTAAATATCTGCGCGGGACATCTAATAGTGTACAACTGTGTAGGTACGCAAACACAGGGACACTTTTTATTCTATAACACTCATGATTCGATGGGACGACACAACCGGTAAGAGGTCTGGTACAGAAGTGACAGCTTTACGTGCTCTTTAAGTCACGGGGGTGTCAATACTGTCAACTCCCAGATTCCAAGCTGATACTGAGATAATTTTCTTAGCAGAAATTAACTAATACACTTTAAGCCTGTCCCGAGATTTGAACCCAGGGCCTCGTTATCTGCGGTTGCACGCGCTACCGTTAGACCAACGAGTAAGTCGATATGTAGAATATATTACATATTAACCTTCATTAGTTATAATGTAGCAACTTCAAGTCACGCTCTAGTCAACTAATATACAGCTCAAAAGATAATCTATATTTCATAATTTAGCCACGTCAGATTAGATACTCACAATACCCGTTTGCAGTACAAACGTATTGTCACTCGAAGAAAGCTGGGACACAACAATGGCTTAAGAAATCGGACATTTGAAATGTAAATAAATAAACGTGTACCTGGCCTATTATCTTGCGGACATAAACGATGTGTATTGAGAAATATTCACAAGATTTCCACGGTTTGGCACCAAAATTATAAGGGATTATAAATTGTTCGCTTTTAATTTTGACAATTTATATATGAACGCCATATATTTATTTAAAAGCTGTGCCCCGCGGTTTTACTCGCATGAAACTTTATAAATTATAGCCTATGTGTTAATCCAGGGTATCAGCTAGCTCCATACCAAATTTTATTGAAATCGCTCCAGCCGTTTAGACGTGAAGAAGTAACAAACATACACACGCAGACACTCACAAACTTTCGCCTCAATAATATTAATGTGATATTACTACAAAGTTTCTCCAAAATCCGTTCGATAGTTTTTGTGTGAAGAAGTAAACAACATACACACTCACAAGCTTTCGCCTTTATAATATTAGTATGATTGTACACTCTAACTACGTTCGTTTGTCATATATCTTCTCATCTCTTGGTATTTTTCAAGTATATGTAAGTAAATAGTACGATATTGTAGCCTAAAACTGTCCCACTGAAATGCAAGGGTGTCCTCTGCCTTACTGTAGTGGATTCTGCAAAGTGCAAGTACAGATGCCAGGACATCCAGCTACCCCGATCTATCAAATTTCTTTAATAGAATTTCAACTTTATCAGAAATGCATAAGGTTCACTTTCAATAAGGGAAATTACGGGCGTCTGTATTTACACAATCCATCGATCATAGACCAAATAAAAATTATGCTCTACCAGTCTATCGCCCTTCAGTTAAGTAGAGATTCAAGGTAGAGATCGACACCATAGACTTCTTATAATCGTATTATTATAAACGTTTTATTCCACTTTCTTTAATAAATCATATGAACAGTGCCGCTGAACTAGTTACATTGCTGTTCGGTAAGTGTCCTAGCTAAGGAATTAGTAAATTATTCTGTCAGTGTGTATTGTTCGTAGCTTAAGAGGCTGACAACACTTAATTTTATAATATCGTACTAGTGTAGCGCGTATAAAAGTATAAACCACGGTTTAAAATAGAGTAAAATCAGGGAGAAATAGAACGATATCATTAATTGTGAAAAAAGTATAATCTACTGACCAGCATGTTGTTGCTAATTATAAAATGTTGTTTCTAGTTATAATCGCACTACACATTATAATCACAATTTAATTTTTTTTGTCATTTTTCGAGATTATTTTCTTTTAAGCATTTTTCTGATATGACTTTGTAATTATTTTCTATGTTTAAACGTGTTTTGGGGGTCAAAATATAGTCAAATTTGTCCTATATGTTTTTAACAACATGGTCATCTTCGTAGTGTCGGCAAAAAAATTGCTTTTAAACACCAAACCAGCGCCATAAGCGCATAGTGACTATTAGTTTTATTTGTGATTTTCCTGTTCTAATTCTATTAACATTGTTGTTAGAAGTGCAAAATTAGTAAGACAGCTTTTAACAATCCTTATTTACTCTTTGTATCACTAGACTAAACTAAATTGGCTCATTTAACATGCCCTATTCTTGAGATCAGAACTCTTAATAAAATTATTATATTACAATCATAATTTGGCTAGTAAGTTTTCTTAATTATTTTTTGATTTTGAAAGACGATGCCTGTGCTAGGGTATCTAATCCCTGTCTCGCGGGGTACTTTGCAAACATTTAATAGACGGAAACAGATTACATCCAGACTTAAAACAACTATTTATGGGTCACACAAATAGTTCAGCGCGGGATACGAACCCGGGACACGAAGCGGCGAAGCAACTGTTTTACCCACAGCGCCGCGCCACACGTGCAGTATGCAATATTGTTCAGTATTTATGTTTTCTGTAAGTTTCATAGGTAACGCAGCATCGCATGACGTGATCACTTCGAATCTAATTCGTGCCGGCCGAGCAGTAATCCTCGTGGTTCATAGGTTCCATTCCTACGTACGATTACTGAAATTAAATATTTGGTGTTACTACAATACCTAGTTAAATATGCCATTAATAAAAAAAACATAAGCAGTATGTGCAACGCTACAAAGGTGTTGACATTTACAAAAACTTTCACTAGTATGATGGTTCCGCGAATTTTGTCTGTTTACTTTGATGCCAAAAGCAGTCCCACCAGACTTGTTTAAATCGCTCCAAATGTCGGTCAAGATACCACAAAAAGTGATAAGGCAAGACAAGACCAGTTCTTTGGAAGTTGCTGATACTTGTTGTCAGATGCGTTATCCATATTTATGGTTTTGTGCCAGTACGATGGGCTCAGTGTTATTTGTATAATAAATATAGTTACTTGTATAAGTAAGCTTTCAAGGAATCGTCAATTTATTTCCACTAAAAGGGACTTACTTGTATACCTAGTATATCCGTTTATTAGCAGTATCGTATGAGCTGTGATTATCCTGGTTTCAGAGTTATTGAACTCGCCCTGTAGACATCTAACGAGGCTTTTAAACTGTATAAAATAAAAAAGGTCTATAAAAAAAAACTCACGAAGATTAAAATAAAACGTTGGTAAATAGGCAGAATATGTTTCTCGTAATATAGTTAAGTATACTATATATTTAATTCAAAAATAAACAGTTATTTCTAGTTAAGGACATACAGATATTTAAGTGCACGGATAAAAAAAAAAACGCAATATTTAATTTATGATTCATCATGTCAGCCAAAGTCCACTGCTAGACAAAAGCCTCCCCAAAGAATGGGGGGATATGCCATAATCGCCACGCTTGGTAGACGGGTTGGCGATCGCAGTTTGATGGTCATAGTTCACAGAAAAACGCTACTGCCCGTTCTCCGGTAGGTATTCCCTCGGATTTCTACGTCCCCCACGGGATGAGATGGGTTGATGATATTCTATGCCGTCACCACACATCTACATTTATGACTAGCGTTTTGATAATTTTATTTTCGAGTTAAATAGCTAATCGAACGGTATGAAAAAATTACATAGCACTTCTGATTTCGTTATTTAGCTAGCTTATTTTAAGTTATTGCCATATATAAAGGTCATACGCGATACCTGTTATAGTTGACATTTGTTATTTGTGTTAATCTTTTTTTTATATATACGTCATTGTCTATATTTTATGTAAATGAGTGCGGAAGACGTGGTAGTTAGTAGTAGTTGTAGCGAATGGTGTTTAATAGTTTTGTGGCTCAATCATCAGACATTTCCAGTAAATCTAATTACATCCACTAGTGCAACATTACACAAATTTTATGGCCTTTATGCAGAGGGTACTCTACCTAGTAGTTTGTTAAGTTAGTTAGTTAAGTTTAAGTGAAATCCACCTGATGGCACCCTTATGGTGCTCGGACTAAAATTCAAGAGGCCATCATAGAAATGTCTACGAATAAGTTTAAAAGGACTATAAAATCCAAATTGTGTAGCAGGGCTTACTACAGAACTTCTGATTATTTAAGCGACAAAACGGCATGGGATTGAGTCGCTCTAGATTAACACATTTAAGTACATACAATGTAATTTTATATTAAGAAATTAATATTTAAAAAAAGGATTCCTACTGAGTTTTCTGGCAGTGTTTCTCAGTAGCTGCCATGACATGCACTGCACGGTAGAGTAAAAAAAAATGACGATTCCATACAAATGTAATATTTTTTCGGAATAAATGACTTTTAAGTTGAGTTGAGTTACTTCAGTAAAGGACGCATTTTTTGTGTTATTTTTATTGAAAAGAAATACACATTTAAGTTTTTGACATTTTTGCCAAACTGCACAGCAGTTTGTCGGCAACGTCCTCGCTCTGTTTACATTTTTATTACTAATTAGTTAAAGATGATGATAGAAAGATGATAGTAGAAAGATGATGATAGAAAGATAATGATAGAAAGATGATGATGAAAGATGATGATAGAAATTTGTTACTAATTAGTTTATACAACACAAAGTAAAGGAAGAAATAAGATTTATTTTTAAATACATACATATATGCCATATCGACTTAATCAAGAAGTAATAATATTCATTTACCAGTGTAGCTGATGTTAGGTACATCAACCACACTAGCAAATAAATATTATATTTTTGAAGGTTGTACAAGTTGAGGATAGATCTACTAGGTACTTTTGTTGTTAACTAAATAGTTGTTCTCAGATAAATAATGCTATCTCAGTATTTTTTTAATTGGTATTTAGACTTAGTATTGTTTACTATGTCACATTTACCAAAGTTGGCGTTAACCATTTCCTAGTTCTCTTACCATAATAATTATCTATTTTAGGTATATTAAGCTTATTTTTCTTAGCCATATGGGTTGGGTAGTTATGCACTCTTTTATTTTTATGCGTTAAATTTCAATTAAGATTCTGTATTGTTATCGTGTGGCTAGGATCCTACCCTTAATAACCTGCAGCTTTCTCGAGCTAAGTAGACTACACGGAGAAGAAAGTTATAAATAATTTTCGGCTAGCATTTTTTGTTTGATTTAGCGTTTGGATTAGTTTCTCTGTTTGTATTATATTATTATGAAGCTATATAATGCCCTACATAAAATAGATGAAGACGGTAAACGACGAAAATCGACGAGCCGGTTGGCGTGGTTGGTAAATGCTTGCATTTCACGCCGAAGTTCGTGGGTTCGATTCCCACCCAAGTTCCCATTTGTCTCCATTGAGTTAAATGGCACTATGTATTTTAGTACGGATTAACATATTGTATAACAACAATTTGGGAAAAAATATCTAATCTACCTTGCTGGAAGACGCAGCTGTAGGTGAAAACTAGTTAAGTTATAAACTAGACTATATAGAAGTCAATTTTATACCTAAGTTTTATATAATATTATAAGATATCCTTCTGAAAGTATTTGTTTGTTAGTTTGTTGTTACCTTTTCATGTATCAGAAACACATTGACTCTGAGAGTTACATACATGTGTATACATATATAAACAACTTATTGCATTACGACTTTGGAGCAGTGGCAAATCTTAGATTAACAAACATGACGGAAATCCGGATTAATCCGTGCGCCAAGCGGCAAGCGAAAGCTGGCAAATTTAAATTATCCAGTTTATTAGCAAATTATACCAACAAGTTGTATACTAAAGGCCTCCAATATTCTTACAGTCGATATGATTCAGCTAAAATTTGGAATGGACTTCAATAACAAACCATAATATATTTAAATACTTACTTTTTATAATATGTGTAAATATGTTCAAATAAAATATTTAAAGCTAATCTATAATAATAATTATAATACTGATCCCAGATGTGCGACCGTGTTTTTCAGCACGATGTATTAATAAACTGACGTATCAAAAATAGGTATTAATTTTATTGTTCCTAATTTCAAGTGGTTTTTGTAGAAAGGCGTTGGTATAAGTAAGTATATAAAATTAATTGCTATAATCTAATTATAAGCTGGGTAATAGCTTCTGCTAGAGGCTTCTACCGCTTGTACATTGTGCTGAAAAATGACGGTCACCTGATGGTATGTGATCACCCCCATCCATGGACTCTAGCAACACCAGATGAACCGCAAGTGCGTTGCCGGCCTTTAACGAATAGACTCGCTTCTTCAAGATTGCCATGTCATACCTGATCGGAAATACCTCCGCATTGATTCCACAGAGTGGTAGTATGCGGCTAAAAGTTTCTTACTTTCCATTTAGTAAATTCCGTAATGTTTATTTCAATAATAATTTAAGTCATTGATCAATAATACGGCATTTAATAGGCAATAATTAGGTTATGTTAAGGCATTTTTTTTTATTTAATATTTTGCCGTTGTGAATCGTTACCATAGAAAAATAGTTTCTATCAAAATATTTTAAAGGTTTATATATATATTTTTATAAATACTAACTTTCTATTATCACTCGACTTTCTGTTTTTTAGCATTCCATGGATTTACCGTGCGGAAACCAAGTCCATCGCGTGGTAGAGGAGGGAACACTCTGAACGTGAGACTTGCAACTCATATGTAGGTTTAAGGGGGTTACGTTTTCTACGTAATAATATTATCCCACTTCAGGGCAAGGCCTCTCATAATGAGAGATCATATACTATATAATACTCCACTACGCTGTCTAGTGTTGGCAGACTTCACAGAATATTTTCACTCATTCCTCGTTAACGAATGGCAGGTACTTTTACTCAATAGTAATTACCTACTCATTGGTTTTATAACTACAGTTTTCTATTCTATAGTTAAGTATGTCAGTGAAATACCTAACCAATTGTAACTTGTTAATTTTAGTAGTAAATACTAATTAACCTAATAAGGTATAGAAAATCCATTAATGCTGATACATTAAGAAAGTAAAGTTTACAGTAGAAATAATTGAACACACATTAAGAAATGACCGTTCGTCGATTTATGATTTGCAATTGTTGTTTCAACTTCGATGTATTTCACAGATCGTATAGATACAGCAACATTATGTTGGTAGCTTGAAGTTTCATTATACAAACAATTAATTATCTATTTTTAATTAAACATGCTGGTGGCTATAAGCTATTTGTATTTTCATTTCTTTCATTCGTTCATTGGATTTATAATGTACACACGGCTACATATCAAGCTATACATTTCCAATATCCCGGAAATCCTATACAACGCGAGACCAGCTTATACTGGAAATGTATAGCTTGATGTGTAGCCGTATGTACGAGTTAGCACATACGATTTACATCATTTTTCACATCGCAATTTCAACATTTTTGTTTTGGAATTCGTCTATTCCATTATGAAGATATTTTTTGTATGTATCTCACGCCTACATCGCCCTAAAATCAGCTGTTGTATAATGTATGAATTGTTAGCAAACGAGTTACAACTCCACGGGTCTTACCAATTAGGACAGACGAAAAATTACATACACGGCGGCTTTTAAAAATTTAAATATTCAATTGCATAATCTACGAATTCTTGCAAAAAACCACATGTGCTTAAACGGGTTAAGCAGAAAGAGGTTTCATAATCTTTTCTAGTTATGATATTAGATTGCGTAACGTGAAAAAAAAAACTTGCAAATAAAGCGTGTATGCACGCGATTAATGACCCGTTTGGGATTAAAAAGATCGTTAAATCTTTTCCCTCCATCAATGCAGTTTCACATTCTTACATTAAAAAAAAAATTAAATAGAAAGCATCTGCAGCATCATATATCTGGAAAGTAGTAGGACACAGATAGAGACTTTTAAACAGAAATATAAAACATAATATTATACATTTTTAGAAATATCATAAACGGTTACTGGTACTCGTAGAGTAACCTTACAATGTGTTCGATAACCTCTACATACCTCAATAATTTTGTTGCGCAAATTTTAATCTATCAATCAAACTATTCAAGCAACCATTTTCCCACAATATTATAGAAAAATTAAATAAACTCCCAGTCGTATCAATATCGGTCAGAAAAATGTGATTACTACATGCTTACAGGTAGATACCGGAAATTTTAAATCCAATGTATTAATTATCACCAGACTAGCTACATACCTTTACTTAACATTAGTGGATTAAAAAATGTAGTTTTATTATATGTCCATTACGAGCCAGCCATAAATGTCAAAAACGAGTTTACCAGTATTTAAGTGCGAAAGCAAAATTCGGTATGTAACGGTGCCTTGAAGGAGCTGTAGGCAAACACTCATCTAGACGTCTCGTGTCTCGCTATCTGTCAGGAGATCATGTTAGTGCGATAGTGCTAAATGTTTTCAACGGTACTTCATAACTATGAATAAGTGGGTTCCGCTTAGATGTAACATTAGCTTTATCGGCTCTCTACATATTTACGAATACTCTCACTTTGTTTCAATCGATTAATACCGACAGGATATAATTCTTATCTACGCTACGTTATCTCAAATGTCAGCTTTCGTTTATTTCTTTGTATAATATTTAATAAACATGAACATAAGTAAAGAAGTACAAATGTATTACATAATTTTTTTTTTTAGTTTTCAAAAAAAATAATGAACATTTAAAACCTTATCTGAATGAATTATCATTTTTAGAAGTGAAATTATTCCTTATAGGAACTTAGACTAATATGTATATCATATTACATCATGATAATCTTTAAGCTTTCCCTAAAAATAATAATAATAGTAAGTACTGAGTGATACTAAAAGAAAAAAAACCTGTGTTGTTTTTATACTCAAATCTTCTTTGTCAATACTATGATATTTTGTAGTATATTTAGAGTAGTGATTTAAATAATTATCGCATTGCATGTAAACCTGGAATGTTAACTATGTTGCGATAAATAAATAAAATGAAATAAAAGAAATATTTATTATTATTTATTTGGAAGGCGACAACGAAACAACGTACAATTAATGATTTTATTGTAAATGTTAATTCTATAATAAGAATGCTCACTTGCTTAACTATGCTCATATAACTTACTGGAATGTTAGGTAAATAAGAAAAATATTTATCAACATACGATGTATGTTCACATGGCTACATATCAATTTATACATTTCCAGTATAAGCTGTATAGGATTTTCATACAATGAGAGGTCAGCTTATATTGGAAATGAATAGCCTGATATGTAGCCGTGTGTACTTACCGTTTTATATTTATCAACTATGTCTCTTATTTGCATAAGAAGTAATAAATAAACTTACTTTGATTGTTACAGGTAACATATTGCATTCAAAACGTAATAACTATGGATCGTGTAGTTTTACCACATACCTTTGTAAATAAGTAAGTAATCATATACAATGCCAATTACTTATTCTTCATCGACTTTTAATGAAATTTAGATTTGAATTATTTTTTATTCATACTTCTCTAGATATATGGTGTTCAGTCGAATTTCAGATAGGATGGCCAATCTTTAGGGCAACTAGCCGAACACGCAAAATATTTTTAACAAACTATTATAGCTTTCTTTTTGTAATTTGTATGTCTTCTAAGCTTGCTTTATATCCCAATTTCTCTACATAATGCATCATCAAAAGGTTGAATGGGAGAGAATGTCTTTAGGAGTCTTCCACACAAATATACATAATGTAGTTTTTATGAATAAATCTTGTAAGAAAGGAGTGTCTCACAGACGCAAACATGAGTCTCAAAGAGCATGTAAGCACCTGCAACTGAGGGAATAGTCAGTGCACGTTGACTATTCGCTCACTTGCATAATTCGATGGGACGACTATCCCAAACGACCAAGTACGACCTTTACGTGTTTTTTGAGTCACGAGTGTATAATACCGCCAGTTTCCAGCCTCTAGGCTGCTGCTCTAAATCTAATACCTTCGTCAGCTTTGTTTTGTAAGATAAATGGATGTCCATGATGAATGATGTAATGGATGAACAACCATACAATATATATACACTCATTGAAAGGTGCTTTCACAGGACCGTAAGTGATAGGCCTGGTTAAACAGCTAGGCTCGCGGTCAGTCTATAGGTGGGTGACCACCAAAGTGGTTTAATTTTTGAATGTCTCCGTGCTACGTAGGGCAGTTAGGCTGTCGGATCTGTTGTAGTCATTAGAAAATAATCAGGCATGTCAGAAGCCTACTGGCCGGTTTGAACAAATCTGGGTAGCCACTGCCCATTAGATAAGTATATAACATACTAACAACATAGGTAACAGTAATAAGTGAATATTAGAAAACTGGTTTGCATAGAATCACAGCACGGCCGATCGTAAACAGTAGGAAGGAATTACTTTTACTTGCTTCGACACAATGACATAATATTATTTAAGAGTATTTAACACTGGAGGTAACATATGAGCGTGTTCCCTTTTCCTTCGCATGTTTGATTTGATACTAAACAGAGAAATCGTAAATTAGCCCGCTTGTTATTACAGCACAACCGCATATCAACAGTACTGACTCGGTTGATTTTGGAATAAGTTGATTTTGAGTTCATACTTGGTTCTTTTTGGGTCAAATAAATAAAAAAAAATATTTCTGTAGATTAAACTCAAAAGTACCTATAATTACATACATCTATTTTCATTTGTAATTTTATGAATATATACTTAAATTATATCTTGTCTCCTATCAAATTGGGATTGAGTTGCTCAAATTCAACTCATGACATCATCATCGTGTCAGCTTACGTCCACTGCTGAAAAAGAGCCTCCTCCAAGAATGAGGGATATGCCATAATCGCCACTCTTGGCAGATGGGATGGCGATCACAGTATGGTGGTATATATAGTATATATAGTAGTAAACAGAGACGCTACAGCACGTTCTCTGGATGATACACGCTCAGGTAGACTTCTCTGCCCTCCACAGTATGAAATGGGGTGGCGATATTTTATACCGTCAGTCACACAGCAACACATCTAAAAAAAATGTAATTAACACTAAACAAAATTTGTTTCAAAAAAGGATGCCTACTGAGTTATCTGGCAGTTTTTGCGTTTTGACACATCTTGAAATATTTTAAAGAATTTCGAACGTAGCAAAGCAGTTCTAATGCTGTATAATTACACCTCCTGTGTAGAATACTCTAAGCACTACGCACCAAGTAACACAACTAACTGACATAATGTATATACGCTAGTAATATTAATTATTGTATTACCGCATTATTATGTAAAAATGTACTTTGTAGGTCTGTTGTATAATTATTGTAATCTAATGCACAATCAGTTTTCTAAAGTGCAGTACTTTAATTTCCTGGTGTCTTCATACGTAAGCGCCCTTTCGTACTTCTTTTTGAACATATGTTTCCTGGGTGACCGGTATCCACATACTTTTGCTCAAAACGTTAAACTAGATTTTACAGACCTCCATTCTGTAAGTTTTAGTTACAAAATTGCGTCAATTTTTAAGATGCCCATGCTTATCTATATATATATAAAAATCAATGCCACTTTTCGTTGTAATGTTATAACTCAACAATGCCTTTACCGATTTGGCTAATTTTGGTCTTGAATTATTCGTGGAAGTCCAGGGAAGCTTTGTACGTAGAGAAAATTTTAAAAAAGTCTTGAAAAAGTGTAAAATCAACATCTTTTAGCAATTTAAAATATTTGTTGTTTGAATAAATGAACTCAATAATCATTTTTTTTATTACTATGCCTTATACGTAGCGAAGCATGTACCGGGCCGCTAGTTAATTATAATATATCTACAATTGACACAATCCTGTACAATGACCGGTCCTATACTATCCATTAAGCTATTTCTTCCAGAGATCCTTTGGAAAGATGAGAGCTGTAAGTATTTCAAATGTACGTAGTTGATGGAACAGTAATGATATTATAATAATTACTCTGTCTCCCAACTTCTCTGTGGTATTTTTTTATCCTAGATCTTAGACTAAATTATTATATTTACATACATACATAGACTCACGCCTGTTTCCCAGAGGGGTAGGCAGAGACAACGGATTTCCATTTGTCACGACCTTTGCATAATTCTTTTGCCTCGATCACTGTCATTATTATATTTGATGTAACATAATCAATACTTAAGATATTAATCACTTTCACAAAGCAATTCACACACACAAAGATCTACTTAAGTGTTTTAAGTTTCCACCCTATCAAGAAAACTAAAAGTCTGACATTATAAGTTATTAAATTAAATACATAATGAAATATAAAAGACAATAATAAAAATATTTCACACACACAAAGATCTACTTAAGTGTTTTAAGTTTCCACCCTATCAAGAAAACTAAAAGTCTGAAATTATCAGTTATTAAATTAAATACATAATGAAATATAAAAGACAATAATAAAAATATAATACGGTGACAGTGGGGGACACATATGTAGCTCGTAGAACTGTCTGCCGTTGGGGCAGAAAAATTAACCGAACCGGAAGATGCAACGTGGGCAGGTCCCCAACAAGATGGGCCGATGATCTTGTGAGGGTCGCTGGAAGCAAGCGGCTGAATGCGGGTAGCGCAAAACCGGCAATTGTGGACATCCTTGGGGGAGGCATTTGTTCAGCCGAACGTCGGCTTATATGTTGATTATAAAGATAAAGAAATATAGAAAAATGGGTTTAATATGTAGTCTGTAGGCTGTAGGCAAACCTTTGTCAGTCTTTCTCAGGTTTATGCAAGATAATAAATCTAATAGAGCGATGCGTGACTCACACTTCACGGTGAGTTCCTTACTCCCCACACCTTAAGCCTAGAGCTAAATATATCTGACCACAGTGTACACTCCCCTTGATTCCCTTCACTCCTTACATAACTAAGCACCAAAGACAAAATATTCCACATATCGATCAGTCCATCACGTTTATAAGGCACATTACAGCATAATAGATGCAGACCTCACCCGTTGCCATCTTTAATAAACATATGGTACTCATTACAATGTCATACATGGTTTTAAATCGAATTAAAGCAACTTGCATGTCTGACCTACCCCATTGCTCAATGTAAACTACGCACGAACTCGTATTTCCATTGCTAATACTGTAGTTAGTGATGGCATTTTACCCGTACTACGTGTTCAAGATAGCATACATTTAATACTGTTGGCATATAAAATGTTCTTTTTTCATTTTCATTTAATTTTTTCATCAGCTCTGGTAAACTATTGGTCTAGTGGTTTCTAACCCTGATAGCTAAGCCGGACGTCGTGGGGTCGATTGAGGACAAGTCTTTGTGTACGCGACTATTTGTTATATGTCTGTATACATAAATAGCATAAATAAATTGTACAATAAATAATACAACAGTAATACGAAATTTTTAAAAGATATGTGCGAGTTTTCTGTTTAAACGAGTAACGAGTTAGCAGACGAGTTAGAATTTATCTATAATATGTAATGAAACCGCACAGGACCCGTAAATAGTTGTTCTGAGTCTGGATGTACGTTGTGTCCGTCAATTATATGTTTGTAAAGTACCTCGCGACACAGGGATTAAAATCACTAGTGCGGGCGTTTCTTTAAAAAAAATGTAATAATTAAATTTATTCAGCACTTAACATTGACTTAAGTGTCAAGCTAACAATGCAGTACGTACAATATTAAATCACAAAAAAAATAGAAATAGTCCGACCGTGCGATCTGTTTTATGACATAAATTTTGAGAAATCTTTATACAACAAATTACAAGTTACATATATTATTTTTAAATTTAGTACTATTTATTATATTAAACATTGAAGTCACCGAGCAGTTGGCGAACGCAGAAGGATCTCAGCCAGTAGCTTGACTTAAGCGACAAATATCTGAGGGCACCCTTATGGGGTTCGAGGCACAGCTCAGGAGGCCGCTGAAGTAAAAGACGGAATTCTAAAAGAGAGTGGATCACGGGCACCATCTTCACTTTTGACGTTTCAATTAGGCCTTTGCATGCGTACTAGGGTCGCGGGAAGCCGCTGGATGCGGGCAGCGCAGGACCGGCTATTGTGGATATCCTTGAGGGAGTCCTTTGACCAGCAGTGGACGTCTTTCGGCTCATATGATGATGATAATGATGATGATGCATAGATATTAGGTAGAGTATCTACCACTATAATTTAATTATTCATACCAGAAATTAATGAATCACTAAAATCGGTAAGATAATGGTGTGACTAAAGTAACAAAATTCTTGTACTATACTTTATTTTGTACAGAACATTCTCACACAATTTAAAAACTTATACTTTTACTTTTAATATCAATAAATCTCTATATTTTTATATCGAGAACTATAGTAAAAATAATGTGCAACCCATAGTACGGGCCGAGCAGTTTAATTTTGGTGTCAACATAGCACAATGTTGTGCGCTGGAGTGCCACAGATCGAGAATGGTAATTGGACTAACGGTGCATTTAATATTTTGATTTCGCTCGTTACACTGTGATTGGCAAAGTAATAAATAAAACAAGCATTTAAAATGTTTGAGAAAAAAGTATTAGATAAGCTCAGTGTGTGCAAAACTCATTTATCCTTTTGTATCAAAATATACCAACATTTCTATTGGTTATAAATGTTGCCAATTTGGTAGAAAAAAGATTAGGTCTTTCAACCTGGGTGGGAAGGAGGGGCGGTTACGTCACCTACAGACTGACTCAGATACTCACCGGACACGGGTGTTTCGGTGAGTATCTGTGCCGGATCGGCCGAGAAGTGACGACACATTGTCACCATTGCGGGAGCGACCTGGACTCTGCCCAGCATACGCTGGAGGAGTGCCCGGCCTGGGAGGCCGAGAGACGAGTCCTGGTCGCTGAGATCGGACGGGATCTTTCGTCGCCAGCAGTCGTGTATGCGATGCTGGCTGGCGACTCCACCAAATGGGACGCCGTGGTCTCCTTCTGCGAAGCAGTCATGCTCCAGAAGGAGGCCGCCGAGCGGGATCGGGAACGAGCCGACCCCGCTCGTAGACAGAGGAGGCGTCGGGGCGGCGGCGGCAGCCGTTAGCCCTACTCCCCTCGGGGTTGCGGTGGCAGTATGAGAAGTGTCCTCTACTGCCGCCACGTGCAAGCAGCCCCGGGAAGACAGCGAACTGTTTGTGGCGCAGTCGCTGTGCCGTACTGGCAGGAGTCGGCAAATGGGGAGGGCAACCCACAGCTCTCCCCGGGTGCGTGTCCCGACCATCTGGGACACGGCGCAAAAGGGGAGCACCGGAGCAGCATACCCGCGTTCCCGGGGCTCCCCGTATCAGGCGCCAGAAGAAGTCCACGGCAGGTTAGGTTTAGTCGGTGCGAGTCCGACATACCCACCCGCAGACACTTTTTGCGGGTGGCATGCATTAGCATTCCCCCTGCCTTATCAAAAAAAAAAAAAAGGTCTTTAAACCTATCTAATATCCTAAGGGTAGTGTTGGAGAGGTATTTTGTTGGTTGTAAATATATTTAGAAATTTTTACTCTAAATAAGATCGATGAGAAAAATTGAATTATTATATTATGATTTTCTCACAATCCTACTAATATTATAAATGCGAAAGTTTGTGAGTATGGATGTGTAGATGTTTGTTACTCTTTCACGCAAACCTACGAAAAGGATTTTGATAAAATTTTGTAGTATTATAACTTATATATCCAAATAACATATAGGCTATAATCCATAAAGTTTAACGCGGGTAAAAACGCGGGCACACCTCGTAGTATATAAAAGCAAAACTTCATAATTGTATTATGATAACTAAGATGACAGTAAAGATTTGACACTGAAGACTCCGCCCAAGTAGCACCATAAATATTATGATCGTTCCGAATAGGACCATACCAAAAAGGCTTATATGGAGTAAATAGAATCGTGTTATATCTTTATCTATACATATCATAAAATCGTAGGAAAGTCAAAACTGTACATTGAATATTTTTTTAAAAGGATACTCGAAATCAAAAATATAGTTTTTAGAATTTTTGTCTGTTTATCTGTTTGTCTGTATGTATGTCCGGGCTAAACTCAAAAATTACTGCATGGATTTACTTCAAAATTCGCATGAATATTACCAAGAGGTTGGGTCAACATATAGGCTACATATTTTCACGCTATCACCTACGGGGGAGGAGCTGTGATAATTTATAAAGTTTACCGCGGGTAAAACCGCGGGGCACAGCTAGTATGTAATATGATTCAATGGAAAGTATATGCTTAATGACAAACTCCTTTATAATAACCTATGTAAGAAAACTATTTAGGGGAATTTATACAATACCATACTATAATATGACTACCTACTTATATCAATGGCGAAACGACTTGAGTGTCAACTACTCTTGAACAATATAGCTCATATAACTGTACAATATTGCATAACAGTTTTTTAAAGGATACTTATGAGTTTATTGTCAGTTATGAAAGTTGCCACATTCTGAACCGACGGTAATAAAAAAATTATGCATTATAAAAACATGACTTAATTTTATTACGATATGGAATAAATTGGAGTTTCTTTTCGAGATATAGTATTGAGAAAACTCATCTATATAAATAATTTGATGGGCCGCTTTGCGTGGTTGGTAGATACTTGTCTGTCACGCCGCAGGTCATGGGTGCGATTCCCACACTGGGTCTCTACCTGTGTCTCTACCGGCTAAGTCGCCGGACATCGCGCATTGGCATATAATTAAGTATTACCAAACTTTTAAAACAAAAACTGTAATATTATGACCCAAAGACGCTTTGCAAATGTTTTCCGCATTTGAATATTATGTATGATGGTTTACGCTAATCATCTCCTTATTTAGATAATTACACTCACACTCAGGACAAACAGACATGTTCATGCACATAAATATCTGGCCAGGGCCAGTCGCCGAACATCGTTTTCGTAAATGGCGTTCAAACAAACAAAGGTTAAAAATGACTTAATCAATCGTTAAATCTGCTTCCATGACGTCATAAATGGTCCGGAATCGATCGTCAACGTTGAAGCCGATTTAACGATTGATTAAGTCATTTTTAACCTTTATTTAACTTTATTTGAATTCATTCACGAAAACGATGTTCGGCGAATAAACTGGTAGAACCCCTGGCCAGATATTTGTGTGCATGAACATGTCTGTTTGTCCTGAGTGTGAGTGTAATTATCTCAATAAGTATGTATTTACAAAAAGAAAAGAAGTACATCATTTATCTGGTCTTCATAGTACAATCGCTGTTAGTTTAGAATCAGATGGCCGCGTCTGAATAATGTCCCAGGATATTATTTCTTGTATGTGTAAAGTACTACAAATATTTTCTTATTTCCATAACACTCAAAGATGCGGCACTATAAACTAAGAAGACTTGTAAAGTCCGCAAACTACGAATATTTGTTCTACAATTTCCTAGAACCAAAGTGATGTATGTCTATGAATATGTGTCTCTACAACATCTACACATATAGGGTGTTTACTTCGTCATTTAGTAAAAACTAGCTGTGCTCCGCGGTTTTACCCGCGTTAAACTTTATAAACTATAACCTATGTGTTATTCGGATATATAACTGTATATAACTGTCAACTGTCACTTAAGCAACATCGTATTTGTAGTCTCTCGACAAAATATTATTGTTTGTGTGATAAAGTGATTAATTACAGTGAAAAGTGCTTGCGTTTTGGAGAAAAACAATCATACTGTGAAATGAACTATTTTTAACAGAGAATTTCACAGCATTTTAAATAGTTTAAACTGTGTTAAAAATCATATATCTGAAAAGTTGTGGGTGATCTGATATTTTAGTTACACGTACCTACAATAACAAGTTGTTTCGATAGTAATCTGTCATTAAGCAACTGTCAAGAAGTGGCATAGATAATATAGGGTGACCACTACTAAGGCTGGGTTGCCACATCAAAAATTATTTGCTGAACTGTGGGAAATTTTACTTAACATGGCGCAGTGTTTTAAATGTAACACCATACCTGATGTGAAAAGTCCTAAAGTTATGTGTAAAGGATGCATGCGTGTAATATGTGTTAACTGTAGCGGGCTGTCTGCAACAGAATTGCGTGTTTTTGGGCTGCAGAAACCCAAACTGTCTTACCTTTGTGAAGAGTGCGAGGGGGGTCTAAGGCAGGTCCCAGAGCTACGTAAGTTAGTCACAGAACTTAAAAACCAAGTCGAAGAGCTCAAGTCAACCCAATCGCGAGCAATAAACCTAGACGCAGTAATAGATGAAATCGAAGAAAGAAAAAAGCGCAGTCGCAATATCATTGTCTATGGGATACCAGAATCAAAAGACATATCCCCGGAGGAAAGAAAGACACATGATCAATTCACTGTAGCCCAAGCTTTTATCCCACTCAGCGTACCGAATGCAGAAATAATCACCACATACCGGCTTGGTAAACCTAACTCTGAAAGTCTCTCTAAACCCCGTCCAGTGAAAGTCATCCTTGGCAACAAAAAGGGTGCTATAGAAATTTTAAAGAACAAGAGTAAGTTATCCAAATCAATTAGGATTTATTCAGACATGACGCTTTACCAACGGGATCAACTAAGGAAACTGCGAGAGGAATTGGCCACAAGGACCGAAAATGGTGAGAAAAACCTTGTCATAAAATATATTAACAATAGTCCCAAAATTATTACAACAACAAAAAACTGACCGCAACAAATCTCACTGAACTCTGCATACTTTACACAAACTTGGCGTCCATTATGGCAAAATTTGATCTATTTCTCATCGAAGTAAAAGTGCATATGCCCACTTTTATATTGATAACCGAAACACATCTCCATGATAAAATAAGTGATACTCTAATTAATATACCGGGGTACACGCTCTACAGATTAGACAGACAAAATAAAAAAGGAGGTGGTGTATTGATATATGCTGCTTATGAAATAAATAATACCACTATAATAACTAAAGTAATTAGCTCGTACTATAACGCACAAGTAGAAGCTCTATGGCTAGACATTCATATCAAAGACATTAACTTTCTTTTAGCATGCGTATACCGCCCACCGTCCAACACGGTACAAGATTCAGACATAGCCCTTTTCGACATGATACAAAAAGCATCGGCGGAAAACACAGTAATTATTGCTGGTGACTTCAACTTACCCAACTTAAAGTGGCCACTTGAAGGTGTCACCAGACATGACAAAGTCAGCGAATGTTTTATGAACATGTACAATAATAGTAACTTGAACCAATTAGTTACACAAATTACCAGGAAACGGAACAATGAGGAATCATTGCTGGACCTCATTTTATGTAATGAAGATACGCTAATTTGTGACGTAGAGTATTATCCACCAATTGGCAAAAGTGATCACTTAGTTATCACAGCTTGTATCCAACTACTTAGTAACAATGATAAAAGAACTGACAACGAACAACGTCACGATTTTTATAATGCAAACTTTGATACCATAAACAAACATTTAGCAGAAACATTGAGAACCAATGACAGTTCACCTACAGATTCATGGCTCTCACTGAAGCAGCAAATACATAAGGCAATCAATAAATTCATACCCAAGAAATCAAACTACAAAAATAAATGCTTTAATAAACCATGGATAAATAAAGAAATATTCGATTTAACTTCAAAAAAGAAAGCACTGTGGCATATATACCAAATAGGAAAAACTGATGATATGTATCGTGAATATAGAAATGTTAACAATAAAATCCTACAACTTACCCGAAGAAGAAGAGCATACTTTGAATCAAATATAATCGACTTGGGACCAAAATCTTTTTATGGATATATAAGAAAACAACTTAATTCCAAAGTGAGCATACCATCTATATTGAAGAATGAATCAAATCAACTAATTGTCGAACCGACACAAATAGCGGAGATGTTTGCAAGTCAGTTTGAACTTACCTTTGTTAAAGAGCCTGATGGACCGTTACCAACTATCAATATGGCAAGATGTATAAAATCACTTGAAACTATTGAATACACAGCTGAATTAGTTAAAAAAGCTCTTGATACTTTCGACGACACTACAGCCACTGGACCTGATGAGATCCCGGCCATTTTGCTTAAGAAATGCTCGTCTACACTCGTAAACACCATTACCAAGGTTATGAATGAATCTTTAGATTCAGGATGCGTACCCGCTGATTGGAAAATGGCTACGGTTGTGCCCATATACAAGAAAGGAAATAAGTTACTTACTAACAACTACAGGCCAATAAGTTTGACAAGTATTCTATGCAAAACCATGGAAAAAATCATAGCTGATAAACTTAGAAGTTTTCTTAGCCAAGAAAATCTTATACTGAATGAACAACATGGCTTTGTCCCAAAGCGTTCTGTAACTACAAATCTGATTACGTGTGTCAACCAATGGATAACAAATCACGACAAAGGTCAACCCACTGATGTTGTTTACCTTGACTATGAAAAGGCCTTTGACCGTGTGCCTCTACGACGGCTAATACATAAATTGGAACACCTTGGAATACGTGGAAAGATATTAGATTGGATAAGAGACTTTTTAACAAATAGAACCTTTTGTGTAAGAATTGGAAATCAACTCTCTGTAGCTCGACCAGTTCACAGCGGTGTGCCTCAAGGGTCTGTACTTGGACCTCTCATCTTTATACTATACCTAACAGACTTAAAGAATACTCTACAACTCCCTTTTTCGATGTTTGCCGACGACACGAAGTTCTTCGCAAATCCATGCCTACAATCGCATGATATACAAAAAGATTTGGATGCCATATTCGACTGGACAACACGGTGGTTACTAACATTGAATGTAACAAAGTGCACCATATTACACATTGGCAAGAAAAATCCCCATAACATTTACTACCTGGGAAATCAACACCTTGCTCCTGTAACTACACAAAAAGATCTGGGAGTTGTTATAACAAATGACCTTAAATGGGAAACCCACATCAGTGGTGTCTCTAAAAAAGCTAATTCAATGTTGTATCTTGTCAGAAAAGCGTTTAAGTGTCTTACTCCCAAAACTGTCTTGAAAATTTATAAAACTTATATAAGACCACTATTAGAATATGCATATGTGATATGGGATCCTTATTTCAAGAAAGACATCATGCTATTAGAGAAGGTCCAGAGAAGAGCGACAAAAATGGCTTCAGTACTGAGAAACAAACCATATGAGGAACGATTAAAAGACCTTGGCCTCACTTCTCTCGAAAAACGTAGACAGAGGGGAAGTCTCATTGAAACCTACAAAATTTTGTCTGGGGCCTACAATGTAGCAGGAATTAGGGACTTGTTTTCTCTAAATGACAATCAATATCTGAGAGGACACTCCCTAAAATTAAGCAGAATACCGCACAAAAGCAATCCACTAAAACACTTCCTGCCAAACCGTGTGGTCAATGAGTGGAATAAACTTCCTGAAACTGTCATAAAGGCACCCAATTTAAACTGCTTCAAAAACAGACTTGACAAATTTTCCAAATCGCAAACAAAAACACACGCATCAGCTTACTAGCTGCTAGTGTGATAAACACTTAATAATAATAATAATAAGATACTAGCGGCCCGGTACGTGCTTCGCTACGTATAAAGGCATAGTAATAAAAAAATGATTATTAAGTTCATTTATTCAAACATTAAAATATTTTAAATTGCTAGCTAGTAAAAACTACGATTTTACACTTTTTCAAGACTTTTTTAAATTTTCTCTACGTACAAACCTTCCCTGGACTTCCACGAATAATTCAAGACCTAAATTAGCCAAATCGGTAAAGGCGTTGTTGAGTTATACCATTACAACGAAAAGTGGCATTGATTTTTATATATATAGATATTACTACCTAGTTTCATCAAAATCCATTCGGTAGTTTTTGCGTAAAAGACTAACAAACATCTATACCTATCTATACTTTCGCATTTATAATATTAGTAGAATTGTTGAACCTTTTTAAAAGAATTTAATATGTCACAAAATAAAGATTTCCACACCTTTGATGTTTTTTTAAACTATGCACATGGTTTTACAAAGGAGCACTTTTTCAATTCAATTTTAAATAAATGTTAATCGATTAAATCTGGATGAGAAAGTTGTCAGGGGCAACAGGAGACACAGATAATGACATAGGGTACCTATGTCATTATCTGTGTCCCCTGTTGCCCCTGACAACCTTTCATAATGGTCGCTTGAGTAGTTTAAGCATGAAAGCATAAAAAAATAATGCTCCATCGCATTTATAATATAAGTCAAGAGGAATCAAAGGAATAGCTAAAGTTCAATCAATGATCAATCACATTTACAATCAAAGAATTTCCGAAAGAAAAGATTCCTTCGTAATTTCATTGTTTGTTTTTTTTAGTCATTCTTAACAACCGCTTTGGTCACTTAAACTCTGTATTACCTAACATCCGCATAATCTATCTTTGTTAAGATAAATTTGTTTTACCAGCCTGACATTGTTTTTGCTCTTGGACTAGAATCTTGTGTCAACAGATTAAGTGAATAGACCCAACCTTCTAATTTGTTTATTTGTTAAGCTCGATATTATTAGCTATTAAATTGTTTTACTCTGGTTCACTTCAGCTGGATTTGCGGGTTTGATTTGCACTGTGCCTCGTGTCAAAATAAGCAGTAAAAATAGTATACAATTTTTACTACTACTTTATAAAAGTCATTACAATAGCTATATTTTAATTTTGCAAATTCACCACGTCAAAAATTATCATTTATGTTTGCTTTTCAGACTTTCTAAAAAGTCGTTTAATTTCGACAAAATTTCGCTTAATTTCTTTTTAATTTTTAAACCGCCAATGTCTTAATATTGATACTATTGTTACCATTATGTGACTTTACATTACATTTTCAAGTATATCTAGGTACTTAAAAATTTTAGTCAACCTGTATATTTGTATAACATCAGCAACAAATGCTTCTGCCAAACAAACATAGCGAAATAAAAGAGTATCATTGAGTAATCATCATTTTTCATTTCGAAGATGATTAGCGTAAACTATCATACATTGTATTCAAATGCGGAAAACATTTGCAAAGCGTCTTTAGGTCATAATATTACAGTTTTTGTTTTAAAAGTTTGGTAATACTTAATTATATGCCAATGCGCTTTGTCTAGTTGTAAGTATATCCTTGAGATGCTTATACCCAGGTTTGTAAACAATCGGAATAGTTTAGCTACTATGTAGACACGTGATCATAGTATGGAAAGATCTACAAATTCAAACCGTTCAGACAAAACACAGATATTCACTTCACCAAAGAGTTAACTATTTCCCCACAGAGGAAATAGTTGCCACCATATTTTAAACTCTATTGGCTTGTGATAAAGTTTAAAACCTACTATTTTATTAAAGGGTTAAGTTAATATACATACTTGAAGGACATATTTTACATCTGATTGGATAAGTTCAACAAGTTTCAACTTACACTGTTGTCTGAACTAAATTATATCTAATAATACGGGTCTTATTTTTTTTAAGCAAACTTTTAAGTTTGATTGATGGTAAGTTCTGAATAGTCATTGTAAGCAAATTACTGGCGAGTTTGTTTTAATGTCAAGATTATGCAACGGTTTGTGTCCTTTCGTCGTTTATAAAAGAGGTCGTCTCAGGTACGAACAAAACGTAATCGACATTTACATTGGATTTGGAATGTGTACCAGATTACACGTATTTAATATGACTTGGTTAATAATATCTACCTTAAACCTTTTTATAAGGCCCGTCATACATGTCCGCTAACTTTTGCCTTAAGAAGGCTTTGGATGACCCAAAGGGGAATGGCCGGGCTACACTCAGAGTTTCCCTGCTAATAAATGTGGAAATCCCCTGGTGAACTAATTTCACTTCCTAAAGAATCACCACACTGAAGATGCACTGAAGAAGAATGTCGCTCGATGGCTGTTGGGGCAAAAACGTTCTCAAGTAGTATCAATTAAAATATAGGCTAAATGTTAACTACCACGTAAATAAATTACTATATTAAATTAATATTAGTATTTTTTGATACTATTCTTGATCTAATTGCATTGAATATATAACAGTGGAAATTCATTTACCTACATTTCCAGGTGTTTTAGTGATGTTCAGTTTACTATGTTCTGCGAGTATGGCGCGAAAGACCACACAACATAAACTATAAAAATTATGGCATGCCTAGACATCAAGATATAAGTTTAATGTGAGCTAAAAATGTTAAAAGTAGAACAGTAGATTTTTTAAATCTATACTTATATTATAAAAAGGTAACGTTTGTGAGTTTGTGAAGTTGTAAGGGGTAATTTCTGTCTCTACTGAACCGATTTTAAAAATTATTTCACCAATTGAAAGCTACGTTATTGTGGAGTGTCATAGGCTATGATTCATCATCATAGTTTTTATTTATCCCAAACTTTTAACCCGAAGTATTACGCGGGACAAACGGACAGGGACAAAAATATATAACGCGGAACGAAGTCCGCGGACACTGTTAGTTTTGGTATATATTTATTGAAATATGAATGATTTGTTAGCATATGTTAGACTTATTCTTTAGTTTAAAAAAAAACCTTAAGCCCGTTTTTGTTTAATTTTTTTTATATCAGGGGGTGACAAACGACCAAGTGGGTCACCTGATGGTAAGTGATCACCGCCGCCCATGGACACTCGCAACACCAGAAGAGTCGCTGGTGCGTTGCCGGCGTGTTGCTGACCCTTCGCCCCATCCCGATGAGCTCTGGCGACTTTACTCACACGCAGAAACACAACATTAAAATTATCAATGAAATAAAACGTGGAGGTACTTCTCCAGTCGCGCTGCTCTTCGAGCGAATGAACGCTGTGCCCTAACTTTCTTGAATTATTAATATTGTCCTGTCTGTAGATCTTGCTATAAAAACAAAGTATGTTCTGCAAATATTCAACCTGTAATGAGTCAAGCTGAAACGTTTATAAACGCGAGACTTTTATTTTGGTTTAATCTCTTTGATAATTCTGAGCATAGGTCAGTTTAATCAGGGTAATTAGTGGGACAAGTTGTAACACATTTTAAGACTTTCTAAATTAGTAAAACAGCGGACATCATTCACACCGCGTTTGCTAATTACCTAGGATTTCTATCCGGTCACCTTTTCTCGGACCTTGCTTTCAAGTTGACACGTAAAAACCCCAAACAGCCATTTGGATGTATTTAGTACTTCAACAAGTATTCGTTACCTAACTTACAGCTAAGTACCCGATAGCTACTTAAATGAGGTAAACAGTAAATGCAAATTCTTAATCGATGGGTATTATGATAGTGAACGAGGCAAAAGAGGTGTGGAAAGATCGTGACCAATGGAAATCCGTTGACTCTGCCTACCCCTCTGGGAAACAGGCGTGAATCTATGTATGTACATATGTATGTATTATTGTGGAATATGTTGGGAGTACAATTAACTAGGTTCTCGAGTGGCGAACACGAACCGGAAGACGCAGCGTAAGCAGGCTACAAGGTCGACCGAGCAAAAGACCGGCCATATGGACATGCTTGGCGGAGGCCTTTGTCCAGCAGTGGATGTCTTTCGGCTGATATGATGATGCTGTTGACAAATAAAATTATTTTGATTAGACCGCATGTTTATTAGGTTAATATGTCCAAAAAGACGTTAACTAAGTTTAATTAGTTACGGTATCTAATGGCCCACTATGGGTCTGTGCTACCGGTCTGGTCTGCTGTAATGCTTTAATAATTACAGCTATCCACTATAAAAAGTACCTTTATCTATTCCTTACTCTTACCCTAGACACAAAATTAGCAAAATATTTCATACGCAGTTTTCTAAGACTAATTTGAGCCTTCAATCACCTGTTAACAAAATTCTTGATCAATACAATGCTCTCCAAAGCGCGGTTCGAACGTTGACGTATAAAGTAATTTGTTTAACGAATTTAAAACTAAATTAAATAATACTTATGCCTCATATTCAATTCCTAGTCGTTTAATAAATGTTAAACAAATGTAGTTAGTAATGTCGAAAATACTTCTATAATTTTTAGTTGATTATTATGGTACACCGTAATTGTTATGCATATCAGAGGCAAAATCTTGTATTTTTTTGAAATGTGTAATATATATAATGTGTTTGTGCTATATAAATAAATAATGCTGTTATTGTGTACTCGGGCATTATGTCAGTATATAGAAAACCGTATATTCTTGCCTCTACGAACATACCGGAAGCATGCAATATCACGATAACATATAATATGTAAGACAATTAATAATTTCCTCTTAACTATATGGTCACTAAATTTATATTGATACAGTCAGCGGATGCTTACAATTGACTATGATACACCAGTATATTCTTTCTAGTTATAATGGTTGATTTTTGTAATCTCCATAAACCATGAAGAGTACTTTTTATTCAACGTAGTTTATTGTATGTTCCCACTAATGACAAGCCCGATTTCTCCTTCGTAACAGATAACTGGTGACATTTTTTATTAGATAAAGTCATACTGGTTTGCGGTAATTAGCTAGTCTTGTGTGGAATGCGGAGCATGGTTGGAGGGTAATTTTATACCGCTTGTAATATCTTCTAAACTAAGGCTGTTTTTTGCTAAAGCAATGGGGAAACACTGGTGAGGCATGAGAAATTATCACAAAGAAGATTTAATTTTATTCATTGAGACAAAGGATTTCTAGATACGTAATTAACTCGAAATATACACATGAAACGATGCGGGTAGCCTACCAGCATCTGTTTCAGTTTAAGTTTACTGGTTTCACTTGCTTATATAATTGCGCTGTATATTCATGGTAATATATTAGTAAAAAGGCCGGCCTGTATCTTAGTATTACTTAACATAGAGGATTACTTTAGTAATCATATCTACGGTTTAAGACATTTATTTCTCAAAAAAGAATACAATTCACTTATTATTGAGAAATACATGTAATAAGGAACGGACACTAAAACTATAATAGTATAAAATTTAATGTATTGTGTTAGTAATCGCATAAATTAGGTGGTTAGTAAAGATAACTTATATTATAACTTATATAGGGTAGTTTAATTTCCAATTCGACTAGCCAAGTGTGATTTCTCGAAGTACCCATCCTTCCGTTTGTTACGCTATACCGTGGATTATTACCAGAGTAGGCAATGCAACTAATGGTTCCTATTACGTATCGTTATTTGAAAGCAACTGGGTCGTCATGTGCTTTCAAAATGGTTTCGATCAAATTTCAATTATTTTCTGTTTATTTCTGTTGTATATCTCACACACATAGGTAGTGATTTTGAGTCTGGGTGTATTTTGTATCCGTAAATTATATATTTGTAATATATAATTTAGAATAGTACGGGTGTTGTCTTGAAAAAAACATTAGCGATGAATTAGTTTGATATAAAATATGAACAAAAATAATTAAAATCTAGATAATAAAACCATACATAATTTATTGCCATCATTTTTAATCGAAAGGTCGCTAAGCGATTAAGTAGTGACACAAGAACTTAAAAAGGAACAAAAAAAAAATGCGTCGTGTCTATGCATAAGTGTGTTCTGCTGTTATACGAGGAGTGTAGTTTAATGTGAAGGTTTATTGTTAGTTTTATTATGTGTGTGTATTCGTATGTATGAAACGTAAAGATTATTTCTCTTTTTGTCCATCTATGCATATGTATACACATATCATAATTAATAGATGGCGTGTAGGTGGTGGTGGCGGAGACAACTGTCTGGGCCCTGTAAATAACAACAAATTTTAAAGACTGTACTAGTTCGGACCACTGGACAACTAATTGCGTGGCCTATTTATAGTTATTCTGAGTTTGTGTGCCATTTGTGTCATAAATTGAATGTTTGTAATGCCCCTAATTTGTTTCTCCAGTGCGGGGGATATCTATTAAAAGAAAGGCAATTTTCAGAAATAAAAATAAAACAAAACATTATAAGGGGATTCCCACTAATATCAATTCATATTAATCCATAAATATTGGTAAGTTAATATTTTAAATAAACAAACATTAAACACGGAACACAAAACTCCATAGGTCACACAAATATTAGCTCTGCATAGAAAAACCCGTACAAAAAGTAGACGCCAGTCACTGCGTCATTATTGTGGTCGAATTTAAGAAGTTTCTTATGCATAATAATTATTTTAAACATAGAATGTAGGTGAGCGCAGGCACTAGATAAAGGTACGACATTTTTGTCTTTATTTAAAAATAAATAAATATCTCGGGACAACTATCACGCTGCCATTTGATCCCAAACTAAGCAGTGCCTATACTATGGTAATCAGATAACCGATAAACAAAGGTGCTAATATATTCCTAAATAAATGCATCATTATGTCAGCCGAATGACTTCCACTGCGGGACAAGAACATGCCCCAAGAATAGGGGGATATGCCATAATTGACATGCTTGGCAGACGGGTTGGTGATCGCAGAAAGATGATCATAGTACTCAGAAGAACGCTGCTGCCGAGATCGTTTTCTGGTATATATACCCTCAGGACGACCTATCTACCACGGGTTGAGATAGGGTGGCGATATTCTTCTTGGCTTTCAGCCACACAGCGATATCTAAAAGATGGAACTTGAATTTTGTGAGGGTCGCTGGAAACCACCGGAAAGCCCAAGATCGGTAATTGTAGAGATCGTTGGGGGAAGCCTTTGTCTAGTGGTCTTTCGGCTGATAAGATGATGACGCTCATAGCTAGATTCTCTCACCGGTCGGTAATTAATCAGTGAGGTTAAGAAACTAGGCTCGCGGTTAGTCCTTAGATGCGTGACCAACAAAGTGGTTTAATTTCTAAGCGTCTCGCGCGCCAGAAGGCACGTTGAGCTGTCGGCCCCGGAACAGTCGTTAGGCCATTACCTACTGGGCGGCTTGAACAACTCTGACACTAGAGTAACCACTGACCATACGATAAGTAAGTATGATGATGATACCTAAGTAGAATACACTGTATTGGCAGTGCATTCTACTTGTTCGTGCAAATATATGAATAGATTCTTTATTGTTTATATTTTGAATAAAATTGCCGATTTTAGAATTAAAACTAAAATGTGTCTTGCTCACGTTAAACCTGGTTTAAGGTACTACTGATACAGGTAAACTAATTTCAATATTTGCAATTTTTTAAATATTTGAAAATATATACATATATCGCAATAATCACGGCGTACCTATATAGTTTACCGTCTCCCGTAATATACGTAAGACTATTACTAATACATTATTCCATAACGAGATATTCGTAATAGTTAATAAGAACCACTTTTCTAGTTAACTCGCAGTATTTTATTGGTTCACAGGAATTTTCTCTCTACCACTTCATCTTTATCGCGTTCTGAAGACTAATTGTATTGAAAGTATTCTTGGAAACAGTCATCATATGCTATGCACTGAAGGCTATAAGAACTACACGATAGTACAGACGCCAGTACATCAAGCTACCTCAATCTGTCATATCTCCCAAATTGAAAGTGAACCTTATGCTTTTGTGATAAAGTTGAAAATCTATAAAAGAGATTTGACAGATTGCGGTAGCTGGATGTGCTGGCGTCGGTACATATGATTAATTATAATTCATCATTGTCGATAGATTCCATTACAAAATTGATTTAGTCTGCGTAGTTGAGATACTACATATTGTAAACTTTTGATTTGGTATAGGACTGCCTTGGTGGCATAGCGGTAGCGTGTCAACCGCAGATTGTGAGGTTCTGGGTTCAAAACCTGGGCCCAGCCAGAATAAGTGATTTTGATTTTTCTGTAAAGAAAGTCATATTTCTGTTAATACACTTCTCAGTATCAGCCCGAAGTCTGGGAGTTGTCGGTATTACACACCACGGGGGTGTAGCCCCTGAACTTTTTCCGGTCGTGACGCTAGTCCTCCCATCGGATCATGGGAGCGATGGAATAGAAAAGTGCCGCTGTATTTATGCAATGTAATGTCCCGCGCGTATGGCTAGTCGCCATTGAGATTGACCATGGTGGATATTCGACCATGAGCATATTAGCGGTATGGGAATATCGAATCAAAAAAAGCAAGTTATTATTAGAAATTTGCTTTGATGAATAGGTAGGTTAAGTACGAGTCCACAATATGCGAAACGTATGGACTAATTGTAGTCCTCGATAAACGAACTTTTGTGGTTAGAAAAACTTACCATTACGATATCAGCTCATACACGCTGCATGCCTGTGAAGATCTCGAATTCATACGTACTTTTTGTTTGTTGTAGGCTAATATAGCCATAGCGTTTCTTTTCTTCTTTATCGTATGGCTAGTAGTAATCCTGTTGTCAAGGATTGTCCAAGCCACCCAATAGGTTTTGCGCCTATTTTCAAAATTAAAGCACTTGGCGATCACCCACCTGTACCTCGCCGATCACTTACAGACCGGTGAGTAATACTGGAAGATAATCTTTCACTTTCAATCAATTACATTTATAATTCTATATTATATTCAGTCTGCATTGCCAAGAATTGTTCATACATTATTCTGCCTTGATGGCCAAAACACTTTCATACATATGTTATTCCGCCTTGATTGCCAAGAGATTTCCATTAATTATTATGTCTTGATTGCTGAAATATTTTTAGACATTAATTTGTTTATATAATAAAGAGAAACAAAAGAATGTGTAAAAATCATTCTAAACATTATTCTGGTATGGTTAGATGGCTAAGAATTGTCTTAGATACTTTTGTTTTTCTAAGGATGGAAAACCTTAGAGCGGGATTTCACAAACAAATAATTCATAAACACAAAGCTTTTCCAGACTCAGAACAACTATTTATCAGTCGCACAAATAATTGCTATGTACGGGGATAGAAGCCGAAACATGAGGGCGCTGAGGCTGTAGCGAGCCGACTACCTTTACCACTATGTACACTAGACATGCAACCATCAATCAACCATATATCAATTAATATATGTTTTTAATAATTTGCCTTATTTATATAATTCATTTTTTTATTTTACTTCTCTAACACGTTTACAGTTAACGTAAGAAGCTTTCACTGCTTCACTGGACGATATAGGCGAGCGGGGGTTCAAGCCGTCTAACAAGCAATAAAGACAGAGACAATAACTAAGCTCAAATAGATACCCCCATTGTAACTAAAGTGGAAATGCATGAAAATAGTTAATTCAATGTTAACTACATATCCTACTTTATAAATGCGAAAGTTTGTGACTATATTTTTTTTTCGGGACTAGTCCCTCTTTTCCACCACTGCAACTCTTGTAAGCCAGGATCAACAGCGGCACACAATGAAATGACACTGAGCGGTGAAGCTCAGGCATGTCCCGGGGAATCGCTTTAACTGTCTTGGATCCCGCAACGAGTTTGTGAGTATAGATGCATAATGGATTTTTGTCAGTCTTTCATGCAAAAACTACGTAACGGATTTAGGTGAAACTTTGTAGTAATATATTTAGTATCTCCGAATAACACATAAGCCTAGATAGCCTTGATTTATAAAATTTATCGCGGGTAAAACTGCGGACACTCCTAGTATAAGATAATTTAAAAAAATAAGAAACCATCTACAAGTTACATGTAACATGCTTATACAATGCATTTAAGTCAACGTCAGTGGTAACTAAGCAAATCCAAAACAAAACATAAATAAAGAGTAATTAAAGCAGACTATAAAATAACAAAATACAACGAAACAACGAAAACCCTTAAAATAATAAACCAGACCCCTACCGCTAAATAAGAACTCTGACTCAGTCAGGGGAGTCATTCGTCTGTTCCCTAGCCAAGAATTAGGAAACATCACAAAAAAAAACAAAACGTCAGTGGTAGGGTGCCCAAAAAGCTGCCGAATTTACCTCATTGTTTAGCTTCAATATAAATATACTTTTCAACAAATATCTGAAACTCCTATTACCAGTCGACCACGAATACAATTGCTTCTGTACCAACAATAATTGTATGACCGAACTGACAATATATAAAAACGTTAATAGCTTCCATCAACAATAATTATTGATAGCCTTACAAACGTGCAAGTGACATGTAAGTAATAAACAAAAAATAGGAAGTGACCGAACATGACCAAGTGTTAATAAAACACCTTGACTTTGAGATTAGATTTGAATAAAAATAAACCAATTACACAATATCCATGATGGAAACAAGTAAATATATGTTTCACCGTAGCCTAGTTGGTAGTGTTTCTGCCTACGAAGCTGGTGGTCCTGGGTTCGAATCCCGGTAAGTGCAAATATTTGTGTGATGAGCACGAATATTTGTATCTGAGTCATGGATGTTTTCTATGTATATAAGTATTTATCTATATAAGTATGTATATCGTCGCATGTGCATGGATTTACTTCATTTTTTTGCATGAATAATACTTAGAGGTCGGGTCAACATATAAGCTACATATTATCACGCTATCACCTACGGGGGAGGAGCTGTGATAATTTATAAAGTTTAACGCGGGTAAAACCGCGGGGCACAGCTAGTACCAAATAAGGTAAATTTAAGTCAGATTTGCAAGAAAGATCTCGTGCTCAATCTATAGGTAGCATATATAGATTTCTGTACAAATTAATATTCGTCGGCGGTACCCCTCTCGCCTTGGGCGCGGCCGACGCATGCACACTCGAACATTCGAATATTAACGATATACAACATTTAGAAGTGCCTTATATATTTAACATATTTGCTCATACGATAGTATATTGCTTCACCTTTATAACTAAACTGGAGCGAGTTTCTGCAATTCTTGCTTATTGGATGATGTAGCACAAATCCTACTAATCTATACATATAATAAAATCGTAGGAAAGTCAAAACTGTACATTGAATATTTTTTTAAAGGAATCTTGGGTCGTGATCTACAATTTATATCGAAGCCAAAAATATAGTTTATAGAATTTTTGTCTGTGTGTCTGTATGTCTGTATGTATGTCCGGGATAAACTCAAAAAGTACTGCATGGATTTACTTCAAATTTCGCATGAATATTACTAAGAAATCGGGTCAACATATAAGCTATATATTATCACACTATCACTTACGGGGGAGGAGCTGTGATAATGTATAAAATTTTACGCGGGTAAAACCGCGGGGCACAGCTAGCTATTATAATATTTGTGAGTATGAATGTTGGGATATTTGTTACTCTTTCACGTAAAAACTACGGAACGGATTTTAATGCAACTTTGTAGTTATATAACTTTTATATCCGAATAACATATAGACTGTAATTTATACAATTTAACGCGGGTGAAACCGCGGGGCATATCTACTAACTCATAAATACGAATAGGAAATAAGCTGCCCGGTAGGCCTCTGACAGGGCCTTGGATTTAGGAGTTTACAAGTCCCTCGAAACACGGAGACATGCAGGAATTTAACTGAGAATAATCTCGTGGCTATTAGTAATATAACTCATAACCAGTTCCTCTCACCCAATTTCTCCCTCGGTCTACTGGGCGGCTTGAACAACTCTCGGAATAAGGAACGACTGCCCATACGATGAAGAAAAGAAAAATGTCGCAATTTAAAAAAATTGTGAAAATATTTCTTGGAATGTGTGTTGATACCGGTCTCGTCGGACAATGTCTTTTACGTGTTAACCTATTTAGATACAGCTTTTATATAAAACATAAGTAAAATATTTTTGAACCAAAATTTCCTGATATAGGTACATAGCGATAAAATAACCAAACTATGGTACATGGTTGCACCATCTAGTATAACTATAGATGTAACGCCTTTAATCTATCAAGAGGAAAATGACACACTTCCTAACAGTTACCCTAGGTCAATCTCGTTAGTTGCACGTGCGCGTGCGACTTGTCACTTACGCGGAAAGTTCTGACATAAGACACTTAAGGAGTGTTATGTTGATATCATTAGTATATGTGTAGAACACTTGATATAAGCTTTTGCACGATGTATTAACGTGTATATCGCCATTTTCTGTCAACAATATTACAATTAATTTTTGGTGTGTGTGTCTGTGGGTAGGAGATCCTACTTCCCACCTTTGGGCAGGAAAGATTCATACTAATCGCTTCCCTCCTTATGATGGGAATATATTTAAAAAATAGAACTAAATTTGGTTACTCAGTTGGCTGTAAAAATTCTAGCATCATTAAGAAAAACATGCTTCAGTCATGTGTGTGTGTTAGTGTGAATTAAAAATAAACCCTCCGTCTTACGAATATTCGATCAGGTCACGTATCCTGACGCGAGTTTAACATTTTTTACCTGCTCCAAAAAGCGCACAATGCCGCTTAAGAAATATTCACAACAAAAAAAGTTAAAGATGCAAAGAATCACAAGATACTTCCACACATCTAGGCAACCGTTATTCAGTTATATGTTTATTCTATTTATAAATATTAGTCGTTTGCGGATGTCGTTTAGCAATACGTTATGAATATTATAGCAGAACCGGAACAAGCCGCTTAACCAAAATTGTTATTACTTTAATGTCATATGATTTATCTCCTCAATAGGCAATGCTTGCTTAGTGTTTAAAATGTGATTGTAAATATTTCATGAGGTTATTAAACTGTTCAAATTATAGTGGGCTGTTGACGAGTTATTAAAATTACACCAAAATTTCTAATACTATTCTAGGATATATAATATATCGTCAGAATTTTAGCTACATTACTGCCAGCGAAAATAGAGCTATGATATCTTCTCATTACGATAACATATCAGATTTTTTTCAAGAGCCATTGGAAACTCATCTAAATCTTGTAGAATACCTGCAGTTCATCATTACAGACGAATGACGTCCACTGCTTGGCTTGGCAGACGGGTTGGCGATCGCAATATGATGGCCATAGGAGACAGAGAGATGCTGCTGCCTGTTCTCTGGTAGATATTCCCTAGGATCGACTTCTACGCCTACTACGGGATGAGATGGGGTGGCGATACTCTATGCCGTCTGCCAAACAGAATAATATACCTTATAATGAACTTATCGCAAGAGGGGAAAAGTGGATTACGTGTAAGTGATGCCATGTTTATAGCAGCGTTAAAAGCTACTCTAACCGGGTGGCTTGTTTCTTTACCAAAGTAGTATATGACCACCTGTAGAGTGCAGTGTCATCCAGTGCCGCAAAATGGACTAACGCCACTCAACACCTTTAGAATGCTATTCAAACTGGCACGCATGCAATTCGTCCACGCTCTTGCGAACATGGCGCACTTTGTAGTATAAAATAAAAAGTCGTGATACTCTGAGAATCTTACTCACGTAGAACAGCGTAGAGGGATGGATGAAAAACCTGTGAGTGACTGGCTCATTATTGCAAGCGTCCAAATTCTAAGTATTGGAAGCATCTATAGGGTACGTTAACCGCTTACCATCCCGCGCACAGTAGCCTTGTTTGCTGAACCTGAATAAAAATGAGATTGTTCGTATAACTATTCTACTAATAATGAAATAAATAATGTTTAGAGAGCTATGTCCAATTCATATTTGAACTTTTTTATATTTAATAGACTTTTTTATACTGGTATGGATTTTATCACATAGTCCAAGCCTTCTAAACGACTAAAGAAACACCCTGTATACTAGTTGGATAATAATTATACAAATAGATAAAGCTTTGAAGTGAATTTCTAGCGGAAGTGTCATGCATCCCAGTTCAAACACGATCGCAGGCAAGGCGACGCGTTTTCGTGTGTGGCCATGAAATCAGCATGTCCGGATGTAGAGTAATGTTAATGTTTATTAGTAATGTTATTAATTACCTACAGCTTTTTAGCTCCTAAATGTGTCACTGACGTGTGACAAACTGTTTGACATTCTTGAAAAAAATAACACAATTTTTCAAACGTTCAATATCCGTTGGCTTGAACCCATGCATGAGCAACGAAAATAAATAAATAGATAATCCCAAATAAAACAAAACGATGATTGACATGGATACAATGTTTTACTAATTTAAGACTATCATAAAAAATGTAGAGGTACCTGTTAAATTGGAACGAGTTATTACTACTAGTAAGAGTATATACCTACATTACAAGTTATGGTGTAACATAACGTACGATATAAAAATGTCCTTGACATTTCAATTGATAAAATTCATCTTTTAAATAACTACATTATAATGATTTATCATTGAGGACGGCTAGATCGTATCACCAGTAATCACTATGCGATCATATGTATATGAATAAACAGTAGGTGGGCATGACTAATTTGTTCAAGTTTAATTGATAGCTCCTGGCATTTTCACTGATTACTGATTACCTTGATATGGTGATACCTATGAAGTTTAAACAATTTATTTTGAGGTTAAATGTCAAGTAATATTGTTTAAGTAGTTTTAGTACACCGTACTATTTAATTATTATTTTTTTTTATTTATGTACACAGTAAAAAGTAAATAAAAGCAAGTATACAAAACGAAAGAGTACAAAGGCACTGCTTATTTCTAATGAAATCTCTTCCAACAGGCCCGCGAGAGGAGATATAGTATGAAAGAATATACAGGGGTTAAGTTAATTTAGAGTATCCTGGGACCTGTGATATTATTTACACACGGCCATCTGATTCCAAACAAGAGCTAGTACTATGGAAACCAGATAACTGATATACTACTTTTCTTTTGTAAATACATATACATTTTGTATATACATAGATAATTCTACCCTGAATCAGGGCAAACAGACATGTTCATGCACACAAATATCTGTCCTGGGTGGGAAACGAACCAACGACCTCCGGCGTGAAAGCAAGTATTTGCCAGCCACGCCAACAGGCACAGGTACAGGCATTGCTGTACTCACTTTATAACTTAATAAAATTATTATTTATTTCTTAAACTATTAAATCATTGGTTTGATACGTACATATATTGGCAAAACTATGAGACATCACACGTGTTCTGACTCAGAATTAATACCATATATCTTATTTTTTGCTCTTCCAAAAGATTTTAAATTTAAATAATTCGTAATCAGGCAACTGATGAGGAACCCAGTGATTTTATTTCGTTAGGTCTTTTCGGCTGGGGTTTGATGAATCCGGTGTTAGCATTAAAGCGTGATCGTTGTTGTACATATAAGTCCGCCTTACTTAACTAAAGTAGGAATTGAACTAAACCATTAATATCATAGATAAAATTATATACCTAAATGGATATATATAAATTACAAATCATAACATCTACCTGTACCTATATTTTAATACTTATTATCAACGTATAATTATACAACTATATCCTGACTATTTGCAAGTGCTTTTTAAATACCATTTTGTGTGAATAAAAGTCAATAAAAACCATTTTTAATAATAATTACAAAAACAAGTAATGAATGACAAAACCAAATGAACGATTTCCTTTTGGCCGCGTATTTCGTAGCTCAAACTCAATGTGAAATTAATAAACACCCTTGCATAAGGCATTGCTCTTTGGTTTCCCGTTCCTAATGAGACTCCGTAACAACCTTCTGATTTGACGTCACTTTCAATTGTATTTATTAAATACACCGTATTTAGTAACCAATGATAGATATAGGAATACGATTGCAACTTAAATTTAAACTTTGTAATGAAAAATAAGTAAAAAAAGTTAACTTATAAATTAACAAAGGAGACGAGATAGCCTACTGGTAAGCCCGTTGGTTTGTGGAGTCTGTGGTTTTGAGTTCAAAGCCAAGACGCGCTCCACTGACTTGTGAATTAGAATTTTATTATCTAGTACCCAAAAAGGTGAGGGAAAACATCGCGAGGAAACCTCAATGCCTGGAAAGTTCTCCAGTAAATTTTTGAGAGTATGTGAAGTCTGCCAACCGTAGACTATGACCTTTCCCCTCTGACAATGACAGGCTGCATCATCATCAAAGAAGTTAGCTCTTCCGGGAATCTCATTGTGTATTGAAGTGCGTTTATTAAATAATGAGATCTCGCAATATACCAATGAATCAGTACTGAAGATTAATGAAGCCAGTGACTGTCCAATCACAATATTAATTAACTATGTACATAAACAGGTAGGTACTTAAGTAACATTTGATTTATAATAAACTAAGATAGCTGTCAATATTGAACTCTGGTTCCTATCTATTATATAAAAATAAGTCGGGTTTTCCTTCCTGACGATATAAATCCAGAACGCACGAACCGATTTCCACGGTTTTGCATTCGTTGGAAAGGTCTCCGTGAGGTTTATAGCAAAGAAAATTTATAAAATTTAACGCGAGTAACACCACGGGGCACAGCTAGTTATTTATAAAGATCAATGACACAGAATTGTAAATAGTAACTTATGTAAGAACCAAAATGTTTCATGTGTTGTGTTGCGGAAAATTTATCACCAGTGTACTTCATGACCCTTCCTTTGCAGTCGTACCAATGAATGTCCAATCTAATCCTGAATGGGAGGAGAAGTCTGTTTCTTCACATGTTAATCGATTGGCCTAGCTGTAGCGTGTTCAACCGTAGATGATGAGGTCCTGGGTTAAAATCCCGGGTCGGGCCAAAAGTGATTATGCGATTTTTTCTCTTGCGATTCTCGTGCTCATGTCACTAGTCGTCCCAACAGATCATGAGTGAATAGTAAGTGCCCCTATGTTTGCGCACACACTTCTGCACTATGAAATATCCTGCACAGTTGGGTATAATCTCCATTAACACTGGCCGCTGTGGCCGAAATTCGGCCTGGAGACATTATAAACGTTGCACAAAACATCCCATTTCAAGCATCCAAATAGTTTAAAGGCTTGTCTTGTCTACAATAAAGTTTAAGGTAAAAGGTATTTGTTTTTAGTAAGTTGAGTCGTCATCTCTTTAAAAATATGGAATGTTCCTGACTGACGTAATATTAGCGACTAGATTCTAAATTAAACAAAAATCGTGTCAATGCATCGTGTCTCGCAAATTCACATCACGCAAATTGATAATTCGCAAAGTATACATACGAGTACATTTATGTACAGATCTGAAATCCTGATCGTTTCATTTGACACACTTGAACTCGAAAATTGAATGTTAGTACAATAAAAATAGGTATGTTTTAAGTTTAACCTTTGTTTGACTTTAACTAGTAGCATAAATTTTCCTTCATCATTACAGCTAAATAAGTCCACTGCTGGACAAGCCTCCCTCAAGAATGGTCTTGGGGGGATATGCCATAATCGCCACCCTTGGCAGGCGGGTTGGCGATCGCAGTAAGATAGTCGTAGTAATCAGAAGGAAGCTGCTGCCCATCCTCTGGTAGATATTCCCTCGGGTCGACTTCTACGCCCCCCACGGGATGAGATGGGGTGATGATATTCTGATTCTGATATTTGTCGCCGTCACCACACAGCAGCATTTTCCTTAGCCACCTATAAATCAGAAAATTGTCGGTCAATAGTCTGAGCTCCTAATTGCTCAACTACTCAATTGCTCGTCTGAAGTGACAGGAAACAATACCTAGCCTTGTTTTGTTATAATAATTATTCCCACATAAAATACTACAAATTAAATCTAAATGAACATATAATTTATTAAAATTATTGTATCAAAAATAAAATAACAAATACTAAAAATTCAATAAACTTAAGTTAGAAATTAATAATAGTGTTCATCTATAAATTAAACATCTTCAGCGTTACTTTACACCAAGTGATGAAACCTAAACTTAGTCTTAGTAGTCTATAAACATCACAAATAGTTTCCTCTTAATTTTGTAACGTATTTCAACAATGTGTGTATTTACTTATGAATTTTGAAAGTTTATTTATATCTTATGTTTCAGGTAAACGCTTCAACCAAAGAGAAACGCTTAATTATGTAACCGTAAGTAAAACTATTTAGTAGTCTAAGAAATATTGCAAATATTTAATAAATAAAATTTATTATCAATATTACTTACCTATTTGTATACTAACCAGTTTTAATTATGTGCTGGATATTCTACTTACCTTCATAATCAAATACGTAGACTCAGACAATACATTGAAAAGGCATAGTCTGAACATTCATTGACAAGCTTATCAATGCTAAGCTTGAACCTTTGGGCCTGAAATAATTGAAAGAGGTGTCCATAATGAGGCTTCATAATAATAATAGAATATGGGTACAGACGCCAGCACATCCAGCTACCCCAAACTGTCAAATTTATTTTATGGATTTTCAACTTTACCACAAAAGCATATGGTTCACTTAAACTTGGCGAAAGATTGGGGTAGCTTGATGTGCTGGCGTCTGTACTACCAAACAACTTGGGTTGCTTTTGTTATTTTACCATTTGGTCTCCTCGAAACAGGCTTGACCTAGTGTGGAGGTCATAAGTTAATAAAAATATTTCCTTTTTGTTACGAAATTGTATTTTCACTGCTATATGTAAAATAGTTAAGGAGGAATATGTAAATAATTTTTTGTGAATAAGTCTTTATCTTATTTTAAAAATGAAGAAAATTAAGTAGAACCGCCTTTTTTGCGATTTAAGCTTACGGCATTAAAAAGAAGAGCCATGGATGTGAAAGGCATCCACCACCTACTATTTACTAATTATAAAAAAACAACATACAAAAGAAATCAGTCTTTCGCCTGAACATAATGTTCAATCACCAAGTTATATTTTATTTTCTATAAGGAACTGGGATGTGTTTTATTTTATACTAAGCCGTTTTTACACACGGCTACATATCAAGCTATTCATTTTCAATATAAGCAGACCTCTCATTGTATGGAAATCCTATACAACCCGTGATCAGCTTATACTGGAACGTATAGTTTGATATGTAGCCGTGTCTATAGTATTTTTAAGTGATCGTTGAGACGTAAGAATTGATGTAAAGATGCTAAGAAAGTAATAAGCTGATTGTTAACTCTGAATGTGTAATTAGCTGCTCAAGTGTGACGCTGAATACGTCTCTGAGTAGAGTTTTGTTTTGTAAATGTTTATTCTCTTCTTCCTTGCGAGGAAGGTAATAAAATGTTTTAAGTTCATTTATAGTATTCATTATTGCTACACAAAGCATTAGATTTAATTTTATAAAATTACATTTTATTTCACAGAATTGACTAAAGGACTAGGCTATATTGTTGAGGTAAACTTAGTACTTACTTAAGTATTGAGTTGTCTCAATACTTAAGTACTGCTTAATAGTTGTATCGTAATTCAGAAAACAACAAATCTTTATTTGATTCACTGTTTACCCACTTGTGTACATGTATACCAGACTTGAAAAAAATTAATACTATTTTAACAAAGTTATATGACGCTACCACAAAATCTTGTCCTATCGAATAGAAATCGGTATATATAACATATACACAAAAATGATCTTTTCTGTCCAATTAAAATCTACCTCCAACCTGAACCCAGAGGTATAACGTTGTTCAACTTATTGTCTTAAAGCAATGCTTGGAAACTTTTAAAGTTGTTTATATTGCACACATACTACCTACGCAACAAAATAACTATCTACAAGAAGAATGCAGAAAAATTAAAATCGAAACGTATATATATGATTAAAATATTTAATTCACCAGTATTTAAAAGCTAAAGATACTTAGTTTTAAAGTGTATGATAATTGAGTATTCGGAATAAATTTAACATTAAAGACGATATTATTTGCCTACAACACAATTATAAGCGACACTACTAAGTAATTTTAAGCGACAGCTAGCGCCATCTAGCTAAATTTGTTGGAACTGTTATATAACATTGTATCGTAAAGTAAAGTGAGAGTCATTGTGGCCAATTAAATACCTGAAGGAAGGCCCATTGTTTATATAAAATGAAAATTGGAGCAGTACTGATAAACGTATTAAATGTCTGAAACAGGTTCTCAAGATTCATTTAAAATGCAGCTTCAAATTTAATTTCATGTCATGTAGTAAATAACAGCGACAAAGTTTAGTTAATCCGCCACCTAATAACAAAACGTTGTACAGACGCCAGCACATCCAGCTACCCCAATCTGTCAAATTTCTTTTATATATTTTCAATTTTATCACAAAAGCATAAGGTTCACTTTCAATTGGGGAAATTTGACAGATTGGGGTAGCTTGATGTGGTGGCGTCTGTACCTAAATAGTTTTGTAAATTGTATGAATATATATAAAAAAAAGCTTTATAGTGTGCCAGGATCGTAGGTGGTGCAAATCCATAACACCGCCTAAGTACACTTCCCGGGGAAAAGGCGTGGGTTAAGTTAGTACTTAAATAAGTAAGTATTTAAATACATACCTAAATAGTACTAGTGCACTATTTAGGTATGTATTTAAATAACACTGCTTAAAATTTAATCGAATAACAGCGATTTAGAATGTATTAATAATTTACGAACAATAATAATTTACCGATGTATATTTTATGTTTATAAATTTGCTGTGCCCGACAGGGTCCATAATGCTCCTAGCTATAAGCCTAATGTTTACCACCTAAGTTCACATTGTGGAATGCAAATAAATGATATGAATATGAAAATGATATGAATATTTCAAATATAGTCTTCGTTTAAACATGGCTCCTTGGTAGGCGACAGTCTCAAATACAATATTCACATTTTAGTACGTAATTTATGAAAGGAAGTATATACTTATTTACATATGATTTGATATAAGTAAATGAATTGAATTGAACTTCCTGGTCATTTAATACTTTTCTGACGTACTTAATAGTCAATATTTTTATTAAAATTGTTTGTATTTTCAACCCTTGTTTAACTTAATCGTGACTTAATTTGGAAATATGTATAAACAAAATGGCGTGTGAACCAAATCACTTCATCTAAAATGTGTTAGCCGTAAACAATCGTAATAGAAAAGGAATACAAATGATTATGTAATATTATTTCAAAATTAATCATATTTTGTATGGGGTCAGGCGGTGGCGGCGCGCGGTGCGCGTTGATTTAGGCCGAAAGACTAGCTTGCGGGGCTTGCATATTATCTCAGCGACATGGTATTTAAGCTGTGAAAGGTATGAAAATATAAATCTATCTGCCCAGTTTTCAGACCAAGCTTCATTAACTGAAAAACTGAACTAAATTGTCGGATTTCTTAGTCTTGTAACAATCTATGTGATCCACTTTTAATAAAAATTGAGTGCTTGTGAGGAAATGAAATTAAGTTATTGAAATATAACAAAAGCTATTTGAAACCTAAAGGACTGATCGTATTGTATGTACTTTTATAAAGAAATCAATGAGTAAGGAGTCCAGTTTTGAAAATAGAATGTAGTGTAAAAGTACATATGTTTTACTCTGAAATAGCACTAGTTAACCACGTTAGTACGACAAAGTTTCTTTACCGTTCTCTATCTTTATGTATTCATATATATAGAACTAATGTATATTCAATCGAAACGCAGCAATTTGTAGAATCTCAGTACGCATTGTAAAAAAAACAGTTTCATAAACATCCGTTTCAGCTGGCGTACATTGCACAATGACGAAGTCATTTTTTTGGCATACCTATTTCACAAACTTAGATTCCTCAAAATGAATAGTTTGTTGTTATACATATTAGTACAACAACGTCAATTTGACTTTGACTTTGACTCGAACTTCAGCGATTCGATTACGTAGGCAGTGAGGGTATGTTTCATACTGCAAATGTTTTTACTAATAATAGGTCTTTACCTATGAAATTTCCGTTTTGTATGAAAAAATTTAAACGAATTTTTTTCATGAATTTTTTTATTTGTATTAATCGAAGTAATCACCCATGCAATCAATGCATCTTTGCCATCGCAGTGGCAGTTTATTGATGCCCTTCTTAAAGAAATCAGCTGGACGGGAGGCAACAAATTCTTCAAAGGCATTTTGTACTGCCTCTCGGGTATTGAATTTTTTTCCCGCCAAGAAGTTATCCAAATTCTGGAAAAAGTAGTAGTCTGTAGGCGCAAGGTCTGGTGAGTAGGGCGGATGACGGAGAGCTTCCAACCCCAGTTCTTGCAACTTGGAGACCGTCTGCTGTGCAGTATGAGGTCGCGCGTTGTCGTGCAGGAGCAGCGGAGACGAGCGATTGACCAATGCTGGTTGGAGATGCGCCAGCTTCTCCATCATTGTGCTCAGTTCTTCACAGTACACATCTGCAGTAATGCTCACCCCGTTTGGTAAGAAGCTGTGATGAATCACACCGGCGCTAGACCACCAAACAGTGACCATCACTTTTCTAGGGGTAAGTTTTCGTTTAGGGCATTGTTTAGGTGCTGAACCAGGATCCAACCAACTTGCTGAGCGCTTGCGGTTATCAAACAGAATCCATTTTTCATCGCAGGTAACAATGCGATTCAAAATTCCTTCATTTGTGTGTCTGTTGAGCAGTGCAAGGCACGTCTCGACGCGTACTTCGCGCTGGCGATCATTGAGTTCGTGGGGCACCCATTTGTCAAGCTTTTTTACCTTGCCAATTTGACGCAAATGGACCAATATTGTTTTGACGCTAACGTCGAAAGCTGCTGCTAATTCAGCCGTAGATTGTGTATCATCAGCTTCCACAACTGCCTTTAATTCGTCATTGTCGACCAAAGTCTTCGGACGACCGCGAGGTTCATTTTTCAGGTCGAAATTTCCAGAACGGAAGCGAGCAAACCAATAACAGGTGGTGCGTTGGTTTGTAGTGTTAGCTCCGTAAACGTCGTTGATGTTGCGTGCCGCTTGTGCCGCGTTGCTGCCACGACGGTACTCATATTCCATAACTACTCGAATTTTTAACGTATCCATGATGACGAAAAAGATTGAAATGCGATGAAAATGTAACACTAATCAATAAAGAAATGACTACTTTTGGAAAAAAGAATCCATGTTTTTAAAATAAAATTAATTTGAAATTAGAATTCTTAGCCAAACAAAAATTATTTTGAATTGAAATGGCCAGTACTGCAGAACGGCAATTTCATAGGTAAAGACCTAATATTACGTCAACACAATAAAAAGATTTCATTATAGGTAGGTCGATACGTGTTTGGAGCAAGTCATTTCCAACAATTTAGATACTTTATCTCATTTTTATTGTGCACAGTTGAGCAAATTTGTGTGAAAACTGTTTTATCTAGTTTGTACTGAGCTATGAATCCACCTATTAGTGTGGATTAAGACATAATAAGAATATCATTTCCTAGACAATGCCAATAGACGTCCGTAATAAAGCGTATTACGTTAACGGGAATACGTAAATTTGATCTACCGGTATGTGCCGTTGCTGACACACGCTGGCTGGTGGAGGGCCGATTCGAACCGAATAATTATATTTGTAATTTCCTTTTGTTGGTTTTAAGCTTTGATTGCGGAAAATGCTGAACTTGAAGTTTAGTATAATTTTGAGACGAGGGGGAGTCGTGAAACTATAATTTTTGGTAACACTTCCTAGTCGTGCTTAGATAGTGATTCTTAATCAGTTATGTAAGGTAAAGCGTGTTTTATTGATTTAGACCTTCTACCTGGTTATGATTCGGTTCACGTTTAAAACGTATTGTAACACTCGCAGCAGTGAGGGTTTCCTACCAGGGATCTTGGGAAGATCATCAAAATGAGAACACACGGGTAAAACACAAGTCACGTATTTTATAATAATAAACTACTTTTACATCATATTACTATTCCTCACGACCCTCGACCTCAGGCTTAGCAGTCAGGGTCACTAACTACTAGACCTACAGGCCAGTCAAGTCACACTAGCTTAAGTCACAATAACCATTTCCTTTTCAAAATACTAAATTATCTGTCTACTAACTATTTACCCTTGCGTAGTTGGGGAACCGACCCAGCCACGCTAGACATCTATAAAAGTAAAAGGTCAATAATGATCTTATCGGCTAAACAATATTTATTACGATATCCTAGATATCGGCAGTCATTGCTTGAAGCTACGACATTTCTCACACAGAATAGATTTCACGATATATATCTTGTATTAAGTACAGACGCCAGCACGTCCAGCTATCCCAATCTGTCAAATGTCTTTTATAGATTTTCAACTTTATCACAAAAACATAAGGTTCTCTTTCAATTGGGGAATTTTGACAGATTGGGATAGCTATATTACAGAGTGTAGAGTGCATGAGACGAACGGGGAAATACTTATAGTTACCTATGATTTAGTACGCCATACGTCATTTTAAGTTTTCTGAACTCTTTTTTTGGCCCATTTACGTACTTAGTCTTGGAATCAACTTAATGCTACTGTTTTATTCAGGATTCAGTACTATTCATTTTAACCCGACCTAGCAGTTATAGTAGCCTATAGTCACCTTTTAATAAACATTACTAGCAAATTGCACGAACATTTTCTCTTATTTTTTAATTCTGTTTTCTTTCGCAAAAAATACGCGTCCGACGCTCATTATGTAGAAATTATGAATAGTCGATTTTATATGCAACGCAAATCTAATGTAATGATGGGTTTTTTTTTTCAATGTTTAATGGTACTTTGGGCATCTAATCATAGGTTAATTGTTAATAGCCACAAAAAAGTGGGAAGTTTATAGAATGGCCAATGTGTTGTTCAATTTTACAATACACTTGTTTATGGTAACGTAAGTTCAACTCTACGTTCAAAGTCCGGATTTTTTGCGTTATTTAATAACTGTAATTGGACATGATCTCTCGAAAGTAGCGGTTATTCCTAAGTAAATATAAATAAAAAAATAAAATACAAACGGTTTTATTCACATAGACTTTAAAAAATCTCTTGTAAATAGTCATAGCATGAATAATAATTGTAGTATTACAAATTAACCAGGTATATATTAATTCTAGGTAGAAATAGATTATTATATTGTGACTTAATATTTGATCAAACGGAATTATAATTCAATTTATGATAGTTATGGTTTAGTTAAATGGCTAATTTCTTGGACTTATTGTCAAAAATGGTATATTTATATTTTTGGATATATTTTACTACAAGTGATGATATATGTTTGAACCCTGCACCTATGTATCTGTATACATATATGTGTGTATGTACTTTTGTGACATCGTAATCTTTAAAAGTTGAACATTTCAACGCGGTTTATGTTTGTAATCTTATTTATATGACATCAGATTGATCTGAAATAAATCTTACGTAGAATAAATATATGATGTCATCTACCCCGCCAGGGTTCGCGGGATAGGTACCTGTCGTTTGCCATCCTATTTTATAAAAAAAAATAACGTTAGATGCGGGCAGCGCCCGACCGGCAGTTGTAGTGATCCTGGGGGAGGCCTTTTTCCAGTAGTAGAAATCATGAATAGTCGATTTTATATGCAACGCAAATGTAATGTAATTATGGGTTTTTTTTCAATGTTTAATGGTACTTTGGGCATCTAATCATAGGTTAATTGTTAATAGCCACAAAAAAGTGGGAAGTTTATAGAATGGCCAATGTGTTGTGAAAATATAACTTTCATAAAAGATTATAAAAATAACAACTAAAAAGAAAAATTTTGCCATAACTACTCTTGGTCAGCTACTGATACTAAAATTAAAACTTGAGAGGTGTCAAGGGACACCCGGATGGAACGAAGTTATTTCTTATTATTTATTATGTACAAAAAACCTGTATACACTCAACAAAAATAATCGTCCCGACACCACACTGTTCAATGCGAAATAGAAATGAAAATATCTGGCTTGCTTTCTATAAGATAGAGAGAGACAGACAGACAGAGAAACATGCGCACGCCGCACAGCTGCAAAAAGTGTCGTGACAACTTCTCGTAAGATATTTTTCCGTCTAGCCCCCTTTCACAACGCGCGATAAGGAACTTCGTTCCAATCGTTCCAAAATCCAATCAGTTTTCAAAGAAGAGAGAAAACTGCATTAGTTTGGTTTTGCCAAGAAGTCACTAGTCTCTTGTTTTTGTGATGAACTCAAAATGTCTAATAATATTTAATCTCTGTTCCCTATTAATTTAATTAGCTTAAGTTCTATACTTATTTGTTAATCTATAAAACTTCAACGAATGCTATATATAGTACTTTATGTTTACACTACTGTTGACTTTGATTATGACAATAAAATGACACTTCAGATTCACAATGACGGCTAACCTTTATTCTTATCATAAGAATGTTATTTGTACACCAAACACACTTACACTTACGAAGCAAGAGATTAAAATGATTAATTTCTTTGTTATTGGTCTAAACTAAACCCTAAAATAATGTAACTTCTTACATCAACCATATAGAAAATCCATCGAATAAAATAAGAATTGTCTAAAACGGTTCACAAAGAACGGTAAAGTTGCGTAACGTAGGTATGTATAATAATGTCCTCCTATCCGAACTTCAGCCACGGCGGACAGTGTCAATGGGGACTAGCCATGCGCGGGACATATTATAGTGGCCAAGTGTGTGCGCAAACACAGGGGCACTTTCTATTCCATCACTCGCATGATCCGATGGGACGACAGCTTTACGTGCTCTCCGAGGCACGGGGGAATAATACCGCGAACTCCCAGACTTCGAGCTGATACTGAGAAAATCCCAGAATCACTTTTGGCACGACCCGGGATTTGAACCCAGGACCTCGTTATCTGCGGCAGTCATATAAAAGAAAACAGTTATAAAATGTTGCACGTGTGGCGCTGTTGTTAACACAGTCGCCTAGCCACTTCGTGTCCTGATTTCGATTCCCGCACAGGACTAATAAGTACCCATAAGTAGTTGTTCTGAGTCTGTATGTACTTTGTGTCCGCTAATTAAATGTTTGTTAAGTACCCCGCGGCATTAGGATTCATTAATCTGGTGCGTCCATTGTTGTAAAAAAAATAAAAATAATACCGTTAACTATAATTTGTATATTATATACCACAGGAATACAATACTATTATGCGTCGATTTTAACAAGATACCGATATGATTTATTTGATACAAGGTGGTTAAATTTGTATTACATCACAGAACAATGAATTCAAAAACTTGTGTTATTTATAACACAAATTTTTGAATTCATTGTTCAGTGATGTAATACAATTTTAACCAGAATTAAACAGGGTAGGTACCCCTCTCCCTTCAAAATCCCTTAATAACTGACTCTACGACCTTGGATTGTCAAGAACTTCCGGAAAATCTTTGCTAGAACGAGTAAATTTACTCAATTTGCCAGAAGGGCAAACACTGATAGACAGTGAAGGTGAGCGCTGATTTCGTGAGGGGGTTCCGTAAATTAACGCGTAGTACAGCGAGGAACAGACGAACAAATATATTTCAGTATGTCCTTAAATAATTGAGTGTGCCTCACATGACGAGACGACTGGCCCTTTCTTGGTTCAAAATAAAGAAATCTGGAAACACTTTCATTCATCGTAGAAGTGTGTGCAGTCTACTGAACACTTTCCACAACTACCATTTCTTGGTACAAATGGAAGTTTATTTAAATCTAAAAATTGTTTCTCATTACTTATAGTGTATAAAAGTGCCAAAAATCTATGGTAAATAAATAAAAAGTAGTGTACAAAAGTTATTTTAAAGTAATTCTAAAGAAAAGTGTATAAACAAACTCAATAATACGAGTGATAGATAACTGCCTCATTTAAAACAACTTAATAACAGTGTTCATCATAGTCAGAACATTATGTCTAAACTAAACATTAAATCAATGTGTTGAATCAGTGACAATTGAAGTAGTAAAACGTGTAAAAATAAAAAAAAACAATAAGTTGTTGTGACCGGAATGTGAACAAAAATTCCACTACAATGAGTCATAAGTGACCGTTTTATTATTTGAATACGTTTTTAATTTAAAGTATTGCAAAATTTCAACATCGTTACTAACTCAAACGGTAGCGTATTGGTAATGATATGCGCCGTTAATCATCAGGCAGGGAGTTCAAATCCTAGCCAAGGTTCAGAGGACTTTTTGTTAATTTAATTATACGAAACATAAATTTGCATTGCGGATACATATTGTTGACATCCACGAGGAAATATAAATGACAGCCATAGGTAGTTTACAATATCATCTGACCATCAACTTATTAAATATCCATATAAGTGGCGACATCTATGAGCACAATCATGAATGAAGAGAATGTTACCATTAGACCATTGCGAACCGGTCGGAATGACACCAACGACCACTGTATGAACCAAACGCTAGATGACACTCGATTGAGTATATTACTATCGGACAGCGAAGAGGAATCCGAACTTACTTTAAGGTTAAAACGACAGATCGAGGATCTTACCTTAAAACTATGCACCGCTAGTCAAACTATAGAATCACTCATATCCGAAAATAGCTTATTGAAAGAGGAAAATCGGAAATTAATCCGTAATAGTACTAGCACATCCACAAATAATGTCCCTACATCGCCCACTCAATCAAATAAAAGAAAAAGAAACGACACTATGCTCATTCAGATGAAAAGTAAACAAAAAACAAATGAAAGTAATTTAACAAAATGCAGTATGATGCTACAAACTATAGAAGACCAAACGTCACAAAATTCTTCTGACAAAATGCAACATTCCAGCCATCAGAGGGAATCCCATGTGACACATAATAAAGAGCACCATCTTTATAAAAATAAAATCTGTATTTTAAGCACAAACAACCGAAACCAAAATATTTTGCCATTGGTACAGAAATATTTCATGGAAAATTATGATGTATGCCGTTATCTCATTCCAAATGTTGGGATAAAATATCTTCTTCGAGACCTAAAAAAAAAGCTGCTTAATTTCACAATGGATGACTTCTGTATTATTATGATTGGCGAAGAAGACTTTAGATACACTAATAACTACTATAATATCATAACTTATATGAAAAACACTTTGCAAGATATAAACCATACCAATGTTGTTATCACGCTCCCAACCTTTAAACTTCTAAATTACAATAATCTGTTCAATTCAAGAATAGAAACTTTTAATAATTTATTATACACTGATGCTAATACACACGGATATGCCTATCTCTTAGATTCTAATTATAACCTAATGTGCGATTATTCCATGTTTAGGCGTTCTGGCATTGTAAACAATAGAGGTATGAGCATTATATTTGAAGATTTATATCAGTTAATAAAGCATATCAATGAAAATAATTGTTCAAACCACACCACACCATTATATACAGACATCTTTGGTAGCTCTTATAACCAAAATGAGCCTTTAGATATAGGGAACGATCAGCTTTTTCGTTCATAAATATCTGTATATTCTACACCAAAATATTGCTGGGCTAAGAACCAAAACAAATATACTTACTGTTTGTTTACAAGAATTCTTAGACCAAAAAATTAATCTCGATGTATTATGTTTCACTGAACATTTCATGAAGTCAGGAAATGAAGATGACTGTATAATTTATAATTATAACCTTGCTACATATTATAGCAGAATTAATTCTAACAGGGGAGGATCATGTATTTTCGTAAAAAAAGGACATATTTTTAAAAATATTCCAACAGTTGCAAATTTCTCTGTATGTTCTGCATTTGAAGGTTGTGGTATAGAACTCCCAACATATAATATTGTTGTTATTTGTATTTACAGAGTCCCAAACTTAAGTAATTTAAAAACATTCTTCGACAAATTAAATTCTGTCTTAAATTTTATAAATAAAAAATACAGAAAACATGATATAATATTGGCCGGGGACTTTAATATCAATATATTGAAACAAGACAGAATTACGTCCGAGTTTGAATGTATTCTGTTGAATTATAACTTGAAACTTGAGTTACGGGAACCTACTCGACTCCAAAGCAACTCATGCATTGATAATTTTGCACATAATTCAAAAAATAATTGCAAAGCGAATGTTATCGAGTTAGGTCTATCCGATCATACTGCTCAATTGATGAGATGTAAGGTTAAAAGCATATGTTTGATTAAATATTGGAAAATTAGACGTAGAGATTATTGCAAGGAAAATCTTGAAAAATTCAAGTACTATATAGGCGAACTGACATTTCTGGATGTATATGAGACCACTGACCCAAATTTAGCATATAATACCTTTTTTGACACGTTCAAACTATTCTATGACCTTTGTTTCCCCTACAAAACTATCTTATTAAGCATCCATAAGAAACCTAAATGGGTATCAAGAGGTATAAAGACATGCAGTAAACGAAAACGAGAAATGTTATGGAAATTCAGGAGAAATCCTACCGAGGCTAATAGAGCCGTATTATTAACCTACACTAAAAGGTTAAAAAAGGTAATAAAATTAACACGGCTATCTATCACTAAAAATAGTATTAAAAGTTCTACGAATAAATCAAAAACTGTGTGGCAATTGATCAATAGGAATAAACTAAATAAACCAATTGAATCAATATCATGTATTGAGGTAGATAATATATTTATGACTGACCCCATTGACATTACTAATTCTTTTAATCATTATTATACAAATAAAATAATACCTCTTAATAATATGAATAATAATCAATATAAACTATACTTGACATCCAAACTGAATTCTATGTTTTTAAAACCTTGCACCCCAATAGACGTGTTAAAAATAATTAAATTATTGAAAAATACCAACAGTGTTGGATATGACGGTGTATGCACACGAGTAATTAAGTATGTTGCCAATTATATTTCGACCCCTTTAAGCCATATCATAAACTTGAGCTCTGAAGCTGGAATATTTCCAGATAAACTGAAAATATCTGTAATTAAACCTGTTTATAAGAAAGACAGTAAAAAGTATATGGAAAATTACAGACCCATTGCTTTAATACCGATAATGGCAAAAATTTTCGAAAAATATATTCACAATGAGCTTAATAATTATATCGAAAACCAACATATTTTAGTACCCGAACAAAAAGGTTTTCGGCGGGACAAAACAATTAACCTAGCTATATATGACTTTTTAAAACTTATAATGTGTAATGTAGACAAACGAACTCCTATTAGTGCCATATTTATGGACATGACGCAAGCTTTTGACGTAGACCACAACATCTTAATTCATAAACTAGAAAGATATGGAATTAGAGGTAATGTATTAAAACTCATTGAAACTTACCTTAGAGACCGAAGACAATTCACCGAAATAACAAAGGTTGATAGGAAAACAAAAAAAGAGGTCACATATACATCCCATCAACTCTTAACAAGATACGGTGTGCCCCAAGGCACCGTCCTTGGCCCTCTCCTATTCATTATCTATATTAACGATATGCCAAAGTCCACACATAACCCAATTACACTCTATGCAGATGATAGCACAGTTACAATTAAATGTGAGACTAAAGCTTCGTACGAGCAAGATATAAACAATACCCTTAGCTCAGTTATTAACTGGATGGATGCCAATAACCTTAGAGCTAATATAGGAAAAACTAAATTGATGCATTTTAGTCAACGAATTCCTACCTCTCCAGAAATGACTATTAATTATAAAAACCAGCCAGTCAATGCAGCGCAGACAACAAAATTTTTGGGCTTGACTATAGATAATAAGTTATCATGGAAACCGCACATTGATATTTTGTGTAAAAAAGTAAACAAATCAGTGTATGCACTTTTTGAACTCGCACAAATGTCTGACACAGATACTGTCCTCACTGCATACCATGGCATGGTGGGCACAGTTCTTAGATATGGTATAATTTTCTGGGGAAACTCTACGGATAGAGAGGTAATATTTAAAGCTCAGAAACGGTGTATTAGGGCTATGTTTGGGCTAAAAGTAACAGATAGCTGTCAACCACTCTTTAAGCAGCATAAAATATTAAATTTACCATGCTTATATATTTACGAGGTAGCTGTATTTGTAAAGACAAATGCGAATTTATTTCCATTAGCTTCTGCGGTGTATAATAGGCAACAGCGAGACACACATCGTCTCTGTATACTTAAAACAAAGACTACTCTACTGCACAAAAGTATATTTCATATGGCTTCTATAATTTATAATAAGTTGCCAAAAGGGCTTAAAGAGCTAAAATTTGATTTATTTAAGAACGAACTAAAATGTTTTCTAATTGCCAAATGTTATTATAATTTAAGTGAATATTTAAATGATAAATTTTAAGATAAATTATTGTTTATTAATTTATTGATGTTGATTACTACAAGACTGACTTGCATTGTAATATCTAACTTTGACACGAATCTATCAAATTGTATACCATCAAATTGACATAATATAATTTAATTGTATTCTTTATTATTTGACCTATTTATTTTTTTAACATATTGAATTATTTATTATTGTTACTATTAATTTGTTTTTGTTTTTAAGTCTTGAATTCTTGATATTTAATTGCAGTTATTTAAATATTTTTTTGATTTGTCTATTGTATTTATGATTAAGTTCTGAACATATTTTTGTCTTGTTAAATGTTAATGACGATTTAATTGTTTTGTTTAATTGGAAAATAATATTTAAATTTATTTTAAATTGCTTATTGTTCACAACATGTTACTCGTTATGTATGTCCTATGACTAAATTTGCACACCTTGTGGTAGAACACAGTGCACATGTATTACAATGTTACCACCACCTATTATAACCTGTGTTATGCAAATAAACGATTTGATTTGATTTGAAGACAGTGGTTTAGATTAAGGGTAATAGATCGGCCAAATGTGAGGCTAAATATAATCGTCATCATCATCATTACAGCTTAAATAAGTCCACTGCTGGACAAGCCTCCCTCAAGAATCATCTTGAGGGGATATGCCATAATCGCCACGCTTGGCAGGCGGGTTGGCGATCGCAGTATGATGGTCGTAGTACTCAGAAGGAAGCTGCTTCCCGTCCTCTGGTAGATATTCCCTCGGGTCGACTTCTACGCCCCCCCACGGGATGAGATGGGGTGGTGATATTTTGATTCTGATATTTGTCGCCGTCACCACACAGCAGAATATAATCGTACTTATGAAAATACATTGCGCGACTTTTGATGATTTTAGATATTTTTTGCAGTAACATGTAGTTTGTTTTACAGGAAATAACAGCCCAATCCTTTGATTTAAAAAACTAAACTTATCAAAACTGACGCAAATAATATTTATAGCATAATTTTTATACTGATTACAGTTTAAGTGAAAAGTTTTGCCGATTTTGTTACAAAAAATAAAATGTTGTTTGCTCAAATTCAGGTTATCTCTTAACTTAAACGCACTGGATGCGGGTAGTCCAACAGCAGTCATTGAGGAAAGCCTTGGGATATAATTTATAACAATAAACTAGTGTTTCAGCTATACAATATGTATGCAATTCTCTTAACTCAATTGTTAAATGTATATATGTACTAATGTTATAAATAGGTAACGTTTGTGAGTTTGTGACGTTGTAAGGGGTAATCTCCACTGGACACTGCTCACTCAACAAACACTTTCACACTATTGGCATAACTGACAGCCCTCTGTGCAGAGCGTGCATTGGCGCTAACGAAACGGTTGCGCATGTGCTCCTCGAGTGCACAGGCATCGTGAAAATCCGAAGAGAAACTTTGGGTTCACCAAGAACTCTTACGGAGGCCTTGAGGTGTTTGGGAGATCTAATATGCTTCTGGAAGGAGGTGGGCTGGATGGAGTGAAGGCCGCCATGGCTCACGTACAATGGTCCACATCGGGACTAAGTGCGGAAACCATACCCACAAAAAAAATGATGATGATGAAGGGGGGGCTCTGGATCAACTGAACAAATTTTCTCAATTATTTCACCAATAGAAAGGTACGTTATTGTGGAGTGTCAAAGGATATGATTCATCATCATAATTTGTATTTATCCCGAACTTTTAACCCGAAATATACGCGGGACAAACGGGCAGGGAAAAAATATTTATAACGCGGAACGAAGTCCGCGGGCACTGCTAGTTATATATATACATGTTGAATATTTATTTGTTATTTTTTTATTAATTCGGTAGGAGATCCTTACTGGTAAGGAGCACTAGGGGTAGAAGAAGGATAACTTATACGAATTGAATCAAAGAGAAAGCAGAAGTCGATTTGTTTCAAGAAGTTAAAATGCTTGCCGAAGATAAGAGCGAATATAATAATAATAACATCCTTTGACATTATTCACACACGGCCATCTGAATCCAAACTAAGTAGATGCGGTAATATGGAAACCAGATAACTGATATACCACATATAATACTTTTCTTTCGTAAATACATTCTTATATAGATAATGACACCCTGACTTAGGAGAAACATAGAGGAAGATATACCAACAAGAGCACATCTCTTAAATTGGATAGGTAGTACATAGATTTATATACTTTCAGTGCTACTATTTTGCTTATACATTTTTTTATTTAATAATTATTAATTTGGTGGAACTGAAAATCGGTTGCCGCTGGTGATGACTTATCATCGCCATCGGCGAAGCATTATGCCAAGTGCCAACCATTTTTCTTCAATGCGAACACTCTATCTGTCCCAATTAGAAATTTTATATTTAATTATGTTTCTGTCTCGTTTTAGTGTAGAATGAAATGGATTAAACGAAAATAACTTAAAAACGAGACATTCGTTTGTCTCGGTAAAACAAAGACGTTTAAACCAGCTGCGTCTAAAACAATGTAAGTAGCAATTACAAATGAATATTAAATTAGAACCTCAGTCATTAAACATAAGATCTAATTATGTACATCGGGACATAATTATGTAATTATTACACGGGTTTGTGAGTAGGTACATATATCCTGTAAGTCATGTCGTATCATACCTATACAACTTGTAACTTAATTAACGCACATTCTGAAAATAGTTTGTTCAGAATCGTTTACTGAATCGATTTATATCATTTTTAATATAGGTAATGTTTTATACATCCAAAATAATTAAATCTACAGAAATTGACGCAAATTGAAATGGACCTTAAGTCAAAGTAATAAGACTTTTAAATTGCAGTTTTATTTGTATTCATACAAATTCCATCGATCAATACAAAATAAAGAAAAATAAACTTTATTCCAAGAAACTAATTTAGTAAATAACAATGTTAACACTTACATGTTAAATTAAAAATTCAGTGTATGTATTATGATTACAACATAATATTCTAATTGGGGTGTTTGAAGGTGTGCGTTAATTACGTTACATGTTGTATATTGTAGTTAACTACGTAGTGCATTATCTAAAGCATTTCAATGGTTATGAGAGAACAATAATTACTGATACTAAGAAATGGTGTTATTTTATATGATTTTACGGTACACATGGCTACATGTCAAGCTATACATTTCCAATATAAGCTGACCTGATATTGTATGGAAATCCTATATAATGCGAAATCAGCTTATACTGGAAGCCTAGTTGGTAGGTAGTGCTCCTGCCTACGAAGCAGGTGGTCCTGGGTTCGAATCCCGGTAAGTGCAAATATTTGTGTGATGAGCACGAATATTTGTTTCTGAGTCATGGGTGTTTTCTATGTATTTAAGTATTTATCTATCTATATAAGTATGTATATCGTCGCCTAGTACCAATAGTACAAGCTTTGCTTAGTTTGGGGCTAGGATGATCTGTGTGACATTGTCCCTGTATTATTATTATATATTATTATTATTATAGCTTGATGTGTAACCGTGTGTACCTATTGACACTTTATAAGCGAAGTAATATTTATTGACTACTCTATACAGTTGTATGGAGATGGGATATATACCCTAATTATATATCTCGAGGAGTGACAAAGTAGCTCAAATTGAGTACCTAGATCATTTCCGTTACTTAATAAGAAGTGCTTACCGTAGTCTGGGTGTCTTAATTCTTAGGTTGGATGTGTTTGTGTTTACGAATTGCGTGTTTCAAAGTTTCCATGCAAGAATTTGGGACAAGGGAGGCGCCTTTAGCCAACTGTAAGTGCTCGGTCAGGTTAAGCACGACAATAGATGGGTGACCACCAAAGGGGTTTAACCTCTGGGTATTTGTACCAGTTAATTGGTCAGTCCCGGGTAGTTTAGTAAGCCTAAAGGCTGGCTTGAACAACTCTGACAGGGTAGCTACTTCCCATACGATAAAAAAGAAAACTTAGTAGCGTATCCAAGAAAATGAGCAACTTGTAGAAAATGGTTGATTTAGGAAAAAGGGCCAGTCTGTTGATTATCTTTGTATTTGTGTACTTCGTAAACTGATGTTTTAAATTTAACTTTACTATGGACTACACACACTTTATGGAAATTAATACCTGCATAGCGGCTACTTCAAGATAAAGAACGAAATATTCCTTAAAATAGTTCAAAGTTAAACTTTCTTTACTGGCCTATGACATGCACGCAAATATTTTTTTTAACTGATGACTGCACGTGTGGCGCAGTAGCTAAGACAGTCGCCTCGCCGCTAGATGTCGCGAGTTCGACTCCCGAGCCGGACAACTATTAGTGTGACCCATAAATAGTTGTTCTGAGTCTGTATGTAATTTGTGTCCGTCTATTATATGTTAGTAAAATACTCCGCGACACTAGATCCTAATGCGGGCGTTGTCATAAAAATATATATTGACTAACTAACTTAACTACAAAAATCGCACTTATTCCTATTTTTATGAATAGAGTTACAATATTCAAGTAATATCTATACTGTCGTTTAGAACAAAAAACAGCGCAAATAAAATAAATGGTGTATGAGACAGGAAGAGAACTGTTAAAGGAATCAGCCAAGCGGCTAAAAAGATACGCTATGAAAACGTGACTTCTACGAGAAAAATCTTAGCGACGTATGATGTAAAAGGTGGTAAGCGTTATTAGCGTAGTAGTTCTACTATCCTACTAATATTATAAATGCGAAAGTCTGTGAGTATGGATGTATGTAGGTACGCATGTTTGTTACTCTTTCATGTAGAAACTACGGAACGGATTTTGTTGAAAATTTGTAGTAATATAGCTTATATATTCGAATAACAAATAGGCTATAATTTATAAAATTTAACGCGGGTAAAACCGCTTGACATCGGTAGTATATAGTAATTTAGTGGGATTATTTATTTTAGTAAGTACTGTAAGTCCGTGGCAGTCAGTAAGCCATCTAGTTGGGCTAGGCGATAAAGATCCCAGCCGGGGGTTGCGGAAGTATCGTACGTTCCCGCGATCCCCGGCGCAGGTGTGAGATGGAACACCGGGGTGGTTTTTAGTCAGTAGGAGTCTGACAGACCCCTCCGCCTCCCCCAAGGCGGAGGACATCCACGCAGGATTTTCAACCCCGACAAAAAAAAAGGCGACAAAAATCTGCGAATGTTTGTTATACGCCTGGAATGTAAAGCATCGAGATGTACTTGACTATAATTTGTTTTCCTTTCCTGAGAGGTATAGTTTAGTGTTTGTAAATTAGGTCTAGTGTCGCGGGTTAGGCACATTAGTCAGTAGTAGATAAGACTAAGCTAGATGTTTCAATGATGTGGATAAATATGAGAAGAGTGTTAAATAATTTGTATAAACAATTTTTAATATGGGTATTTTGCAAATGAAAATTACAGTGAGACTAGAAATATTTCACACAAAAAAAGATGCGGCATTAAAAAAACAAACAAACAACAACAAATTGGAAGCAGTTCATAATATTTTCTGCAATTTCTTGGAAACGGCTAAAATTATCATGGTAAAGACATCATGTTACACTCCGACGAATTTTCCTAGTTCATATTAATTACTTCATCTGAATTTTAAGAGAGCCCAGTAATATTCAACGATTACCGCATCCGTATTTGAAAAACGATTTTATTCTTGAAGTTATACTTCTTTTGGCGCGATGGAGAAAAATGATGAGAGTGAATTTTTACGATGCGCGCGCACACCGACACCAAAAAATTTAACAGCATGAAGTTAGTTCTAGGTGGTATGAGAGCGAATTTTTACGATGCGCGCGCACCGTGCGCGCGCATCGTAAAAATAACAGCATGAAGTTAGTTCTAGGTGGTATGAAAATTGATAACTATGTTCAAGTTTTATATTAAGAAGTATAACTTCTAACGCGTGTACATAAGTACACACAAGTTTTTTCCTTTTTTTCTTGAAAAGATACAAGACCATATTAGGTTGCATAATTTTATTAGGTGGCGTTATTTGGTAAAATATATATACTTAACTACTTCAAATAGTGAAAAAGTCAAACTGAAATGTAATACAAATACAATTAATTAATTTTTATTTTGTTTGAAACAATGTGATGCCAAAAAACATTTGATTACTTGAATTAAGAACTGTAAAACTGGCCTGGCAGGTATGAAGATCTTTGGAGTTTATTGCCTATTTTAATACATTGTTTCTTTGCAAAAAAATCTGAATCCTGACCTTGAATTTCATGGCCAGGAACATGAAATAAGTCAACCAAGGTACAGGCCACAAAACTGCAGCTATTATTATACAAAATTATGGTATGTTTTCGTTCATTATTTTATTAAAAGGTAGACGTTAATAATTGAAGTGAAATTAAATATAATAATGAAATTATAGGCTGGCAACACCGTCTGAGATTCGGTCGTCACGAGTTTGCATGCCGATCCTTACATAAATCTATATAATTAATGATAATTCCTTAGTAGTTGAACTCTCTGGAGGTTTAAGGTAGTTTAATGAGTTAAGTTAATAAATATCACTGGCTTCTTTATTATATTTAAATTCTGGTAAATAATGTTGAAGAAGCAAATAGTAAAACAATTATGTATACGGTACTTTTAAATTGTAACTGGTGGATACCAGTTATAATGTCAAAGTACCGCAAAGGATACTTTTTTATACATACGTCCCAAAAAACTTTGAGACATCTGTTTAACCCTTGTATCAGAGTTATTCACACCGTCTAATGAGTACCTGACACTCCTCACCTAGCTAATATATACAGCGCGGCTAGCATATTAAACAGTAAGGGCAGAAAAGTAAGGAAAGAACTTGGGGTTACTCGCTAAAGCCTCCGAAGGTAGGCCCACTAAATGAATGTAGTCTAATGACTCCAGCTAGGGATCGAAGTATGGGACGCAAAACGTTTTACTATTTATGGCGATCACTTGACTATAGACTTGCGGATTGGTAACGGCAACGGCTTGTGAGTGCCTCCTGAAGTTAGGACTCTCAAACAACCGTAGTCTAATAACTCTAGCTAGGTATCGAAGGATGGGACGCAAAACATTTTACTACTTATGGCGATTACTTGTCTATAGACATGCGGAATGGTGATGTAAACTGGCTGTGAGTACCTCTTGAAGATAGGCCTCTGAAACGATCGAAGAAAGGAACGTACAACATTTTACTACGTATGGTGATCACATGTCTAAAGACTTGAAGATTGGCGACAACAATTGGTTTTAAATGCCTCCTGAAGGTAGGCCTCTCAAACGACTGTAGTCTAATAACTCTACTTAGGGATTGATACATGGAACGCACAACATTTTACTACTTATGGCGATCACTTGTCTATAGACTTGCGGATTGGTGGCGCCAACTGGTTGTGAGTGCCTCCTGAAGGTAGGCCTCTCAAACGACGGATCGAAACATGGAATGCACAACATATTACTACTTACGGCGATCACTTGTCTATAAACTTGCGGATTGGTGGCAGAAACTGTCTGTCAGAGCCTCCTGATAAAAATGTAATATAAAAAAGCTCCATGTATTTGGCTCCAGATCCAGCTGGCAAATACGTCTCTAATATGTTTTACCACTAATATACATATAATAACCACGGTAATATTATCATCAATCTAAACTTCTTGGCTTGAAAAAACATCTTATAATAGCTGGATATTCAAATACTTTTGATGAGTAAAGAAAAATATTGTGTATAAATTTACTAGAACATTGTAGTTTTTGGTTTGCGAAATTTTCACAGTGTATAATTATTTAAATAAGTACTTAGTTACTAGTACTTGTTAGCTTAATTCTAAATATGTACATATCTACATAATAATAGATTTGTCAGTAAATATTATAAAATTATTGTTTGCTACATATTTTTATTACGTAATTTTAGACTAATAACTAATAGATCATACTTTACAAACATGCAATTTACGGACAGAAAGGTGGAGGATACAAGTAGTTTATATTATATGTTCTATACTCTGTGCGAGAATTGAACCCACACACGTGAGTAGCAAAGTGATTCACACTTGTATTATATTAAATGCTTCTCCAAGTTATCCGTAGTAGATAACATGGTGGAAGTCTTTAGATTGTATAAAAGTATACCTGTAAAGCAATAAAAAAATATAAACTTAAAGCAGACTTCTTTTACTTCCTAAAGAAACGGAAACGAGTTTGACAGCGCACCGTATCAAACAAGTTAATAGTTAATTTCAATAGTTCTAATCAATGTGTTCCTTTTAGATTCGGAAGAAATAAAGAGTTTTAAATTAGCTATATCAAATAGTTCAATAATGCTCAAGAGGTTCATTCAAATGTTTAAACGTGTCACACCGCACGAAACACGTTCCCTTATCTACTAACTATCCTCAATTAACCTGTCATCAACAGTGCAGGTGACGTAGCCGCAGAGATTTTCCGCGTCAAAGCCTTCGACCTGCAAACTCGATCGAAATGAAAATGTAATTATCGAAGTAAACAATACAATGGTCAAGTCGCTCGTTTGACGGCATTCGTGCGTCGAACATCGTGGTCGCCGCACGCGCGCCGTGCAAAACAGGTACTACGAGCGTACTTACGTTTTGCCTTATCGCGTGTTCCTACATTGTTCGAGATTCGACATGCACTTATCTCCACAATACAATCGAAAGTGATAAATGATAGTACCGCGAATGCACTTGACAGTTGAATTCGGATTTTAAAAGTAAGTTTAGTGGTGTAACCGGCAAATCAGTGGCAAAATCAGTGTTCCCAACAATTAGTAACGCGTCTTATAAATATTCATACTTTTGTACTATTTATCCGGAAAACTCCATTTGTTATCTGCATTTTATTGTTGTACTATCATTGTTATGGTGATTCTGGATGTTAGACTTGTTACGCGTTAACAGCGCAAAAATGAGTGGAGATTAGCGGAAATAACTATTCAATAATTACCTTGCCATGTTGAATATGACTATTTTGGAATATGGCTTGACTGATGTATGTACGCTTGTGTTACTTTATTACGGCAATTAGGTTATTTTGAGGTATGAAATACTTGACAAATTGGTGTTTTTTGGATGCTTGAATTTTCAAGGGTAAGAACTTCGTGGTTATCTGTCAGTCACGTGCGTGCGATGCGTTAGTTCAGTGCAAAAACGCGTTGAATCGTAACAAGCCATTAGAGTGAGAAGCAAAAAATTATGTCGCTTCACAGAAACGATTACTCGGTATATAAAGAGTACATTTAGTGACTGTTTTAGGATTAAGTATTTTACTAATCACGTTCATACTGCTATAGTACAGCATTAAACGGTGCACGGTACAGTATTTTAATTTAGATTGTTATATATAAAAATTTAAAAGTTTTAGTAAGTGTATTTGGATTAACGAGTATACATTAAGTCAATAGTTGCTCTACAAAAAAGAGTTAGAGAGAGAGAGATATTAAATACCTATATTTTAAACCGACTTGAAAAGAAGGAGGTTTTCTATTTGACTGTATATTTAGCACGAAATCTCCTTAGATTTGGATAATACAAAATGGTTGTACGCATTTTTTCAAAATTATAAGTTTTTTGTTAAATCCGTAATTATAATAAAATATTCTGGATATGCTAGTTTTTAAATATTAAATCTCTGTATAGATCAAGTAAAAAAATCAACCATATTCGTTAATTCTGAATATTTTTGATACACCGTAGAACGAAAGACTCTTAATTTAAAAACAATAAATCGCAAATATACATCATTAATGCAAAATGTTCGAATTTGTAAAGAATAATTTTAGCCAAGTGTGCCTTAACTAGTTCTACTCATTCATTTTCGTTACTACTTAGTTCTTTAACCCTGTACTGCCAACGCCTAATAAGATATATTATAATTATGTAAATAGCATGTGACAAAAACCAAGAGCAACCTGACGTATTACAGATAAGTGAAGTTCAGTTGTGTACATTTGAACGTTTATTTTGTTCGCGCGTCTCGTTGTGTCAACTATTGTGTTTGCAAAGTAAGTGTTGAAATAAATGTGTTTTTGAATTTGGAATGAATGTCAAACGCCTAATTTTCAATGACAATTTGGAACCGTAATTAATTCAAATTCTTTGACACAGACAACAAAAGCTGCTATGTTTATTTCGCAATAATTTTATTATAAATTCAATTTAAAGATGAGACGCTTAGAGTGTAGTGATAAAAGTAACGTAAACATCGTAAAATTATTCCTCAAAAGGACATGCAGGTCCATTATGATCTTTATTACGTTCTTGACATGATGCACTGGCGCATAATATTACAAGAGGAAAAGAAAAAGATTAATACCCATTGTAAATCTTAAAAAATAACTAAAGATTTATAAATTTTAAGAACGTACTCAATAACAAGTCTAAAACATGTTTAATGTAATGTATTAATACAATAGCAAAACCACAACAAACAAGCGCACACTAATTATTATAAAAATAAAAACTTACCGTTTTAAATGCATTGGATACGTTGAATACATTTTCCTTTCTTTTGCTCATATCGACAACTTGAATTAAAATGTAAACAATTAAAAAGTATAGCGCAATAAATTTGCACGATCTTGGATCATTTTGGGCTACAATTTGCTAACAAGTAGGTTGTTATGTTGCTATAGCAAATCGGAACCCATGCATTTAGTTTTTTTAAACCTAATCTTATCAATTCGTCTCTTACAAAGTCGTGCAAATCTATTGAAGAACTTTTCTGTTGTTTACATTTTTAAATAGTCTTGTGGATTTTAGTACCAAAATTAAAATGTCATTTGCACACATTCAACCTATCCAATGCCCTTAATATATAAATATTGGCATTGATGCGCGCAGCCTCGTCGAATTTGCGAACAAGCTAAATTTACATTCGGTGTCTCGGCTTTGATTTCGAATAACTTATTGAAAGGTTTTGCATTGTTTTTAATTAAAAGCAAATACTTTAAATGAAACGCGTTGATTAAGAAAACTATTTACTCGCAGTTTGTCGCCTTGAAAATGTAATAATTTAGTGCTTACATAAAATGTGCAATAGCGATAATATCAATAAGGTGCCTAACCTTGAACAAGCTTAAAGTAATGTATCAAAACGTGAAGCTTAAAAATGTTGCGTACCTAATTATCCTTAGTCGGTTTATCGTTGCTTCGTACCTCACTTAATTCAAAACGGAACACGTTTGCCACTGAAGTTTAACATACAACTTACATATATAATTAACGAATATTTTTTTTTCTTTTTTAGATATTAAATTAGTAAAAGCGGTTTCGTTCGACATTTACCCCAACGACTACAACGAACGTAAATAATAGTAAACAATAGCTCGGCAGCGGAAGAGGAAATTCGGATTGTTACAGTGACGGATCACAGAAAAAAATAATTAAAGTGAGATTCATCAGTTGATCAAAACCGTTCCATTTAGTTCTGTGTTCAAGTGATTTTTGTTTAGTGACCAGGTTACTAAAGTGACAAAGTTACACGAATATTTGTGTGAGGCGGCTTGCGATGACACGTCTGAGATATTGACGTGCGTATAAAAGTCGCAAATCGCAGGAAAACTGGAGGTCGACACATATGAAGTGTCAGTTGTCGTCCAGCTGACAACAGATGTCATCCCCATTGAAGTCGGTAAGTCACTTGAGTATTGTGTTATTTTGGCATAATATTGTTTACATTTGTTCTTCAAAAGATGTCTGATATTTTTATTCATTTGTAATAAAACAATAATGTTCTACTTCTCACCAATTAGCGTTGACCGCGTTTAAAATAAAATAAAATAAAATAAAAAAGGTTTTTATTCACGTAGACTTTAAAAAAGCGCTTGTAAATAGTCATAACATGTTTGTAGTAATACAGTTATTATTTCTAGTTGCATATTACAGATATTTAGGTTCACGGAATGTTAAAACATTTATACAATTTATTTTATAATAGTAGTGATAATTAGCTAGGTTGTATTAAGTTATTGTCAAGGAGATTATGTTAAGGTTTAATTATAATATATTTTCTTTACATATGTTGAAGTTCAGGTCGTATTTTAACATTTGGTACTTACATGTAACAGTAACACAATAATATTAATTTGTAATAAAATAGAGTAGATATAATTTGATATTCTAAGAACTTAGTGATCTATGGTACCTATATGTTTATATGACGTATTGGTCTTGATCATTATATGGATATACCTTGGTGGTATACCGAATAAGATCTAGTATCAAATTTAAAGATTAAATAGTTTGGAAACGTATTTAACTTCACACTTACCTCACTACTTCTAATGTAAATCTTAGGTAAATGATTAAGCTGTAAAAATTTACTCAGTCGAACACAACATTGCAAGCCTAGTGCATTTCCCGGTTGAGATTGATATATGTATATCTTAGGCAGCAGGTCTACCCTTATTGTAGTTAGATTAGGTTAGGTTCTCGGAGTCCCACATACCCATCGTACCCGAAAAGACAATTTCATAACGTAAATAAAAGTTAGCTTATCACATAAAAATGAACTATTTGTTGTAAAAAAAATCAATAACTCATTTTTCAGACTAAACTCGCCACACTTTAAACAATTGATTTATGAAGCAGCTCAACTGAGAAGTTAAGTACAGCTCTGAATTTAGTTAGACTTCTGTTGATATATGGGCCGTATACGGAAATCATTGGGGGTGATCTTTGGGGGATGAATTTTTCCAGCACTGCGCGTCTTTCGGCTGATATGATGATGATGATACGGGCCGTACCGTCGCTTAATATGTGCTGATCGTATTGGGTACAAATCATTGGAACTAGGTAAACAAATATGTAGGCAGTTCTTAGACTCTTTTTTTCAGATACTAGTTGTTAGATAGAAAGATATAAAGTCGTATTGCAAAGGCGTGTAATGTATCAATGTTTTTGCATAAAATAATGCTGATGCTTTAAGGTGATCTTAGTATTCTTTGTCATTAGTGACTTACCTACGTGACCTATCGCCGGTTCCAAAGCTCAGATAAGTAGTGTTTGCTTTTACCAGCATGTGTTTACGATAGCTGATTGATAATGCATTAGGACTTCTCATTACACTCGCGATAAATGCACAATGTACTTAATGCACTCCTTGTTCCGGATTTGAGAACACGGAATTACATATTTACATACCTACCTACTCTATTTACATACCAACCTACGGATGCGGGCATTACAATAATATAGTCGATAATGATACAAACCTTGTTAGTGCGACTTTACTCCTAGATCGGGAAAATTTTCATATTACAAAGTTAAAATTCCAATTTTGAATTAAATATGCCATTTGACTGAACGGTGTGTTTATTTATAAAGGAGGAAAGAATATGGTAGAACACGGCTACAGAGTTATGACCACCCAGAAGTCGCAGCAAAAAAGATCAAGGTGAAAACATTAAAAGAGAAATAATGACGGTGATGCAGTAATTACTTCTCTTACCCAGTAGATGTGAGAACAATAAGAAAGTTCTCCACTTGAAAGAAGAAAGCAAACGATTATGCAATAGTGGTCAAAACGCACTTATGCTTGTACAGGTGCCAGCACATCAAACTACCCCAATCTGTCAAATTTCGCCAATTGAAAGTGAACCTTATGCTTTTGTGATAAAGTTGAGAATCTATAAAAGAAATTTGACAGATTGGGGTAGCTGGATGTGCTGGCGTATGTACATATGGTTAATTATAATTCATTATTGTTGATAGATTCCATTACAAATTTGATTTATTGATTGTATTTGCTGGCGTCTGTACCTATTGCTAGTAGTCTTAGTTATTGTTATATAACAGAAGTATACGGCTCATGATAATAGTAAATCAATCCCTATTTAATGCGTTGTCACGTATTTCAATTGAATAGGTGAAGGCTTATTATAAAATATAATAAATTATATATAAATACGAAATGAGAGAATAAAAATCCACACTTCCACTTTAAGTAATATTTCAGGTTATATTTCTTACGAGTACTAGCCAATTATTCGCAACAAAATTCTAATAAGAAAATTCATTTAGAATTTTGATGTTGTAAATCAAAGTTAGTAAAAGCGTATTCCGTGGTACACACAACATACGGATACAGTTATTAAAGATTAGAGTGGTACAAATCTTAGGATGCTGACTTTTCTCGTGTAGATCGGGAAAATCAACAAGATTTTCATATTATATCATAATAATAAATCATTTATTTCCAGTCCATATATTTGATAGTAATACATCTTGTTATACAGTACTCGCAGAGTGCTATATGTACGCTGGTTCTACTTCGTCCACAGGCGGCATGTGTAAAACGGCAATAAGCTTTATACAAAGTTACTTTGACCTAAATTATATAGAGAACAATCATATTTTAAAGTAAATATAGGCAGCCCACGATTTAAAACCGAATCGAATATAACCGAAACAACGGAAAAATATAATTTTGCCTGCCATATAAGAGGCTAAATTAATGCAAAAAAATGTCTCCTTTACGAATTCGTCTTCTGAACATCGCTTCGAAGATGGCAAAACAGGTCTTTCGAGTATTTTTTATTTGATTCGATTCGCAAACGGCTGCCCGCTCATTCGGACGAAAACTTGGATCTCATGATTATTAATCTACTAGCTGTGACCTGTGGTTTTGCCCGCGTTAAATTTTATAAAATATCACAGCTCATCCCCCGTAGGTGATAGCGTGATAATATGTAGCCAATATGTTGACCCGGCCTTTTAGTAATATTCATGCAATATTTTAAGTTAATCCATGTAGTACTTTTTGAGTTTAAAGGACATACATACAGACAAACAGACAAAAATTCTAATAACTATATTTTGGGCTTCCTTTGGGTATCCTTTAAAAAAAATATTCAATGTACAGTTTTGACTTTCCTACGATTTTATTTTATGTATAGATTATTATATGTATAGATAAATGTTTTTTGTAGTGATATATTGTGCGTAGGCATATTTTAAAAATAATTAAATCTTCGAACCTTTTCGATCACGTACGGTTCGCTTTCAGCGAAACTTCCTCCCACGTACATACGTTGAGGTTGTGGAATGAACTCCCTTTTACGGTTTTCCCAAGAGACTACAGCATGGGGCCCTTCAAAAAGGGAGTTGTAAGGTTTCTAAAGGGTCGGCAACGCGCTAATGATGCCCCTGGTGTTGCAAGGGTTCATAGGCTACGGTGACCACTTACCATCAGGTGGGCCGTATGCTTGTTTACCAACTAAGTTGTATAAAAAAAAATTGTTAGTTTATAGGCTCTTAAGGAAAATAAAACATTACCGGCTTGTCGCTATGGTATTAAATTGATTTCATATAGTGCTAATTTTAACAAAAGATTTCACGGATATGACGTTAATATTGACTTGTAAACAAAAACATAAAATGTTTGTGAGTATCGGCCATTGGAATAATCCTACTAATATTATACACGCGAAAGTTTGTAAGGATGGGTAGATGGATGCATGGATGTTTGTTACTCTTTCACGTAAAAGCTACTGAATGGATTTTAATGAATCTTTACAATAGTATAGCTTATACATCAGAATAATACATAGGCTACAATTTATAAAGATACTAGCTGTGCCCTGCGGTGTTACCCGCGTTAAATTTATAAATTTTCTTTGCTATAAACCTCACGGAGCCTGAGACCTTTCCAACGAATGCAAAACCGTGGAAATCGGTTCGTGCGTTCTGGAGTGATAGCGTCAGGAAGGAAAACCCGACTTATTTTTATATAGTAGATTGTGTGAATTGTCCAAAATATGACGATAAGTGTCAAGTAAGTAGGAAAAAATATACCATCTGCAAGTTATTCCGGCGTGCACTGCCAAAACCGCTAGAGCTACACATCCTACTAATATTATAAATGCGAAAGTTTGTTAGTATAGATGTATGGATGTATGTTTGTTACTCTTTTACGCCAAACTACTTTGACGCGGGTGAAACCGCGGGGCATCGAGTTATTGCGTAGGATTATTCCATCAAATTTTAACCACCAACATTAAAAGATGGATGTGATAGTCACATCGAAAGATATACAGACAAGTATATGTTTTATCATCTGTTTTATCATAAAAATCCACTGTGCCAAATAAAAGTCGCGTTTTCAAAAGGTTATAATGATAAAATTTTAGTTATATACCTCCAATTTAATTTTATATTTAACTGTGAAAATGCTACACTATAGAAATGCGTGAGTTACGTCTGATTTTGCCAATGTCAAGTGCAAAGCACTAATATTTTCATGAAAATAAATAAGGAAATTAATAAATTCTTGTTTCTACTTTCTTGTATTTGGTTACCCATTGTCAGAGTTCTTAAAGCCACCTAGTAGATATCTAACATGGCTTAAACTTTTGCTTAGTGCCTACAACAACAATATAACACACACCTTGTTGGTATTACAGTCGATCTGTTTTGCCTAGCATTTCATCAATTAAAATATTGATTAAGGATTTATCACGTATGTAATTACAAAGTGTAACATGAATAGAAGAGGTATAAATATCGCCTTGTTGAAATTTCTTTAAAGTAACTCAAAACCTATTGCACTCACCAGTGTCTATGTGATCGGCGAGTTAAATAAAGTACCTTAGTTAAAGTGGTTTAATTTCTGAACATCTCCGTACTCCGGAGGGTACGTTAAGCTGTCATTCTACATATATAATTTGTAAACAATAATACATAAATATTTTAAACTTACTACGTCCATGACATGGTTTAACAACTGTTTCCTAATTTCCGGGACCGACAGCTTAACGTGCCCTCCGAAGCACGGAGACGCTCAGAAAGTAAACCACTTGGCGGTCACCCATCTATGGACCGCAGGCCTAGTTGCTTAACCTCGCCATCACTTACGGACCGCCTCTACTATTTAAAAAATTGTACTGATACCTTTTCAAGCCATATGATTTGTTTTGGGTTCATTCATTCAATGTAATACGTAAACAGAGCGTTGTGTCTAACTATAGAACGTATTTTTCGTTGTCTTGAAGGAAACAATACAACGTGTAGCAATAAAAACAGGAGTGCTGTGACCTTGTTAATGAGACCTAGTGATGAAGATAAAGGGGACAAAACAATACACCGAGCAAGGATACGAGATACACCGCTTATCATTTCCACTTGACGGTTATTATCATTGTATCTGCATAGATTGCGCAGATTTCTTACATGTTAAGAAAACTTTGTATTGAAATGTGACTGCTTTATTGGTTTAGTGGTAATGTATGTAACATAATGAGATTTATCCCGAAAGTGTTTTGTTGGCATGGATTATAGTAGCGGCATTAAAAAAAAAGAAAACAGATTTAAATAAGGTATATGCATATACACAAATTCTAGGATTTTGGTGTTACTGGCATAGTAAGTATGAAATCATGCCTCTTACACATGACATGATTTGGTATGAGGCATGTTTTATTATTAAAGTAAATAAGTAAATACCAAATCGTTCTTTCTTTATTACATGGGCAGTGGTCACTCTAGTGTCATAGTCCAAGCCGGCCAGTAGGCCTCTGACTTGGCTTAATGACTGCAACCGGGACCGACAGCTTAACGTGTACGAAGCACGGACACCCTCAGAAATAATATAATTTTGGCGGTCACCCATCTATAGTCTGACCGCACGCCTAGGTGTTTAACCTCGCCGATCACTTACGGACTGGTTGCAAATGACTGTGAATGAAAAATTAACATATTTTAGCAGGGTTTGAATAAGGTGGTCCAAAATTAAATTATATTTTCAGCTATGCTTCATTTGAATTTTATTTCTAATTAATTCGTTCAATGTCAATTCGTTCCAAATTTATTCCTTCGGTCATGCATTTAACATTATATGAATTAATACTATGACATTAATAATACGACTGGGAATTAGGGTTGTCAAAATAATAATTAATAGATTTATTGTTAAAAAGAGGTTTTAAAATCGAATAGTTCAAAATAACGTACAAACGTGTGGTGCAGCGACTAAGTCACCTCGTCGCTTCGTGTCGCGGGTTCGTGTCCAGCGCCGGACAAATATTTGTGTGACCCATAAATAGTTGGTCTGTGTCTCGATGTAATTTGTGTCCATCTATTATATGTTTGTAAAGTACCCCGCGACACAGGGATTAGATTCCCTAGCGCAGTCAACAAAAAAGACACAGTAAATAATTATTTTAAAAACACAAAAGAAACTGTAATAGGTAATGCATCGTTGTAACTTAAGTATCATGTAAAACATCGTCGTCAAAATTGTAAATAAATCACACTAGGCACCTTATTATAAATGATTTTATTTAAAATGACTAAGCATAATGTATGCCTTCCAACTCCGAGCTCTGACTTAACTTCCTTGGCGACAGACAAGATCTAGGTATATATTTAATGATTAATATAAACCTAGAGGAATTACATGTCTGACTGGTATAAATTATTTAAAGTAGATTATAATAGCGCTTTGTGTGATAAAACTACCGATATGGTACAAACGGAATATGTATTATTATTGATTAGTCCTGAGCTCTTGAGTAAACTTAGGTACAGTCGAAGTCACCAGTGGACACGCTTTAACTTTTAAGGTTAAATTGTATCTAACGACAGACTACCTAAGTATACTGACGGCCTGTTAGCGTGGTTGTTAAATTTACTTGCCTTTCCTTTCACACCGTAGGTTGTGGGTTCGATTCCCACAGATATTTGTGTGCATGAACATGTTTATTGGTCCTGTGTCTGGGTATAAATATCTATATACACGTATTTACAAAAGAAAAGTAGTATATGTATTATATCAGTTTTCTGGTTTCCAACACAATCTCTACTTAATTTGGGAAAGGATGGCCGTGTGTGAATTATGTCCCTGGATATTAATATTATTGTACTAGTGTCACTGACTTTGCATCGGTTACACCTAGTGTAAAAGTAAAGTGAATTGAGTTTCTGGACGAGTCACTAATTAAAGTAATTATTCGAGATTATTTTGCTTTGATCATTTTTTAGAAGCTACTCTACATTTTCGAGGAAAAATACTAAATCTTCTGTTGGGGTCGATAGAGGCCTTAAAATAAACATATATGTTAAATTATAGCTAAACACAATTATTTAGTTAAAGTTAGCTATAATTTAATGTATAAGTTTTTAACAAGGTGATCCAATTAGTTTTACCCAAAAACTATCTGTTATTATTAATGATGTAACCCTACTAAATATATAATAACCTAACCTAATTAGAATAGAAAATAAGATTTGTCATTACAAACCTTCATTTATATTTTAATTAGCTAGCTAGAAAAGTTTTAAAGAATCCTTATGTTATTAGGATAATATGAATAACATTAGAAAATCAGTCGGGGTTTTCAAACCTTTATCACCAGTCTTTCACGAATATTAAAGTAAAATGGTATAACAATACTGGGTCAATAAGTGAGATTACCTAACGATTATAGCTTTAAATTATATTGCACTTGGATAATTAATGAGCTTTAGGTATATCGATAAGAAGTACTGAAGGCTTCTTTAAAAAAAAGAACTGCTACGTGCTACATCATAGCATGTTTGTCCGTGTTGTATTATATAGTAAGGACTATCTAGGATAGGGCTTATAAATTATTATATCTTACATATGTATCTGAAGTTGGCGTTAAATGTATATTGCATTTGATTCCACTAGTAAAACCGCACCTTGGATATGCGAGCTTAATTTCATCAGCCAATTACTTGGTTTTGAGTTATGAGTGCTACATAGATGTTGGTTTGTTTGGTAATGAATCTTTAAACCTACCTTATATTAATTCAAATATTTCAAGAGAATCTTCCATCTATTTGAGGAAGGTATGTATAATTATTATTTAAATTCGTTTTTCTATATTTCTATAAGGGAATAAATAGCTAGTACCTATTTTGTTTTACATAATTTCCACGTAACTTTTTAATTATGCTCTCCCAGAGCATAAGCAAAGTTTAAAGTACGAAATTAATTTAATTCTACCGTTTGTGCAATGAGCTGTGCAAGGAGGAACTGTTTTTTTGCGGCTCATCAGCGTCTAGATGGGTAAAAAAGTTATAAAGTCTTATGTATTAAAACTGGTAAAATCTCGAAGAAGCGTTTCTATCATCAAGTTTTAGATATATTATCGCGAACATTAGTAGCTTTTCTAAATAAAGATATTATACCGCCCACGATTCTTATTAAATAGGTGCATAATGCACTTGTTGGAACTACGCAACATGATACGTTCAAAACAAGTCATTCTATTGTGAAGATGGCAAAACTCAAATCTAATTATTGTGCATAACCCCAAGGGTGGGTGGTAAACTTCCTTGGCTGGTAAACCAATAGCAAAATTTTAACATTATATTTGAATGTAATATATATACATACATATAAACACACAAAATAGATCAGAATTTGAATATTCGTTGGTGAATGGGCCTGTAGTTTCAATGTAGAAACCAAATAATAATATTACTATCATGTATCAAGTAGTATTAAATTATTTGTTCCTCCGTAATTTTAATTAAAAATTGTGCAAAGGTAATTGATGATAAACGACAATTAACAAGCAATACATGTCTTAGAATATTTATGTTATTTATTAACTTTTAATTGATAGTAAAGCATAAATGTCTCTAACAACTGTTTGCTATATTTGTATGAACTTTTATGTATTATACTAAATACCTGATCCAACCACTGTAAGCCAGCATCTCTTAAAATCTATTTCAAAGAACTAGAATTTGAGCTTTTTACTTGGATAATGAATTCGGCTTGAGGTTAGCTAGACCAATGAAAATACGTTTAGGTGACAGCCACAGCAGCCAGTTCAAACTAAGTTGTCTGCTGTGAAACCTTCACTTAACATCGTGCTTTTCCGCCTCAACAGCTGCTCGCATGAGAGCTTCATGGCTGCCTCTGAGAGCGCGTTCTGAACTGTAATGCCAATATAATAAGTCATCAAATGAATCCGGTATATAAAATTTACCTCCTGAGGTTTTACTATACATATATCGGCTCTCTGCTTGAGTTCAAGGCTCTTGAGTGACACTTTAAGTGTACGTGTATAGTGCAAATAGTTATTGTTTTAAAACGAATAACCTACTTGTAACTTTACAATGACCGATTTGTATATAATTTATGTGGGACCAGTCCACAAACATGAAAATTGTCACTGTCAAAATCGGGTAACATAAATATAAAGACAAAAGGTACACACGAAATGATAACGTCGTTTTTTTAAAGTCGTTTAAAAGTAGCAACTGTCTCTACCGGGCCTATAACTACAAGTGCATCTTTGAAATAATTAAATTTATTCAGCACTTGGTTATTAACACTTGTACTTGTCAAGCTCACTATGCAGTACATAAATACAGTCGACTACAGTATAAAAGTATTAAAAAAAATATGAGGCCGTCCGTGGGGTCTTTCTATCACATATATTATTTAAATAAATAACAAGTTACAAAGCTATTATTTTTAAATTTAGTTTCTTCCCACACATAAAGGTTAGAAACTAAATTTAAAAAAAAAATAGCTTAGTAACTTGATCGTTAAATTTATTATGTGATACTTTATGTTATTATATCAAAGTAGTAATTGAGCTGGTTTTGTATTGTTGACCCCATTTTTTTCTTTCTTCCATTCATTTTGACCTTGAAAAAGACCACGAATTCAGGTAATACTTTATGTACCTCCTACAAATGTTATATAGGATTGTAGGTAAGAATTATTGATTGCGAGTTACCAAATGCCATACGTGAAAGGTCAGAACTAAATGAATTATTGACTACGATGAGCTTGGTATAGATTTTCGTACATATTTTAAGAGAACTGAGAAATACATTACAAAGATCGTGAAGAAGCCTTCATACCATTTTAATTAATTCAAAGAGCGGATCTTTCAATCGCAAACGTATTATTTGAAATTAAGTTTTGATATATAACGGATATAATAGAATGTTACTCTCTAGTTCAGAGTTTAGAAAATACTTATTGTGGCATAAAATATATATAGACAAGTTATATAACGAGGGGTTTTATCGCATAAAGCTTACTTTTCCCGTCAATCATAATACAATATACCTCAGTAAAATATAATTATATTATAAGCATATATTTTTATTGGTAATATGAGTATAATAATAATAATATCTAGGGACAATGTCACACAGATCATCCTAGCCCCAAACTAAGCAAAGCTTGTACTATGGGTACCAGGCGACGATATACATACTTATATAGATAGATATATACTTATATACATTGAAAACATCCATGACTCAGAAACAAAGATTCGTGCTCATCACACAAATATTTGCACTTACTGGGATTCGAACCCAGGACCACCAGCTTCGTAGGCAGGATCATTACCTACTAGGCTACGGAGACCGTAACTAGTATATATTACAGGCTTAGGCACCTTCATTATAAGTTAAATTACCTAATTCCTAGATATTTATTATTTTATGTAGGAATATGACAATACTGTATGCAATTTTTATATATAATATCATTGATTGCATGTCATTTTTATTTGCACATATACATATACTAGTTAAAAGTTTTTAGTAAACATAACAATTAAATAATTTCAATTAAAAAAAAAAAAAAAAAAAAAATCATCAAAATATTATTATTAATTTGACAAAAAAGTCATTCTTAATGTAATATATCGAACTAACATTCAAGGCGAAAGTTTGTGAGTGTCTGAGTGTATCTGTTTGTTACTTTTTCACGTCTAAACGGCTAGAGCGATTTTAATGCAATTTGGTATGAAGTTAGCTGACACCCTGGATTAACACATAGGCTATAATTCATAAAGTTTAACACGGGTAAAACCGAGGGGCACAGCTAGTATACATAAGAACGCCGCGGCACGCTTGCTCTGGTGAGTTCTAATGATGAAATACGGTAGGTATAGAGCAAAGTCGTGTTCGATTTTAATATTCCATTACGTAGGTACTAAAATTTTCTTCTCAGAACTTGCTACTGTCGTAAAATACACGTGATTGCTAACCGCGTGACTTAAAAAGCTAATCAACACACGCTTTATTAATAATAATATCCTGGGACATTATTCACACACGGCCATCTGATCCCAAACTAAGCAGAGCTTGTACTATAGAAACCAAATAACTAATATATTATATGTATACATATACTACTTTTTTTTAAATACATACTTATATACATACATCGCCGTTATCGAAATCGATAAGGAGGACTATATATATACATAATTACACCCAGACTCAGAAGAAACAGACATGTTCATGCACATAAATGTCTTTCTTGGGTGGGAATCGAACCCATGACCGGCGGCATTTACCAACCACGCCAACCGGCCCGTCAATATGTTATAGTCTCCATAAAGATTAGCCACCATTGTCAATATTAATATGATTCTTACGCTTCCTATAGAGTCGTACGGTTATTCACGAATTTAATCGGATCCACTAACTGCGACGTGAATGGTAAACATTTACCAACCAAGCTAACCTGCCCGTCAATCACACTAATATTATAAAGGCGTTTGTGTTGATAGTTTGTGAGTGTGTATGTTTGTTACTTATTCACGTCAAAACGGCTAGTGCGATTTTAATAAAATTTGGTATGGAGTTAGCTGATACCCTGGATTAACATATAGGCTATAATTTATAAAGTTTAACGCGGGTCAAACTGCGGGGCACAGTAGTATATTTATAAGGCGATGGAACGATTGTTTCTACTAAACAAATTAATACACCCTACCACTTTACCAAAGACAGTAATAGTTTGTAAATTAAGCGATGAGACCGCCCACTATAATGGGAAGTTGACCTTGATTCTTTGCGTCAGCGCCTCTCCCATGGGCCATTTCGCCGACCCCAACAAGGTTAGTATACACACTGCTTCGATGGTCAGCAGACACGCGATCCATCATTCTATTTTAGTTAGTGTTACATTTTCACAGTTAATAGTACACGCAAGACGTCAAGTTCAGATAAATTTTGATAAATTGTTTGGCCATGACAATGTGGTTTTACGATATTTCAGTGGATATTTGCTGTGACATTGTTATCACAATTGAGATTATTTTTAAGATTTACATACATACACTAGCTGTGCCCCGCGGTGTTACCCGCGTTAAATTTTATAAATTTTCTTTGCTATAAACCTCACGGAGCCCGAGACCTTTCCAACGAATGCAAAACCGTGGAAATCGGTTCGTGCGTTCTGGAGTTATAGCGTCAGGAAGGAAAATCCGACTTATTTTTATATAGTAGATAGACTCACACCTGTTTCCCAGATGGGTAGGCAGAGACAACGGATTTCCATTTGTCACGATCTTTGCACACCTCTTTTGCCTCATTTACTGTCATTATATTCTTCATACATGCTCGCTGTATGCGTACTATTTAGAAGATTTATTTCAGAATATTTTGTAGTTTTTCATTTACCATTTTATTATCACTTACTCTAATAATTTGATGATCAAAGTCGTTGTTTTTATTTCTTGCAAGTTGATAATGAAGTAATTTATTCATTAGTAATTTTATCTTAGCCTTGTTCCCATTTTCCTTATTCCGTACATTTCTTGTCGCTGTAGTGGGTTAAATTAAATTGTTGAATTAAACTTAGCTTTAAAGATAGACATTGATAATGGATTCAGTATTATATATTTATATACCTACTTAGGTACATTTGAAATAATATGCAATGACGTTAAACTTCATAGGCAAAGATTCGATACTCGGTAAGTGGACGAGAATTTAAAGAATTTATTTTTATTACGCGTCATGATAAAACACAGAAAAGAAAGATATAATGTGAATAATAAAAGAAAAGTGACGTAAATAGAACTATAAAAATTTATAGAATACCTTTTTTGTCGCGTCTTTGCGCGTTGTACACACGGCTACACATTGAGCTACACACTTCCGGTATAAGCTGATCTCGCGTGGTATAAGATTTCCATACAATGACAGGTCAGCTTATATTGGAAATGTATAGCTTGATATGTAGCCGTGTGTACGAGTAGATGTGCGCCTCAGACGCTGCTACTGGGTACCACGTATTTTATGTGTTATTTTAAGAAGGTTCCTTCTATCACGGTGCTTAACGTGCAATTTTTAACAAGTCCAAGCTAGTCGACGTAACCAAAACATATACCTAAATTTCATATTTTTAGGTAAACTTTTACCACTATCAAAGGATGCTTTAAGTTACTAATCAACATAATGCAATATGCTCTATAATAAATGTCTGTTTAGATTTACAAATCTAAACAGACATTTATTAAGTATGTTTGTTATCCACTTACCATAGTAGGCTCTGCCTAGTTGGGATTCAGATGGTATTCATCTCAATTTTTTATGTCATTTTTTTTTCTTTTACTGTATTAATTAGAATGACAAGACCTCGAAATCAAAATAGCAACCCTATATAATAAGCCGATTTTGAACCTTATCTTTAAACCCTGTATTAGTTTCCTGTATATTTATTTTTTATTAGCTAGTACCAGCGTATAAATCTAGAGTAGATCGGTGCCAACATGAAGGTACCAAATATGGTTCAATAAACTAGATCTATTGGTATGTTCTTAGCTGTATGTGATTTAGATAGATTACATACGTTACGCACATGCTACATACGTTGATGCTTGCTGAATTAGACAAATGGTCAAACTATTCGATTATAATGGCTTTCGCTTACATATCTCCCAATGATAACAGTTTGAAATAAAGGGACTTGGAATTCGAACAGTATATATTTTCAGTTGTATTTGAAGTTTATTGTCTCAATGTTTCAATCAAGTTGCATAGAACATTAATGCAACTTGGTTGAAACTCGGCGATTTTACTGTGCTCTCAATTTGACTCTTTTGGTTGGCGAAAAATATCGATAGGTATACGATTCTAACAGTATGGCCACTTTTGAAGGGTTTACCGTTTAGTTGTCACTAACTGTTATGAATGGATTCTTGAATCGTCTAGAAGGACGGGCTGTCTGCCTGTTGCTGTCCTTTTCACCCGCAAGGTGCAAGGCGATTCTTCCTTTTTTATTTAGTTAAGAAATTAGACATTTATGTCTAATTTCTTAACGTAAGGCTCGGTACAATAATTATAGCATTTTAATGCTATAATTATTGTACCGAGCCTTACCAGGAAATATTAACGAAAGCCATCGCCGCATGTTAATTGCAGTGTAACAACTTTAAAGAAAACTTGATTATTTTCAGGTTTTTAATGACCACATGGTATTTTACCTACCAACAAACTAGCCACTTTGTTATATTAAGTATGTTACCTACCTAAGTTACTTCGTATAAACTTACGACAATCTAGTATTACTTTGTCTCTTTTTGAATTTTGGACAAAAATTCAAAGAAACCTTATTATGCTATAGGTACAGATTAATTAGCTTAGTCTTTGATTATGTATTACATAACGAAATTTATAAAATAAGACCAATCTTGATTATTGTATTGCACGTGGAATAAACGACGATCATGTGATAGAAAAAATCACAAAGTCACCTCTAAAAAATGATTAAAACAAACAAGCTCGAAATATTTACAAGATGGTGTGAATTGTTATTACAATATGTAGTGCACTTTATGATTAGCAAAATATTTGTGTAGTTGTATACCTAAGATTCTACTAATATTATAATTGCGAAAGTTTGCTACTCTTTCACGCAAATACTACAGAACAGAGTTCGATGAAACTTTGTTTTAATATAGCTTATATATCCTTATAACACATAGGCAATAATTTATAAAATTTTACGCGAGTAATACTACAGGGCACAGCTTGTTTGTCATAAATATTATATATTTTTCGCAATTAATATCTTTGTTACATTTTACCCTGGCAAACTTTTAGATCAGAAGGCACTAATCAATAAGTAATTGTGTTAGTAGATTGCAGAGGCTATAATAAGCCCAGAAGAGAATATTCATTACGCTGTAAAAGTGTGCTAATGGGTACAGTTTTGCATCCTTTGTCCTTAATCTACTTTGCACAGGGTCAGTTTGATATTTTTCTCTGTTCATTTCTTGTAACTCAGTAACTACTTCTTATGGGCCCTTATTAGGAGCCAGTCACTTAGTCATTCCTATATATTCATATCAATATCTAAAAATATCCTCTCGATGCTATGAAAGAGCTCTCTGTTACTGAGTAGAGTACAGGTCATGGGTGATTCCCACCCAGGACAGATATTTGTGTGCATGAACATGAATGTTTGTCTTGAGTCTGGGTGCTATTTTCTATATACTAGTACTATATATAAGTATTTATTTTCAGAAGAAAATTAGTATATGTAGTATGTGGCTCAATAGTACAAGCTCTGCTTAGTTTGGGATCAGGTGGCCATGTGAGAGTAATGTCCCAGGATATTATTATTATTGAAATAATGAAATTTATTCAGCACTTGGGTATTTACATACACTTTTACTTGTCAAGCTCACAATGTATTACATAAACACAGTTTAAAAACAGTAATTAAAGCAATTACACACAGTAATTAAACACAGGTTAGCATCCCTAAGGGTGCGGGTTAATTAGTGCTAGACCGCTTGATGCTCGCTCTCCTCATTTGTCAAATGAGGCAGTAAAAGCCTTAAAACCAACTTTAAACGACATGATAAAAATACTGAGTCTTTATAGCCAAAAATAGTAAATAGTTTCGCCTAAAATATTTGTTCTTTAAATCTGTGAATGTATCATTTTAGATGTCGATTGTGGGTTAATTTTCTTAATGTGTATTAATAAAAACAGGCATATATTTTCTTGATATTTTGGAGGGCGCTTAAATTAAAAACCCTAAAATATACGTAGAGATACCTATTATAGAAACATTTAAGAAACACCTGGTTAAATATAACTACATAGACCGAACAAACTATGCTTCTACGCAGAATGCTTAAAAAACATATAAATTACAAAAATGTTTATATTATTCGGCGCTCATCATGTAAGCTGAAGATCTTTTTTTAATATAATGTAATCGTTTATTTATACCTACCATTCCTGCCATATTCAGCTCAGTTTTCGATTTCACCTAGTCCGTGTAAAAGTTAAACGAAGTAATTGACTGTGTGTCCCGTAGTGTAAGGCCATTCTGTCTGCTAATTCCAGTAACATTTTAGACCAGTTGTTAACGAAACAAGCAATGGATTTGGTACAAGGTCAGTTTGACACTAGAAGAAACAGTACCCTCTTACTTTAAAATGTAACACTGATAGGTATGTTATTGATACTACTGTGGGTGTAACAACACTTACAACTGTTACTAAAACAGGTATCACCGTAGCAGTGGCGAGGAGTGATAAACATTTAAGACGCAAAATATCTAATTAGCGGCTTCAACTTACAATTACATAAGCCAATATCTCACAGCCAGTTATGTAAGTACGTACTTTAAGCCCAATGGTAGGGTAAACTTAATCACTATGACTTAATTTATGGCATCCCCTAGCGTAAACCCGATTCTGAAAAACTTGTATAAAAACGTTATGATTTATTATTGCAATTGTCCAGTTGCTCTCACCTGCCCATAAGAGCTTGGTGATTACAGACCAGACATGGGTGACTTTTATTTTAGAGGGTTTCAGTGCATCGGAGGGCACGTTAAGCTGTCGCTAGCGGTATAGTTATAAGAGAACAGTCAACACATTAATAATAGCGTAAACATGAGTATATATTTTTTGTAAGCGTACATCAATGTGCGAATTTGGTTTATGATAACTTCGGTCTGTTTTTGTTACTCTATCCACCTTATATCGTAGACAATATAAATATGGCGAATGCCGATATGAGTCGCGTTACCTCGACCCTACATCCCTGCAATATAGTAACTAGTAAGCACTTTGTTATAGGTACTATTTTATCTGCGATCTACCGATCTGTGAGTTATTATGTTTCCAGTTTTGTAGATATAATCAAGTATTGGAGATATTTGCACAAGAGTTGTTTTGAAGGTTATTGTGATACCTGTACAGCAAGTCAGGTGTTTCAAATATGATCTATTAATGACCTATTAAATATTTTATAATGATTATAAATTATAAATAATTTAAATCCGGACAGACTTATTGATGGCGAAAAAAAAACGGACTTTAAATTCTCTATAGAACAACCCATTTAAAGAAGATTGATATGAGACTACCCCGAAAATGTTTTCCATAGATCAAAAATAGAATTTTAACTTAAACTTCCCGAGAAATACGTAACATACATACACATTAAAAAATAAAACCAACTGTTAAAAGGTAATTCCTGCTTCTGAAGTTGGTTGAATTGATGTTTCATTAGATGTCATTATATGTAACTCTTAAATGGCTGAACAGTTTTTAATCCAGTTGAAGCTAAAAAGATATATAATTCATAATCATATTTAATAAAATCTATTTAGCCGTTCAATGTATATAAACATTTTTTTATAATCAGTGTCGAACATTTTTCTATTACATCGTTTTTTTATAAAACTATGATTAAGCCGGCACTATATACATATATGTATCTATCCCATTATAACGACAGAATTTCCAAAGATGAAAATCATACACACTAAGCTCACCCAGACTTACTACTAACTATATCGACTATATAATTGATATATATGAGTTACATAAATAGTAATCATGTGCGGGGATTGATCGAAGTACTCCGTGGATGCTTCACGTGCTGACTGATATTAGAATAAGGTGTCATGTGATCATACACAAGGCAATTAAAATGTTAATTCCATAAATAAACGATCCTTAATTAATACGGCTACATTCTTTGCGTCTCGTGAGAAATCATCTTTAATTTGAACAGCATGTTTATGTATGCGTTAACATTGTTGTAAAGACTAGATTATTCCCACAACATTAAAACTAGTGACCAAGAACGGGCTGCTCAAAATAAGACTTCAGATTTATTCACATGTTCATTCCTTGTCATTGTACCTATCATAATTTCGATAATTGCAATAATTTAACGAAAGTTATTCACTTACCTACAAAAAGAAAATGACACCACAGGCGCTTAAAATCAAACAATTTAATAAACAGGCCTTTAGCTTCAATGCTAAATCATCTTGAAAAGCGTTATTAGGTATGTGTATGTAATAGTATGAAATAACCACGTATATAATAATTATTGCTTACTTGACTACAACCCAATTGAAGTCGAAAGAAATACGTAAGTTTCCTCTCAAATTCCCCGGAATTCTGAAATTCCCGCCAGGCCGGTTTACTTATATATAATATTGCAATTATAAGATGGACCAATGATCTTGCGAGGGTTGCTGGAAATCGCTGGATGTGGATAGCGCAAGAGCGGCAATTGTGGAGATCTTCGGGGGAGGCCTTTGTCTAGCACGACGTCTCAACGCTCGACGTCTTTCGGCTGATATGATGATGATGATGATAAATATTCCAATGTGTTCGTAACTATTATTGATTAGCGACGGGAGCCGTCACTGGACTTTATTATCTGGTGAAGCAGTGGAACCCTACTAGTAGCTGCATTAAAGCCGCTTTGAACTAATGTCATGCTAAACGAAATACTTGAAAATCTCACCCCCAATGACCATTGCAAAACTGAAAATATTCAAATCAAATCGTTTATTTGCATAACACAGGTTATAATAGGTGGTGGTAACATTGTAATACATGTGCACTGTGTTCTACCACAAGGTGTGCAAATTTAGTCATAGGACATACATACATGTGTAGGTGTTGCATAAAATATAACATGTTGTGAACAATCAGCAATTTAAAATAAATTTAAATATTATTTTCCAATTAAACAAAACATATATTCTAAAAAATAACTGTCTGAAGAGGAAAACTACCCATTTCAAATATTAACAGGATTAATGCTTGGCTACCTAAAGTCATAAAGTGTATCATTGACGAATTTGTTTAGAGTCAGCAGACCGTAATGGATGGCATGACGGTAGCATCATATGGCAGGTCACGTGGAAAATTTTCCAACACTAGTAAACACACATTTTCACTTTACTACCTTCTATAGATAACGCTGGTTGTGTAGACAATGATGTCTTAATAGGAATAATTGTGTAAATTAATGAACTAATTAACACTTCGAAGCTAATGTGTAAACAGATCTTCATTGAGAAGTTAGAAGCAAAATACATTGTTTATGTCACTAACCTAATTAACAGAGCGGTAAAGTGATATACAAGGTTAAAATATTGACAAAACTCAAAACATATTCAGACCAAAAGGTAATTATATCACAACAATTTACTAACTTTGCCACGTCATGGAATTACAGTATGTACGTGAAAAAGCCGTTACTTAGATATACTGGAGTTAGGTAAATAAGATCTCAAAGAAATTATACTAAATTTATAATGTACTGATTTTCAAATCCATTAAATATACCTTTAAATTAAAATTTTACATTATTTTATATTTATTTATATTTATTATACTGTCTCAAGAGACACCTTAAAAGAAGGGAAGAACGAAAAAGCAATTACAAATTTATTTTAGTATGTGGCACTACAACTAAACCTATTTCAGTCCATATAGTAGAATTGGACATAAATATACAAACGTTGGAAAGCATTTCAACTATCTAGGCAGTTCGCATCAATCTTGTCAGTATGTTAGTGATAAGAATAATATTATGTACAAATATGCTCTAGATATCTTGTTTATCTCGTTATGCAGTAATTTACGTGCAATATACACGTGTATTGGTACGTAAAAACAGTAACAGACCATGAAAAATATTTGATATATTACCTATAAGACTACCTAAGCAAATGTGACCATGACTTTTTGGGATGAGCAACAAATTTTCTCAAACGGCAACCATTGAATAGATTTAAAAATGTTTTACTTAAAGTGTTACCCCATCCTAAGACATCCTGGGATATTAGTTATACGCGGCCATCTGATCCCAAACTAAGCAGAGCTTGTACTATGGAAATCAGATAACTGATATACTACATATACTACTTTTCCTTTGTAAATAGATACTTATTTAGATAATTAACTTAGTTATAAAAAGCAACAATACAATTTGAACTTACTTTTATGTTTCTTTTTTGTCCCAAAGTGCCACCATTAATATCATGTCATGTTTTCTCAAATGCCAACTATACATATCATATAGTAAAACAGCAATAAGTTAAGAAAACAAATAGCCTAGCTCAACAACCTTTGATCTAAAGATACGACTTATCAGATACGATCATTAGTAAATAGTTTGATGGACACAAGTAAAGAAAAACTGACAAGGCCGCTGTAAAAAATGTCCACCTCGTATTATTTGCAAAATAGAACTTGCTTACTGAATGAACGTGACCTAATTTATTCAATAAATTTACCTTAACAATACAATAGCTATGTACGTATTGAGAAAATAAGACAAGATAAAAAACGAAATATGATAACAGATACTTATAAAAACGAAAACTTGTAACATATTTTGTAATTATATAATTCTGGTGCTTCGTTGATCTAGCGTTAGCGTGTTTAATCACAGATATTGAACTTCTGCAATTTAATCTCAGAACGTGGCATAAGTTTCAATATTTTTGGACAATAACAACTCAGAAGCAACCCAGACTGAGGATATTGGCAGAAACTAAGTAAATACGTCGATTCTAGAACTGACTTCTCTACGATCACATCGTATTAAGAGAGTAAAGGAAAATAAATTACCTAAGATATCGAACAATAAAACTGGCAATAAAACACGCACATTCTAAACATTTCTATGAAACAATGATAACATCTCAAGTTATATAAGTCACATAGTTTCAATACAATGTCCTTAAAGCAGGTACCCAGTGCATGTAAATAATAATCATAATGTATCAATAAGCACCTTGTTTGCGTCGATACAATACTAAATTACCGTAATAATAACAATTCAAGGAGAAGAATACACGCCGTTTAACAAATATTGAATAGAATAGATTAAGCTTATACGGAAAACGTTATAATGTTTGGAAAGCAAAAGGATTGAGATTTCAACGATATTCACGTAAAAGAACATACAGATTTCTGTGAACGTACCTCAATATTGTGGTGTTCTCATAGGCTACAGTATGGGGCCATAAAAAATAGTAAAAGGATTTCTAAGGTCAAGTGATACTCAACACATTTAGCTAATATATCCTCTATGCATCAGACAGACTACTGAGTAATATATAAATTAACAGCCATAAACATTCAAAGCTACCAAGACTAGTTTTTTAACGGGTAAAGGTTTTTAAGTGTAATATTTTTTAAGAACATAAAAACTTGTATTGGATTCTGTGCACGTTATTTTTCCCACAGATACACTGACAAATAGACACTCACATAATAAATCCTTCTTTTTATGGTATTTCTACGTAGCACACTCATATGTGTGACTTTCCTTGATGTATGATGAACACCCTTTCGTGATTTTCCTAGAAGCTAAAATATGGAAGCCTTCAAAAATGGGCGCAAACTTTTTTGTAGACTTGAGCAAGTGATGGACCGGGTGGTGACAGCTTCTAAGCGCTATAGTAATCAATTACCTTCAGACGAGCCATTGTTTGCTAAATAGACTTTGACAATGCGTGTTATATAATTTTATGAATATTTATAATATAAATTTATAATATACACTGGTTTTTAATACAAGTGGTAAAGGGTAAACCTAATATAAACTTATATTACGCGGCACTAATACCATTGTACCATATTTTAGCACTTCGCCAGTTGTAAAAGGCGACGGTACACCTTATTTTATTAAACACGTCAAAATCATGACACAGAAAACCCGTAATTTATCAACGTATTATAGGTATTTTCAAAACCTCTTGTGGATTGACATTCGGTAGTTATTTGCTATTTGTAACGATTGAAAGTATCAAGTTGCTTATCAGCTTTGCCAATGAAAGATGCCACCCATCGCCACTGCTAGTTATATGCTTTACTCACGTGATTTGCAGTTTGTAGAGCGAAGGCGTCAACAATAAAGGATTTATAATATCATATCGAATAATTCGATGTGATTGCTATGATTCGTTACGTGACTCGCATTGGAGGTGCATTGCAAGGTCCCCCGTAGATTCAACCGGAGTAGTTTGAACAAAATGATATGAAACTCTATTGCTATAGACATACGTTTCATTTTAGTTTGTGATTTTGTTTAGGATCGGCAGATCTGACGTTGTCCAGTTTTCGTCGGGCCCACGTAAGGATAAACAGGAAGGATCCTATTTAAAACGTCCTTGATCCGTTGAACCTCGTGATCAAGTTCAATATGATTCACTCTATATAATAGGTCTACTTTGTGACCTGACTTGATTATAAACAAACTAAAGAACAGTATTTGTTGACAAACATTTCGAAATAATTTATTTTCTCATCCAGCGAGATTCTAAAACGACTACTTCTGTCTTACTTGGGACCAATACTTTGAACAACTAAAGTGATCAATGTGACGGGCGTTGTTGGCGAATGCTTGCTTTTCACGCCGGAGATCTTGGGTTCGATTCCCAACCAGGACAGATATTTGTGAACATGTCTGTTTGTCCTGAGTCTGGGTTTAATTATCTATATAGGTATGTATTATAAGAAAAGTAGTATAGTGTAGTATATCAGTTATCTGATTTCTATGTAGGTACTATATAATATAGCTCTACTTAGTTTGGGATCAGATGGCCGTGTGTAAATAATGTCCCAGGATATTAAAAATAAAAATCTGAGTGGGGATTTCAGCGCTGTATATCAGTAATATAGTTACACTAAGGTGTAAATGTGGATTATCCAAGCATTAGCATAACCTATTTAAGTTTAAATAAAATTAAATTTCATTTGTCCATTGTTCACCTGACCAGAAGACACGAGTTCACGTCTTGCTGGTTAATTAAGTTCAAATTGAGATTTACATTTAATATGGTGCGAAATTTTGATTTGACAGTGAAGGCTATTTATGATCTTTAAAGAAGCAAATTGAAATAATGACGGTTGTGTGGTGACGGCGGCGAATATCAGAATATCCTCAGATCATGTCATCCCGTGGGAGACGTAGAAATCGACCCGAGGGAATATCTACCAGAGGACGGGCAGCAGCTTCTTTCTGAGTAGAATGACCATCATACCCGTTTGCTAACCGAGGCAATTATGGCATATCATTCCAAGATTATTCTTTGAGGGGTTTTTGTTAAGCAGTGAACTTCTTTCAGCTGTTATTATGATAATGAAATTGAAATCAAATCATTGCTATTTATTTTTTATTAATTATAAAGTATATTTCATTAATATTTTATTATGTAAAATTATGATTGTTTTATTAAACTATTACATCTATTACATAAAATGAACCCACGTAAACCCAATTATTAGTAATAAGTAGTAATAACAATAAATAGCGTCATTCATTATTATAGGCTCAAGGTATCTTAAGTTATAAATCGGTAATATAAAAGCACTAATAGATCAGAAAGCCATATAAATTACGTAATTAATAAACCTTCAAGATTTCAAGGAACTTTATATGTATTACTATAATAGACTAGTGTGGTGGTCGCTACCGTCTGATAAATTCTCTCCCATCAGGGCTCGATTAGTTACAATGATGGGTGATTTAGTGGATTATTTATTTAGCGGAATTAAATTTTTAGTACAATCTATTAAAGGAAGAGGTACTCAATTCGACTGTGTTTTTCATTTTATTGTTACATGATTATTCAGTACTTTCATAATGGATTATGATAATTCTTTTTTGTTTGAACGATGCCCGACATGTATTTCTTATACACACATCAACACAATCTAGGGATATTGAACATTTCATTGATTATCTAGAAAACTATAAACATTTTGTTATGACTGTAAATGGAAGAATTAAAGATAATTTCATGGCCGATATTTAAACATTAACAACACGATGCGATTTTGTTTTTCTAATTAATAAAAGTCTTAAATTAATTAAGCCATAGAAAATTACTGAGTGAACAAAAACATTTTATTCTTATAAAATTATTCAATCGAATTAAATGAATAAAAATCTTACCAAATCTGATAATCAGTAATCGGTATTTCCTCCTCTAACATTAATCACACAGCGGCAACGATTTTCCATACTTAAAATTAAGGTGTCAATGTCTTGCTGGGGTATGCAGTCCCAAGTTCTTTTTAAATGTTCGAAAAGTTGTTCTTCTGTTGTCAAGTTGGGCGGAAAATCCCTCAATGCTCTTCGCTGTAACATGTCCCAGGCGTGTTCAATTGGGTTTAAGTCTGGCGACTGTGGAGGCCAATCTAATACCTGAACATCGTGTTCTCGAAGGGCGGCCCTCACCAGCCGCGCTGTATGGGAAGGTGCATTGTCATGCATGAGCTGAAATTCTTGCCCCGTTAGGGCCCTGAGCGGGACAATGACACGTTCTACTACCTCCTCACGGTATCTATGGGCATTCATGCTGCCCTGAATCCAAATGAGTTGGGTTCGTCCGCCGATTCGTATTCCTGCCCACACCATAATTGTCCCGCCTTGGTAAGAGTGGACCTCCTGTGGATGTCGGAGACGGCTGACCCTGCCTGGAGTTCTCCAAACGCGTGTTCGTCTCGAATCTGGATGAAATCCATAGCGGGACTCATCAGTGAACAGCACCAATGACCATTGTTGATCACTCCATGTCAAATGTTCTTGAGCCCATAAAAGTCGCCTACCGCGATTGCCACGTCGCAGCGCTGGGACTCGTAGCGGTCTGCGAGCATGAAGACCAACTTCATGCAGCCTCCTTCGCACGGTTTGGTCGCTCACCAGCAGCTGCTGACCCTCCTGGAGCCTTTGCACTAGTTGCATCGCTGTGATATTGGGTAGTCTTCTGGCGGTCATTTGGAGAAATCGATCCTGTCTCTGAGTGGTAACACGATATCTACCTGTGTGCCGTTCTGCCACATCTCCAGTAGCGCGATAACGTGACCACAGCCTGGATACCACATTTTGGCTTGTGCCCAGAGACTCAGCAACGACGCGTTGAATAGCACCGTTTTGTAACATGCCAACTGCCCGTAACATTTCATCTCGACTCAAATGATGGCGTGGCATGACGCTAAAAAGCTTACACAACCAATTGAGAAAAGAAAATAAAACAATTTATCAGGTTTTCTTCAATTAACACGCAAAAAAAATTTTAATGCAACTTCTTGAAATTAGATACAACTCAAGATTGCGCTGTGCTTTGCGTGTTTTCATTTGTTTCTCATTTTAATTTTTAAATTTTGAATAAAGAATAGACAAGGTTTAAATCTGTAAATAAACTTTTTAAGGAAACTAAATAGGTTTTAAACAATAAAGCCATGTTTGATTTCAAAATAACGTATCCCTAGACTTTGTTGATGTGTGTATATCGGATAATATTAAATAACCAGAAGAGGAATACCTCGTAGAACATTCTTTGACCAAATCGGAGACGTTCTCAAGAAATTCCAGGTCAGAACTACCCTAAACCGGCGAGCATGTTTGAAGAATATAATGACAGTAAACGAGGCAAAAGAGGTGTGCAAAGATCGTGACAAATAGAAATCCCTTGCCTCTGCCTACCCCTCTGGGAATCAGACGTGAGTCTAGGAATGTATGAAAGACTTATTATGATAAAAGGTATACTTATATATGAACATTGTTAACAGGTATTAACGCGACTAACCTTATTGTTATTTTCCCGACGTTTCGACCAAGTTGATTGATCGTGGTCACGGGATGACTGGCGCAGCGGTGTTTCTCCGCTACTGAGGGCATGGAGTATTTAACTACCATCACTGATCGTTTGTCACACTGTTAAGGCCGGTTACACACTGCACTAACTGCAAAAAAAGAGGATACTATTAAGATTAAGAAATAATTAATTGAAAAAAGCTGAAATTGGTAATTACAAATTTCATTTGTCGGACACAAAGTACATCCAGATCTAGATTCCAACTAATTATGGAACAGACAGACGCTTCGTCTATATAGTGGCGCAACGACTGTCTCAATAGTTGCATCACCTGTGCAATCCAATCAAAATCAGTAGAAGTGCTGGGTCTTGTTGCATTTTTTATGAGTCTACTTAACTGTAATGTGAAGTTTTATTGTATATAGTGTCATTGTCTAACTGATTTTGCTTGTTTTGAATGTAATCAGTTTAGATGAAATAAATAAATAAAATAAAATAAATTCTACAATCCAAAGCGACGTAGTTTTGTGTTAATGAGGCCTCGCTCGAACAATACCGATGAAGTTATAAATCAGATTATGCACGGAAGATCAACCTCGGAAAATTCTTCGAATTATAGAGGAAAATGCAATGAGGAAACCCTTAATAAGAATAGCGCCAAGTATATAGGTATGAAGAGGTATTGTATTACATGTCACGTTTAGTACCTGAGCGACTGTGAGACACGTCAAAGCCAAGAATTCACTCTTGTAGATAATATTTTAATAGAATATAGTAAAATAGATTACGTATAACATTAACAATAATAAATAATAACATTAACAACAATATATAATAAATAATTGATTGATTGAAAAAACAAATCTGAAAATATTAACAAAATACCATAGGTTTCATTCATAATCTTAGTTTTATCACGATTAATTTCAATTCTAGTTTTTATGGCATAAATATGAAAACACACTTTTATTTAAGCGTATATACTTAGAATATTAAAATTATTTTTGACTACATTTAGAAAATTTTGTCTATTGCATGGTTAATAAAGTAGTATATACATTACACTTAGTTTTAGGAAAAAGACTTAATTGCGTCACAAGACTTACGTATCTAAGATGGGTACGATATCGCAAAATTATTTTGATTATACTTGCAACAAGATGACCAGAACAAAAGTTTAAATAATAATGATTAAATAATTATTGGCCTTGATTTTTCGAATGATTAAACAGCTAGACTTGATTTGTAATCATTCAGGAACCTGCCGCTCCGGTGATAAGGCTTTGTTTATACTTTGGTCATGTTCTTTTCAATTAGACCCTTCTACTTTAGTTTTCTTTACAATTATTGATAGTCGATTGTTCGTTGAGCTACTAACTAATCAATGGTAGTACAGTGGTGCGTCAGATAAACATTTTAGTACCTAGCTGTAATTGAACCATGAGAGATTACAAGTTACAACCTTGATTTACCCTTGAGATACTTATTTTTATTATAGATATTATATCATTCTCTGTTATGCTGTTTCTATTATATTCTTTTTTGCTGTGTAATGACGGCATAGAATATCATCCATCACCCCATCTCATCCCGTGGGGGCGTAGAAATCGTCGTAGAACGGAGCTGCAGCGTTTTTCTGAACTATAACCATCAAACTGCGATCGCCAACCTATCTGCCAAGCGTGGCGATTATTGCATATCCCCCCATTCTTTGGGGAGGCTTTTGTGTTTGAGTGGACTGACTTTGGCTGACATGATGATTCTCTTTTAAAAATGATTTTTGAACAGAATTAAAACAAGTAATATGCGTAAATAAGTAAGTAAATATGTTGATGATTAATGGTATTTGTTTCGTATGACGTTTTGAATAAAAAAAATGCCGAATTACTTTTGTATTATTTTACGTATTGTTATATACTTTGTAGTTTTAAATATTTTATTTACAAAATTTTATAATGACAGTGAATTATTGTAAAACTGACAATCATCTTGCTTTTTTCATCCTTCCTGCCCAAATTTTGTTTATAATGAATCAAATGCCGTCATCATCGTTCAATAAATTTGAACTCAAATCTTTGCAGGTTAACCGTAAGTTCAATTCAATGATACCCAGAATGTAAATGTATGTAGATTTATAAAAACGTAGATTCCTATTATTTTATGATTTCTTGGGGTGCGAATAGAATTAGTAATTCTTTGTCAATTTTTTTATTTAAAAATATTTAATCAATTATAAACCAGGTTTTAAGAGCTAAGAAACTTTGACCGAATTAACAATTCGGTTCTGAAAGTATATGAGGAGGTGTATTTAATATTCGTTAAAATATAACTAACAAAATACGATAACAAATATAAAATTGGATTAAGTTCAATAAAAGCTAGTAACAAGTCAAATTTAAAAAAAAAAGCTATGAGTTCGCTTACTAAAATACTAGTTTCGATGTAATGTATTATGGACATCTAGAATATCTACCAAGTTGCTTTCAAAAATTATTTATTTATTATTATATATAATTTTTTGTGACTAACGCATCAGTCAACTAATAACACATCAGTCCAATGACGTCCCCTGCTGAACAAAAGCCTCTTCAAGGTGAATTTGTTACCATCATTTGGAGGGATTTTTCATAATCATCAATCATGCTTGGTAGACGGTTTGGCTATCGCAGTATAAGGGTCATAGTACACAAAGAGAGACTGTTGCCAGTTCTCTGATAAATATTCCCTCAGCACGACTTCTACGCCTCTCATGGGATTAAATCGGGTGGTGACATTGTTTGCCATCACAGCACTACTATCTACTTATTAGTAATGGAAGGATTTGTCATAATCATTGCCATGCTTGGCAGGCGGTTTGGCTATCGCAGTATAGGGGTCATAGAACACACAGAAACGCTGCTGCCCGTTCTCTGATAAATATTCCCTCAGCACGACTTCTACGCCTCTCATGGGATTAAATCGGGTGGTGACATTGTTTGCCATCACAGCACTACTATCTACTTATTAGTAATGGAAGGATTTGTCATAATCATTGCCATGCTTGGCAGGCGGTTTGGCTATCGCAGTATAGGGGTCATAGAACACAGAGAAACGCTGCTGCCCGTTCTCTGATAAATATTCCCTCAGCACGACTTCTACGCCTCTCATGGGATTAAATAGGATGGTGACATTGTTTGCCATCACAGCACTACTATCTACTTATTAGTAATGGAAGGATTTGTCATAATCATTGCCATGTTTGGCAGGCGGTTTGGCTATCGCAGTATAGGGGTCATAGAACACAGAGAAACGCTGCTGCCCGTTCTCTGATAAATATTCCCTCAGCACGACTTCTACGCCTCTCATGGGATTAAATCGGGTGGTGACATTGTTTGCCATCACAGCACTACTATCTACTTATTAGTAATGGAAGGATTTGTCATAATCATTGCCATGCTTGGCAGGCGGTTTGGCTATCGCAGTATAGGGGTCATAGAACACAGAGAAACGCTGCTGCCCGTTCTCTGATAAATATTCCCTCAGCACGACTTCTACGCCTCTCATGGAATTAAATAGGGTGGTGACATTGTTTTCCATCAACTACACAACACTACTATCTACTTATTAGTAATGGAAGGATTTGTCATAATCATTGCCATGCTTGGCAGGCGGTTTGGCTATCGCAGTATAAGGGTCATAGAACACAGAGAGACGCTGCTGCCAGTTCTCTGATAAATATTCCCTCAGCACGACTTCTACGCCTCTCACGGGATTAAATAGGGTGGTGACATTGTTTGCCATCAACTACACAGCACTACTATCTACTTATTAGTAACGGAAGGATTTGTCATAATCATTGCCACACTTGGCAGGCGGTTTGGCTATCGCAGTATAGGGGTCATAGAACACAGAGAAACGCTGCTGCCTGTTCTCTGATAAATATTCCCTCAGCACGACTTCTACGCCTCTCATGGGATTAAATAGGATGGTGACATTGTTTGCCATCACAGCACTACTTCATCTACTATCTACTTATTATTGCGATATAGGGTTCATAGTACTGAGACGCTGCTGTCAGTTCTAATGTAACTTTAAATAATTAAGTAATGAACCAGTCAGTATAAATTTTAAAAGTCATACAAGAGCACTGAAACGTTTGTCACACAAACATGTGCCTATCGATGGTCGAGAGGTTGATAATTATACGTGTGACAGGATTCTTATCTGAATATTCACCCTCCAATTAATCCTTAAGTACTTAGGTACTTCAGATACGATAGGATTAAAGCCAGCGGCGATGTCTATCACGTGTTAAACTGATCATAGTACTCATAGAGACGCTGCAGCTGACAGGGTTCATGTTTGTTACTTACTTTTTTATATAAACACCTATTGTACAGACGCCAGCACATCAAGCTACCCCAATCTGTCAAATTTCCCCAACTGAAAGTGCACCTTATGTTTATGTGATAAAGTTGAAAATCTATAAAAGAAATTTGACAGATTGGGGTAACTGGATGTACTGGCGTTTGTACTCATGAAAGCAATAAAGAACTTGATGATCGGATGGATGTTAAATTTATTGAAGTAAAACTTTTTTACGCACGCTTGACTTGGGGAGTAAGCGGGAGAATTGTGACGAGAGTGTTATGAATAGTGTGATCTGGCGGGGCGGGGCGGGGCGGGGAGAGATATGAGTTAGTCAAGATACAAAGACAGATAGTTAAGTTTCCGTAAATTGTTGTAGGGGTGAGAGAGAGAGGTGTGAGAACACATTTTGTTTCTCTCTCTCATAGCCACTTACGTTTTGTATAATATGTAAGTTTTACTTTTGCAGTTTGGTCTAAAGCTCTCTCGTTTTTTATTTAATTTAGAAGAAGTAATACAAAATCTGTGGCAAATTTAGTCTACAATTTTTGTTATGACGCGGCGACGTTAAGTAAAGTTAAAGAAGTTAGGAGTTAAAAATATTTGAATAATAGATATAATACAAAATAAAACAATAATAAATATAAGTTCGTACTGAAGTTTGAAGTTTGTAAACAAATTCACAATTAACTTAAAACAACCAAATAAACAGGAATAGAGAAAATAAAATTTTACGACGACGAATAAAATTTTAACCGGAGCAAAAAATATACCGGCAAATAAGTAATTGAATTGTTTGTTTTGTCTCTTAAGTGTACGTACATCTTTATAAGTGGTTGGGATCGCTTTGTAAATACTTCGGTAGTTGATTTTTTGCTTATCAAAAGCAAGACTTTAAAAAGGATATAGGGTTTGATTTCCTTCCAAATTGATTGTTCAGAATTATAAATAATGATTACTATACTAATGCTAACACACTAAGCAGGGGCAGGTCAGAAGTACCCTAAACCGGCGAGCATGTATGAAGAATATAATGACAGTAATCGAGGCAAAAGAAGTATGCAAAGATCGTGACAAACGGAAATCCGTTGTCTCTGCCTACCCCTATGGGAAACAGGCGTGAGTCTATGTATGTATGTACTAACACACTGCCATCTAATCCCAAATTAGACAAAGCCTATATATGCCCACCAAGCAACTTATAAATATATTTCTAAATAAATACATATTATGGATACATCACACCTAGACACAGAACAAATAACCAGAGATAAAGATAAAGATAAAGATATTTTTATTTTGCAAATATGGGTAACAGTAATAGATGACATTAAAACATAGGTAACAAGTTCAGCCATATTTTACCATGTAGGCATTCAAAAGACAATAAAAACTACCGCTACATACAATTTTAAAATAATGCAGTATAAAGTGAATACAAAGAAAATTATTATACTAATTTAAAAATCTTTCTCATTCAAATACCCACTTAAGTTATAATAGATCATCGCATGAAGATTTTTTGTCCTGGGTGGGACCGAACCCAAGACCTATGGCGACCTAATGTCACTTACCATTAGAACAACAAACCAGTCAATTAATTTTAGTAGTTGAAAACCCAACCTTAACCTCATTCAGTTGGAACCAGGTTTAAATTCCAACAATCTGATGGAGGCTGATTTCTAGATTTATTTGTTTTAAATTTACCAACGTTTTCCACAGTCCTTAAACCAATAATGTTATTTGATACAGATCATTGACCCTTTAACAAATGGACGCCAATAAATTTGTTGAAAAGTGTGTAAGTTCTCAAATTACTTTATTTACCTTTACAAGGCAGCGGTGCCTTCAAGGCACTTCCCTGTTTACTTGATAGATATTTAGGAACGACGGATCATGGTCATAGGAGGAAAAATAATACAGAAATATCAGAGAAAATGAGAGTTTACTTTTGACTTGTGGCACATGTGGTCCAGTGGTTAAGGTAAACGCTTCGGTTTTACCTCGGCGCATTCGTGTAACGCTATCAACCGCCGCATACTACAGACGCCAGCACATCAAGCTATCCCAATCTGTCAAATTTCCCCAATTGAAAGTGAACCTTATGCTTATGTTATAAAGTTGAAAATCTATAAAAGAAATTTAAGGGAAGGACCCCTTGAAATTATGGAAATAAAATTGTGTGGTCTATTGAGTTGAATTAAACTCAAATGAAAATAAAAATGCAAAGCATATTGAATGAAAAGAACACGTCTGCATCTCGCAAATAAATGAATTCCTATTTCACAATTAATCAGAACAAGCATTATTATACACACGCCAGCACATCCAGCTACCCCAATCGGTCTTCTCATTTCTCTTGTGTCTCCTTTTTTGGGGATTTCCTCCGTTCCGGTTTAATTAAATTTTGCAGTAGTTTACCAGAATTAATAGCGTGAAGGCCTCAAAATAAAAAAAAATAGGGAAAATAAATAAATAAATATCTCGGATCAACTAAAACATTTATAACAACTCTTACACTGCTATCTGATCCCAAACTAGGTAAAGCCTTTACTATGGCTAGACAATTGATAAACATACACGATGCCTATTAAATGCCCTCTCTGAACTTAAAGCGGAAGAGAGTCCGCGTCGCGTATTAACGTAGAGCAAAAGTTGAACAAAACATCCCTAAAATTATACACCTTCTCTTTCATCTCGCCAGGAGTAACCACCCAAAGTCAAGGTTCGATGGGTAAAAAGGTCGAAAGGGGCTGCCCTCCGGCGCGGGTCCTTAGTTTGTAGTCCATATTTGCTAGAAAGCTGGAGCCCTTGCCCGCCTCTATAATCCAAGCCTCCAAGGCTTCTTAGGTCATTTAAAATAAAAAATAACTTGTTCCACACTTATTTGCAATTCATTGCTTCCAAAACATTTAAGAGCTATGGTTTTGATCGTAAAATATCAAGCAAATTATGCACCAAATTACCCATATACGTCATTAAGTAGCAAATCGCCTTATGTAAGAATACCAATGAAGTGCACACATGAATAATACAAATTATTTATTTCATTTTGCGGTATAATTCAGCTCAATTCATTGGATTGTCGTCACAATTGAACAATGAAGAAATGTAAGCGGAACGCAGCCAACATACTAAATTAGATAATAATATGTTTCGAATATGTGAATAGTATGGCAGAATGCCCGATACGAACTTGAGAATGAAAGAACATTGTATAAAAGCGTAAGTACTGGTACAAAATAAATTTGTAATGAAGGTTCGAGAATATGAGTCAGTGTAATCACTGTATACATATTACATTTAACACTTCAGACTGACCTGTTGGTCTAGACGCTGATTTCAGAATGACCCTGACTGCTGAGCGAGAGGTCATGGGCTCCCCACCCAGGATAGATCTTTATATGGTGCGGACGATTATTTGTTCTGTGTTTGGTTTTAATTTATCTATATATGTATGTATTTACAAATATATAACTTCGTAAATTTTAAACAATTATATAATTAATCTATATAAATAAAAAGACAAGTCCTCACTGACTGACTGACTCATCAACGCCCAGCCCCAACCCTTGGACCTAGAAAGCTGAAATTTTGCACAAATGTTTGCTTTATAATGTAGACAAGGAATAAGGAAGGATTTTTCGAAATTCAACCCCTAAGGGGGTAAAACAGGGGCGCTAAGTTAGTATGAAACTTTGCCGTTTTTGAAGTTTATGGCATAAAAATTGGTATTTGGCCTTCCAATTAAAAATAAAAAATCACGTATTTCAGGGTTTTTGGAATTTCCACCCCCAAGGGCGAAAAATAGGGGATGTAAGTTTGTATGGAAAATGTGACAATTTTTAAGTTAAACGCATGAAATTTGGTATTTGGCCTTTTAGTTAAAAATATATATTTCAGCATTTTTGGAAATTCCACCCCTTAGGGCGTAAAATAGGGCATGTAAGTTTGTATGAAAAATGCGACTTTTTTGAAGTTAAACCCATGAAAATTGGTATTTGGCCTTTCAGTTAAAAATAAAAATTGGTATTCAAGGATTTTTGAAAATTCCACCCCGAAGGGCATAAAATAGGTGATGTAAGTTTATACTGACTGACTGACATATCAACGCACAGCCTAAACGGCTGGAGTTAAAGACTTGAAACTTTGACAGAAGGTACCTTTTATGACGTTGGCATCCACTAAAGAAGGGTTTTTGAAAATTCCACCCCCAAGGGCGTAAAATTGGGGATGTAAGTTTGTATGAAAAATGTGAAACGTTTTAAGTTAAACGCATGAAAATTGTTATTTGCCATTTCAGTTAAAAATTATAAGTAGTATATAAAAATCCTGAAATAGGATTTTTGGAAATTCCACCCCTAAGGACGACTAGAATAGGCGATGTAAGTTTGTATGAAAGTCTGTATTTTTTGAGTTAAACACATGTAAATTGGTATTTGGTCTTTCAGTTAAAAATAAAGCAATCCAGGGAATAATTTGTTGTTAAAAAAAGGTAATCCAAAACTGATTCAATAGATCGCCACCAACAATTTAAGCAAACTCAAATTTAAAATAATTGGTTTCTTATGCCAAGTCGCTTAAAATGTCGTGGTCGTTGTCGTCTTAGTAAAGATTTAGCGTTTTATAAGATTTGTAACTTCTCTTTTTTGGTAAATTTTATAACAAATTAAAATAACGACATTTTAATCAAATTGGGATAAAAAACAAATTTATCTAAAATTTGAGTTAGCGTAGTATAAATTGTTGGTGTCGAGATGATCGCACCCAAAAAACATCATCTTAATTTTACTGATCTACAAGTTCACAATTTTGTAACTAGATGGCGTTAATGTCGTTCCAGATCGCGGAACTTAATTGGCATTTCGGTTAAAATAAATAAATGCTTGAAATAAAAGGTAGTCCAAAACTGAATCAATAGATGATCGCCTAAATCTCACCCAAAATATATGCACACATCTTAATTTTACCGCTTTACAAGTTTATATTTTTGTTAGTAGATGGCGTAATCATCGTTTTAGATCGCGCTATGGTTTCGTTTACAAAATGTCGCAACCTAATCTAATGGGAGTTACCTTTGTGATTAATGCATCGTTGATTATTATTTTACTTTATTTAACTTACTGACTATACTTAAGGACAATTGATATGTATTCTTTGATTTTTGCTTGATGATATCGGGTTCTTTTTGTAAATAACAGTAGCAAAGTAGTCTTTCATTTATTTCTTAGTAAGGTAATTTATAGGTTAGGTTCTATTCAATTTATATTGCTTATTTGTTTTAAAAGTTATATTTTTTAGATTAAGCTAGAAGTAAGTAGTTACATTGGTCATCATTCAAAATTGTCGCGGACAAAGTCGCGGGCACCAGCTAGTTACATATATTCACGCAACACATAGTTTTATAATTCTTAAATAAAATAGAACTTTGTGAGAGACTGGTGCCTCATAATCATGATCATGTCATATAATTTATACTTTAAAACCTTGTTAAAATTGTACAATATGCTATAAATACAATATTAAATATTATTTTTAATCGAAATATAATTCCGTTATAGTTACCTTCCGTTTGGATTGCTATGAAACCTGGTTTTCATAGCAATCCAAATAACATGCTTCTAGCATTTAAAACGGACTTAACATTTCTGACACATCAAATTGATATGCAGTTTATATCCGATATGATATCAACTATATCCTATACCTACAGTAGAGGTAGGGCACAGCGTTCTTTCGCTCTAAGAGCAGCCCGACTGGGAAGTACAGATGCCATTACATCCAGCTGCCCCAATCTGTAACATTTCTTTTACAGATTTTCAACTTTATCACATAAGCATAAGGTTCACTTTCAATTGGGGAAATTTGACAGATTGGGGTAGCTTGATGTGCTGGCATCTGTACCTCCACCTTGCAGAAGACATTCCTTAATAATAACATGAATAATTTAATGCTGTGTTTCTGAGTGTGAGTAAGATCGCCAGAACGCTTAGGGTTGGGGGTGGGTAGGGTCAGCAACAATTGTTTGCGGACTCTTTTCAAGACCTGCAACGCACCCGCGGCTCCTTGATGTTGCAAGTGTCTATGGGCGGCGGTGATCACTAACCATCAGGTGATCATCTTGCTCGTTTGTCGCCCTCTTACATATGTGTATAAAAAAATATATTTAGTCATAGCTTTTTTTTTAGTTCTTTTTACATATGATGAGGTATTACCATTGTCCAACTAAGGGTTAATTTACCTACATATTGTTATGTTTTTTTTTTCGAAATAGAATATTAATTGATTTATTCAAACTAGTTATTACTGTGTAGAATGTTACGACGATGAAAATGCTACGACATCGTTCTAGTTCATAAATAACCTGTCGACTAATCCGATTTAGTTAAATTTGCTTTCTATCTTTAGGTTATTAAGACTCAATTTCGTACTGTATTTTTGTGTTCCACTTATTTTGCATTGGGGCGATAACCAGTCCTTCAAAATGGTAATTAAAAAGATTTCAAGTGCTTCATTTGAATGCTAGAATGAAGCCAGACTTTACGGTTGGCTACATTCTTTCATTCCTACCCTTTCGTATCTCACCACTCGTTATTAAAATAAAATTTCTAACGGAATTTTCATTTTGTTTTCTAAAGAAAAGATGTAAAGTGAGGTTTTATGGTGAATATAGAGGGTTTTATATGTGGTACTTAGTTCAGGTATTTTGTTATATATAAATAATATAACACAAACATTTTTTTTATATTAGCCTACATCTGTGTCCGACTGTGAGCAAAAGTCTCGCGCTTGGTTTTCCATATTTCCTTATCTTACGCAATTAAAAAAATAAAGTAACTATGTACGAGTAAACCACACTCAAGTCACCGTTCGTGGGTTGGGTGCACATAAAGCAGTCCTCGTAGTATATCCAAGCTTAGCCGCGAGCTGTGGTAAACGTATAAAGAAAAAAAAAGTAACTATGTACAAGTAAACTGCACTCAAGTCACCTTTCGTGAGTTGGGTGCACATTAAGCAGTCCCCGTAGCTGAAGTAAACGTATAAATAAAAAAAAAGTAACTATGTACAGACGCCAGCACATCCAGCTACCCCAATCTGTCAAATATCTTTTATAGATTTTTAACTTTATCACTTAATTATAAGGTTCACTTTCAATTGGGGAAATTTGAGAGATTTGGATAGCTTGATGTGCTGGCGTATGTATAAGTAAACTGCACTCTAGTCACCGTTTGTGGGTTGGGTGCACATATAGCAGGCGACGTCTCCTCGTTGAATAGCCTAGCTTAGCGGCTGGCTGACTTAAACATAAATCCTTGGGTACTTGTGTGCCATAATAGATAATTTATAAAACTACGTACTACTAAGCCGTAGGGGCTCATGTGTTCCATCCCTAACAAACGAAATATACGCTAATGGATACGCATTTTGTTTCAGGAGATCAAATGCACGTGTAGCGTAGTTCCGTAGTCACTAGTACCTCGACGCCGTCATTTCGCACGATCAATCTCGGCACACTATGACCCATGTTTCCAGTGTTTGTGTTTCCTGTGCTTTGTTTCCATAAATTTTATATTTGTAAACAACGAAAAACGTAGGGATATAAACAGGATCTGTAATGGTGGTGTACCCTTAAGAAATGATTTTAATACTTTTTAATAATATCAATCTGTTTGAAATAATTTATAGACACTAATCGCAGGTACAGTTCTTTAAATCATAAAAAATCAGGAAGGAAAATGACAAGAACCTAGTAAAGTATCTGTTTATAATGATGATTTGAATAATAAGATATTTTCCATAATTTCAGATCAATACTCAATATCCTTTTCATAGTAGGTCTTAAGAAAACTAACATTCTATCGCATAAGCGAAGGTACATAGGCGGGTCGGTTTTTGGCGGTTTTTCTTGCCTTTATCCTACTTCTTACTAATATTATATAGATATACAGATGTATGGATGTTTGTTACTCTTTCTCGTAAAAACTATGAAACGGATTTTGATGAAATTTCATATTAACATAGCTTATATATCCGAATAACACATAGGCTATAATTTATTAAGATTAACGCGGGTGAAACCGCAGAGCATATATATATATCATTATACATAGTGTAATACCATTCTAAATAAAATGCTAAATAAAACTCGGGTCAAGTTAAACAGAAGCAAGTCGTTCTAATCTATGCTAAGACTATGAATAAACATAACCATATAATAGACTAGAACTAAATAAAAACTCATTTCTGAGTTACACATAAATTTTAAATTAAATAGAGCCATATTTTTCTTCTTATTTTCCATTAGGTACTTTGAATGGAAACTTTCGGGAAAATAGTAAATAAACGAACTCTTCTACAATGGCCTAGTTCCAAAGTAATACGAGGTAAACATATCTATAGAATAATTGACTGCAAAATTAGTCAATTATTCTACTGTGGGGGGCTATGTTAATAAGTAAACATTAATATTTATTTAAATAACATTAAAGTACAAATTTTTCCTACAGATGAAACTAAAAACTCCAAATCACTGAACTTAACAAAATAGAGCCTCTCTCAAGAACCTGCCCAATAATAGATGTGTAACAATTATTCTATGTAATACAATATAAAGTATATAATACAATTACCATTCCACCCACAGTACCTCGATAAAAAATGTGTACAGTAAGTACTGCGAGTATTTAGTGTACACAATAATAATTGTCAATATAATTTTCAATAAGTCTATATATTTTTCTGTCCAACTTATAAATCTATTACGTACCCCAGGATCTTTAGTTTAACATGTTAATTGCAATATAAGTATGAGTTGCTTCGTTTGCGTTTACCCATGAGTAAGAAACAATTTAACAGTGGATTTATCATTAAAATTGGGTTACGTAATTATCAAATAATTCAAGTAGGGAAGATGACTTATGTGTGCTTTCTTTTAATTCGTAACTACCTTCAAAAACCGGACCCACGTCCAACCCGCATTTTTGTGAACAAAAAAATATAGCTACATGCGGTCTCTACAAAACTTCGAAGATCGCAAAAAATGGTAATATTCACGAACGCAAAGTTACTACGAGTTTGAGTCACGGTACTAATGATGTTTACTCTGCTAATTTTTAACACGTGTAAAGAATACCTCTCGTAACAATTGCTTGGAAAGAGCATTATCGTTAAAGCATAATAATTCATCAACTTTTAAGTCACCAAGAATGGAGTCATGGTATGAAAAGTCATTAATAGCTAATTCATCATCATCATATCAGCCGAAAGACGTCCGCTGCTGGACAAAGGCCTCCCCGAAAGATCTCCATAATTGCTGACCTTACGCTATCCGCATCCAGCGATTTTCAGCGACCCGCACAAGATCATCGGTCCATCTTGTACCTACCGGAAAACACAGCGTTGGCAGGCCCCCTGCAAAATGGACCGATGTCTTTATGAAGCCGCTGAATGCAAATAGCGCTAGACCGGCAAATGACTTTTTCCCGCTGATGATGACGAAGCTATGTTTTAGCTAGCCAATGCGATGCTACAGATATTCTAGGTATGTAAATTTACATCTGAATTGTATATAACCATTCTCGAATCTTATAGATGATTATTCATTAAATAAAGCATCACAGCTTTATTTCCATTTATGTTAAATATTAATTCGCTGTACAAACATAGTTTATTACTAAATTCCATCATCACCCGTGCACAAATCCATATCAGTCCCGACTGAGATCTCCCTTTGTTTTAAGGTAGAAAGGTGAACCAGGAGTAATTTAAACACGTTACAAATAAACAAACTCATAAACAGACACACTTAATAATACTACTATGGATCGCGATACATATTAACATGGGTGTTTAAAAATACATTCGTCGAATACAATTTTATTTTCAATGATACTTGAAAACCAATATTATACCAAAGATGATATGTACTCAGACTGACAAAGTCAAAAAGTCAAAATAAATGAGATGAGATGCAAAAAGTGACAGAAAAACAAGCTGCTTTTTTATATATAACGGAATGATTTATTACAAAAAACATTCAAAGGCTTTCGTTTCTATGACTTTGTTATTATAACTTTTTAGTTGTTAATATATTCTACACTTCATACGCCATTCGTGTTTTTATCAGATTCTACTATGTTAACAAATAAAACATTTCGTGAATTTTAAAAGTTTTAGTAGTAAGTTGATATAATATGATTTGGAAGACCTAAGGATTATTTATCTTCATTTAAAACGTCATGTATAAGTGTCCCGATGCCAATCTTTGTAATGAAATTTGCCAGATTTTTTGTTGATGAAAATGGTAACTTTGACCTTAAACTAAGACGATGACTGGTCATCGCCTTAGTTTAGTTTAGAATAGTCTCTACTGCGGAATGTTAATGTTTACATCAGGTGGTAAGGTATCATACCAAATGGCATACCAAATGTTATAATTATGTAATCTGCTTACAGCAGATTAATATAATTTACATGTACATAATTATATATGTGTGACATCTCATCCCGTGGGGTAGCAAAATTTGTCCCGAGTGAGTATCTAACACAGAATGGGCAGAAGCGTCTCTATGTGTACTATGTTGTCGTTGGTCTAGCGGTAGCGTGTTCACCCGCGGTTAATGAGGTCCTGGGTTCAAATCCTGGGTCGGGCCAAAAGTGATTTTGGGACTTTTCTGTAAACAGAAAAATTTCTCAACATCAGCCCGAAGTCTGGGAGTTGGCGGTATTATACCCCCATGCCTCGGAGAGCATGTAAAGCCGGCGGTCCTGTGCCTGACCTTTTTCTGGTCGTGTCGCTAAGGCGTCCCATCGGATCGTGAGAGTGATGGAATAGAAAGTGCTCCTGTGTTTGCGCAGACACTTGAGCACTATAATACGTCCCGCGCAGATGGCCAATCTCTATTGAGACTAGCCGCCGTGGCCGAATTCGGCTAGGAGGACATTATTATTATGTTCATACTGCGATCGCCAACCCGTCCGCGTGGCGATTATGGCATATCCATCCAAATGGTGGACACAACTCCATTGTGGAAATCTTTTGGAGAGGCCTTTGTTCAGCTATGGACGTCATTCGACTGACACCAGTGAACATAATTATATATATTTTTCAAATTATTGTGTCGCTAGTGATAAATGATACAGCGCTTTTATGAGTACGACATCAAATAACAAATTGTTAACTTATGAACTTAAAGATCAATACTAGCATTTTCCTAGAAAATTATAATAATATGTAATTATTTCTCTTAGCTTACATAATATTTAACAGGTATATATTGGTACTGGTCCTGGTACTGGTCCAACTAGGTAGGTCCAACTTCGAGAAGGAGGTCAATCGTAGAATCCAACTCGGATGGGCAGCGTTCGGGAAGCTACGTAACATCTTCTCGTCCAAAATACCGCAGTGTCTCAAGTCGAAAGTCTTCGACCAGTGTGTGTTGCCAGTGATGACATACGGAACAGAGACGTGGTCGCTCACTATGGGCCTTATTAGAAGGCTCAAGGTCACCCAAAGAGCAATGGAGAGGGCTATGCTCGGAGTTTCCCTGCGGGATCGCATCAGAAATGTCGAAATCCGCAGGCGAACCAAAGTCACCGACATAGCCCGAAGAATTGCCAAGCTGAAGTGGCAGTGGGCAGGGCACATAGCTCGTAGAGCCGACGGCCGTTGGGGCAGAAAGGTTCTCGAGTGGCGACCACGAACCGGAAGACGCAGCGTGGGCAGGCCCCCTACAAGATGGACCGATGATCTTGTGCGGGTCGCTGGAAATCGCTTGATGCGGATAGCGCAAGACCGGCAATTGTGGAGATCTTTGGGGGAGGCCTTTGTCCAGCAGTGGACGTCTTTCGGCTGATATGATGATGATATATTGGTACCTGCCTAGTTTACATTTACGAAAATCATCATCATCATCATGTCAGTATGTCTCCAAAGAATGGGGAGAAATATGCCATAATCGCCACGTTTGGCAGACGGGTTGGCGATCGCAGTTCGATTGTCATGATTCACAGAAAACCGCTGCTGCCCGTTCTCTGGTAGGTATTCCCTCCGACAATTTCTACGTCACCCATGAGATGATATGGGGTGATGATATGCTATGCCGTCACCATACATTTACGTTATTTTAGTCTAAGTAAGGTTAGAAGTTTTTCTCTTAAGTGAGCGGACCTCTTTTTGAGCTGTGTAAGCAGTTTGTTTGTTAAAGTATCTCCTTGTAGTCAATGACATGGTACTATGCGTGAGTAAAGTCGTGTCGTTCATCAGGGTTGCCTTGTGAGTAACAAGTGTTATATGAAAGTGATCTAAAGCGTTGTCTTGGTAGTTAACACATATATGAGATTATAGATACTTATTGAGTACTGAAGCGTTCGACCAAAGCAGGTAATATATTCGAACTTGCTGCAATAAACCCATCAAGGACGTCCGACAACTGCTGTAAAATCCCAGAGCGTACCTATAAAAAAGTACTAGCACAATATTTATTTGCATACGCTTTAATTGTGACCAAAATATGTGGGAAATTTCTATTGTGATTAAATTAATTTATCTTATTCAGTGAAAAATGTGAATTGTAGGACAAACATACAAATTTACAGTGGTACGTCGCGCTACCTTCAACGGTCAGATAATTTGTATTTTTTGTCAACAGGTATATGCCGCGTTATTATTGTTTCAGTATTTATCTTTTGACATTGACTTTGAAGCGACCGTAAAAACACCGTAATTCCCTAATGGATTTTCATGCCATTTTTAAGTAAACATGTTTCGAAGTTACGGTGTGATAAAGGAACATACATGTATAAGTTCATGAACCCTGAAACAGTACTCCTATTTTGGAGGTTGTTGTTTAATGAAACGTAAACAATTTAAGACGTTGATGGGCAAAAACTATGACAAGACAAATGACAATCAAGTAATGAGTTGTCAGTGTTCTAAATATTTTTAAGGAAAACTGTCAATTGTTTTCCTTCCTACGTCATTCGTCTGTACATTTTAAATAGGTATTATGTATGATGAATGCGTAAGCCATAAGTTGAATGGTTTATCCTTGTTTTTAATGAATATTTGTTGCTATAATTTGGAATATCAATGACCTCCCTGATATGTCAGTTGCGTCCTTGTAGCGATGTGTTGTTTTTGTGGTTATGTCAATAACATATGATATACTTTTGTATACCTTTTATGACGGACATATTCTCATATTATTGACATATTATGTTTGGTATATTTTATGATACTGAACGAGCAATATCTCCAACTATCCAAAACATTTTAGCCAAATAAACAAACATTTAGCTCTACATACAATATTTCGTGATCAACATATTATATGGTTTATGGGAAAAGATTTTTTGGTACATTTAGTATTTTAGTAGTAATGTTTTCATGATATCTAATATAACATATTGTATATAGGTACAACGTGTAGCATAAAGCAAATGCATTATGTCTGTATTGTCTTCGAAAATTACAATAATGTAAATCAAGTACATCAAATTTTCCTGTGAATGTATGTAGCATAAAGTACTAATTTAAAATAGCTACTAATTCATCGTTCTATTTATATATTCGTAGCTGGGGCACTAGTGTTTAATAAGTTAGAAAACGATTATTATTCACTTTTGGCGAATGCGCTTCAGAGATACTCGTATGTGAGATTAATAGGTACCTATTTAATAATTATTTATATTTTAATATTTTTAGTAGGATATAGAAAATTATTTTTCGTTTATCAGTCTCCCTTCAGTTAGTATATAACAAAGACTTTTTTATGGAATATAATAATATATAGTTGTTCTGTGTCTAGGTGTGTTTTGCGAGCCTCAATTATATGTTTCTGAAGTACCCCGCGATACACATATTTATTTCCTCGTGCGGGGGATTTCTTATAAAAATGGCTGGAGCACAAATTCTTACAAGTGACCACAGTTTATGTCCTGTAATATGCGATTTAATGTTCAGCTTTCTGACTTTTATTCTCAACAAATTCGGAATTGTCTATTAATAAAGCAACTTTTGTGCTAATCGCTGATTGTGACGTCAAGATACCTAAGAATATTAACACTTAGTAGAATACATTTACTATATAAACATTGGTTATTTTTATTATTTACACCTCTGCGTAAACATGTTTGTAAGAGGAAATAGTTTTTATACTTTACTTCGTCGCCCATACACTGCGGAGGCAACTAAGCGTTCGATCAGTCCTGAACTAATGAATGTAATAGCGTGCGGCGGAAGCGTGCATTTTGTACGGACGACACCTCGTCTCTGATGTACGATTGCGTTATGAATGAATTATTTAGCAAACAGCTTCGGCCGTTTGGGCATATAAAATTGAACCAATATACCATATCCAAATGACCAGTCATGAAACAGCAGCTAATATACACAGTAAATGTAACATGGTAAAATGTACCATACCTAAACTAATTGTAATATAATGCTGTATTCTTAATTTTTTACAACCACGACGTATATACTTATTGAAAAAGACATAACATAACTATAATGAGTCAACTTGTCATAGTCATCATATTATAACGTAATGATGTGTTTATTGTTTTAGACATCATCATAATTTGAAGGCGTAATGCCGATCGTAAAGTCTTTGCATTCAATTTTATGGCTATGAGTTGTCACTGATATAACAAGTGGTTCACCCCGAACGAAGACCTCGCACTGACTTAAACATTGCTTACACCTAAACCCATATATTGTTAGTAGTAATAATATATATTGTTCGTTAAAATATGTATGCCATCCATTGATAATAATATATATTTTTACGAACCTGATGTTGAAAAATCAAATTATGTTGTCACTCGACCAACACTAATGCTTAATTTCCAACGCCAATTTGTTCAAGTTTGACCCTGTTTGCTATTTAGCGGAAATATAATTATTTGCCATAATACTAATTGCAATAACTCCAAAAACTTTTTCAATTTTTTTGTTGCCATCGTCATGAATTTCTTCTTGTTCTTTACATTATGCTAGTAGTTTACCATTTCATTACTAATCTTAATTCGCTTTATTTTTGATATGATACAGTGTTAAAAGGTCTTCATTAATTATAATTTAGGAATTGGCGTTCCCATGGCAAGACGTAGGATATTTCATTAAAACACATTTGTATTTAAATTTAAATTCGTCTTTAGACACCCTTTATATGCAATATGTATGTCACAATGACCTCTAACATTGAAAATGGAGGGCAAATAGGCACATGTCCATATTTGTACACCTTATTTTACTGAAAATGTTAAAGGAGTTCTAAAGGCAGCCTTCAACGGTATTCAAATACAAATTCCAAAACCGTGAAATTTTATTCACACTTCTATTCTCAAACTTAAGTAGTGTGGAGTTATTTTTCATTAGGTACATTTGCTTTTAAGGTCTTCGTTTTTGTTTGAAGCAGGTCTATGGCCGGCTATACAAAATTATGGGAATGACTCTAATTAGCAAGCCTTAGCTCAAACGGTATTACTAGATACAGTTATTTGCTTTGAATAAGATGTGTACCTATATTTAGATACGTAATAATCCTTTTCATTGTTGATGTTTAAACATGGTTAAAATATTTGCTAAGTATAATTTTGTGACGTCTTCAAGGTATCTTTAGTTTTCAATTGATTGTCCAATTTTGGAAAAAAGTATTATTAAGAAAATAAGCGTTATATTAATATTGTTATGAGTCATATTTATAAAGACATGAATTTCAACGTTATCTTGAACGTTTGTTGAACGATAGACCGTTGATATGATAAAGATGACAAAAAAAACATAAGACTACACGGAAGAGTATAAACGGTCTAAAACTTAAAATGAATTAATTGCCTACGGATGAAAAAATCCACTTGATACAAAAAAAGCGAATTAGCGTCGGGAGTAGAGTGTTGTAAGAGTCTTCATATCAGCCAAATTACATACGTACCTGCTGGACAAAAGCCTCCCCAAACAAATCGCCACGCTTGGCAGACGTGTTAGCTATCGCAATTTGATGGTAATTTTTCGCAGAAAACACTGCTGCCCGTACTCTGGTGGCTATTCCCTCTGAATGATTTCTACGCCCCCCACATGTGATGGGGTGAGTATATCCTTCACCATCACTGCTCACCCCATCCCATATAAATACAATTCTTACTTAATGTGAAGCTTGTAGTAATCAGGAAGATAGAACATCTTGCATGAGTTGTTAGAGTGAGAGCGGGGCGAAGTTTTAACCCAATAGTCATAGTTGCAAGTAAATGACGGTCGTGCATGTAATACTTTGTAAGCTACACCGTGACCCAGACATTGTTATTTGTTATCTTATATTTATCTACTTTCATTGAGTACTAGTGTTATAAATATACTATGTTGTCTTAGTTTGACCAGTTAAATAAATAATAATACACAACACAACAAAATATCACACAGATCATCCTAGCCCCAAACTAAGCAAAGCTTGTACTATGGGTACCAGTCGACGATATACTTACTAATATAGATTGATAAATACTTATATACATAGAAAACATCCATGACTCTGAAACAAATATTCGTGCTCATCACACAAATATTTGCACTTACCGGGAGTCAAACCCAGGACCACCAGCTTCGTAGGCAGGAGCACTAGGCTACGGTGACCGACCGAAAATAAAAATAGTTTTTATTTAAAAAGCGCTTGTAAATAATCGGTACATGAATATGATTACAAATTAACTAAATAATATTTAATTCTAAGCACAAATACATTATTACATCGTGACTTATATTTGATCGTATAGAATTATAATAAAAATAATATAATAATGATTTACTTAAATAGCGAAGTTATTGTTAAATTGGTTATTTAAATAATAATTGCCAACAATTATAGTTTTAAATATTTATATTTATTTCACTTGCCTATGTTAATAAATGCCATATTATACTACTCCATAAATCATCAGCCATCTACAAGTAAAGGTATAACTAAAATCTGACCACGTACTCTGGAGATTAGTAGGAGAAAATAGACATGCGAACAAATTTTAATATCATTTCATATGTATATTGTTACATACAGTTGTTATTTTGATATTACAGAGCGATGCTTCAATTTTTTTTACTTGTATATAGGATTTTTAAATTTAGTATGAGTATTTTTGTTAATTTTTCAGCTGAATGAGTTGTATCTATTTTAAAATATATTTATACCAATACCGTCATTTCTACAGTCATGAAAGCGTTAGGAAAATAATTGCATTTTTGAACAAAGAAAACATACGAGTAGGTACTGAATTTTTTGCAGTAGTTAGTTGTTTACATAAAGATGTAAAATATTTTGCACATAGTAAATATTGACTCGTTAAGCCACAAACCACAAGCGTAATACGTCTTTGAAACTCAGTGTTTACCGATGGTATTTGACCAGGATGTCTTTGATGTAGTTTTGGGCTTCATAGAATAGTTACTGAGTTAGGACGAATAACGACACAATTTCGGAAAATTATCAAATTATAAAAATAAATATTGCTATCTTTTTGTGTATTTGTAATCTAATTCAATCATTTTTTTTTGTTTATAGAAAAAAAAACATACTTATTGTGTAGTAGTTTTATTAAAAAAGAACGTGGACGTTTTGTCTCTATATAATTTTTACTGTTTTAATATCAATTATTCAATCAAAATGATTATAAAATGGTTAAGTGTTTCAGCAGATATGCTTGAAAAACTTAACCATTTTCTGGTATGATTGCCACCTTTTATATTTCTACGCACAAATAAAACAAATCCTTAATACCCTACTATGGGGATTATGTTTGTTTGGATTTAAATTGATTTGGAAAATAAGAGTTACTTAGAATCTTACTGCATTAAAAATATTTAATCTGCCTCTGACCAGTCCGCCTATCTTTCACATCATAATTCATTAATTAAATACGTCATGTATTCATAAGTTGACATTCTTCCTATTAAAGGCTTCAAACGCCTAATTAACAGCAGCATTGTCAATATTGAAAGCCTGTCCAATACGTGCCAAAAAGTCTGCCAATAATATCATCATTGTATAATTATACATACATTGATGGCAAATCTTACTCATTTGTTGCTCTATTAAAGTTCGTTGAACTTTGGACTTGGCCCAAGAGCTGTACTGGTTGAGAATAATGATATTAGTATGTAACCAGAAAACATTAGTTCACATCTAGTAAACCCCACATTGTGAATGGCTTGAATGCTGATTGGTGGAGGATTAATGACGTAGGATTGTGGGAATGAGGACCTTAGTTTCAGTCTCTGCTACTAAACTTTAAATGCTGGCAACACCTATACTTGAACTCTTAAAACAGTATCCGTACTATGGCATATTATACTTTTAAATTTGTTTAGTTTTATCTTATTATTGCGGTTCGGCGTTAGTTATTAACGGTAATGCATTGGGTATTAACCTTATACTGGAATATGTGATGTGCGATGACTGTCTAAGCAGAGTTATTCCGCTACTGAGGGAGTCAAAGTTTTTTTATGTAACCTCACTGTTTCTTTTATAATATTCACATATAATGTCCGTTTATTTTTTAAGTTCCGAATTCCATGATGTCGTTTTCACCAAAGCTATTGAATAGTTTTGACGACCGATTCTTGCCGGTGAAATAAATCAACTGATCAAAGCTGTTACGTAAAAGTTTGAGAGTGTCAAATTTCTTCAGATATTCTTGAGGTTTTCTTATTGTCTGGTCTAAGAAAACTCTATGAACATAAGTACTACTCTATGTACTAAGCGCTTACCAGTCACTAAACGTGTATTATTTATATATTCGTACAAGGGTGCTGCTGTAAAAGTATTAATACCTGTATTTCCGATTCTCGAATTATGATATATAGTTTAATTTCCAAACTATGGCATTATAGAGTTTGATCTTTATAATTATTTTCTCATGTTATTGAAATTTCAATAAACTCTTCAACAAAGACGTATCAATTCGTAGAATTATGATTAAATATTATAACAAGCACGTGAAGTGTTAGATTTTTTATGAGACTTCCAAGTTAGTCACCTGTGAGTAAACTTGACTTTGAATTTAGTCTTCGCTGTTATTTTAGGTTTCAATTATCACTATGTATTATTTGTAAGATAAATAATATGAAAATGGATACATCCGCAATTGCATTTAAACAATGAACACAGGTCAAACTAAATACCTTCATGTATGTTAGACGATGAGGGTTAGTGAACTAGTTAATGTGACCTTCCGAACAAATATTGAGCCATAGGCAAAAACGCAATTTTGAGTCTTATTCACGTTACGATAAGTTGTTGTTTCGCTAGCATAATTGGCCCACATTTGATTATTAGTAATATTCATCTAAAAGGGCTATGTGCGTAATTCATTGTTAACAGTTTTTATTTTTTTTAAAGACAGGGCCTACACTAGGCAATCTTATCCCTGGTTCGCGGGGTACTTTACGAACATATAATAGATGGACCGTCCGGCGCGGGAATCGAACCCGGGACACGAAGCGGCGAGGCGACTGTCTTAGCCGCTGCGCCACACGTGCAGTTCTTATATAATTAGTATTTATTGCCATAATGTAGCTCAGGCTTATACGTGTATACCTAATCAAAATGTAGATTAAATTTAAAATAAAAAAAACATAATCACAACTAAATAACTGTTTACACAACTACGAAACTCCGTACACTTTGTTGGTAAAAACATCTCTTCAAAATATTCCATTACAATCTTGTATGAAAAGTTTTTATAACTTACAAGACAATCGCGTCACTCTTTGCCATTCATTAACTTTTTTCTTAATTTGCTTTTCTAACTTCAAATGTTCAAGAATAGCATCTAATCTTAAAGTCAAAACACAATCGACATCGTCCAGTAATCATTGTGGTCATTGTATTGGTAATCGTAATCACTTTGATCTATGCGCAGAACCTAGCAAGCTAAATGATACCAGCGCACGCGACATCTTAACAAATAACTATGGTAGAGTTACTTACATTCGCGCAGCTTCGTGTTACTTCGTGTATGCTCGGAATATAGATTGATCAATCTCATGTTATGAGTTTTCTTTGAATATGGCATGGTATTCAATGAAAATATGAAGTGAATGCCAAACGAAGTATTTATGATACATATGGAATGTAAAGATGTGTACTCACCATCTCTACATAATAAATCACTACTAAATCAAAATTAAATCACTGCTGTGTAACCTCGCATGAAATGGTGCAGCGGTGATAGTAACATACAATTTATTTGTGATTGTAGTTTTTAATACTTCTGTTAATTATTAACATAGGCATAAGTTGTTGTTGTGTTTCTAGCCAAAAATTAGTCATGGTCACTCGACAATAAAGGATTTATTATTCATATAGTTTCTTCGTCAAGACTGCGTCAACTGCTTTTTAATTTCACATATTGCAATTAACCGAGAATATATTTCTGACTGATAAGGATTTTCTATCTTTTTTCAAAGCATTTTCAGCCATTTGCACACACTGGTCTATAAGTGATCGGTGTTGTGAATCCTAGGTGCTTTATGTGCATAGTCTATAGATGGGTGACCGCCATTATTGTTTCATTTCTGGGTGTACTTCGGAGGGCATGTTAGTCTAGAGTCTCATTTGTAGTTATAAAACAACAGTCGATATGCCACATCAGATACCTATGCGATGGCTTGACCAACTCTGACACTAGGGTAACCACTGCCCATACGATAAACAAAAAAAAAATTTCCTTCGTTAACTTGGGCGCAGGTGGCTGAGTTAAGACATAATTATGTGAATAGCTTCAAAAACGCAGTATATATATACTTTTGGCATTTATGCATATGATATGATTTAGTTCCGGTACAATAAATTCCGATTACATTAAGAAGTTTTTTATATTTATGTAACTGATTGGACGTTTAAAAAAACATTAACAAAGTTATAGATATGTATTTAAGTAAACGAAGCGAAAGAGGTGTGCAAGGATCGTGACAAATGGAAGTCCGTTGTCTCTGCCTACCCCCCTGGGAGACAGGCGTGAGTCTATGTATGTATGTATGTATTTAAGTAATAAAATAATGCTTTGTAGCTGAAGGCAAAGAAAGTTACCATCCCGTCTCATCCCGTTACGTAGAAGTCGTCCCGAGGCAATATCTCTCAGTGAACGGGCAGCAGAGTCCCTCTGTGTACTATGACCAACATACTGCGATAGCCATCCCGTCCATATTTTGATTATGGCATATCCCTCCAAATTATGGTCAAAACGCCATGTGTTGTATTGTGGAAATCTTTTGGGGAGACCCTTGCCCAGCAGTGAACGTCACTCGGCTGACATGATGAAATAGATGACTGTAGCATCTATGATTTGTGTATGTTTGTGATGAACTCAGCAGATTTCTACGTTTTTTATAGGTTTTTATGATATTGACTAGAAGATAGCCACAGGAATGTATAGACATTCCGATGTAGCAATTTTCTGTCACAGAATGTATGTGGCCGCTATCATGAGGACCATATGAGCTATTCTCATAAATACACAATTGAGAATAAATCAATTGTTAAACGTAAGGTACGTAGTCAATTTGTATAAGTTCTTAGCAAAATGATCACGATCTTGTAAGGTAAAGTACTAATATGGTGTGAATAGCCTCGTTATATTCTTGCTTGCCTGCTTATATACTATTAGTGATATGAAAAGTCAATAAATGTTAAACTTCATAAATAGCTCAGCTCATAAAATCACGCTTTAGGCTCATAATAACTCGAGCAAGGCTTTACGATTAGCATTCAATCAAATATGTAACTTATTGTAATATTATTATTTGAGATTATATTTAGAAATACGTTTAATACATTAGACTTTTTTGAATAGAGGTAGATACTATTATATTTGCAATTTAATAAGGAGTTCTGATAATAAAGCGTTCAAAATATGTTTTTAGTGTTATCTAATACGTAACACTTTAAATAATGAAATGTCCATGTTATGATCAACGTATCTACTTGAATATTCTATCTACTGCGGTCCTACCCATTTATAATATACTTTTCTTGGTAGATGTAATATAGCTGACACTATACTGTGAAAAATTCGAAACATGCTTCCTACCTTATTTAGGCTTGTAACCTCCAACCTGTATCTGTAGATTTTTAACAGAAATAGCGTACACACGAACTGGAGTTTTCAGGCCACAAATTTCACGCAGCCCTAAGAAATATTAACTCATTTATTTCCTTTTCCTTCATTACAAGAACTTGCTAAAACTAACTCAGTTTTAACAAGTACTTGTAATGAACACTTTAAGGGGGAAAATTGTAATACACAAGTATGCTGTGTGGTGACGGCTTAGAATACCCCATCTCATATCGTGGGCGTAGAAATTTTCTGAGGTAATACCTACCAGAGAACGGGCAGCTCCATTTTTCTGTGAACTATGACCATAAAACTTTGATCGCCAACCCGACTGCCAAGCGTGGCGATTATGGCATATCCTCTCATTCTTTGGGGAGGCTTTTGTCCATCAGTGGACATACTTAAGTTGCGTTTTATCTTAAATTTCTTAGAAAGATATAAAATTAAAACATCTATTTCTCATCCCTGTAATGAAGACACGTTATCACCTTTGTAATTTAGAGGTGAAAACACTGACGGCAAAGGGTCAGACATGAAAAACTGTGTACCGAGTACCGAGCGAGTAGTATTGTAGGTAGAGACGCCAGCACATCCAGCTACCACAATCTGTCAAATTCATTTTATAGATTTTCAACTTTATCACAAAAGCATAATGTTCACTTTCAATTGGGGAAATTTGACAGATTGGGGTAGCCTGACGTGCTGGTGTCTGTACAATTATTATCGTGTTCCGTGAATGAAGTGGGAAGAGGTTGGTTACACTCAATTTATTTTATAATGGCATGTACACCGGTCTGCACGTGCGAACACACGTTGCTATCCGCACTCATCATATTATGGCGGCCATATATATTATAATACTATTGACATTGTAATTTACAACGTACATATGACATAGGAACACGTTGTAAGCCTATTGCCCATACAAATTGCCCATACTATATAATACATTATAATTTGTACAATATCCATAATAGATAATACGTTGAATATTTGGTACAATATTCAACGTATTATTTATTATGGATATTGTACAAATTATAATGTATCATAAAGTATGGGCAATTTTTTGAGTAACTTTAGTCTGATATAAAAAGAACATCAATAAAGGTGTCTCCACTTTTAAAAGATTTGTAACATTAAAAACAGCTGATTATTATGAAGCATAGTTAAAATCCATCTTTATTAATATTAATAATATCCTGAGACATTATTCTCATACGGCCATCTGATCCCAAACTAAGCAGAGCTTGTACTAAGAAAACCAGATAACTGATATATTACATATTTCATTTTCTTATATAGATAATTATACCCAGACTGAGGACAAGCAGACATGTTCATTCACACAAATATCTGTCCTGTGTGGGAATCGAATCCACTACCTGCGACGTGCACGCCAACCACACCAAGCGGACCGATAATTAAACTAGCTTTCAGATCAAAATGGAATCAATTTGCAACTGCATGCCATAGGCAGATACACACAGACATGAGGTTCATACATTTACATACATTACAATGCCGATTCATTTACACCTTCATAAAATTTAAGTAATATGAAGGAGTTTAACCTTTGTTTTAAAGAAAAGTAAAGTACCGTCTAATTCTTAACATATTCTATACTCCAGTTCTTTTACCATATCACTAAACCGATAAATATTAGGTATATACAATACCAAAGTAAAAATATAGGTTCTTAGTAATATATATTTATATTAGTACTAAAACTATTTTACTATACGATTCATTAAAGTAATACGCTTAGTGTCTCATACAACGTTTAAAATCTTTAGTAAGAACTTAAACAATTTGTAGACTATCAGTATAAAAATACAGAAAATAAATTCGTTGACGTATGGTGTCCATTAGTTTATGTACTTTTATATGATGAGTCACTAAACTAGAGTATTTTTATGACATAAAACTCACTGAATTGCTGTAATTTTATGTGTTCATTATAAATGAAAACAATACAATGTTATCTCCATAAAACATTAAAACAGTATTACCCGAATAGTTGTTTTGAAAGTTGCCGTTATTTCACTACTAACTGTGCCCGCGACTTCGTCCGCTCATTTTGTAATGACTCCATAAATGTTACATCAGAATATCTCTAATATTTTTACTTCCATAAATACCGTACATATTTCCATACAAACTTTGATGCCCTATTTCCTATGATATTTTATTTACCCGAAGGTAACACTTACAAACTTTGAATGTCATATTTAGTTATATCGAATTAACAGCCTTAAAATATATTTCAAAATTCTAGCTTTAAAAATGACGATATTTTCATACAACTTTTCACCCCTCCCTACCTTAAATCTTATTATAACCTTTCTTAGGCTCTAGACTGTGTACCAAATTTCATTTAAATCGGTTCAGTAGTTTTGGCGTGAAAACGCGACAGACAGACGGAGTTACTTTCGCATTTATAATATTAGAAAGGGTTGTTGTTGCTATTCATTTACTAAGGGTGTCTCTCCGTGTCACGTAAGGACAGGGCATATTGAATACATCCTCTTCGCATACGGAACAAAACAATGAAAATCTCTTCACGCTTCGTAGCAGGATGTAATGATCTGACTGGCTAACATCCTCCATGTATGGATTTTAGAGCCATGTAATGTTGTTAAGTTTTAAAATAAAAAAATAAAAATAAAAAAGGTTTTTATTCACGTAGACTTTAAAAAAGCGCTTGTAAATAGTCAGAACATGTTTGTAGTATTATAGTTGTATACATTATTATTTCTAGTAACATAGATATTTAGGTACACATTGTATTGATAGTATTAAAACATTAATAAAATTTATTTTATAACAGCAATGATATTTAGCTAGCTCGTATCAAGTTATTGTCAAGAGATTATGTTTTAGTTTAATTATCTAGTTTAAGTCTAATTATCTAGTTTAAGTCTAATATTTGTAATACATATTTGCAATGGTTCTGTCTATATTAAGGTGATATTATTATGACGGACCTTATGTTAATAACGACGGTCGCGCTTTAATGCTACCACCGGATCCAATGCGCCCCAACTGAGAAGACCCAGCGAAACAAACTCAGCGGGTGTCTCTACTACCGTGTACTACTAATGTATCAATAGTGCTTTATCTGTGACCCCATGCTTATTTTTTAATATAATATTTAGGTATGTCCAACGATATCCCGTTTAAGATGCACAACTGCTAAAATTGGAACGTTCCCTACCTTAATCATCTTGTTTGATTTGTATAGACACGATTTCGGAGGCTTTAGTGGTGCAAATCGAACCAAGCCTTGTCCATTAAAATATATTTATTTACTTTACTTATATTTCAGTACAATGTCAATGTACATAGGTGGACTTAATGCCAAAAGTATTTTCTAGCAGTCAACCTTACGTTAGTGTAGAGAGATCATGGCAGGTTCACTGTATACTTGAAGCAATATTAGCTACAGAACGTCCCATAGCAACCAGCTATGGTGATTTGATATGTCCGTAGTACACAATATACTAGTTTACTATAACTGGCAATAGTTCAAGTCACCCCATAATGTCAGATTCGTTCAAGCTGTCCAGTAGGTCTCTGACTATAACGGTTGCCACTTGCCACGGCTTAACCTTTAACTGTTGTCAAACCACTACAACCGAGGCCGACAGCTTAACGTGCCTTCCGAAGCATGCAAACGTTCAGATTTCAAACCACTAGGCAGCCATCCATCTATAGACTTACGAACCGGTTAGAACAACTGCCTATGCGCACCTAAAAAATAATTACAGTACGTAACAACAAACCTTATGGTGACGCACGCTGGAAGTCGCTAAATGCGGGTAACGAAATACCCATAATTATAGAGATTTTTGGGGAGGTCTTTGACCAGCAATGGACGTCTTTCAGCTGATACGATGATAGCTTCCACAATAATGCAGTATTTATTAACTACCTTGATAACACTGTTAACTTAATCGTGAAAAATCTGTAAACATGTGATCACTGCCACCGAGTAACCCAGCGTAGATATTAGTTATTAAAAAATATATGGGACTAGCAGCAGCTGTGCCCCGCGATTTTACCCGCGTCAAACAGTATAAATTATAGCCTATTAATCAAAATCCGTTCGGTAGTTTTTGCGTGAAAGAGTAACAAACATCCATAAATCTACACATAATTATGTACATACTCACAAACGTTCGAAATTATAATATCTATTAGTAGGATTTCTTTCTACACATTGAAGGCTTATTTAAAATATTAATTTATTCTTGAATGCTAAAGATAAATAACACGATAAAATAATTTTACAAGCCTAAGAAAAGACCTTGAAACACGAAGTAAACACTAGGGTCAAGTTTTTAATAATAAAAAGTACAATTATTTTAGTACTATTCCTAGCATTGAAACAATACAACCTAGGCCTTGTCCAGTTGTCCAACAACCTTATAGCCGGTAGTCATGAAATCAAAAATAACGATAAATAATAATTGTAGCGCACATAATCGTGTGTTGGTTTCTGTCCAGCGCAGCGCACCGCTTGAAAGGTCAATGTTAATAACCTACGAGTAGTGTGGTCTTTAGGCCGAACGTACACAATACGATTAAAATACAGAAAAAACGTATGCAGCTTTTTGTAGTACCAGCTGTGCCCCGCGGTTTAACCCGCGTTGAACTTTACAAATTATAGCCCACGTGACATTCGGATAACTATACTAATATTATAAAGAGGTAACGTTTGTGAGTTTGTGAGCACTAAACTAAACTACTAAAACGATTTTAAAAATTATTACACCAATAGTAAGCTACGTTATTGTGGGGTGTTATAAGGCTATGAAAAAATATTAACCTTTAACCCGAAGTTATTGCGCGGGACAAACGGGCAGGGACTAAAATATTTATAACGCGGAACAAAGTCCGCGGGCACTGCTAGTATAAACTATATTTCTACAAAGTTTCATCAAAATCTGATCGATATTTACTAACTAGCTATTATATTACTAGCTGTGCCCACGTTTAACTTTATAAATTATTAGCCTGTATTATTCGGATATATAACCTATATATACATATACTACTCCCGCACTATTATATTGCCACTAAGTTTCATCAAAATCCGATTAGTAGCATTTGAGTGAAAGAGTAACAAACATCCATTGATCCATTCATTCTTACATCCATTCACATACACTTTCCCATTTATAATATTAGCAGAATTTTGTATAAGCTGGAATTCAAATTATGAATACTCTATATAATATGAATAACGTTAAAAAAATTGGCTTGTAAAAAGACAACAAATCAGCAGATGCTATTTATTTATGTATGTATATCTGTATCATTTTTATCATATCAGACCAAACACTGTACTTATAAGAAATATACATGTCAGTTTCACAGTTGGTTCTCTCTATATTATGTCAGTTTATATTCTCTTTATAACTGAAAATTGGGGTTATTAAGGTAGTTCGTTATTTTAAATATTTTTTATTATTATTATTTTATTACTATATTAAAAGCTATAGAACTTAAGAATATATATTATAAGGAAATAAAAGTATAATATATGGCCATATAGAGTTAATTATATGTAGTAATAAGTTGTAGACGGGAAGAAGCCGACCATTAACAAGAAGGTAAGTGATACCACTGTTTGTTCTTTATGCATAGGTTTTATTAGCTCCACGCATCCAAGACAAGTTACCCAGTTTGACTCGTAACACTATATTTTCACTAACAAATAGTGAAACCACAAAGTCTATGATGTAAATTCTGACATATGACTTTTTGTTTGTAACATTTTATATATATGCAAAAAAAAAAACAAAAAACGTAGAACACATAAAATACTGCGGTTTCTTTTATTAGCACTTCATATCGCATATAGAGCAGGTTAAACCTCGGGGAGGTATGAGAAATACATATTTTAAGTCTAATCTTATAGCCGTGTGGTTTCCAACCTAGAAAGAATAACAGGGCCACCCCATACCATCGCGTAGCTGTAGTAAAAGGTGACTAAAGGATACACCAGATAGTTGGGCAACAGCGCAGCATCTGTGCACTAGTTACCACCTAACTGCGGTCACCAACTCCCAGGCGAAGCACGGTAACTACGGCAAACCCCTCCAAATGGTAACGTTATAGAGGCCTTTGGAGGGTGCCTATATCCAGCCGTGGACGATATCACGCTGACGATTTAACGCACACCCTCAGACACCCCAATTAGAATATTATGTTGTAATCATAATACATACACTGAATTATTAATATAACGTGTATATGCATTGTTATTTTAAATTAGGTTCTTGGAATAAATCAACGAATTGAATGAATTGAATTAAACATAATCTCTTGACAATAACTTGATACGAGCTAGCTAAATATCATTTCTGTAATAAAATAAATTTTATAAATGTTTTCATACAAGATGTACCTAAATATCTATGTTACTAGAAATAATATCTAATGTATACAACTATATTACTACAAACATGTTCTGACTATTTACAAGCGCTTTTTTAAAGTCTACGTGAATAAAAACCTTTTTTATTTTATTTTTTATTTATTTAAAGATTATTATTTTTTAATTTGTATTGAATAATGGAATTTGTATGAATACAAATAAAACTGCAATTTTAAAAGTCTTATAATTTGACTTACGGTCCATTTCAATTTATTGTGACTGTATAGGGTTAATATGACAATAATTTCTGTAGTTTTAATTATTTTGAAAAAAAAATACCTATATTAAAAATGATATAAATCGATTCAGTAAACGATTCTGAACAAATTATTTTCAGGATGTGCGTTAATTATGTTACATGTTGTATATGTGTAATTTTATACGGCATTAATCTACGCAAGCATATAGAAACCCTAATATAAAGCAAAGGTTAATAATCGGAGTCTCAAGATTAAATCAGAAATACGGGTTGTTTCGTGTCCTTCAACCTAGGTTTTATTAATAACTTTTATTTTTGATTAAATGCTTATTCTACCATAATTAATTTTGGAGTAATATAAATTCTCGTCGAAGAAAAGTATCAGAATTTTATTATAAGTGAAACTCTACTGGTGATGCTTCCTCTATTTCCGCCGTACCCTTGTTTTCCTAAAATGTTGCTGAGAAGGTTCCTTCCCCGAAAAATTACTATAGGTAATACGTTTTAGAACGCCCTGAAAATCGTATCCGGAGTTTTAGAAATGCAATAATGATTGTTTATCACAGTAAAAATAACCCAAAAGTATGAGAAAAGCATGTGAATGTATTAAATTGATTAGGCATAAGCTTTAAAATTGGAATGTGTACGTTCCATTTTACAATAGTTCGATTCATTGCACACCTGTCAGTTAACCTTTTCTATCAAAACAAATGAATCAGGTAAAGGTGAAATGGTTTCATCCAAGTGAACGAAGTTTTTTATTACGCTACCCCATCACAAAGGTCAACTCATCAGCATGCTATAGTTATTAAAAGACAAGCGTAGAAGAAAAACGTAACGTTGCCTCCAAAATAGGGCTCTTTAGTCTGCTTATTCCGCTACTATATATTTCGAATTAGTCAACTGATCCCGTTTCATAAATTTACGCTACTTATACACAAATTTGAAAAATACTTAAGTTTTGGGTAGTTAAAAAGAGCGTCAGGTTAACAAAAAAATAAAATACAATTTTTTTTTAGTCAACTCATCCAGGTGCCAGGACCAGCTTAAAGCGGTATCAGTTAACTAAAGAGCCCAAAATATAAATTTACGGTTGAGGAAAGCACATTTATGACGATATGGTGAATATGGTGGTTACCTAACTATTATATATTATTATTAATTAATAATATTATGATTAATTGAGGCACTCATGCCAGGTACTGTGTCGCAAGTCGCCGTTCCGTGAGTTATCGGTAAGGTTAAGCAATTAAGTTTGCACTTAGTCCTGAGTCATCATCAAAGTGGTTTTATTTATGATCTCCGTTACTCGGAGGGCACGTTAAGCTGTCGGTCCCGGTCATTAGACATGGCGCTCATGGCCAGATGCTCTAACCGGTCCATAAGTGATTGGCGAGGATAAGCAACTAGGCTCGCGGTCAGTCCATAGATGGGTGACCACCAAAGTGGTTTAATTTCTGAGCGGGTCCGTGCTTTGGAGGGCATGTTAAGCTGTCGGTCCAGGTTGTAGCCGTTAGGCAACAGTCGTTAAGCCATATCAGAAGCTTCTTGGTAACCACTGCCCATACTATAAGTAAGAACCTATTACAAAATATGAAGCTAATTTAGTCAGTCATGTGATACCGACATAATGAAGAACTAACTTTATTGGCAATATATATTTTTCGTCAAAGGTGAACATAAAATTGTCAAAAAGTCACGAAATAAGTTACGCTATTTTTAATCTTAATATTTTTATTATTTATTGAATTAAAGGCCAACAAGGACCAATTATAAACATACAATACAATACTTACAATTAAAATACAGAACAATTACATTACAATACAATTAAACAATTAAAACAATATTTCAACAATCTCGTAATGTACCATGTCATAGTGCTACAAGTACTGGCAGTCGAATTGCTGGGCGAAGGCGCTCAGGATATTGTTTGGGCTGACCCCTTCTTATTCCAGTGAAATGAAAATCCTGGAACTGTGTCATCGAAAATAAATTAACCCATTTAACTGGTTTTACTGAATCTCGTTAATAATCCATTAATATTTTTATGTGAATTGATGATCTAATACAATATTTAAATCTCGTATCTTCAACTTTTTAATGATTAGATAATTTTCAATTAAAATTAGAACTTTTATAACATAGTTATAAACATTTTATTGTTAATTAATGTTAAGTCAGTTTTAAAATAGTCCGGACAGGTGGCCAGATGGGTATTTATATGAAATCCTGTTATCTTGAATACATTAATATTATAAGATATCAATGAGAGCCATTGAAATCTTGTAAAATAGATAATAAGTATTACCATCGTCATCATATCAGCCTAAACTGCTAGACAAAGGCCTACCCCTCAAATGCCGGTCTTGCGCTTCCCGCATCCAGCGACCCTCGCAAGATCATCAGTCCATATTGTAGGTGGCCAGTCCGCGTTGCGTCTTCTGATACGTGGTTGCCTTTCTGTCGGCCGTCGGTTCTACGAGCTATATACGCTGCCCACTGTTACTTCAGCTTGACAATTCTTCGGGCTAAGGCGGTGAATTTGCTTTGCTTGCGGATCTTAAAAGTATACCACGTGTGTATTCAACATCCTCGTCTATATTCCATAGTATATCAAATTGGTACTATTCAGTATCTTTTACGTAACCTCCTGGAGGCCGCCGTGTCGTAAGCAAATTAGTGCACCAGATATAATTGTTTTTTAATAATTCCGACTTTATGACTAAATTGGCGTTAAGAAATTAATTTATTCAGCACGCATTTTAATAAACTAATATAGCCTAGGTTGGTACAGACGCCAGCACATCCAGCTGCCCCAATCTGTCAAATTTCTTTTATAGATCAACTTTATCACATAAGCATAAGGTTCACTTTCAATTTGGAAAATTTGACAGATAGTGGTAGCTTGATATGCTGGCGTCTGTACAACTAAACTAGCTTAGTTAAATAAATATATCCATTATATTATAGCAGTGTTCTGTCGATTCCATAAAATCGTATCAAGTGTACCTGACGTGTAGCACAGTGGTTAAACAGTCGCCTCACTACTTCGTGTCCCAATTCAACAATTTGTGTGACCCATAAATGTCTGGATGTACATTTTGCCCATTAATCATATGTTTGTAAGTACGGCGCGATACAGGGATTCGTTAGACTAATGAGAAAAGTTGTCTTTAAAAAGAACCTAAAAAAGAAAAACCATTTTAAATATATGTTTACTCACTTATATAAATAATTTTTTTATTAATTTTTTTATTTTATTTATTTTTCTTAGGAAGACCAACCGCTTTCAGCGACATATTTGCTTTATATGTTATACGTGACAGAGAGCCATTAATAGGTCTCCACGCATAAAACATTGTTTACGAATCTATATGTGTTATTCTAAAATTAAAAACAAATAATAACAATAAAATTAAATTAAACACGTACTTAAGGCTAATTAGATTAACGATTATTATAATAAACTAACACAACTTTTGAAAAAATTCTTGGCTAAGCACCCTTCTAACCGTCTCTGGTTTAGAGTTAAATATGTCTAAATTGATTTTTTTAGTTTGCTTATTTAAGCTATTACTTGCTCGCCACAGGAACGCATTTTGGCGGTAGTTGGTTGACATTATGTTAGTTTAGTCCAGTCATATCATAAGTATTATCTTTGACTGCCTCGTTGGTCTAGCGGTGGCGTGTTCACCCGCGGTTAATGAGGTCCTGGGTTCAAATCCTGGGTCGGGCCAAAAGTGATTTTGGGACTATTCTGTAAAAAGAAAAATATTTTCAACATCAGCCCGAAGTCTGGGAGTTGGCGGTATTATACCCCCGTGCCTCGGAGAGCACGTAAAGCCGGCGGTCCTGTGCCTGACCTCTTTCTGGTCGTGTCGCTAAGGCGTCCCATCGGATCATGTGAGTGATGGAATAGAAAGTGCTCCTGTGTTTGCGCACACACTTGAGCACTATAATATGTCCCGCGCCGATGGCCAATCTCTGTTTAGACTGGCCGCCGTGGCCGAATTCGGCTAGGAGGACATTATATTATTTTATCTTTATCGGCCTAAACTTTCATGTAACAGTAACATCATGGAATTATAATATATTTACACAAAACTAAATTAATCGATCCAACAAAGAAAAATCTGTACACTGCGCTTATTACTTCTTTATTATGTCAGTACATTCATGATGTATACATAACGTAAAGATATGTATCGTTGTAATGGCCGAACAGATAGGAAATGTTCAATTAGTACTAAATAATGCCGTAGAACTGTTGTTAAGCAAGCGATTCATGAAAATTGCGAGAAGCGGGCGTTAACCTAGCCGGATAGTTTTCACACGAATCTTTTGTACACAGATTTATGATGATTTTTAGGGTTCCGTAGCCAAATGGCAAAAAACGGAACCCTTATAGATTCGTCATGTCTGTCTGTCTGTCCGTCCGTATGTCACAGCCACTTTTTTTCCGAAACTATAAGAGCTGTACTACTGTAACTTGGTAAGTAGATGTATTCTATGAACCGCATTAAGATTTTTAAACAAAAATAGAAAAAGAACAATAATTTTGTGGGGTCCCCATAAATAGAACTGAAACTCAAAAAAATTTTTTTCGGCGTACCCACACTTGAGGTTTCTAATATCATTTTTTTCTAAACTGACTAATTTGCGCGAGAGACACTTCCAAAGTGGTAAAATGAGTGTTCCCCCCCCCTGTAACTTCTAAAATAAGAGAATGATAAAACTAAAAAAAATATATGATGTACATTACCATGGAAACTAACAACGAAAATTGGTTTGAACGAGATCTAGCAAGTAGTTTTTTTTAAAACGTCATAAACCGCAATTTGCTTTCATTTAATCAACTGAAGTACTTGCTGCTACGGAACCCTTCATGTGCGAGTCCGACTCGCACTTGGCCGGTTTTTTCTATCTCTAAGACTTATAGAACCAACGGTTACGTGTCTAAAAGTCTACGAGTGAATGGACGCAACGGACGACTGACGAAAAGGTTCTCGAGTGGGGACCACGAAAGACGCAGCGTGGGCAGGCTGCCCTACAATGAACAGATGATCTTGTGAGGGTAGTTGGAAGCTGCTGGATGCGGATAGCGCGAGATTAGTTTAGCTCATATGATTATCATCTTTATTATCATATTATTTCAACTCATATGATAATCAAGAAAAGATAAGCACTATTGATTTATGGTAGATTAACAATAATTATCATACCCAAATAGATATCTTCCCCCATAAAGAGCGTCCAATAGCTAGCGTAGAATTAGAAAAACGTGTATAAAGTTTTATTTTTAACAAGTAATTTTTGTTCATTTCAATTTCAAAACATTCGTCCATTTTTTTTAAGTCAGCGTCTGCAATCAAATCATCTTAATAATTTGGACAAAGGCCTCCCTAAAAGATCTTCACAGTGTGGTTGTGTCCATCATTTGGATGGATAGGCGATACGTTACGCAGACGGATCGGTGATTGCAGTATGGTGTTCAGTGTACACAGAGAGACGCTGCTGCCCGTTCTCTGATAGATATTCCCTCGGAAAGAATTCTACGCCCGACACGGGATGAGATGACGTAGTGATATTCTTTATCGTCAGCCACATGGCAAACCACTGCGCCACACGTACCCTCAATAATTTTAATAGTTTTAACTTCAACAACTTTTTTTTATGTCAGAGGGCGACAAACGAGCAAGTGGGTCACCTGGTGGTAAGTGATCACCGCCGCCCACAACACCAGAGGAGTCGCGGGTGCGTTGCCGGCCTTTAAAAGTCAGCAAGCAAGTGTTGCTGACCCTTACCCGCACTCCAATGAGCTCTGGCGACCTTACTCACACTCGGAAACACAACATTAAAATCATTAAAGTTATTATTAATGAGTGTCTTCTGTAAGGTGGAGGTACTTCCCCAGTCGGGCTGCTCTTTGAGCGAATAAACGCTATGTCCTACCATTTCAGAGAATGATGAAGATGTATAGACGCCAGCACATCCATCTACCACTATTAGATTTTCAGCTTTATCACATAAGCATAAGGTTCACTTTCAATTGGGGAAATTTGACAGATTGGGGTAGCTTGATGTGCTGGAGTCTGTACAACTTGTAAGAAATTAGCATGCATTGAAAAATTATAATCGCTTAAGTCTGCGTTATGTTGAGCGTAGATGCTTAAGTCATTAATTTCCTATTATTTAATAATGTAGCAAAGATTATGAACTACATTAATTATATATTCAAATTGAGATCCAAATATTATTTTTTGATACTCTCAGCAATTAGTCTCCCTATAAGATAACAGCTATTAAACTCACGTGGATAGTATTAAAGTGGTTTTATATTATATATGTACTCAATTAAACATGGCCGGTCAAAAAAAACAAGTTACAAACACATTTGAATATTTATCGGTCGTTGTAGTGGCCAGTGCTTTCAACGCTTAGTATTTATATAAGCAAAAAGCTTGTATAAATATTTGTTGAAGTAAAATAAGATAAATTAACTTAAGCATTTTTGTGAAAATAGGTACAGTCCAACGACCATAGAGCATGGTACAGTCATAAACAGAATATCAACCTCAGTTGATATTGAACACGCCTTCTGATCCAAAAGGTTGGGAGTTCGATCGCCACACAAGACAAATAAAATAAATTTATAAACGTATTTCTTGATCTGAGTCTGGATGTTCTCTGTATATTGTATTTATATTTTACAAAAAAATAAAATAAGTAGATACTTCTATTCGTTCTCTAGAATCGTTAGTAGTCTTGCTGAGTTTTGATGGCGTTGTGTGATATTCCGGATATATTATTAATTTGTTGAATGGAGACAATTTCCAATGAGTTGGAATCATCATCATATCATCCGAAAGAATTTCACTGCTGGACGAAGGCCAGCGGGCTATATCAGATATAATATGATATATAATATTTTCTCTTCACCAAGCCAACTGACATAACAAAACACGACTATTACAAAACGTCAAAATTAGAAAATATATAAAAAGTATAATATATATACAAGGAGTTTATATGCACAAGGAGGTGCGTTGCGCACATTAAATAGCAATGTTAGTAAGTGACATTTGAAGGTTGTATACCCGATGTAATTTAATAAAGGGAAGGGTCAGTAATGCATGATGCTTGTTGCTAGTTTCATAAGCTACAGTAATTATTGAAGGATTGTTTAAGAAAATCCGACCGAATGAAACACATTCTTTTACATATTATATATAAATACTTGATTTTATAGACTCAGCTCCTGATTTCACGGAATCTTTTGTATACCAAGAAGGTATAAGAGCCTCTTTTTTGCCCCTTAATAACAAAACATAATGATATGCTAATTACTTATGATGTAATACCCACGGCTAACTGTTGTGACCAGTTTTTTGCGTCCACTCACAAACGACAAACGTGTAAGAATAAGAAATAACGTCAATTGATTGTAATATTAATGTTAGAAGTTTTTAGTTTTGCTATGGTTTTCTACATGGGGAATGTTTCTTATTCAAGAGAGTATGAAGCAATGTCAACATAATGTACAGACGCAAGCACATCAAGCTTCCCCAATCTGTCAAATTTCCCCAATCGAAAGTGAAACTTATGCTTAAGTGATAAAGTTGAAAGTCTACAAAAGAAATTTGACAGATTGGGGTAGCTGGATGCGCTGGCGTTGATATGACCTATGTAAGATAGTTATTGGTTAAACATAAAATCGGAGTAAGCTGTCAGCCCCGGCTGTAGTTTTTAATACAAAAGTCTATAATCCCCGTCAGCCCCGCCAGTAAATAAATTTATTATATTTATTTCACTTTAAAAATGAAACTCAGCTGTTGATTGAGCTTAAGTTTCAACTTTTGCAACTGATAAATAATCTGTTTTTCGAACCAGCTTCTCGAATGAACTTATAAGCAGCTCTTTGGGATAATTAACCTCTAAATATGGACCTTATCACGTTTAATTTAATTTAATTTATTTAATTTGGAGCCACATCGTAAGTCAACTTATGTCTCCAAAAGAACATATGACTTCACAGTCATAGGGAACATTCTTTGTAATTATTTTATGGAACGAGTGACTTTAAAAAACACTTATTTTGTAGTTATTGTGTTATTTCAACGATAATTCCTTGCGTCTCAGTTAGATATTTTGAAACATAATGATAAATTTTATGTTTTTTATGAGTATTGTTTTACTAGTCGTAGAACATTACAAAGTTGACTTTTAGTACAACCTAAAATAACTATTCAAATAATTTATTTTCCATTCACAAAATTAGTACTACAACTAGTGTTTGAAGTGACCTTTTAGGCAAAAATTGCCTGTGTTAGGTCACTTCGCTCCTTCAAAACTAAAAATTAAGCGATGAACCTACCAACAATTTAATTAAAATCTTAATAGTTTTACTATCTTACTGTATATTATCTTGGTAACTGAAGGCTGTGGCGGCCGATACTTCCTCCACCATTGCAAGACAATTTGTGAGAAGGCTTATACCGTAGCATTTCGTTGTTACAGTAAATGGGCGGACCTCTAATTTTTTTAGACAATGCCCGCACTAGGGAATCTAATCGTTATATCGCGGGGTACATATAATAACAACATATAATAGACGGACACAATATACATTCAGAACAACTATTTATGGGTCTCACAAATTGTTGTCCGGCGCGGGACTCGAACCCGCGACACCAAGCGGCGAGGATTAGCCGCTGCGCCACACGCCAATTACTCTTGACTTTAGTTATACTAACAATAGCGTATAAGAGTAAATATGTTACAAACAATTTTTGGATCTTTTAGTTGTCCGAAATAAATTGATTATTATGGTGATAGTGAAAGACTATATTATACAGTTACTCTAGTTTCCTCTCTCGCGGATATCCGAAACCCACTTTTAGATAACATCTAAATACGCTCTAACAGTCCTAATTGTATAGTACGAGTATATCACTTCCTGTCAATTTTCTTTCTTACCATTAGTAATCTGGCTCATGTTAGTTCCGATAGATTACGCAATTTTTTGTCATGGGATATAATATACATATATACAAAATGGTGTAACTGATATATTTATGGTTTAATCAAATGAGTGAGCAGTATTTCGAAGAATACTTAATATTAAAAATTCGAAAACAAGTTTCTTAGCATAGTCGTTGGCGTAATGAATTTTTTGTCATGGGGTAAATATCAACAAAATAGCGTAATAGATATAATTATGGTGTAATCAAATAAGTGACCAGTATTTCGAAGAATACTTAATATAATAAATGTGACAAATAGTTTCTAAGCGTAGTCTGCTTAATAAATTTTACATAAGTTGACATATGGAAGTTTTTCAGAAAACTACTCCTAAGGGGGTAAAAATGGGAATGAAACTTCGTTTGTGAAATGCTCTGCCACCAAATTGATTATATAGTATGTGGCTCAAGACAGATGTGGGGTTTTTATCGCAGGTTATAATATATTTATATATTTTGTGTTTTGAACCCTAACCTATTTTATATAGGTTGATTTACCTAGCGTTGTTTCTGACAAGTTGTGTGTTTTAATGTAACCTAGCATAATTAAACTTTGTTGGGTAATTGCCTCAATTTCCTTCTGAAATTCATTTCCTTACGGATATTTGTGTACAATTAAGTGCGAAATACTAATAGAGGTTATTTTTTTTTCAGGTAAGGATTATTTTCGGTAATCAACCATGACTGCTGAACTTACTGGATTAATTAATACTGTATGTATATAGTATAATGATTATGTGTTTAATTGATGTAATAACTTGTGGCGGTGACTTCAGTGAAATTAATCTCTATGTTATGCGTACTTTACAAATACGTAATTAACGAACTCCCGGACTCTGAAGAAATTTCTTGCGAAATAAGCAGCACCTTTGTACTATACATTTGTTCGTACTTTTGTCTATTTATTTTATGTTTTGTGTGTACAAGAATAAATAAAAAAATAAACTAAACTACTTATAGGTAACACAAATAGTTGTTGACGTGGCAAGGCGACGGTCTTAACCACCCACGGACGGTCTTAATCCAGTCTAGGACTATCTGCATGTCATTCAGGTATACAAGACTTTGTTATAAGATATTAATTGTTGTACATATGTATACAAACATTAAGAGACTACGTAGCGCAAAATTCTTGGGTACATACCAGCAATTCCGTATTACTACAGAAATATCACGTAATTTTTTTACATATTGCCCTATATTAGTAAAGGTTTTTTTTACCTATTGCCCAGTATTAGTTAGTGTCAAATTTTAGCCGCGTGCATTTTCAAAAAAATAAACATGAAAACAAAGAGTATTTAAAATTTATCCATGTTGAGTGGATGCTAGATAATAGGCACTAGAAATAAAAAAATATTTAAAATTATCACTAATGTTCCTTCTCTCATTCAATTAACTTCTATTACAAGTATATAAATACAAGCATACAGCTGGTGCAAAATATCTAAAAATATGTTTGCACATTTTCTAGAATATTATGCTGTTGTTTGATAAAGCCATACATACGTTTTAGGTTGAAAAACACGATTGTTTGCTCCCACGTCTTATCAAGATAAATGCGAAGTGATTGATCATGTTCTAGCAATTTACATAATAGGTAAAACATAATTTAAGTTGCCATGTGATGTACGTTACATAATAATATTAGAATCATCGTAGTACAACGTTTAGACTATCTTTAACACGATGTTCACGACAAAATGCCCTTCCTCGTTCTTTATTTAGTTATTTATTTAATGATTTATCAAATAATCACCATAAACTGACACATTTTTACGATGCTTAGTGTTATTTTTAGTGTATAATACATAATTTTTAAACATATTTAATAATCATAATATCCTGGGACATTATTCACACACAGCTATCTGATCCCCAACTAAGCAGAGCTTGTACTATGTAAACCAGATAACTGATGTACTACATTTACTAGTTTTGTGACAGTGTTTTCAGACATGTTCATGCACACGAATATCTGTCCTGGATGGGAATTGAACTCACCTGCGGCGTGAAAATAAAGTAGGTACATACCAACGACGTTAACCGACCAATCTATGGCCTCATCGGGCCGCTATGTGCTTGGAGTCACCGGTGACCCCTATGGCGGTGTGTGAATAAGGTCCCAGGATATCATTATAGATACATTACCCCCAAAGGGATTATTTTTCACTTGGCCCCAACATTTGCATTATTTTTACAGTAGTAGCAAATGCAACGAAAACTTTTAACGCCAATTAACCTAATCATATATTTTTTAAAGACAGGTATAGGTTTCCCTAGTGAGAGAACTAGGAAAATGAGTCGCGATGTACTTTACAAACATTTAATTAAATACAACTACAGAACTGTTTGTAATTTTATATGTTCGAAAAATGTCTGGATGACTGACCAAACCGGTCGTATTTTTTTGTATAAAGCATATAGTGTGGAATACTTAAGTAGCTCTACCTAACCATAAATAAATCGCACAGAACCATAAATAAATCACTGGTTTTTAAGCCTTATTATGCGTTCGTTCCGTCTTAAGCTACTATTCGCCTTTATTATTAGGTTCATAGCTGGATGCTCACACTGGTACGTAAGGAAACGGCGACGTTAAGCAACTGGGCTCGCGGTTAGTCCATAGATGGGTGACCGCCAAAGTGGTTTAATTTCTGAGCGTCTCCGTGATTCGAGAGATAGTGAAGCTGTATGTCCCTTGTCTTGGCATTGAACAATTCTGATGCTGGGGTAACCAACCACTGCCCATACACCACATAAGAAAGGAGAAAGATTAGGCTAACTTTTAACGTCATACATATATTTTATTTTAATAAAATATTGTGCTGAATTTATTGAGTGTCTCATGATTCGTAGGGCTACTGGAAGGTAACCAATAGGCAACAGCTTCTAGCTATGTCAAGAACACCTTGAATAATATTGACACAAGGATACCTATGTAACTGCTATTTACACGATAGATTTTAATAACAAAATGATGTTTAACAACTAAATACCGTTTCGACTTACTTCCAAGACATTCCTTTTACGTTTTTCATACCAAATGGAATTTCTATTACGTATTGACATACTTTGTTTGAGTAATAAATCTTTTTAATTAATAATATTTCATATGAACCGAAGGACGTCCACTGCTGGACAAAGGTCTCCCGCAGGGTTCTCCACAACGACCCGTCTTGTGCTGCCCATATCGAGCAGCTTCCTGAATAATATTTTTTTTTATTCTAAAAGACAACGCCCGCACTATGGACTGTAATCCCTGTGTCCCGGGGTACTTTACAAACATATAATCCATAAATCCATCAAATTACATCCAGGTCAGGTAAATTTATTGTACGTTGGTGTTTTCACTTGTGAGTTAATTTTATTTTATTGGTACTTCCGCTTTGAAATAGTAAGTTTTTGTATGGGTTTTTGCGACCTTATTACCTCTAGAAGCAAGCACTAAGTAAGGAGACCGCCAAGTGTACAAAAATAAATACATAAATGAATGATAAAAGTGAAAGCTTTTTTGAAAATGTTTCTTACAGAAACACGCAAACACTTTGCTAGAAAAGTGAGAAAAATTACTAGGAAAATCCGAACCAAGGATTTGGACCTGCGGTAAACGGACTACCGCTGGTTAACGAGGCAGTCAATTATTATATTAACCTAGTCTTATTTTGTGGCATATGCTATAAAAATATAACACCAGCGGTGACTTTACGACATGTAATAGCATTTTATTCTTGTGTCGTCACATGTCATGTATCTTTACTACCAGTTAATTTAATAGTCCAATAAAGTGACACACATATAATTTCTACATCAAACCAGTTCGTAACACTGGGTGGAGTCTTCGGACTATCCTAGAAGCAAATGATCAATTTGCTAAAAAGCCCGCCAAGGTCAGAAGGTCGTGTCACTTAACTTGTGGCTGTGTGGCGTAAGTTGTAAGACTTGAGCGTGGTAGACAGCAGAATGAAAATCGAATTTATTTAATTTGATTAGATTTGATGTTTGAGATGTTGTATTTATGAAAAATGTACACATGGATATTGCATATTCATTTGAAAGCAATAACTCTAGTAAAAGAAATAATTGCGTCCAGTAAGAAATGTTTCAATACACGAACTAAGCCTGTCGTAGCGTACTTTTACTCGCTATGGATTTTGATTAAAACTAATTTTAAGCGGAACTGTTTTATAGAATAGAATATAATAGAAAATGATTGAAACAGAAAATTGTACAGACAACAAAATACAAAATAATAACAAAAAGGAAAATACATTAAAAACAAAGACTAAAGTTATCTGTGCAAGACCGAAATGGCTCCATATCAGCTTTTGCTAGAACATTTTATTTTTCTAGCGCTGGTAATTCTGTAAGTATAAATAGTCTAAAATAAGTACCTAGTATATTTATTAATTAAGAATAAATAAGAAAATTATATTGAAATCGGTACATAACATTGGTATTATGTATTTCATATTTAACATGAATACAGCAACAATACAATCAAATTGAGTCAATCAAATTATAATTTAATTTTTTACTAAGTGGAGTATTGACGTATTGAATAAAAAAAGTCTTGCAAAATTATTATTTAACTTATATTGTAATAATAAGATTTAGATAGTAATGAATTAATATGGTACGTACAAGTAGTCAAGTAATACTCATACATTGTGTTCGTTAATTTGGTAAAATAAGCGGCAGTCTTATCGCTACTGCAATTTCTTCAAGACCTGGAGGTATGAAGTGGATTGATAAACATAGAAACTAGGTAAATAGGTGTAACAATGAGTTAATGTTGTGCTTTTTGTATTACTAAGTCAGGGTGAGAGCAGTATATTTACTATTGAAATAATTACGTAGCTCGACTGGGGAAGTACCTCTATTGTACAGAATGCTCTAGGGATAATAGTATTATAGGGATATTAATAATATTATTATACACACTCCGATTTATCCTACTTTCAAGCCGAGAATGCTACTACTATCATTGCACTTCAATCCAAGCAATTGCTCCACCCAATTTTCCTTCGAACGAGCGGCAGTTGCTTTCGCCTATTAAATTAGGACAACAGTTGCGCATAACATCCCTCTTATGCATCTACCCATCAGTGACCGCACTGAGGGGAGTTTAAAACTCACTCCGGCAAGGGTACTTAATTTATAGTTTTAATTCTTTGACGGCTCTAGCCCATGTTTGCATCAATTGTCAGGTGAAGTAGTGAAAGTCTCATAAGCTAACTAAACTAATAGTCATCTTATTATATATTGTCTTAAAATAACAATAAACATTATTAAATTATACTTTCATGTTTAAATTCTAAGAGCCTTGGTGTCCTAAAATACAGGCCTAAAGTCTACTTTTGGTAACACAAACCACCACAACCAACCACAGTAATAATATTTACTATTGTACTTTTTATTTCAATTTAAAATAAAAGAAGGATGGACTTCTCCGGATCGATAACTGTTTAATTTTATCCCCCGTAAGCTTATAACTTGCGCCATTACTACTAAGTCCAAGTCCACCAATATTTTGCTTTAGTGGCGATATATTTACTGGATTGTAGCTTTCTCCTAAACGAGCCTTTAATTATTTGTTATTAATTATTAGCGCAGCGTAAACGCCACCAATATATTTTACTAACTGTATCTGTATCCGTATGCGAGGTTAGTTATCAAATTCATATGAGCAATAATTTAATAACTGATGATTTATTTGAACTTATTTAAGGTAGGGCAATGTATTTATGTTTACCCAAAATGATCGAACGCATCATGAAAAGAAAACTTTTTTGACGACCTTGTTGATCTAATACAAATTGTGAACAACTAATTTGTGAAAACTTATAACATAAAATATGTTATATGTGTGTATATTCCACAAACGAAACCTGACCTTCCTGTAAAATTCACTGGTTCAGTTAACAGTATAAATGAATTAGTAAAACAAAGGCTAGCCAATGCTTTATAGCATTATGTGGAAGCATGCTGAATTTGAAGTAGGGTTGAACCTGTATCTCGGAGTACAGTTAATGCCCGCCGAGAATTTCATCTATGTATTATCCAAACATTATTAGATAATTCTAATATGAATCTTATAAATATGTCTATACGTTTATTTAGATAAATAAACATTTACATATTTTATCATGTTTATTTTAATAATGATATTCTGCTTATTTAAATAAAGAACAAAAAAAATGAATAAAAAATCGTCAATCTGACGCAATTTAGATAGTGCCTGTTTTGTGAATAATTTATGATCATTGTAAACACGTATATTTTGGATATTGAAGACCTGTGTTCGAACTTGTATGTTTTTATTTACAATTAAATTGATCATTATATATTACAGAACCTATTTTTAATATATAGTGAAGGGAGGAAGCCTATACGTTATATTCCAACCGGTACAAGGTTTATTTTGTCATAGTCAAGATTTAACTAAAAATATGAAAGGGTTCCGCTACATTCGAGGGTAGGATATCGATCGAGGACATCGCTATCGGAACTAAGTAGAAGTAGTAGATATATTTAATATTTTTCCACCTATTCATGTTTGATTTATGAGAGTGGCACTGTAGTCACTTTAGCAATATAACAATTTTGTATCCGTTTACTATAAATTAAAATTAATTACGTGCAATAAAATTGGGAACATAAAAAGGCAAATACTTCACATATGTGCTTCTCATGTAAAGTTGATCTACTTCCGTTGTTAATACGGAGCATCTTCAGATGAATACCCAAGAAATGCTTAAGGCGAGTCCGTCAGTTTTCCTCATCGTTCAATCCACAAATTATACGAAAAATGTTCGTCTAAAAGCATACGGTACAGTTAATTTTCGTACCAAAATAATTTCATAATTTAATGTTTTCATTTCAATAAAAGACATTAAATCAGAAGTAATTAATGAATTCTGAACTAAAAGAAATATCATAAATCCAAAACCCATAAAATTTTGAAAATATCCCCTTAATAGAAGAATCCGTAACCAACCATAATATTGCAACCCTAAAAGGCTTTGGATGGCTTTTCTTAAAGTCAAGTAAAGCCTTACTAGGAACAGTATTTATAATAGGTTCTTACCTAGAAGTAAAATATATTGTGTCCCTAACTACGGCCGGGGGTTGTGAATAATTGAAGGGTTGAGTCACCCTTCCAGACGGGAATGAAACGTCGATACGACTGTATATTATATATCTATAGTTGTGGCTTTGTATGACAAATAATTTAGGAAAAGCAGCCATTTTGTTTGAATATACTGTTTTTGTATCTATGAATCGCTATAGATAAATAATTTCTATAATAAACATTATTCAATGAAAGGCGGACGATATCTAAAAAAAATATATATTTATTACCTTTTTCCCTTTTTTGAGTAGTTTTCGCATGTAGAATGCGATACGGCGCATACTGGACGTATTTATTAATCAGACAATCAACCTAAGTAGACTGGCGTGCGATTCTCACTCTTTTGGCGTTTTGGCACGCTTTGAGTTCGGACACTTATGGACGCATACACGATGTCCATTTGTTTATAAGTCAATAATATTGTTTATGAAAATGTGTGTTATGAATTAGACGCAATACCTCTAATTTAGTAGCATAACTAAGTACACAAGAAAGTAGATAACCTAGGCTAGGAAACTACCTACTAGTTTCTTTTTATCGTGAGCGAAGGAAGGTCTCTCGTCTTCAAGTTACCCCGCTGTTCACGTTTAACCGAAAACTGCATATAATAGCTAATAATTGCTCTGTGATATATTAATTAAGTCTTATACTTATTACAATGTATATTTGATACTAGTCGCACACTTCATATACTTGAACCACTATTCATATCACGTCTTGACAGATTTCTGACTTGTAAATATAGGGTATGTAGAATACTTATACTTATACTTATAATAATAGTTCAAATGATATTTAGTATATCAGTTATCTGGTTTCCATAGTACAAGCTCTGCTTAGGTTGGGATCAGATGACCTTGTGTAAATAATGTCCCAGGATATTATTATTATTAAATATTCCTGAAAATGTGTGTTATGTACAAAACTATGTGTCTGTCCGAAACTAATGGACAAACCCATACATTTAACGTTACAAAGTATACTAAGTTATATAAATATTTGTCTTGTACGTGGATCAAACCCAATACGTGGGCGCCGACGTAGCAGCAGGATGACTATTCTAACCCCTGGGCCACACGTGCAGAAAAGTTTTATGCCACGTGTGTTTCGCATCGCTGAATGCGAAACGAGAATTATTAACTTTAAATTGTATAATATTATTATGAAGGCTATGTAATCACTTGTTTGGTTCATGATTTAGATCTTAATTACGTCAGGGTATTGTATAAAAATTATTATTATCCGTCTGGATTGTTATACCTTCAAATGTAACAATAAAACGACAAGTAAATTGTTCCATTCTACTTTACTGTCCACGCCACGTCAGACTTAACACTTGCAATTCCGAAACCGTCCCTATTGCCAACGCACTAAGGGCACTGCAAAATTAATGATGCTTTAGTGTAAAAATGAAACCTATGAACGAGTTCGAGCTCTCAACGAGTATGCAGCGCTGTGATTGGTTATTCTCGTAATGGTGTGATGAGTTTTGCTAATCACATAGCTCCGTTCGTACCGAACTCTACGATATGTGCAAGCATCATGTAGAAATTGACATGAAGATATTTTACTATCTTAAGTGCTGTGAATTTATCGCATGTTAGAATATTACACTGACTTAGTTACTAATAATTCGACGATTTAATGTTTAACATGAAACGTTCATACACCAGTGGCCGTAATACGTATGTTGAAGAATCTTAGCGTTTTATTTATCCATTTGCTCAATAATTGCTCTTTAATTGCACATTCATACGACAAACGACTCGACTCGACTAACTAGGGTGTTATTATTATCACAGGTGCTAAGCTAACCTTTAAAAAATTAAGAATCATCTCACGTGCGTTCTGGCAGATCCACATAAATAATTCAATGCGTATACACCTATTGCTTAAATAAATCAAAGTCTATCGGAGTTTTGGTCACCACTTCGTAAATTATGTTGTCTTGAGATAAAATATTTTTATTCTCAGCTAGATTTGACAGTGATATGTTCTTGTATGCAAACACGCAAGGTGAATATATATTTTTTAATAATAGTAAAATTAAACGCCATGATGTCGGATTTTGTGTAAAAATTTAGTTGTATAAAGTTATTTGGCCGCCTAACCGCGAACCTCCCAAGACAAAGTCGCGGCTTACACCACTCGGACACAGAGGTCGCCGTGAGAAGAAAGATCAAGTTTTAAGATCAAAATTGGTAGTGAACTTACCTTCTGATCCCAAGGTTCGATTCTGGCACCAAACAAATAATGGTTTAAGAACATGTCTTTTTTTCTTGCACTGGGTGTTTTCTGTGCAATATTTGTATCCGTTGTCTAGTTTCCATTGCACAAGCTTTGTTTAGTTTGGGCTAGATGGCACTGTTTGACATTCTCCGGACATTTATTACTATCGATGTATTACCATGAAAATCAGTTCCTGAAAAAACTTGACGTCAATCCTTGTAACTATTACCAATAAATGTAATTACGTATTGCGTTCATATTTCTAGTCTAATTAGGTTTACATTATTCTTTTGTAATTTAAATACTATATTATTATTGTGTTCTTGAACAAGGGTTACAAAAATTTCGTCAGTAATTCTGTGGGTGAGTCATTGGACCTACATTTCATTCAAATAATATCGTAGGGACAAATTATTGCTACTGGGTAAAGATGTTAACCCTAATGATGATAAATATAAAAAAAAAGTTAAACCAAACAACTCACGGCTATAATCTGCCTGTACACAGAAGAACGCAACCTGTAGCTTTTACGGTTAAATTACAATGGAAAAAAGAAATTGCAATTAGGTTTGCTTATTTATTTAGTGTTTTATATCAATATGTTCCTTTAGTTATATATAAGTAACGATAAAATACAGTAGCGCGTATTTTTACGAGTAAAGTATTAAATTCCGTAGAACTCACTTAAGTCTAGCTTTCAACTTACCTTTTATTATTAATTTTTAAATTACGTTTTTATTTTTAATCCACTCCAAGGGATGTTTCATGAATGATACCTAATTTTGATTATTATCTTATTGATATATTCTTGCCTATCTACTTATAACTTTACCTAAGTTTATAGTAAAGTGTGGTACTTGTCAGTACGAATACAGTTCCAGAACCTAACCGCTTTGGCCGCTTGGTCAAATGACCAGGACAAAACTACGTGTGGCGCAGCGGCTAAAACAATCGCCTCGCCACTTCATGTTGCGGGTTCGAGTCCCGCGCCAGACAACTATTTGTGTGACCCATAAATAGTTGTTCTGAGTCTGGATGTAATTTGGGTCCGTCTATTATATGTTTGTATAGTACCCCGCGACACAGGGATTAGATGCCCTGGTGCGGGCGAAGTCTTTAAAAATAATTGACAGAACGACAGAACAACAGAGCGTTATCAACCTGATATAACGATTAAACTATTGATAATCGATCTTATTTGTACATACGGCTACATATCAAGCTATACAATACCATTATACGCTGACCTCTTATTGTAAGGAAATCCTATAGAACCCGAGATCAGCTTATACTGGCATTGTATAGCTTGATATGTAGCCGTTTGTACACGTGATATATCAAAGATAATGATAATGACATACTTAAGAATCTCTTACTCATGTAACGTAAATAACTCGTGTTTGCAAACACTCACACACAATCATTTATGTAATTCAGATTCAAATCTAATTCAGATCCATGGATTGATTGATTTATTGATCGATAAGCTATTGCGATCCTAAACTATTTATATTACAATTTGTGAATATATTATATATTAGGTAGATATATTTATTATATATAATAATAATATAATATCCTAGAACATTATTCACACACGGCCATTTGATACCAAACTAAGCAGAACTTGTGATATGGAAATCAGCTAACTGATATATGTACTACATATACTACTTATGGTTTGTAAATACATACTATAAGTATGTATATAATTACACCCAGACTCAGGACAAACAGGCATGTTCATGCATATACTTACTTTAAAATAGCAATATAACATAAACAACAACAATAATTTACTCGCTTTTTCGAATGCGGTCATAATGTAATTAAGAATACTTTTGCAGTAAGACGTCGCGAACTTTCACCGCATTTCCAGAACTTTATGCACCGTAAAACGTTTCCGGTATAGAGCTTTTAATCTTTGGCTAATTATTACTCCATCTTAAATGATCACTTTCGTGGCCATGATTCCATTCGTATAATGAAATGATTTCAGACCTGAAATTTGAACATTTTGTATAAAATATAGACCGAAAGTTGAATTATAAATTCAGCTACATAATTTTTCCGTCTCCACGGGTAATTTTTTTTACCATAATATGAGTTTTTTTTCATTATTACATAGTAAATAAACGTGTTCTCCGTGAAGTCTTACCAAAGCTGTGTTACGGGCTCTAATTTTAATCCCCAATAAGATAAGTTGTTTGCGAACCCACTATGTAAATTCTGTTCATTCGATTGGACTTTAGTTCAAATCGGTTGTATGAAAAAGGTTTAAAGATACTATAAGACTTTTTTAAAACATTGAACCGATTCAATGTTTTAAAAAAAGTCTTATTAACTAGTATCTTTAAACCTTTTTCATACAACCGATTTGAACTAAAGTCCAATCGAATGAACATAATTTACATAGTGGGTTCACAAACAATAGAATAATCGGCATAAAAAACTACTTCCTTTCTTCTTTGGAAGTCAATAAAAAAAATAATAGTCTATATAAAAACAATTAGTCTGCCGTTCGGTGTGGTGGTGAAGGCATACGTATGGACACTAAAAAGAGTGAGGCTCATCTCCTACTTAGCCATCGTTAATCTCTAGCTATATTCAGGTTTGTTACAATTGTTTCTAGTCACTGATTAAAAATAATCTAATAATAACAAGTATAGTTAATTAAATATTAAAATTTTAGCGTAGTTTTATCGTTAAAATAACAAGTTAAACTTCAACTTAATTGGAACTTATCTATGTTAATTATATTTGGCATATAAAATACAAAAAATGTAGGTATAATCTTCCCATGATGCTCGTCTTACTACTTTACAATTATATATTAACCTTGAATCTAATTATATATTTTATTATTGCAATTAGTTCCAAAATATAGGCATTAAATAGTTTATTATGTTATGAAAATAATTAATGTTTTAAAGAACATACAATCTGCTTCTTATAAAGAAAAGGTTTAGTACCTTTTCTTTATAAGAAGCAAATTAATCCAAATTTTTAACAGTCCATTTGGGATGTATTCTCTATCGAATAAAAGATTTATCAAAATCATTTTACGTACAACGGTAGTAGATAATCAAATCGTATGCAAAATAAAATTATATATCCGAGTTAATAACCTCCTTATTTTTAAAGTCGGTTAACAAGTAATTTACCTTTAGTTTTTTTCTTATTTTCTAGGGAAAAGTAATTAAACTATATCTAGGCTAATAATAACTTCGACATCAATTATTAAACGAAATGTCTTACACAGTAGGTAACTAGTAAATTTGTTGCACAAACCGTTATAAGGTCAAATTAAACATAAAAATACGGCGTCTTAATTACGAAGTAAAGTAATGAAGCAAATTACTTTTACAAATTTGAGATCGAATACTATGTTGCGGTACCGAAGTGGTTTATCTACATACATGAATAGTATGAATAGTCCAGATTCCAGTTCGCGGTTTCGATTTTTAAGGTTACAACTTACAATGTCAGAATATTGAAAAAAAAATTAAATGCACATAAAATTGCATTCAATAAACACATTTTTATTAATAATATTTTTTTCCTTTAAAATGACAACGCCTGCGTTAGGAAATCTAGTCCCTGTGTAGCGGGGTATTTTACAAACATATAATAGACGGACACAAATTACATCCAGACTCAGAACAACTATTTATGGGTCACAAAAATTTAAATAAAAAATTATAACATTTGGCGTTTAATAGACAAATTACACGATTAAGTTAAAACGATATATTAATATTCAATAAACTATAATATACGAGTCGAAAGAAGATAGGTCACAGCAAGTTTCTTCATTTCGAAACTTCAAGTGCCTCCAAACCTAGTGATTATGCCTCATTTATAGATACACTGACACGCTGACTGAGGAAAACGCCACACCTTAAATCATCCCAAGTTTGAATAAGAAGAAATATCAAGTTATCTTTCGTTTTCGAAATCTTTTGATAGATGTTTGTTCGAATAACTGTATATATAATACACATATAATAGCGGGGTGAATTAAGGGAGATTAGTTTGAGAAGACATCAATTCATATTTGACTAGCCTTAGTATTTTTTCTTATCTATTCGAGAGACTTTTCAGTGCCTCACACGTATCTATTGCAATTTTTTAATGTTTACGGTGCTTTAATTTTAATTTAGACCATGGACATAATTACGTAAAACTCTGTTTAATATTAAGAAAAAATAACTATATGTTAACGACATTTCACTAAGCTCAATGTTAATTAGTTACCTAATGAATACAAAATACAAATCTAGTATCAATTTCTTACATTGAGTACTGGGATTCCCAGTGATCGTCTTATGATTTTATCATACAATGTATTTTAATAGCATAGGTATGTATCTAGAATAACCAATTATATCATCAGGTACATATAATAATATTAACTATTTTTTTTTTTTTTTTTTTATTTATTTATTGGCTCACCAACAATTGTTTACACTTCTTACAGATTACAGGATACAATGGTTATAAACAAGTCTAGTGTAACAATCACTGACAGGTAAGCACCGCATGTATAAATGAAACATACATCATTATAAAAAAGATACAAAAAGAAAAACAAAGAAAACAGACATAACCACATTATTCAGTTATTAAAATTTAAAGGAATTTAAATTAAATTAAACAAACAGATACAACACAAAAGAAAAAAAAAATGCACACAACAATTTAAAACTGGTAAAGATACAAAGTTAGTTATTATAGCGCATTTAGTGTAACTTTCTTAAAACTGTAAAACGAGTCAAAATGTATATCCACCAGGTCACTGTAGCTATTAAGCAATCTGCAGATTCGAGGAATGGCGGAACTAGCACCTATTACGGTTCTACGAAGGGGAGGATGCAGGGGTGTTATTGGAGTACGCGGACATCTAGCGGGAGCTTGAAATTTAATTTTTTCAAGTAAAGGTGGACAGTCGATCTTTGATCTCAGTACTTTGAATAAGAAAAGGCAATCGGTTATATTTTGACGTTTCTCCAGGGATACCATTTTGAAATGAGTTAGTCTTGCAATCAAATAATTAACATCAATCAAATAATATCTAGAATTTCAAATTAATGTTAAAACTTGTAATTAGTTTTTTCTGTTGTTTATCATTTTAAAGTAAAAAAAACTAAAGTCTAATACTAACATATAATACTAACATATTTAGTTTTTCATACAATCCGTGTACCTAAATATCTATATGTAACTAGAAATAATAATTAATTAATTATATGTCACTACAAACATGTTCTGACTATTTACAAACGTTTTTTTAAAGTCTACGAGAATAAAAACCTTTTTTATTTCTTTATTTATAGTTTACAGTTTAAGATTTGAATTTTAGAATAGTTTATTTACTTTTTAGGGTATTAGAATAGTGTAGTAGTTACTAGTATGTACGGTATATTGTCCTACATGGCCTCCTCAGAATACCAGTAAACAATATCAACATTTAACTGAGGTAGGCTATAGCTTCATGCGCTCTATGAGCCGCTTGACTGCAGAAGCACTGCTTTTTTCAAACATTCTTATTGTCCTGGGTGTAAGTATGGCGCAATAACGTGAAGTGTGTTATAAAAGGCTACGCTGACCGCTTGCTATTAGGTGAACCGCTTGCCTGTAGGTCTGTAGATGATAAACAGCAGAATGGATGGTATTAATATGGTTTCCAACATTACATTGTAGTGCCCTACGGAGGTTCAAGATGTTTTACCTTTTGGAAAGTAGTTAAAAGAGTAAATTATTTTTATAGTTAAAATTGAGAGACGTAGTCAGAGAAAAACAGTTCGTTTCGGATGAAGAGTACATCTATTATGACTACGCTAAGTAGCTCGACTGGTAAAATAAAATACCACCACGTTAAAATTAAACCTACAGGTATTAGCAGCGTCATGTTATCCACCGATGGACATAAGCCTCCCCATAAGATTTCCATCATGGAATTGTGTCCGTTATTCAGAGGGATATCCCTTAAATATCCCACATCGGAAAAACCAATAAAGACTCTACTGCCCGTTCTCTAATAGATATTCTTTCGTGACGAATACTACGCCTTGGAATGAGATGCAACATAACGGGTATTATAGGTTCCCATTATGTTAGTGTGGTATTGCGCGGGAGTATAGTCACCAAAGCGCAATGAAGACGGAGCAATTTAATGTTACTGGCATCGGGAAAACCGATAAAGACTCTACTGCCCGTTCTCTAATAGATATTCTTTCGTGACAAGTACTACGCCACGGAATGAGATGCAACATAACGGGTATTATAGGTTCCCCATTATGTTAGTGTGGTATTGCGCGGGAGTATAGTCACCGAAGCTCAATTAAGACGGAGCAATTTAATGTTACTGGCATCGGGAAAACCGATAAAGACTCTACTGCCCGTTCTCTAATAGATATTCTTTCGTGACGAATACTACGCCAAGGAATGAGATGCAACATAACGGGTATTATAGGTTCCCCATTATGTTAGTGTGGTATTGCGCGGGAGTATAGTCACCAAAGCGCAATGAAGACGGAGCAATTTAATGTTACTGGCATCGGGAAAACCGATAAAGACTCTACTGCCCGTTCTCTAATAGATATTGTTTCGTGACGAATACTACGCCATGGAATGAGATGCAACATAACGGGTATTATAGGTTTCCCATTATGTTAGTGTGGTATTGCGCGGGAGTATAGTCACCAAAGCGCAATGAAGACGGAGCAATTTAATGTTACTGGCATCGGGAAAACCGATAAAGACTCTACTGCCCGTTCACTATTAGATATTCTTTCGTGACGAATACTACGCCATGGAATGAGATGCAACATAACGGGTATTATAGGTTCCCCATTATGTTAGTGTGGTATTGCGCGGGAGTATAGTCACTAAAGCGCAATGAAGACGGAGCAATTTAATGTTACCGTGTTACAAGCGTCGGCGACGGTAATAGCTTAACATCAGGTGGGCCGTACGCTTGTTTGCTGACTGCGTAGTATAAAAAAGCTAATTCTAATCACCATGTTTGAAAACATAAGCTTGGAAATACAATCACAGAAATTTCCAAACAAACCGTGGAAAGGCGATAACCCAGTAAACAAATCTTCAAGTGATAAGGATAAGCAAACTTTCCAGATACTCATAGCATTGCCACTGATACATAGAAAGTAGGTAACTTATTATATTACTACTTAGAAATAGATAAAATCGCGTGTAAACAATTGTTTATTGTGTAGTAAACTCAAGGTAATTGATATAGCCCGAAGAATTGCCAAGCTGCAGTGGCAGCGGCCAATGCACATACTAATAGCTCGTAGAACCAACGACCGCTGTGGTAGAAAGGTTCTTGAGTGAGGACCACGTATTGGAAGACGTTCATCATAACAGTCGTAAGAAGTCCACTGCTGAGCAAAAGCTTCCCCGAAGAATCATCCTGGGGAAATGTCATAATCGCCACGCTTGACAGACGGTTTGGCGATCGCAGTATGATGTAATAACACTGAGAAAGAAGCTGCTGCCCGCCCTCTGGAAGATATTCCCTCGGGTCGATTTCTACGCCCCCCACGGGATGAGATGGGGTGTTGATATTCGCCACCGTTACCACAAAGAGGTTATCAAGTCTAATATATGATTTATTTATTTATGTTAAGCATTTTTTCTGTTACTTGTGGATCGATTTTGAATATCAATAGCGGTTATTCCTCATAGCGCTACGATGAGCCCTCCTTTAAAGGAGTGCTTATCTCACGGTAGGCAGCGGTTAGCTGTGCCCTCTGGCATTGCAAATGCCCATGAGTAGCGGTTACCACTTTCCTTTATTTTTTTATTTTTTTTATTTCAAAACTTTATGCATAAATTTGTACAGAGGTGGACTTTATGTGGGCCGCTAGCTCTTCTGCCTCGGAAAGCAATAAAAAAATGCCTTAAAGATGGCTCCTTAAAATACATAAAAAAGGTTTTTATTCACGTATACTTTAAAAAATCGCTTGTAAATAGTCAGATCATATTCGTAGTAATATATAATTATTTACTTTTGGTGACAAAAAAAATTAATCAATTTTATGTTTTTGATACACACATTATTTTAGCTTTAAATTTAAATACCTGATGATTAACTATGCAGGTTTTCAAGAAGCTAACAATTTATGTCAATATTTTAAACATAAAACTTCTTTTATTTGAATAAAATTACGCTTTTTATGTGTCCAAAATAACATTCTCCTAAATAAATATAATGGGACTTGTTTTTTTCAACAAGAAATGATAGTACGGATTGATATATTTTTATGGCTTTTTTAAGCAATATTAATTATGTTTTGAAACCGGACTTATTATTATTCGGATAAAATTAGTTTTGCAATTGTATTTATTTAGAGTTTAAGTTTATTTTTATATAGTGACTTTTATTGTTGTGGAACATAGAATATCCATGTTATACTATCTTAAATAAAATATTGTATTAGTTACAGACGCCAGCACATCAAGCTACCCCAATCTGTCAAATTTCCTCAATAGAAATTGAACCTTATACTTATGTGATAAAGTCGAAAATCTTTAAGAGAAATTTGACAGATTGGGGTAGCTGGATGTGCTGGCATGTTTTGTGTTTTCTGGTGCAATAAAATGTACTCTATCTATCTATCTATCTAGTAATCAAGACAATTCTCATCACTGTCATATCAAGCGAAAGACGTCCGTCCCGTGCTAGGCAAAGGCCTCCCCGAAAGATCTCCACAATAGTCTAATAATTTATTTTCTATTGGCAATAGATTTACATTTCACTAATTTCGCTTAAAATATAAACTTTAAAAGACCTTTCAAAACACTTAAATAATTTAAACCCTAATATTAAGAAATAACAAGGTAGGGTAATTATAAGATTTAAATGAAGGTACTCGTATGTACAAATAAATTAGTTATTAAAAAAGGCTTTATCAAGATTATCTTTATCCTCATACACACCTAAATCAATCTTATTCAAGAGGTGTATTGAGAAATTATGGATATAATTTTATCACAAATATAGGCGACTATAACCTTTTTGGGTTTTTCCTGTATGCAACTAGCACTTAATTTTAATTTCAAGTTTCTATGTGCAAAGTAATCAAGTTTCTTATGACTTCACAGTGAATTATACTAAACCACAGAAAGCTTACTTATTTAATGATTGACGTGTGACAAATCAATTGGTTTTTTTGAAGGAAACTGAGTAATTTTATCTACTTACCTGCTGACTTACTTACCTACATACCAGTGTAGAACATAAACGTACTTATATAAGTAGTAAGAAAACACATCAGAATAGGACGGCCATGACATAATTCAGTAAGTGATCGAGTATAATAACAACACTAAAGACTCTTATTCTATGTCTTAAAATATACATATGAACAGACGCCAGCACAGCAAGCTACCTCAAAATGTCAAATTTCCCCAATTGAAAGTGAACCTTATGCTTCTGCGATAAAGTTGAAAATCTATAAAAGAAATTTGACAGATTGGGCTAGCTGGATGTGCTGGCGTCTGTACGTTATCATCATCATATTTTATTAGTAAATAAGTCATATACATAAAGAGCAAATAAATAATATAGCCTTTCTTTATCGTAGGGGTAATTGTTACCCTGTTGTCAGAGTAGTTCAAGCCGCCCAGTAGGCCTCTGACATGGCTTATCGACTATTGTCTTATGACAACAACCGCGACCGAGAGCTTAACGTGCCCTCCAAAACACGGAGACGTACAGAAATTAATCCACTTTAACGGTCACCCATCTATGGACTAGCGCGTTCAGCGGGGGCGTGGGGTGGCTACAGACAGTAATGCTCCAGGTCTTGTAGCGATTTGACGTAGTGTAGTAGTGCAAACTATAGACGGGGATTTAATATTTTTACTAGACGGTCCGATCCTGAGATGGGAGGTGCTTAACACTAGAGATGGTACAAACAATAAACAGATGCTCATACGCCGAGCAACATTATGTCCACTGATATACAAGAGTCTATCCAAAGAATTGGGGGATGTGTCTTTATTGCCATGCTTGGCGGAAGAAAGAGAGACGCCCTTGCTCGTTCTATGGTCTTCTACGCCTCCCACAGGATGGTAATAATTCTCACAGTCAGTCACGTAGCACAATTAACCTTAAAATTAGCAACTCATAAATTGCTTAGACATATGATAAATACCAGCGTAAATAATTATATTAGAGCTTAAGTAACGAAATGCAAGCTAAGCAAAGTACCAACTCTGTACACCTAAATTAAACTGTTCCACAACTACTAGTCCACACGATCAAAACACGTTTCATTGCGCAAGGGTCCTCGTATCAATCCTGTAGTCTATATTGGTTACTTTTAAGATCACTAGATAGAAATACATGCTTTAATAATTTTCCGGGTATTTCATGTCTTATTAATTAGGTATGAATGGTCTTACGTACGTAATGCATGTGTCGACTGCCGCGTTAGTATGTTGGTAGGGCACTTAACCCTTAAATAGTCTTATACTATACGAGACCATACCAATTTCATCCTTATTACTTTGGGATAAGATCCAAAAACACTTACTTACTTTCGTATGGGCAGTAGTTACCCTAGTGTCAGAGTTGTTCAAGCCGCCCACTAGGCCTCGGAGACTAAAAATAATATAAATAAACCAACGCATGGTTAAGGGTTAACTGCAGAAAATGTGGTGCCATTTAAACCCAGTTTAAATGGGACAAGGAATGTAATTTGATATCGATTCCCAATAATGAATTTCCAGTAAAGAAATAGTAGAAAATAAGTAATAAGTTTTTTTGACAAAGCAGTGGAGAGCATGTTAACGAAAACAATTTTAAAAATAACTACCTGTGCCCCGCGGTTTTACCCGCGTTAAACTTTATAAATCATCACAGCTCCTCCCCCGTAGTTGATAGCGTGATAATATGTAGCCTATATGTTGACCCGACATCTTAGTAATATTCATGCAAAATTTTAAGTAAATCCATGCAGTACTTTTTGAGTTTATCACGGACATACATACAGACAAACAGACAAAAATTCTAAAAACTAAATTTTTGGCTTCGATATCTATTGTAGATCACGTCCCAAGTATCCTTTAAAAAAATATTCCATGTACAGTTTTGACTTTCCTACGATTTTATTATATTGAATTTGAATAGCCAGGTCTAATAGCAATTTTTAGGCATCTTATTACTAAGTTAGCGAATAAGAATCAATCAACTTATGAAACCTTCAATTGTTTAGAACGAAGTAACTTTTTGTTACCATATATTCTGAAAATTATAGAATATTTAGCATTAGGATTAGAACACATAACTTATGACGTTCTAAGTATTGTCCTCTTCTTGTCATGTAACTGTAAATGTATTTCGCTGTAAGGTTTGAAATGCGACTATCCAACACCATAAACAAATGTAAACAACAACAAACAATCCACATTTAAATAAATAGCGATTCGTCATGAACTTAAATTGCTGCTATACATAATATTTTGAGTTAACTATTTTTTCGACAATCGATATTTTTGCTTAGAATACGAAAATTTTCATACTACAAAATAATGATTTTTTTATTAGCAGTTTGTTAAATAAATATATAATTTCTAGTTTATTATATGGGGAGGAATCTAAGAATGGTGAGATATCAAATGATCTATAATATTTCAAACCAACCCCAGGGGTCTTAACAATTTTTGCTCCGATGTTTTGTTAATGTAGAGCCTTTATGTCCCGGTGGAAATATATGTGATATTTTGCTTAAGCGCGAACTGTAACCTCAAAGGTACGATCACCTCGCTTCATAGGCTGATGATCTTTCATATTGAAGTTATCAGTTTTACTTAAATACTCATGCTGTTTATCATCTATTCAATAAGATTTCTACTAGCAGTGCTGACTGACAGTGTGTGTTGGAAAACTGTAGTGTTCAGGAAAATTGCAAAAAGATAACTTAATACCGACGGCTCTAAGGTATATGTATAAACATGTCTTATTTTTTTATTTTAGAATAACACATATAAGGTATGATATTAAAAAAAACACTGAGAATTTTCTTAACAAAAAATCTCAGCATCACTTTATGGCTCCACCCGGGTTTTGAACTGAAGACATAATCATAATATGCGCTTGAACTTGCCACCGCTAAACCAGCGAGGCCATTATAAGCTAATGATACATACTATTGTACATTAATATATACATTTAGTTTATGTAATCACAATGGAATCGATAAGGCAGAAGTCATTGTGTAACGAAGCTTATAATAATTAGTTTTAATGGTGGAAATATTCGTTTTAATGATCTGTTTACGTAATAACCATTTAAATGTATAGGAGCTTATCCGATATTAAATTGGCTCATGCCTAGAGATTTACACTAAATATAATACGAATTATACTCGATTAGGTTGATATTATATTAAACTAGCTGTGCCCCGCGGTTTTACCCGCGTTAATCTTTATAAATTATAGCCTATGTATTTATCCAGGGTTTCAGCTAACTCCATACCAAATTTCATTAAAATCGCTCCAGCCGTTTAGACGTGAAGAAGTAACAAACATACACGCTCACACAGTCACACACCCACAAACTTTCGCCTTTATTATATTCGTGTAATTAACCTCAGTGACAATTGAAAACATTTCGACGATTTTTCTGATACAATTTGGATCTTCATTGGGTAGGTATTGTTTTATTATTATATATGTATATGTACGTGCCATTAAATGTGTGGGTTCCGGCTGAGAAAGAATAACAGAACCACCCCATCACATCACTTTATTTATGGGTCACACAAATATTTGTCCGGCGCGGGAATCGCACCCGGGACACGAAGAGGTGACTCGACTGTCTTAGCCGCTGTGCAACACGTGTTGTCAAGTCAGTTTTTGTCCTTAAGTTCACTCCACTATTTATGTTACTACTTGTATAAAAAAAGATATATTTCATTTATTTCAACTTATAAGAATTTTCATGAACATATTATTAAAATTATTACCTACTCCATTTCTGTGAAGTAATTAAACTCTAAAGGTTGTTATAATGTTAAACATGACCATATATTTAACTCAGACACTTGTTTCAATAGAACATTGACATAGTTGAGTGCACTAATTGACCGTTTCTATTAATTATTATGGCAATTTATTGCATATTAAAACATCGTGATAATGATAACACACGTGGTTTCTAATTGACGTTGAGCTGATAGTGACGTTAATTAGTTTTTAAATGGGAATACCGTAATACCTATTAAGATAGGTCAACAAATGATAATTCATGAAATTAGTATATTCCGTTGTTTTTAAACGAACTATACTGAACTTACGGGACTTAATAATAATTAATTAATTGATTAGGTTTCATTTTTTTGTGTATAACGTTAGCCAACACATTTTTCTCATCTCCTTCACTGTTTTTACTAACAATCATAACACTAAACCATTGCATATATGTTGTTTCAGACAATATGTAGTAAAAACATAGCTAAAATTTAAAATTTCGTTAATTAAACCGACACAGTCATGATCCTTGACAATAACTTAATTTAAGCTAGCTAAATATCGTTACTATTATAAAATAAATCTTATTGTAATTTTTTTTCTTACAATCCGTCTACCTAATATATAGTCTATATGTACCTAGAAATAATTATAAATTAATAATATATTACTACAGACATATTCTGACTATTTACAAGCTTTTTTTTAACTTTTCGTGAATAAAAACCTTTTTTATTTTATTATTTATTTATTTTTTTTATTTATGTTTCCCAGAGGGTTAGGCAGAGACAACGGATTTTCATTCGACACGTTATTTGCACACCTCATTTGCTTGGTTTACTGCGGTTCCTATATGCTTTCCAGTTTAGGGTACTTCTTCTATACGCAATAATTCCTATACTTTATCAACATAACATACGACTTAAGAATTAAAAAGTAATTATGGTGCTCAATTTATTACTAATAGACTGCAAGATACGTAATAAGCCAGACGGTAGGTATTCATTGCATTTAATAAGAAAGGATAAATTTAAAATAACCAGACATTATACTAACAAAATTATGTAATTTCTGTAAAATTTACATATTTAATTATGACTCTGTCAATAGTATAAGTTAAAATTCCATAATATGACTAATAAGTTTTCAATATTAACTAATAATTAAATAGTTTTTCTGACTCTGGATGTAATTAGTGTCCGTCTATTATTATATATGTTTGTAAAGTACCCCGCGACACAGGGATTAGATTCCCTAGTGCGGGCGTTGTCTTTGTAAAAAAAGAAAGAAAATACTTGTTTTTATTCCTCGCTAGGTCGGAGCAAGTTGTCAATAAATGCAATTTGCTATCATTTGACATTGTTGTTTGTGCCTCGATTTCTTCTTCAATAAACACTCATTACTTTGAGACTAATAATGGACTATTGGGAAAACGTAATAAAAACAATGCATTAGTCGAATAGTAGTCCAATGGTTTAATTGCAGTAATCTTTTTAAATTGTGCCAATGGTCAATTGGTCTCAAAATAATGTTAGCCGGCAATCTTAAATGCTAACTTAGTTCACGAATAAAAACTAACTAATAAAAATTCTCAATTGGTATTAATTATTTTCTGAAATGTATCTAGTTTAAGAAAATGAAATAAATATATAATAATTAAATAAATGTGACGCCAAATGCTGAGATTTTATATTCCTCGAACCAATTAAGAAAATATATAGGTATGTGAAATATATATATAACAACAACTCAATTTTAATAGCCTTGTGTGCGTTTTATTATTTTAAATAGGACAAAAAAGACTTTATTCTCTTCATTATCATCACCATCATCATCATGTCATTCGTATGACGACCACAGTTGGACAAAGCAAGTAATAAGGACCACTAACAATGGGATAACTGTCAGCACGGTTATGCTAGTACTTACTTATCTCTGACACTAGTGTCAGAGTTGTTCAAGCCGCCCAGTAGGCCTCCGACATGGCTTAACGACTGATGTCTAATGACTGCAACCGGGACTCACAGCTTAACGTGCCCTCCGAAGCAGGGGCTCAGACATTAAACCACTTTGACGGTCACCCATCTATGGACTGACCGCGACCCTAGTTGCTTAACCTCGCCGATCACTTACGGACCGTTGAGAGCATCAAGCTGTGAGCGCCTATTATTCTAGTTACGAAGTATAATACTAAGGTAAATCAATAAAATACGTTGCAATATTTATTATACTGCACTTGTTGGTGTTTTCAAGGCTCAAATTATTTGAATTGATATAATAATACCAAGAATGTCAGACATACACATAATTTACCCATACGTTTCTTCAAACGGCATTAATATGTTAATTTAAGAGGATTTTGCAATGTGAACTCCAAACAGCTACAAGTTTTTTTTAAATTGCATCAATATATGTACGTAAACTGTATCTTTAAATTTGAGGTTTAAGGGGCAAACCTGTTGTTAGCCCTGGGGCTTAGACGGGAAAATACAACCATCTTTTATGCAAATTTGGTTCAAAATATATGTATAATGAAACTCGGCCCTGGCAGCGATACTAACTTACTTTCTCGTTTGCATCGATTACCCTTTAGACGGAGTCATTCAAGCCGCCCAGTAGGTTTTCTGACAAGTGTTAAGAGGCTGACAACAATCAGTTCTATTATAGTTGTGCGCAACGCACCTCCTTGTATATATAAACTCCTTGTATATATTATACTTTTTATATTCAGTTTTTTCTAATTTTGACGTTTTGTAATAGTCGTGTTTTGTTATGTCAGTTGGCTATGTGAAGAGAAAATATTATATCTGAACCAGCTCTTTTTATAATTACCAGTCCCAGTATCTTACAATAGTTTACATAATAGACCAATCAGACACTTTATTTTTACGTATATGTAATACGTAAAAATAAAGTGTGCAATAAAGAAAACATGAGTAAAATGGATTAAGATATATAAGATATTTATTAAATTAATTTATAAATGAAAGCGTTTTTTGTACACATATCGTCATCTTTAAAAAAGCGCATGTATTGATATTTTTGAAAGTACATCATACATGTTAAAATTTAGATGTGGAGTTTACGTCGCATCTCTTAGAATCAGCAATTAATTTATGATAATAAATATTAAGTTACTTAGCTCGTTTATTTGTGTGTGAGTCTATTGAGGTAAGAGTATAGTAATATAAATAATCAATATTAGTATCGGTCGCGCTTTGATGCTACCTCCGGATCCTATCCGTCCCAAGTACTGTGTTCCGTCCTACAACCACAACTGTTGGCAAAAAACGTCGGCTTAAGAACTTTCATCCAATACAATGTAAAATATTAAACGAAACAACATACAGATTATACTAAATCGGCACAACTAAAAGATAAAACGCAAAACCAACGATTATAAGCTATGACCATAACCTTCCCAACATAATGTGCTCTTTATGACTCGCTACGATTACGGTGCTAATTTTATGGTCCCATTTCCACAAACGTATATTTTAGCATGTTTGTAATGTTATTCAAAGTGGATGTACTATCAATACAACTGTATTCTATTAAAAAATAAAATGAATAAATACTGCACTAGGGAAATAAATTCCTACGGACGGACACAGAGTACAAAAAAAATAAAAAATAAAAAAGGTTTTTATTCACGTAGACTTTAAAAAAGCGCTTGTAAATAGTCAGAACATGTTTGTAGTATTATAGTTGTATACATTATTATTTCTTGTAACATAGATATTTAGGTACACATTGTATTGATAGTATTAAAACATTAATAAAATTTATTTTATAACAGCAATGATATTTAGCTAGCTCGTATCAAGTTATTGTCAACATTACATCCAGATTAGAGAGAGACTCAGGAGAATTATTCCGAGACACGAAGTAGCGAGGCGACTATCTTAATCACTGCGCCACTCGTGCAGTCAAAATTTCAACCACTTATTAAGTATCCTGGGACATCCTGGGACATTATCCTGGGACATTATGTGACCACAGACTGCTAAAAGGTGACATCCTAATGTTCGTATTACCTGGGTTATGTTGTTTAGAGTTAGGACACTAATAAGAGCATGGGGCATCATCTTATGTCATATACATTTAAGGTAATCTTCTGGTTACTGCCTCATCTTAATTTTTTCTTTTGTTTTAAAACCCTCATTATGTTTTTTTTCGATAGGGAATAGTTTCGAGACGGTCTTCCCGATCTTACGTTTTACCCATTCATGTATAAAAAGTTGTAAGGAGATAAATATATGTTTAAAAACCGATTTTATTCATTAGGGATTTATAAGCGAAGATCCATATAAGGATTTCGCCACAACTGGAAGCATTTAGCATTCGCTACATAACTACGATGAACCCGCTAAATAGCTATGCACATGCCACGTAATTACATTACGATAATCCGAAGCAGGTTTCATGTCGTTTACGAAATATACTAAGTGATTGCGAGAGCACGTAATTTTTTTATATAATACGAGGAGTTATCCTTATTTTGTATATATTATCATTAATCCTAATACTTTCAACTGTTTTGAGATTCTAAATTTAAACACATTCGAATATAGAACAGTTCCAAATTCAAAATTGCCGGGAAATATGGAAACGACAGAACTTAAAATGCATGCCTAGTACCCATAGGTTGTTTTTTTTTTCTTTATGAAGTTCTTCATTTGATAAAAATAACTAGAAGTTAATCTGGTGTTCAAACCGCCCAGTATGCCTCTGGCTTAACGACTGTTTTTTAACGATAACGCCCGATATAGATAGCTTAAGAGGCCTATTACAGTCCACTAGCGCCGCCAATCGAAAAAATGTCATAACTCGTAAATAGAATCAAAAATACAAAATATGTTCTATTATTACCGTGGAAAAGGCAATAACGTAATTGTATAACACCTTATCAACACTTGAAATATAGCTGTTTAGCTAAATCGTGCATTCAAAACATAAACGGCCGTTTTTGTTACAAATGCACGATTTAGCTAAACAGCTATATTTCAAGTGTTGACAATGTGTTATAAAATTACGTTATTGCCTTTTCTACAGTAATAATAGACCACATTTTGTATTTTTGATTCTATTTACGAGTTATGACATTTTTTCGATTGGCGGCGCTAGTGGACTGTAAAAGGCCCCTTAATGTGCCCTCAAGGAAACACTGAGAAATTAAATTTTTGACGATCACCGATGGTATAGATTGACCTCGTAACTAAGTGCTTAACATATCCATCACTTCCGTACCGGAGAGTGCAACTGGCTACTGACAATTAACTCCTCCACATTGATGATGCAGTTCATTAGCCACTCATTAAATTGGCGTGGTTGGTAAAAGCTTCCCTTTCACGCCGCAGGTCGTAGATTCGATTCCCACCCAGGAAAGATATTTGTGTGCATGAACATGTCTGTCTGTCCTGAGCCTGGGTGTAATAGAAAAGTAGCAGGTATCACACTAATACAGGGTGGGCCAATAATTTTTGCACTTTTAAAACATGAATAGAAATAAAACTACAACTGTTATTTTGTTGATTATATTTTGAACGTTTTGAAAATTTAATGAAATTTATTTTTTTAAAATGACATCGTCGAGATGTGCACCGTCTCGTCGTTGGCACTCTAGCAATCGACTACGCAAACTTTGGAAAACTCGCTGACACATGCTGCGGGGGATCGCGGCTATCTCGTCGTGGATGTTTTAATTGGGATATATTCGTCGGTTTATTAAGGTAGACTCGACTTTTCAGGTATCCCCATAAGAAAAAATCGCATGGTGTAAGATCCGGGCTTCTCGGAGGCCATGGAATATCACCTCTGCGAAAAATCAATTTATTCGGAAACATTTCTTTGACTACCGGTAAAGTCACATTTGACGTGTGGCATGTTGCTCCATCTTGTTGCATCCAGGTCCTGCTGTTGTATCCTTGAAATTCATGCAACTGCGGCGTCAAAAACTCTCGCAGCATCTTGACGTATTCCGCTGAATTCACAGTTACATTATTTCCTTGATTATTTTCAAAGAAATACGGACCAATTATGCCCTTTGCTGTTATGGCAGCCCATACTGTCGTTTTAGGTGAATGAAGTGGCTTTTGGTGTTTAAGGCGAGGGTTTTCCCTGCTCCAATATCGACAATTGTGCTTATTCACGTGCCCGTTGATGTGAAAGTGGGCCTCGTCCGTAAACAATACATTCTCCAGGCTAGAGCATTGCTCCAGCATTGTGTCAGCCAATAACTTACGTTGAATGTAATCATTTTGTTTCATCTCCTGCACAATTTGAAGCTTCTACGGGTGCAGTTTGAGGTCTAGATGCAAAATCCGCCGGCGGTTCTCGGTAAGGCCAGAACCGCCGAACGCTTACGCGTAGATAATTCTGGATCGTTCCGAACGGAAATTTCAACCTCTCGAATGTTCTCATCGCTTCTTCTTGAACGTGGCCGGCCTGTTTGTTTAATATTCGTTGTCGATCCCGTTTGCTCGAACTTCACGACCCAAGCTTTGATTAAATTCACACTTGGACACTCGCTTACACGGCGTAATCCATATTCAATTCGAAACAGGCGTCGTACAGTAACGTAGGAATCGTTGTTTTTGTAAAATTGTTTAAGACAAAAAGCACGCTGTTGTCCCGTGAAGCGCTCCATCGTGACTAAAATTGCATGTAGCGACGCATAGTTTCCGTTTCTTTGCTATTCGCAAAAATTATTGGCCCACCCTGTATTATAAAGGCTAAAGTTTGTGAGTGTGTGTTTGTTAATTCTTAACGCAAAAACTACCGTATAGTAATATAGCTGATATATTCGAATACTGACTTCGATGACTGCCTCGTTGGTCTAGCGGTAGCGTGTTCAACCGCAGATAACGAGGTCCTGGGTTCAAATCCTGGGTCGGGCCGAAAGTGATTTTGGGATTTTTCTGTAAAACGAAATAATCTTAATATCAGCCCGAAGTCTGGGAGTTGGCGGTATTATACCCGCGTGCCTCGGAGAGCACGTAAAGCCGTCGGTCCTGTACCTGACCTCTTTCCGGTCGTGTCGCTAGTCGTTCCATCGGATCATGATAGTGATGGAATAGAAAGTGCTCCTGTGTTTGCGCACACACTTGAGCACTATAATATGTCCCGCGCAGATGGCTAGTCTCCTTTAAGACTGGCCGCCGTGGCCGGATCTCGGCTAGGAGGACATTATATTCGAATAAGACATAGGCTATAATTTATAAAGTTTAACGCGGGTGAAACCGCGAGGCACAGCTAGTCTGTGTTATATATCAGTTATATGATTCCAAAGTACAAGCTCTTTGGGATTAGATGGGCGTGTGTAAATAATGTCCCAGGATATTATTATTATTCAATAAAAGGATCATAGTTAAAAAAATTATGAAACATAAAAACAAATAAAATCACATGACAGCGTATAAAACATAATAAACAATGGCGTGACCTCATAGTGTTATGTATCATTGTCACTGACACTATGTGGGGAATGGGTCGTTACACCTCGCGCATACAAATCGAAATGTTTGACCTCCCGATGATCATGTTCCTTTTGTACTTCCGACTTGCGTATATTGAAGATAGAAAGATAACATTATTAGGAAGGTATTATAAAAATACATACACAACTGCATAACGATGTAGAATTTGGCGGTTAATGTCAATAAATCTTCCACCTAAATTAGTTAATTGTGCGTTACCTAATCAAATAAGTAATGAAATAATGAAATGAAATGAAATAATGAAATTTATTCAGCACTTGGGTATTAACATACACTTGTACTTGTTAAGTTCACAATGGAGTACATAAACATAGTCGAATACAGTATAAAAATTACAAAAATATAATTAGTCTAAAAAATTAATCTATTATTTTGAAATTTAGTTGTACAAAATTAAACTTAAAGAAATGAAGGCAATGAGCATTTGGCTATAATAGATTAGCAATTCAAACTAACAGAATATCTTTACTATGTCATCTTCACTAATCACCTAATTCATTTAATAAATAAATAGAAATATTTTTTAACGTACTAACGACTTTAAAAAGGTTTGTAAATAGTCAGAACATATTGTTAGTAAAATAGTTTACTGTACACAATTATTTCTAGATCATCATCATCATCATCGTGTCAGCCAAATCACGTCCTCCATTGGACAAAAGCCTCCCTAAAGAATGGGGGATATGCCATAATCGCCACGCTTGGCGATTGGGTTGGCGATCGCAGTTTGATGGTCATTTTTCATTTTAAATTTCAGATTTTCCTTCATCATTAACATTTATTCATATCACCAATATAGCTGAAAGAAGTTCACTGTTGGACAAGCTTCCCCCTAGAATCATCTTGAGGGATATGACATAATTGCCACGCTTGGCCGACGGTTTGGCGATTGCACTAAGATGGAGAGATACTTAGGAAGCTACTGCCCGTCCTCTGGTAGATATTCCCTCGGGTCGAGTTCTACGCCCCTCACAGGATGAGATGGGGTGATGATATTCTGATATTTGCCGCCGTCACCACACAGCCCAATTAATTAATTATAGTAAACAGCTGTGCCCCACGGATTTACCCGCGTTATAATTTATAAATTATAGCCTATGTGTTAATCCAGGGTGTCAGCTAACTCCATACCAAATTTTATTAAAATCACTTCAGCCATTTAGACGTGAAGAAGTAACAAACATACACACTCACACACTCACAAACTTTCGCCTTTATAATATTAGTGTGACAAAGCTACTTAGCAAGCTTATTTAAGTTTTTGTCAAATTCCGCATTCCACGTTATCCACGCATGATTTTCAATTGAGAATTGATATTCTGGATAGTATTTTTATAAATATTTGAGATAGTAAATGTAGATATCATACACGTGGATGAAATTCACGTCAGAACAGCTGAATGATATCATCATACTATCATGAACTCTAAAATCGTAAAAGTCATCTTAGTTTTAAAGTAGGCGGATGTACCCAATAAAGATATCTATTAATATATATATATAAGTTCTTATTTAAATGATTGTACACACGGCTACACATCGAGCTAAACCTTTCCAGTATAAGTTGATCGCGCGAAGTATAGGATTTCCATACAAGGAGAGGTCACCTTATACTGGAATTGTATAGCTTGATATGTAGCCGTGTGTACAATGGAGAACGGATTAAAATACTTATTTAGTTTTTTGTAAAATAGAAACACATATTTTTTTTTACGTAGACTGTAAAAAGCGCTTGTAACTAGTATGAACATGTTATTTCTACCATCATCATCATCATCATGTCAGCCAAATCACGTCCACTGCTGGGACAAAAGCCTCCCAAAACAATGGGGAATATGTCATAATCTCCACGCTTGACAAAAGCCCCCAAAACAATGGGGAATATGTAATAATCTCCACTCTTGACAAACGGGTTAGCGATTGTAGTACAACACTCAAACCCAGACAAATATACATATATGTTCGTGAAAGAAAACAATTGTCTTGTACGAGAATTTTGTAGAGAATCGCGCCCTGCAACCTTTGGATTATATGGCAGGTTCTCTTCCAACTGAATCACGGTGGTCGTCTTTTTCTTCTTCTGTTAATGCGAGTGTCCATGGGCGGCGGTGATCACTTACCATCTTATTTCATAATCCTCCATCCCCGCAATTTTCGCAAATAGGGGTACGAAGATTTTCTAAACGAATAACGCGTTGTTATGTCGTCTGCTGGTAATAACTCTTAAACAAAACAGTAATAACTACTGGTTTGTTTAAGATTCTTGCCATTCTAATGAAATTATTTAGTTTTAAGCCTTTCAAAATTACTAACTTACTTATCGTATAGCAACTTTATCGACGACAGCGGTTGCCGTTAGAGTTCCCTAATAATAAAAACAGTTGTTAGTTTTAACGTGGCGAGCCAAAGTGACTACTATAAAAAAATAAAATTAAACGGGAAAATTTTTGACGACTTATTGACATAATAAAACCAAAAAGAAAAAATCTTTATAGGTATCTAAAAAGTCCAATTGACTCGCCAAAGCGTATTTATTGTAAATAGGAAATACATCGTCAACATTCCATATACTAGCGTAACCACTGCGGTTACGCTAGTGTCAGAATTGTTCAAGCCACCCAGCCTCTGACATTGCTTAACGACTGTTGTCTAATGGCTACAACCGGGACCGTCAGCTTAACGTGCCCTCCGAAGCACGGAGACGCTCACAAATTGAACCACTTTGGCGGTCACCCTTCTATGGTCTGACCTCGAGCCTAGTCGCTTAACCTCGCCAATCACTTACGCGGTGAGAGCATCTGGCTATTAGCGTCTCCCTTACAAAATATAACGATACTAATTGGTTTTAGTTCTGTATATCTTTTACTCTTTTTATTACAACAATGTTGTCCAATCAGTACTGAGTGGTATTGAAATAATCACCTGGCAAAATCAAACTATAAACTAGACCTATTAACCGACAAACCGAGATTGTCAACATTCAAACCGCAATAAACTATTTGAAGCCTTATTCAACGAGTCATCAAACAACCTTTTTTATTGGTACACATTATGTTTTTATTTGTTTGCAAACAACAATGTGTATCGAATATGTAGGTAGCTTTATATAAGTTTCATACTTCTAACGCAGTTCAAGGATAAATGCTAAACAATTTAGTTATGTAATTGTAAATATTTTAATGGCTTACAAGAATCTGTGTAATTTTGATTTTAATTGACGATTGATTGAATGTGTTATACTGCCAAGAACACACAAATATCTTATTCGCTTTATGGATTTTTGTTGATATGCGCATGTCTTATGGGTTAAGAAATAAAACCGTCAATGTCTCAAGATTTATTTATTTCAATTTATCGCCATTTTCATTAATATTATATATAATAATAATAATATGGGACAATGTCACACATATCATCCTAAGCAAACTAAGCAAAGCTTGTACTATGGGTACCAGGCGACGATATACATACTTATATAGATAGATAAATACTTAAATACATAGAAGACATCCATGAGTCTCGTTTGGACAGCCGACGCGCACGGACACGTTCGTGCGCTCCTGCCTTACCCGACTATTTCCGACTATACGTGCTCGTGTACGTTCGTCAGTTGAGATAAATCGATCGTCAGATTGGTTGAATCTCGGCAAACCTTCACACTATTAATTGGTGTAGTGGCGTCTTTTTCAAGACAGCGCTACCCCAATATAGTGTGTGTTTCTTTGTACTTTCGTGCCCCTTCAGGGAAAATCCACTTTTCTAGTGGTACTTGGTGGAAACGTAACCGTGCCAACTAAGCCAAGTTAGTGTAGCCCCAAGCACTAGGCCTTGCTCCTTCAGAGCAACGCCAGTTAATTGGAAGCGGTTTGGAATCATTGGCCTTGGGGGCTACCCTAGTCAACTCCAAATCGGAATCCCACCTCCTTACCCTACCTTCCCATTCTCTCTTGTTGTTTGGGTGCTGACGGCTTCGGCCCATATCGCCCTCTGCATTAGAACTGCTAGGAACCCTTTCGCACAATAAGACTGGCGAGAGGGATACAAGCTTAGGGCTCACCATAGGTACACATACCTCCTCGTCTAACCCGGCGAGGAGGGTGATACACACACCAACACACCCTCGGGCCCGTCCAACCCGAGGTGATAGTTGTTAGGGACATTCTATTGTTAGAGCGACCGCCGAGAAGTTTCTTGTTGGTTCTTCTTCTCGGAACGCTCCGGGAGCGAACCAACGTAAATTCCGGTAGTTGTTAGGCTTCTAAAACCATCACAAGATGGCCGCCCCCGTACCCGCCTCCATGGTAGACATTACCAAGGATCCCCGCTTCGTTGAAGCGCTCTTCAAGCTCCTCAAGTCCGACCCAGTTGGCTGGGTAAACTTGATGGAGACCGTCAAGACAAAGCTCATGCTTGACGATTCCCCTTGCTCCGGCGCATCTGCGCAGGAGAATCTTAGTCTCTCCGTCCCCTCCTCTTCTGCCCCGTTCACCCAGACGGACAGGCAGTCACCACTCCCCCGTAACCGTACCCCCTCTCCATCTCAGCCTCTAGCCACAGAGGAAGAGATGGACGTCGTACCGATCGACAGCGATGACGACGCTCACAACGAGTGGACAACCGTCAGGCGCGGGAAAGCTGATAAGCGGACCCGCGGCGACAAGTCGTCGTCGTCTTCGTCTGGCAGCTCTTCCGGCTCTGATTCTGAGGCTTCGACTCAGGAGAAGAGCAAGAAGAGCGCCAAGACGAAGAAGTTGCGCACGGAGAGACCCTCCGCCACCAACTCTGTCCCCTCTTCCCCCACTACAAGCGCCCCCGCCTCACAGGCAAAGGCCAAACCCTCTGGCTTCACGGCCAAGACCACTAAGCCCCCACCTATCATGCTACTCAGCATCGATAAGTGGGAAGACTTGTCCACCACGTTAAAGTCCAAAGGTGTAGTCGCACTCAGCACTACATACATCCTCAAGGAGCAGATGTACAAAATACAGCTGCAGACCTCCACTGAATACAGGACAACGACGGCTCTCTTCGATGCACGTAAGGTAGACTACTACACTTACAGCACCGCTGAGGACAAAACAGTCCGCGTGGTTATCCGCCGAGTGTGCCGTTACCTTCCCATCGACTCCATCAAGGAGGACCTAACCACCCAAGGGTACCCCGTGAGAGAGGTGCATCGGATGCGCCGATCAAACGGTGGCGAGCCCTTCGATATGGTGCTGGTCCACCTTGACGACTCGAAGGAAGGACAGAAAATCCTGACTGTCCTTAAAACAGTTTGCGGCGTCGGCGGCATCGTCGTCGAGCCGCCGCGGCGAGGGACCGTACAGGGGCAGTGCCACAACTGCCAACTGTACGGGCACTCGTCTAAGAACTGCCACGTCGCCCCGAGGTGTGTTAAATGCCTGACCCCAGGTCATCACACCTCCGAATGCTCAAGACCTAAGGATCGTAGCGAATGCTCCGAGCCACCCGGTTGTGTCAACTGCCAGTCCTTGGGACACCCTGCGAACTATCGCGGCTGTCCCAAGGCACCGGCGAGGAGACCCGCCAGGAGGCCTCGCAGCAAGCGCAACGCTCGCAAGCCTCAGGCGCAGACTAGCTCCGCCAAGCCCCAAGCAAGCCCTCCCCCGCTAATGTCCTTGGATGTCCAACAGACATCCCTGCGACCAGCAAGACCACACTGGCCTCTGCCAGATTACGTCCCCTCGACCGCACCCAAGGCTGCGGGTGAGGCGGTCGCCCCTAAGGCTGTGCCAGTCCCAGCTAAAGAGGCGTCCCCCAAACCCTCAACCAGCGCGACCCCTCCCGCCCCAGTCAAATCGGGCTGGGCTTACAACCCGCTGACCAAGAAGCCACAGGCTCCAAAGGCCCCGGCCAAAGGAGCCCAGACTCCAAAGTCATCAGCCCCAGCGCCCAAAACCCGGGCGCCCCAAGCGAATAGCAAAGGGCGCGCCTCAGGCTTTGCCGAGCGCATCATGACTCAGGGCTGGGAGTTGCTCGATCAGTTTGAAGACCTCACCCAGAGGGCCGAAGCTGATCCGACCAACATCCAGTTGGCCATCGACGCGGCACGCGTATACCGCCGCTTTATTAAATCAATACAACCGTAATGGCTGTACACCCGTTGATGACTCCCCAATTCACTTGCAGGCTAAAACCCAGATCTTTAAAGATCGGGTTTTACAATGCAGACGGATTAGCGAGACAACGCGATGAGGTCGCAGAATTTCTCTGCGATCATCAAATTGATCTCTTCCTCGTTCAAGAGACATTCCTCAAACCGAGCAAACGGAGAAGTCCTACAGTTGCCAACTATCGTATAGTTCGCAACGATAGGACTCACTCCGCCAAAGGAGGCACGCTGATTTACTTTAAGAAATCACTGCATTGCGTACCTTTGGACCCTCCCGTGCTGAAGAACATTGAGGTCTCTGTCTGTCGAATAGGCATGACAGGCCATCAGCCAATAGTCTCGGCCTACCTCCCCCCAGACAAGGAGATACTACTTAGCGATCTCCAAGCACTGTATGACTTAGATGGCTCTGTCATAGTGGCAGGCGATCTAAACTCCAAGCATGAGCAATGGAGCTGCCGTACGAGCAACTCGAACGGCCGCGCACTTGCTAATCACTTGGCAATCATACCGTTCGACCCTATAGTCCCTCTCGAACCGACCCACTTCCCCAGAATTGACAGTCACCGACCCGACATACTCGACATAGCACTCCTTAAGAATACAAACCTACGTTTGGCTTCTGTAGAAGTGCTACACGAGTTAGACTCCGACCATAGACCGGTCATCCTTAGTCTTGCCTCCCGCACAAGCCACTCTGGCGCGGATAGCAACCTACCACCCAGATATGTTACCGACTGGCAGAAACTTGAGGGCAAACTCAAGTCAGCCACGTCGGAGCACTTAGATTCGATTCCATCCCTCATAGAGACCCCCGAGCAAACGCATGCAGCCATCGGCTCTTTCACGACTCACATCCAAATCCAAATGAACGAATGTTCCCGGGAGGTCCCAGCGGCTGACGCGTTCAGACGGTGGAAGCTCCCGGAGGATTTGCGTGAGTTAGTGACTGAGAAGAACGCGGCCATCAGAGCCTTCGACTCCTATAACACCTTGGAAAACCGCACTCGAATGCGTGAACTACAGCGTACTGTACGTGAACGCATGACCGAGAGGCGGGATTCCGGGTGGGATAGGACGTTAGCCGAGATTCAACCCTCGCGGAAGGCCTTTTGGAATCTCTGCAAGCGACTCAAGACAGATACCGACTGGACCATCCCCCCGCTGACGCGTCCGAATCAACGCCCCGCGTTCGATGACGACGAAAAAGCCGAATGCATGGCCGACAATCTAGAGACCCAATGTTCTCCCAGCACCCTACCAGTAGACCCGGAGCACCTCAATGAGGTCGACTCTGAGGTAGAACGTAGGCTCGCCATACCACTCCCTCCGACCCCAACTGCCCCCTCCCGGGAGGATGCAGACGTCGACGACGACGATCCCCTGAGGCCAGTGACCATCGAAGAGGTTAAAACTCTGATCAGGGACCTCCGCCCTCGCAAAGCCCCCGGGTACGACGGAATCACCAATCGCGTTTTCAAGCAACTTCCGCTGCTTCTACTTAGCCTGATGGTCGCGATTTTCAACGCGGCCTTTTCCAACAACATCTTTCCACACCAGTGGAAACAGGCAAACGTGATTGGCATCCCGAAACCCGGAAAACCCAAATCCGATCCGGCGAACTACCGCCCCATTAGCCTCCTCTGCGCCATGGGGAAACTCTACGAGCGCATCATTCACGCCCGTTTGTCGTCTTACATCCACGCAAACGATATCCTCCCTGACGAGCAGTTTGGCTTTCGAGCCAGACACTCCAGCGTTCACCAGGTGCATCGCATTGTCGAACACATCCTAGTGAAAGCTGCCCGTCAAAGAGCCCACACAGGAGCACTCTTCTTCGACGTGGCCAAAGCGTTCGATAAGGTCTGGCACAACGGCTTATTATATAAGCTGTTCGAACTCAAAGTGCCCGACCGTCTCGTGCACATCTTACGAGACTTCCTTACGGACCGAACGTTTAGCTACCGCGTCGAGGGAAATTACTCCTCCCTCAGACCGATACGCGCAGGAGTTCCCCAAGGCTCAGTCCTTGCCCCGCTCCTGTTCTCGCTGTACACCAGCGACATCCCCAGACCCGATAAGGCTCATCTAGCCCTCTTCGCTGACGACACAGCTCTCTACTACTCCAGTAGGAGCACGTCAGTCATCCACCGAGAACTCCAATCCTCAGCCGACGCCCTCGGCGAATGGTTCAGGAAATGGAGGATCGAAGTCAATCCCACCAAGAGCGCAGCCGTGCTCTTCTCTAGGATAGACCCCGCCCCCACCGCCGATCCCGTCCGAATGTTTGGTGAACCGATCCCCTGGGAGAAGAAAACCAAATATTTGGGAGTGATCCTCGATCGGAAGTTAAACTTCAAGGACCATCTGAGATACGCTCGTAACCGTGCCTCATTTGCCCTTTATCGATTACACGGCCTCCTGAATGCACGCAGTAAAATGTCCCTTGAAAACAAGGTGAGAATTTACAAGACGTGCATTCGACCCATGATGACCTATGCGAGCCCGGTCTTCGCGCACGCTAAGGATCGATTCATCCACCTCCTCCAGGTAGTCCAGAACAAGTTTATGCGACGAGCCGCGGGCGCACCGTGGTTCGTCCGTCGTCCGTAACAAAAGCCTCCATGCTGATCTCCAATTGCCTACCATCAGGCAATGGATGAAGCAAGCGTCCAAAAGGTACTTTGACTCTGCCACTCACCATCCAAGCAAATTGGTGGTACAGGCGGTCAAATACACTCCTTCCCGACTCTCACGTAAACACCGTCGTCCGAAGAACGTCATAGACGAATCGGACGACGAGATCACCGTTTACTTAAACCAAATCAAATCGATTAGAGACTCTCGCAACACTGCACAACCGATATTTCGTACTCGCCGGATGCGAGTACGACCGCGAACGCGTCGCGACCACCAGCGTCCTCCATGACCCTTAGTTTGCATATCGTACCGATAAAAAGCCCCCCTCAACGCGGACGGGGGGCCGCGTCATGTCATTAACGTAGAGCGAAAGTTGCACTAAACTCCCTAAAAACCATGATCTTGCCCTCTCCCCGTCAGTATCCGCCCAGAGCCGAGGTTCGAACCCCACAGGGGGTGCCCTCCGGCGCGGGTACTTAGTTTGTAGTCTATATTTGCTAGGCCGGTTAGAGCCCACGCTCACCCCTACTGCCCGGTGAAGCAGTAAAAGCCGTAAGGCTAACTGCACGCGTCATGTTAAAAAAAAAAAAAAAAAAAAAAAAAAAGACATCCATGACTCAGAAACAAATATTCGTGCTCATCACACAAAATATTTGCACTTACCGGGATTCGAACCCAGGACCACCAGCTTTGTAGGCAGGAGCACTACCAACTAGGCTACGGTGACCGTCATTATATTCGACTATAGCTCTGCATTGTGAGTGTGACAAGTATACTTAACAATATTCTGGGTTATACATTATACACACCCGGCCAAATCCAAACTAAGCAGACCTTGTACTATGGAAACCAGATAACGGATATACTACATACCTCTATACTAATTTTCTAGATAATTATTACTTACATAGATAATTACACCCAGACTCAGGCAAACAGTTCATACATACAAATAGTCCTGGGTGGGAATCGAACCCACGACCTCCGCTCCGGCGTGAAAAGCAAGCATTTGCCATCCACGCCAATATGTGTATATATTGTGAGCATGCAAGTGTATGTTAATACCCAAGAACTGAATAAATTCCATTGTTTAACCATATTTTGTTTTATCTATACTAAGGAAATTTTGGAAGTTAATTTCAAGCGGACCTTTTGTTTAAATATATGTATGAACGGTTACGCTTTAATTCTGCCACCGCATGAGAAGATCCCGCGGAACAAACTCAGTGGTTTCTCTACCTCCGGTTTACACGTATCGTTTGTAAATATTAATAATCAAAGAACGTAACATATATGTTTCTTTGATGTGTTATCCATAATCTTTATGTTAATATGAATATAATTGACCACAACATAAGATATTACTATCCAATATAACCGCAAAGCACATTATCTTTGTGGTAACTATTATGGAAGTGATGCCTCGATGAGAAACTGACAATAACATATATACATGATAGCATATTTTAATATCAATAATAATAACACCCTGGGACACACACGATCCCAAACTAAGCAGTGCTGGTACTATGGACACCAGATAACTGATATATTACATATAATACTTTTCTTTTGTAAATACATACTTATATAGATAACTAGCTGTGCCTCGCGGTGTTACCCGCGTTAAATTTTATAATTTTTCTTTGCTATAAACCTCATGGAGCCCGAGACCTTTCCAACGAACGCAAAACCGTGGAAATCGGTTCGTGCGTTCTGGAGTTATAGCGTCAGGAAGGAAAACCCGACTTATTTTTATATAGTAGATTACATCCAGACACAGGACAAACAGACATGTTCATCCACACAAATGTCTGTCCTTGGTGGCAATTGAACCCACGATCTCCGGCATGTAAAGCAAGCATTTGGCAACCACGCCAACAGACCCGTCAATATTATTATCGCAACAAATGAAGCATTCTATGCTAAATTTAGGGTTAACCGCAGACATAATGTTAAACAAAAAGTATGAGATAGTGGTTGTGTATTACAATGCCTTATTTACTGCCATATTTTAAGGTATGTATTTGCACAATCCAATTCCAATTTGTCATCATGGCTCCATCGCGACAACGATGATTCTGCCAATGTCAAAAGTTAGGAAAACACAATGTCAAAAATATTTATATTTAAAAGGCATTTGCACATTTCCTGGCTAGATTGACTTGATTAAACTGACAATTAGCGGTATTCACACTACAAATCTATTTTGATCTTTTTATTGTTTTGCATTTCCAAAAAGTATCGCTGTTTCTAACATTTATAAAAAACAATTAATTTTCCGTCAATTTTCTGCCTCATCTGTGAAGTTCTAAAGATACTTAACTACCACAAAGTTGTGAGATAACCAGAATAACTACAATCTGGAATTCCAACCATAACTCGTATTGGTTAGTAAGCCAGGTGAATTCTCTTCATAACTCATTAATTTCTACACATAATTCTCGAACACAACCGGTTTTTAAGGTTTTAAGGAAGGACGATCGATCCGAAGCTTGTAAAACAAATAAAAAACAGAACAACACATAATGAACTTAACCCTCCTTCCCCCTATTTTCATCGGACTACTAAGCGTCGGGAGGGTCTTCACTAGAGATGTAAAATGACTGAATATGACTCAGTCACAGTCACAATTGTCATAAACCTTAAATGACCGGTCATTTACTGTCAAATTCAGTCAATTTGACTCAAATATTATTGGAAACAAATTGCAAGTACGTAATACAATTACGTCATGCGTGCTGCCTTGATCTGTTAGGAATATCTCTGTTTGAAGATGCGATAGATCTCAAGCGATATCAGGAAAAACACGGTATCTCGCCAAAAAAGAACTCAAGAGGCTGGAGGTGGGTGTTACAAGCCCGTGACTGAAACAGCGGGTTTCAGTCACGGGTATTCAGCCCTGTCAACGCTTTGTTGTTGACATCCCATTCTGCCGTACGAAGCGCTTTGCTTCCTCCTTCATCATACGCATTAGCATTTTGTGTGTTATTGCAAAGTTAAACTAATTAATATTTATTTAATACTCGGAATTTATTGCATTCATTATTAAAATAACTACGCATCGTCTTGGTCACAGTTTTGTATATTTAATTAACGAGTAAAACCTATAGTTTTTATTACAATCATCACACGAATATTAAAAAATCCGAAAGTCTGTGTGTGAGTGTGTATGTTTGTTACTTTTTCACGCAAAAACTACCAGACGGATACTTATACTTAAGTATATCCGTGTAACACATTGGCTATATTTATTTATAAAGTTTAACGCGGGTATAACCGCGGAGAACATCTAGTTATATAATAGGTGTTCTAAAGTATATCTATAAAGTGCATTAAGATAAGTTCAAAGATAGATAAAGTTCGAAGGAATCTAATTCCTACGAATTCAGCCAAGTGACAACATTAAACATAGCAACATTTCCCCAATGCAATGACGGTAGAATGTTGCTTCTATAAAAAATATTGGTCAAATTTGTGCTATATTTATTTCATCAATACAATAAAGTTGATTTACGTTTATTTGTTCTTGTTTTCGTTCATTTCACCTAAACTTGCTCTTTGGTGTGATTTTCACAACAATGAAGCTAGTTAAGACTTTAGCACTTATATAAAACATTCATAATATGGCGAGTGAATCTCTCAGCGATTTAACGGTGGCATGTGTGACTGCAAATATTAATGGGATTTCCTGCCACGCCAAGAAGTGTTAATGGGATTATTGATTTAAAAAGTCCTTTGGTGGCAGCCTGGAGAAGAAAATATAGTGAGACGTTTGTCCTTTGCTTTTCATGTCTTCTCCACTGATGATTACGGATAAAAATCATGTCATTAGCTTTAACCGTCCTTCCACTGTTCTAATTAATATTGAAACTGATGCGATTCTAATGACTTCTTCTCACGAGGGTCAGGCCCTGGTCGAATTGATCGGTTGTCCCATTAGATTTAATGAGTAATGTTAAGAGGTCCTTCTCATTTATGCTCTGTAGTACCTACGTCCTACGGCTGGTCTCCATTTAAATAAAATAAAATATTTTTATTTAAATGAAAAAAATATTTAAATAAAGATTTTTATTCACGTGACTTTAAAAAAGCGCTTGTAAATAGTCATAACATGTTTGTAGTAATATATAATTATTTCTAGGTACACCGGACAGGTGCAGTAGTGAAAGCCTTAAATGAATTAAAAACAGCGTGTTTAATAAACACTAGTATTCTTAATATCATCGAAGCGAAGCGAAGGAAAGATATTAGTTAATTCCTACAGTTTCTTAACTTGACTGAATTCCAAAATAAAAATCTAAGATAAAATCGTCGTTTTAATAACGAGGGTTTTTACCTCACTTTAAGTATTTTACCTCACAGTTACTTAAGTTTAACTTCATCTCACAATAAAAAAGAATTGGGATCAAAATGTTGTCTATAGTAATATCTGGTCTATTTTTAGAAGCAGCTATTGTGTTATTCAGCGCTCTTGTTGCAAACATGTACCTTGTGGAATATTTTTAAATTAAAACAAGAACAAAAAACCCTATTAGCTGATGTATAATAAGCTTACACATAATAACAACTACTCGTTTTTGTGACCAATACCAGGATGCAATATCATGCCGACTTGAAGAATGAAATGATTTTCATTTCAAACTAATTTAACTCCATATAAGAAATTGGAAGCCTATGCGTATCTATCATGGATGGACACAAAACCATTGCGGGAATCTTTTGGGGAGGCCTTTGTCCGGCAGTGGACAAAGGCCTCCCCATGTCAGCCTTTATGTCAGCGTTCCTTTGGCTGACATGATGATAATATACAAATATGAAAGAGAATGATGATGATGATTAAAGAGTAGATATAATACAATATAAACAATACCTAATAACAATAACTACAAAATTAAAAATAAAAGCTAAATAATAACGATATTAGATGGTAGCAAATATTTTACTACGAGAACTTTTCCTATGTTCCAAATACGGCTTCGGTGTCACCGCTTTTCTGTGGCTTTTCTCGTCCTTTCAAATATGGAATTCTACAGTCCGGCGTGACGTCCGTCACATTAGGCTTGAAAAGGCACTTTGCTTGCTTCAGGTATCCTGGTATTTTCAGTGAACAGTCATTAAAGATCGATTAGATTGGGGTCGTTTGCCTCTTAAGACATTAACATGCTAACTGTTGGTACTAATCACGATCTGTCTTGTTTCCCTTTCACCTGGAAAAATAATAGGACCTGTTTAAGAGCAAGTTGTGCCATTTCAAATTTTTATCAAACACCTTTGCGTATTAGTTATTACGCAACGGGATTTTACTATCTCTAGATAAGCAATTTATAATGAACCTGAACAGGTTTAATTGCACGTAAACAAGTGCAAGTTATGCTCTTTCAATTTTTTTATCATGTAGGTATGCGTAAGGCATTACTTAACGGGATATATTATCTCTAGATAAGGGTTTTATAAGGGACATGCAATAAATATGTGTTCGTATCTATATTACATACTTAAATACAATTACTAACAAGCCATTGACCCCACAAGAATGTTGTAAAAACATGATTAATTTATTCGTATGATGATCAGGATAAGATCAATAAAATTGTATAAATATTACTGTGAATACATTTCACAGTATATTTGTTGGGGTCAACTAAGTTTATTAAATCTCGAGTGATTCTAACTCCAATCTATGCCCGTTGTGCGGAGTGAAGTGTTTTGTAATGTTTGTATAACAGAAAGTAGAGAACTTACTTACAATGAGTGTATGAATATATATTTTTAATATTTTCACTTTGACGCATAATTTTTACAAAGTATGACCCCGATATGCCAAAGAAATGTTCCAGTGGAATTGAAAGTAGGTGTATGAACTGAGAAATGGACCACTTCAAATGTTATATAGATATTTCTTGCAACTTCAGACAGAATAAAAGGTAAAAAATACAATCCAAGGTAAAACCAGCCATAACTTTTTCAGCCTTTAGAGAGTAGACAAGTATTTTTCCTGTCCGATATATTTGTTACCGAGAATGGTATAAATATCGTTATTGGTAGTCTTATTATTCAAGCGGCTTTCATATAGTTCTAATGTTTAACCCCAGATAAAGAGGTCCCGAGATCAATAAATGGAAGACGCTAAAAAAAATAAGTCTCTGAGAAAAGAAGCTCTCAGTAGTTTGACGGTCACCGTAGCCTAGTTGGTAGTGCTCCTGCCTACGAAGCTGGTGGTCCTGGGTTCGAATCCCGGTAAGTGCAAATATTTGTGTGATGAGCACGAATATTTGTTTCTGAGTCATGGATGTTTTCTATGTATTTAAGTATTTATCTATCTATATAAGTATGTATATCGTCGCCTGGTACCCATAGTACAAGCTTTGCTTAGTTTGGGGCTAGGATGATCTGTGTGACATTGTCCCCTAGTAGTAGCCAGGAAATTGTTAGCCTTAGGCGATTGGCACAGAACATGCATCTGCATGAACGCACGTGGATGCATGTTCTGTGTGTTGGACTGTGTGTGTTTTCTATACAAACGGTGATACTTACAAGCTACGTTAGAACACTCATGTACTTCTACGTTACGCTCTATCATACGGGGCAGTGTGCCAATCACCTTATACTCCCGTAAACACAAAGTGGTAACGCAGTGGTATCGTGATGACAACTAGAGTACTCAAAGGCAACTAGCAAAGGACGTAGGACCCATTCAGTACTGCGCCAACTCCAAATAGCAAGATTTTTACCAACCTTCAATACGCCGAATGTATCAATGCCAAGTTCACACCATTCGTCATCTTCATTATCTACATTTGAAATCCTTTTCAAACACTAAACGACCGTATATAAATCAGCTGTTAAACACCAGTTGAAAACAGGTGCATAATCGGAACAATTGTTGGCAATGATATTATTATAAGCAGCCATACCGTCACCAAGCGTGTCGCGTTACGGTCCATTGACGACCTTCTGACAGGGGTTACGATACTTACGATCCACTAAATTATGTAATTCTGATTGTAAACAAACATCTTAACAGTATTATTCAATAGCTGGTCAGTAGGTCTTATAAAATAATTTGAGGGAAATGCTCTGTAAGTAGGCTGGAAAACTTGAATGATGCAAATTTTATTTAATCGCAATCCACTTTGTTTGATGTCTAACTTCTATACGCACGCTAGACACTGGGAGTAAACTGGTGAATACGTGACGACAGCGTTACGAAAAGTGTGATCGGGCGAGCGTAACTAAACGGGAGAGGGAGATATCAGGTAGTGAAAATAGAAAGAGAGAAAGTTACGTGTCGTCTATTACTGTCGGGGTATTTCATACATTTATTCATAATGCCCACATGTTTTTTTTTTTCTAAAATCTTACCTAATATAGAGTTTCTTGTGAGGCCCGCTGGATGGAAGCCGATGGAGCTGGACCTGCTATTGTGGACTTTAGGGCAGGCCATTGTCCAGCGGTGGACGTCTTTCAGCTGATATGATAATAATGATGACGAAGAGCTTCTAGAGTACTTGCGAACTCTGGTATTCTTTTCCCTAAAATAAGTAGGAAGCTATATGTATAAAGTGGCACACACGTGCCTCCATGAAAGAAGACTGATTTGTTCTATGTCACTTATTTATGTCATTAGAATTCGAAGATTTATTCGCTACAACGTTTGTAAAATATTACACTGAGAAAAATAATATTTCGAAATATTCTAGTTTCTTAGAGATTAGTACTCATGGAACTGATTAACTTGTGTAACGTCATTGCTAAAACAATTCCATTTTGTTTATAATACAATCTGATGTTCTGCGACGGATGTCTTATGTAAGATCCGCATGTATAGTTTGATCTCCATAATAAATAACCTACTCTATATAAGTAGGTACCCTCACATGCATGTCCACAGCTCCGAAGTTCGAAGCTTAAAGAGAGTGCCTTACGGTGACTTAGATTGTAGTTTTATTAGTTAGACGTTTTAAGCCTCCGTTCCCCTATATTGTCCGGGAAAGCAGTGAGGCCTCCTAAGCTAAACATATTAAAATAACTGTACATGTTGTTACACTAAGCATTCGTGGAAACTGTTGAAGAATACAGAACGCGATATTCATTTGTTAATTTTCATTTGTTTCAGCAATGTCGGCCGATGGGTCGACCACGGACATCAATGCCCTGCTCAATGACACAGGTAGCGTATCATTATTCATCTTACATATAGAACTGTTTAGTTTTATCTGTACCTACTTACTTATTACCTAATTGTACTCGACTATTCATGTCTTGGACTGATATTCGTAGTACGGATAATTAATAAAAAGACACTTATTTATATTTATTTATGCCCCGTTATTCATCGAATTAAAAAACAGGTTTTTAATTCGTTGAAAAACGGGGCATAAAATTATTCAGAAGGACATTAATTAGAGAGACAAGACTATTAATTTAATTTTATGCAAAAAAGCTAAGATGTTATAAAAACCTATCCTATCGTACAACTTATATATACATGGAACTTATACATGCCATGTAGCATCCAAAAAACTGTCTGTTAATTTTATTGTAATGCGATTCGTAGACGAAGGAGAAAGAAGTTGAGGCTACTAAATCTGCGATAGCTGCCATCTATGATTATACGGTAGAAACTAAGTCATTAGTTCTTACATTGTCCATACAGTCACGACATGTCATGTCATAAATGTCTTCATACACACGTAGTACGAATCCGTTAGAGATAGATGGCGTTGCCACAAGTTCCAGCAGCGCCATCTATAAATTTTCTATCGGACTTAGCTTTTTTACAACTACATACTAGATGGCGCTATACGAACAGTTTTCGATTATAATAATAGATGGCGCTACATGGAAACATTATGTTTTTCTTACGGATTTTTATAATTTCTGTTAGAAATTATGGGATAGTTCTTACACTCTGCTACCAAATCAATTATACGCGCATGTTTTAAAATTGAATGTGTTAGTTAAAAAGTGAGATCAAAATACCTTTCTAGTACCTACACAAAATAAATCCACTGAAAGATGGTTATCATTTTGAATTCGAACACAGAATAACTTTGAGAACTGTAGGTACCTAAATATAATTATGTATACATAACTTATATTACTACCAACAGCCAGAACATGATTACTTACAAGTCTACATGAGTTAAACCCGTTATATTAATTGTTTAAGTTGTGTGTATACTTATCACATTTTTTATATGAAAATCATATTTTGCGTAATGGCGGTCGCGAAACGCGGTAATAAGTAGGTACCTTTTCAAATCAACTTGTTTTTGGAACCGAAAGCTTTTTATTCACGTGACGCTGCTGCAGATGATGGCAAATACGTCACGTCTAAAAAACAAGTCGTGTCTCTTATGTCATCTTTGTGGCGCATCGTGGCGTAAAGCCCTGAGTTTTTTAAAGCGTTCTGTAGGTCTATGGACATACCTAATAGGATTTGTGCGTCATTACCCTCGTCAGAACCCATAGTATAATAATAATATCTATAATAACTAGGGACAATGTCACACACATCATCCTAGCCCCAAACTAAGCAAAGCTTGTACTATGGGTACCAGGCGACGATATACATACTTATATAGATAGATAAATACTTAAATACATAGAAAACATCCATGACTCAGAAACAAATATTCGTGCTCATCACACAAATATTTGCACTTACCGGGATTCGAACCCAGGACCACCAGCTTCGTAGGCAGGAGCACTACCAACTAGGCTACGGTGACCGTCTTTAGTATGGCCAGTAAGGCTTCTATTTTAGCAGAATTTCATTCAATGGCTTGACCATTCATTGTTTCCAGTAAATAATTGCTTGTTAATTGACTACCTAGTATTATGTCATCAGACGTTAACTGTCAATTCAAGTTTTATCTATGGTATCGACGCTATCTATAAAGTGCGGAAGATTTTTTTAATTGACATCAATTCATAGACTTCGTATTAAGTTTCTATACTTGCTTGATTCGTTATATTATTATATCTCCCTGCAGTTTCTTTTTCTTGGTACAATTATCATCATCGCTAGTGTCTAGTGTTTCTACGAAACTCAAACGTGCTTTAAATGTTATCTTGTTATCATTATCTTTGCTCAAGGTCCGTGAAGTACCATAAGCAAAGTCTGTAGAATCCAACTAATGACAACACATCCTTCTTTTAAAATAAGATTGATAGGCTAAGATTTATAGTAAGGTAAGAGTTAAGACCTGTCCTTTAAATACTTATAAAGATAAAGTTTTAACAACGTTTAAAGCAAAAAGTCGTGATTTATAAGTATTTCAACTTTAAGAGAAGAAGAGCAAAACGTCTTTTCATGACCAGCTTGACTGTAGAAGTAATAGGTAGAATTACAATGTTAGTTTTGTGTTCTTGGGTGAAGGGGAGGGGACAAGGACTGAAAACATCTCAGTGACACTTTGTTTGTTGTAGGCGGTATAGGGTATGGTAACCACTTATTTTATTTATTTATTTTATTTGATTTCCTTTTAAAATATTTCAGTAGCTATTTATGGTGCAATCTAATACATAAATTATGTACCTAAATGATGTTTTGTGCGGGGGGCCTGGAGCTTTAAGATATACCTAGATGCTTAATTAAGACTCCGGACTCCCACAAATTACATACCTACTGTCGTCTAGACTGATGTTAGTAAACAAATTATCTTAAGTACCTAAATGAAATGTAATTTTGTGGAAATGCAAAATAAAAAATATATATTTTTTTATAGTAATGTCGTTATCTTTAAATGTTTTGTAAGTTGATTAATCCTAAATCGGTCTTAACGTTAGTTCATAATAAATAATATCCTGGAACATTATTAACACACGGCCATCTGATCCCAAACTTAGCAGAGCTTGTACTATGGAAACGAGATAACTGATATACTACATTTCTACTTTTCTTCTGTAAATACATACTTATATAAATAATTACACCCAGACTCAGGACAAACAGACATGTTCATGCACACAAATATTTGTCCTGGGTGGGAATCGAACCCGCGACCTCCGGCGTGAAAAGCAAGCATTTGCCAACCACGCCAACAGGCCCGTCGAATTAATTGGTATTAGCTCTTATTACAACCACATAGGGTTTAAAATGAGGTGGGATCTATTATACCATCCTCCTATTAACGGTTATTATTATTTATTTATTTTACAAATATATTTTAACGTTTTATGCATATATCCCACAAAATTAACGGTATATTGATATACGTAGTGTAATTTAATCACAAAGACTGATGCGTGGAACATGTAGGTTCCCAATGTATTTAATTACACTATGACGTACATATAACTCGACATTGAAAATATTGTTTTACAATCGGCTGAGAGCAATATAAAAACAACATTTACGTAAGATGTGGGAAAAATATAAAATAATAAATTGTGTTTACATGTCATTTCTATACGAAACGTGATCCATCTTAGTTAGGTATAATTTGAAGGTAGATATAAAAACTGACTGAAGCGTCATCGACCCGCGTTTATGTGTGTGCATATAAAAGCGCATCCGGGGTAAACTTACAACCAAAAGTATCAAACGATTTGAATTTTGTACCTATTCTTTATTTGAAAACTCTGTTATGAAAAGTAATTTATTTAGAATTCTTTTTTTGTAAAATTGTTTTCGACTGTAAACCTATAATTATTTTGCGAATCTCAAACATTAAGTATTGAAGATTAATAAAGAATATAATGTTATAGATAGCTTGAGCATATGCGCTCTACCAAGCTGCCGTTTATATTTATTGTGGCCTTATCTAAAAGGCTTAGAACCTTGGATTAGCAGCAGGCGCCAGGTTCGGTTCCCGCCGGATAATATAGTTTATGACTTCGCAGTTCTGTTTTGCGGTATATGCTATTAAAGTCACACCCACATATTATTTTTACTGCTGCTATCCCCACACAAAAGTCACCTGGAATTCTTTAGAAATGTGTAGTATCTTTGTGCCCTATACTTTTCTTTATTACATTTCTTGTATGCGTAAATGTGAAAAAAAAATCAACAATATAAATTAGTAAACTTAAACTTAAATACTTTGAACATTTAAGGCGGGCAAAACTTTGATGTTTTGTAAAACTGTGGGTCTACTCGGGCACCTACGAATAAAGATTGTAGAGACCATTTAATTGATACGAATTCTTTAATCCTTGCTAATAAAACTATCTAATATAAAGTACTTTATAACATTAAATATTGATAAGTTTGGCAAATGCTTGCTTTTCACGCCGGAGGTCGTGGGTTCGATTCCCACCCAGGACAGATATATGTGTGCATGAACATGTCTGTTTGTCCTGAGTCTGGGTGTATATATCTATAGAAGTATGTATTTACAAAATAAAAGTAGTATATCAGCTCTGCTTAGTTTGGGATTAGATGGTCGTGTATAAATAATGTCCCAGGATATTATTAAATTATACGTCGTCCTGTTTACAATATAAACGGGTACCTTGTGACTTCTCGCACTGAGATTAGTTTATCTCTACATCTGTAGTATTAATGTGCACAGTAACAGGCAGCCAACAAGGTTACTTCAATAGTTATCTCTAATTTAAATACCTATTGAAAATATTAAATATTTGTTACAAACTATTTTACATCAGTATATAGAACCTATTTTCAGATATGTTTGCAACAACAGTAAATGATGTGCTGGTTGGTACAGACGCCAGCACATCCAGCTACCCCAATTTGTCAAATTTCTTTTATAGATTTTCAACTTTATCTCATGAGCATGAGGTTCACTTTCAATTGGGGAAATTTGACAGAATGGGGTAGCTTGATGTGCTGGCGTCTGTGCAGATAATTCTATGACAGTTTCCTGTTGAATTGTTTGCAGCTTTCGAAGAGAAAGTAGTTTGTGGGTTCATATGTTTCTTCTTAGCACTTTAACTACGAATTTTACAATAAACTACTGACATGTTTACATATAAGCGCCTGCACGTGTGGCGCAGCGGCGTAGACAGGCGGCTCGCCGCCTCGTATCCCGGGTTCGATCCCCGCGCCGGACAACTATTATATTGTGTAACCCATAAATAGTTGTTCTGAGTCTAGATGCACTTTGTGTCCGTCTATTATATGTTTGTAAAGTACCCCGCGACACAGGGATTAGATTCCCTAATGTCGCCCACATTAGGGAATCTTCAGAAAAACATATCTCGATTCTTCCTAACTTCCCAAATGTTGAACTCAATTCCTTTATGGAGATCCTTGGGGGAGACCTTGGTCTAGCAGTTGACATCTTTCGACAACCCTTTCGAAACCTATCAAAACCTCATTACGCTTTTTGCATCTCTTATCTTCTTTAAATTTTCGTTAGGGCGTTATTAGAAGCGTGTGGCTGATGGTGACAGAAGATAGAAGTTATCCCGAGGGAATATCGGCATATATACCAGAGAGTCCGTCTGCCAAACATGTCGATTATGACATATCCCGCCAAATGATGGTCACAATTTCATTGCGGTAATCTTTGGGGAAGAACTTCTTCCAAAGCCTACTTGACTTTTTATCTCGCTTGAAAAAAAGGTTAAAACATGTGTTCCTCTACTAATATAGAGAAGCTATGCTACATAACTTCCAGCTTTAATAACATCAACTGAAGCGGAACCGAAATCAAGAAATCGGCAATGTTACTCCCGTCCCATCAACCCATGGGGTTTTATTGTTTTGTGTGATGATATTTGGCATTTAATTTACATATATTTACGGCTATATTAAACAAACATTGCTGTTCACGACATGTGTATTCACGGAATAGTCGAGGACAATGTAATCCTACCATTAAAAGAGGACATTTTCGTAATAGTTTCGATAAACACCTCTCTTGTTTACAATTATGTCACTGATAACTTCCGTAATTTATGATATTATATCGAATCTAGTAATGTGTATTATCTTATTATCGCAAAATATAGGTAATATTATTTATTCTGGGGGGCGTGTGGCCCGCGTCTATGAATCATAAATTCATAGTACCAGGGCGTCAGATAAAAGAAGTAGGTATATACGTACCTTGTAATCTAATCTGTCACAGCCGCATAGTTATTACCCTTTGTCGCTGACGTATGCGGGTTTCAATACAATAAAGTAAGCAAGGTGCCCTTCCTTCTTATTATTTAGGGTCATCTTGATTGTAAAATAAATACGTAACTATAGATACAGATAACAGAATACAATAACAGACCTTACTCAAGCAATAACAGCGATTAAAATCTGTAAATCAAAACAATATCTGCAAGGTTAAGGCTAAATCTTCTTAAGCATTAGATAAGCATTACTAATAATAGTGGTCCTGGAGAAGGTTCAGCTACGGCGAAGAATCTCAATGGAGATTGGCCAATTAGCCAGGATGCAGAGCAGGGTAGACGTATGTGTGCAAACACAGTTATACTCTCCATTTGCTACTGTTTTAATCCGATGGGACGGCTATTCGACACGACCGGAAAGAGACAGACGCAAGAGCTAAATAGCTAAAAGTCCTACTTGCTCATCAAGGCACAGGCGTAAAGATCGCCCATTTGACTCCAGACCGCTACTGGTGGTGTATCTCAGTGTTAATTTTTGGGCCGACCTGGGAATGTAACCCGTGACTTCATTATGTGCAGTTGAACATCTTACAACTAACTACGAGTTAATTGATATCGCAAGTAGACTGAATAAGACTTTAAACATACTCGAATCTCTTAAAAGATTTCTTAAAAAGATTATGATCTCACAAAAATTGTTAAATTTATAGCTCACTCTTTGGGTGAATAATCATGTAAGTCGAAAGACATCCACAGCTGGACTAAAGCCTCTCCATAAATGGGGAGATATGCCATATCACCACGCTTGGCAGAAAGCCTTTGCGATCGCAGTACTCACGAGAGACGCTGCTGCCCTTCTCTGGTAGATATTTCCTCTGGACTTGCATGCCCTCCACGAGATAAGATGGGATGATGATATTCGTCGATCTAAGTGAAAACACAAGTGATTTGATTTGAAATATTCCTGTAAGACAAATCATGTAGGTTATATTATTCCGTTAAAGTATGTACATTTATTTAAATGTCTCAGCAGTGAAAACTGGTATTCTTTCCGAGACAATTGCTGAACCCTACACACTCTGGAGGTAAATCGTAGTCTGGAGTGGGTTCCAAATTTGAGGCAGATTGATTCAGTACTTTAAATCAAGCTTTTGTAAAATTTAATACATCATGCCAAATCAAAGGCATATAAAGAATATTCATGAAAAAAACAATCATTATCTTGAGGAGGAAAAAAATCTTACAAATGAATACTAACAAACAGATGATGTAACGTGTACACTCCTTTCAAAGCCTGTTTATTAGAAGATAACGTCTTGATCCGAGGGCATGGAGGATTCCATTGATAACTGCGGCAGGGGTTAAGGTGCAATTGATGCTATAATTAGACTGTTATCGAGCCCCCTGCGGACAAATAGTATCTTGTTATCAGTCAAGGCCAAGCCTTTTTGTTGTTACTAATGTAAATTTACGTACTACTTTGTTAATATATCCGTATCTTTTCGTGTCTTTTATTTTGTGTTTTATACCAACGGGCATAAAACAAAATAAGTATACAATCCATTTAGTGCTTATCGGCGACCAAAGCCTATGACAGTTTCAACACAGATTGCATCACTCGCACTTACTGACACTTTTCCCGCTATTTTACTCGTATACCATAGAACAAAAATAATCTACAGTATTTCTCAATTAGTCTTATTTTCATCTATCTTAAGTATAATACATAAAGCATTTAAGCTATTGAGATTCTACATGTATTATGGAATTTTATGGGTTTAGTAGTTTTACGACCAAAGAAAAGTATATTTTTTCTTTAAAATATATTTTCGATCCGTCAAAATGATAAGCCATAATGCAATGGTAATAATATGGTGCCAATATCGACAAACCTTATACAAGAAAAAGTATATTAAACCTACTGCAAAATATTATGAAATACAATTATTATAAACAAGCAAATGAAATCGTAACATAATTGATGGCATTATCGCTAAACGCGATTTCTTTCTGGTCATTTTTGGATTGGATGAACTAAAATTTAAAAGGAATTAGGTGAAGGTGTAAGTGCAAAGAAAAGCTATATATTAATAGTGTTGATGAAGTACGTTTAGTGTGCAAGAAGTTTGATCTAAGTGAAATAAATTACAAAGTTATCTTAAAGAGTTAATTTGCAAGTTTGCGCTAATTGCGTAAACAAGAAACCTGGCCTATTTTATTGTTTTGGTTAATTACTATGTTATACAGCGTCAATCGTGAGAACATCAAGAAAAGTTCTGTGTTTGTCCCCGACAAATAATATTATGCAATTGTTATGAACGTTTTATTTTAATAAAGCAACGCTATCTATATTGTTGTTAATTTATTGAACTGCTTATCATAGCGCCAAAACATATATGCTACATGCAAAAGGTATGTACTGACAACCATTGTTTTGGAAGTAGTATCTGAGATGGTCCTCATAACTATATTAAAAACCATTGAAGATGTTTGACAAGCTAATATATTATATGCTTTGCTAGATTTCTTTTTCCTAATAATGGTAATAATTGCCATCCTTTACATCATTTCTATAGTCAATTTGATTGCGGTTCAGTATATTAGATTTACATACTCAGTGAAGCCTTACGTCTTTTTTTTTAATTTTCAAAATTGGAATGAGTTAAGACAACTTTTGATTGACATTAATTGCCCTTTACTGTCACTGGCAGTCATATAATAATGACACCACTAAATGTCTGAAGAGAATCAGCCAAATATTGTTTGAAATATAAGACCATTCTTTCAAAGTTATTGTTGTTCTAGAACGTCTGACTGAATTATTTTTGTTTCTAATTGGCCGTTTAATAGTACGTCAGTTTTAATTGCGACTGATGTTTTAAATTGTTTTTATTGTGATGCAGTTATGTTTGTCTTTTGTGACTGCGTATTTTTAGTATGTTTTGTCATTTATATCAATCAAAATATACAATTCAGTGTTACATTTGAAGTTTTTAAAAGCATGTTCTTTCCACGTATAACACAGATATTTATTTACTTACTAGGAGGTTCCCGCCGCTCGCTTCTGGATGAAAGTTCATTTATTTTTCTATTTTGACGGGCCTTTCACATCGCAGGTCGTGGGTTCGATTCGCACCCACGACAGATATTGTGTACATGAATATGTTTGTTTGTCCTGAATCCGGATGTAATTATCTATTTACTTATGTATTTGCAAAAGAAAATTAGTATATTATATGTAGTATATCAGTTATTTGGTTTCCATAGTACAAGCTCTGCTTAGTTTGGGATCAAATGGTCGTGTGTGAATAATCGCACTAATATTATAAAGGCGAAAGTTTGTGAGTGTGTGAGTGTGTATGTTTGTTCTTACTCACGTCTAAACGGCTGGAGCGATTTTAATAAAATTTGGTATAGAGGTAACTGATACCTTAGATTAACACATAGGCTATAATTTATAAAGTTTAATGCGGAAAAAGATCCTTCCATGGATATGCTACCTCTATAATCGCCAGGCCTATGGTGCTCCTTGTATGTACACCAAGAGCCGCTGTTGCCCGTTTTCTGGTAAATATTCCCTCTAGATGGCTACTACGCCTAAAAACCTTATCACATACGTTCATAATTGGGGCACTTTTTCAACAATAACTATTACACTGAGAGGTCAGTATTGACGCATGTGTAATCTTCTTGTGATAATAACAAATAAACTATTGTATGATTGGTGTAAGGATTTGGTCAAGAACTGGGCCTGTTTTTTGGATTTAAGTAGAATCTCAAAGCTATCATGAACAATCAGGTTCATAATAGCTGTCGTCGCCTAAGCTACCTGTAGCAGCGCGGAATGGTGGGGCCGTGATCTGCGTCCCCGCGCCCGCCCCCGCACCCGCCACCGTACTAGCCCTCACGTTGCGCCAGCTTTGGTCTCTGCTGCACTTACTTGCCTTCCACGCGAGCTAGGGAACGGGCACGTCTTATTGTTGTAAACTCGATCAACTATTACCAATATACCTATTTTACAGTCCACTGTTTTTATTGAGAACACCCGTTAGGGCCTAAACAATAGCTTTGAGATTCTTTTTGTAAGGAAATGTACAAATTTGCCTTACTGAATTGGATTATTATTACGAGAATTAACTCTTGACTTAAAGTAGTGTTATATGTATACTTTTTGTATATAATGATGAACGCCTGATTAAAATTTGCCTACGGCGGCCAGTCTTAATAGAGACTAGCCATTAGCGCGTGGTGACGGCGACAAATATCAGAATCAGAATATCATCACCCCATCTCATCCCGTGGGGGGCGTAGAAGTCGACCCGAGGGAATAACTACCAGAGGACGGGCAGCAGCTTCCTTCTGATTACTATGACCATCTTACTGCGATCGCCAACCCGCCTGCCAAGCGTGGCGATTATGGCATATCCCCCCAAGACGATTCTTGAGGGAGGCTTGTCCAGCAGTGGACTCATTTAGCTGTAATGATGATGATGATGATGATTAGCGCGTGACATATTATAGCAACGACCGGAAAAAAGTCCTGTACCTGAAGCGATGGCTTCACGCGCTGTTTTTAATTAACAAAACTCACAGAAAATAAGCCCGCAAGGCAACTATTTGTGTGTCCCATAAGGGCCGGTCGGCATGGTTGGTATATGCTTGCCGTTCACGTTGTAGGTCGTGGGTTCGATTCCCTCCCAGGACAGATGTTTGTGTGCATGAACATGTCTGTTTGTCCCGATTCTGGCTGTAATTAATATAAGTATGTATTTACAAAAGAAAATTTGTATATGGAATCTATCAGTTATCTGGTTTCCATAGTACAAGCTCTGCTTAGTAGGGGATCAGATGGCCGTGTGTCAATAATGTCCCATGATATTATTATTATATTATCATAGTTAGTTCTTGCCAGTTTGGGAGTGCTTTGTGTTCATTTGAATTGTATGTATAGTTTCCTGCGACACGGAGATGTTATTTAAAGCAGACAAGAGCGGGCGTTGCATTAGAAAATGCTTTGCTTTATCTTTATTAATAGGTTCCAATACATTGCTCTTTGTTTCATTTGTTGAAATATCCATTGTCTATCATCCACTGACATAGTGATGGCGTAGATTAATATTATCCATCATGTTTTTGTTAACATTATGATCATTTTGTTAATTTGTGCACGCATTATCATTTTACATTTTTTCACGCATTTTATTTTTGTCTCTTTCAGAATCTGATCTCACGAGTCTATCACATGTTGGTAAGTGAACATCATTTTTTATTATTTTTTCATTAGCATCTTGTATGTTTTGTGTCTTTAGTGTTCCATACCAATGAATGGCTAATACACTTAGGAATTAGTGACAGTGTCATCTGTTTATCACAGATACTTCGCAACCTACCAAAGAGACGATTGGTTGTACGAGGTTTCAAATATGATAAGAACAGTCTAGAGGCTCAAACATTTTATGATTGAGTTTCAGGTAACCTTAAATAAAGTATTGTATAGATTTTAATCACCATTCGATGGAGAACCTTAACGAAGGTATTGTATAGATTTTAATCACTCATAGCTTATAATTAAAGGACCATTAGATAGAGTTACTGATGATTGAGTTCCAGGTAACCTTAAAAAATATTTAGCTTATAATTTAAGGACCATTGGATAGAGTTACTGATTATTGAGTTTCTGGTTACCTTAAATAAGCTTTAGTTTATAATTTATTTATATTGTTTACTATGACATAGTTATTTAATCCGTGTGTTATTTCCCATTTTGTGACTAGTAATTCAATAACAAAACAACAGTTTTTGCATTACATGGGGATTAAGTGGATTCAGTAAAATTTGTTGTTACCATAATGTACAAACAGTTATCAATATGTTTAAACCGGACGTATTTCATAGCAACGTATTCAATTTTCCATTAACTGAATAGATTGACAGCAAAACATCATAATATAACCCTCAAATAGGATGTTTAGGATAAAACATTGCCACGAGGCGCAACATTCAAAATAAACATCTGTTATTACGTGCGTGGCCACATTCTGACAGCCTGAAAACAAGCATTGTTCTAGTTTAGCATTCATCGCTTTCAATGTATGCAAATTCTGAGCAGTTTACAAGGGCATTCATGTAATGGATGCACAGAAAAAGGTAACTACCAAAACAAACTAATTTTAGACAGTACAGTAATAGCAGACTTCAGAAGTTACACAATGTCGGTTGTTATGTAAGATTGTCACGTGTGAAATGGAAGTCCTGTACAAAGGTTACTACTTGACTATGAGCAGGAAAGGGGGCATCACACTTACGGTAAGCTATTTTTACTACACGAAATTTACTTTTAGTCTATTGCGTTTTCACTACGAAACACCCTGGACGTGGGTATGAATATTCTGGGGTGGGGAGAAGGGTTAAATGCCGCGTGTACTCTGATTAACAGAGCCCATAGCAGAAGGTCAATAGAGGAAGAAAACCTCTTAAAAATAGAAAGATTGAGAAACATAGGCTATATTGTATTTTCGTTGTTTTTAAACATTTTAAACATTGTATTTTAGTTGAGATATCCGTAAATTACAATAATGAAATGAAACATGTAAACATTGCCTATTTAAGCCGTTATTTGGCGTGTACATTTTTTACAAAAGATTTAAAGGCAGGCCCTCTACAAGATGGATCAATGATCTTGTGCGGATCGCAGGAAACTGCTGGATGCGAATAGCGCAAGACCGGCAATTGTGGAGATCTTTGGGGGAGGCCTTTGACCAGCAGTGGACGTCTTTCGGCTGATATGATGATGATGAAGATGACATGTTTTACTGAAATTAATCCCCATGTATGCGTATAAAAACACATACAGTTGAATTTATATCTTTAGTTGGTTAAAAAGAATACATAACACTTTTTTAAGACGAAATCTTAAGTTTTAGTCATAATATAACTACCACTGCATTTCATGTTAAGCAAGACAAACATTTGTGCACAATGAAAAGAATAAGCGGTGCGGTGAGGCAAAGGGCCCTTACCTTGGAGCTTCAAGGTGACCTTTTTTCCAACCTTGTGAAAATTGTAAGGCTTGTTGCTCTAGCGGTTAGACCTTGAATGCTAAGCCTGAGGTTGTGGGTTCGATCCCCACCCAAGACAAATCTTTGTGTGATGAGCACGCTTATTAGTTCTGTGTCTGGGTATAATTTATCACGCTAATATTATAAAGGCGAAAGTTTGTGAGTGTGTATGTTAATTACTTCTTCACGTCTAAACGGCTGGAGCGATTTTAACAAAATTTGGTATGGCGTTAGCTGATACCCAGGTTTAACACATTGGCTATAATTTATAAAGTTTAACGCGGGTAAATCCGCGTGTTACAGCTAGACTATAATATGTGTGTATTGAGAAATAAATAAGTAATTTTAACAGTTGTCCGGTTGCCATAGTAGAGGCTCTGCCTGGTTTAGGATCAGATGGCAGTAGTTGCCCCAAGATATATTTTTTTCTATTTATTTTTGTTGTCATTTGCTTGAGTTTTCTAAACACTCTTACGTAACTGTCCTATAAATAAACAACCTAATATTTTTTTACGTCATCAAACAGTTTTTCACAACCCTATTGTTATGTAACCGATATGCTATTATAATTATTTTATAACAATATCCGATGCTTATCTGAACGTAAATCATATTTGTTATTGCTTTATTAAAACTAACCTTCAGCAAGTGACATAGCAACAGCATTTGCTGACCCTATGTCACTTGTTGAAGGTCATTTTAATTGAACTTGTAGATTTAAAACAAATAATTTGAAATATTTAAGTGTTGATAAAATTTGACGCCTTCCGTCATTCTATGTCAATCACAACCGAAATGTTTAGACTAGACTTCCTACTAAATAAGCATTTCATAAATTCTTAGTCCAAAGTACCATTAAAGTAGCTCAGCTCTAAACAGTAATAAGTAACCGTCGTTTAATAATTAACTTTAAGTCATTTGAATAGAGTTGAAATTACGGTATTGACTATTAAGAGTAGGTTACAAATGAGTTCAAAGTTTGTAAATGAATTCTCGATAGTTTTATTGTGGTATAGTAATATTAATTCAAGTTAACATTAACGCACAATCATTAGATAAAAAAATTGGCAATTACTCTCATCGGTCTATTAGTGATCGGCGTGGATAAGTAGAAATACACGCGGTATGTCTACAGGTGGGTGAGCACCAATGGGGTTTAATTTGAGGACATGTTTCGGAAGGTACGTTAAGATATTGGTCCCGGTTGTAGACATTAAACAACACTCGTTAAGCCATGTCACTTTATATAGAATAAAAATTGTAAAATATAGTATTCACATTCAAATCCAACTTATATTATGCATGCGGAAGTTTGTGAGTATGTATGAATGCTGGGATGTATGGATTTTTGTTACTATGTCACGCAAAACTTACCGAACGGATTTTGATGAAACTTGGTAGTAATATATGTAGCTTTTATATAAGAACTAGATGCGCCCCGCGATGTTACCCGTGTTAAAATTTATAAATTATAGCCTATGTGATAATCCAGGGTGTCCAATTATTATTAAAATCACCCCAGTCGTTTAGACGTGAAGAAGTAACAAACATACACACTCACAAACTTTCGCCTTTATAATATTAATATGATAACACAAAGGCTATAATTAATCAAATTTAACGCGGGTATAATAGCGAGTGTATAATAATTTTCAATAATGACCCAAGATATTTAGCAGTTATTTTGATTTTTTTTAGAAGACAACGCCCGCACTATGGAATTTAAGCCCTGTGTCGCGGTGTACTTTACGAACATATAATAGACACATCCAGACATAGAACAACTATTTATGGGTCACACAAATAGTTGTCCGGCGCGGGACTCGAAACTAAATAAACAGAACTAAAACCATCATAAATTCAGCGTCAGTATTGTTTCGATAATGATAAACTAGCACTTACAGTGGCCTTATTGTGACAACATGCGTTTCAATTAAAGCTCATAACTGTAATTGGTGTCAACATTCGGTCCTGACGAACAGTACTACAATGTCAGCGTAGTTTGTTCCATTAAATGTACATTTACGCAATTTATTATAGAAGCATTAGCTATTGATATAAATGTACCGTACATTTTTGTGGGAAAAACATGGCTAGGTAACACTAATTTCGTTACAGATGAATTAATATATTTTCTTAGTTTTGTTGGTATATATAATTAACTAAGTTGCGTTATACTTAGTAAGATAAGCGTGAGCTTAGTACGAAAATAAAACGCATAGAATAAAAATTATAATAATATCTAGGAACAATGTCACACAGATCATCCTAGCCCGCAACTAAATGGGTACCAGTCAACGATAGACATACTTATATAGATAGATAAATACATAGAAAACATCCATGACTCAGAAACAAATATTCGTGCTCATCACAAAAATATTTGCCCTTACCGGGATTCGAACCCAGGACCACCAGCTTCGTAGGCAGGAGCACTACCAACTAGGCTACGGTGACCGACATAGAAGAATAAAAATAAGAACGAAGAGAATTCATATATAGGTACGCAAACAGAAGTCCTTAACGTTATCTGTGCGAGTCCGAATAGGTCGAATCTCAACGCTAGCTGCAGCATTAACTGTTGCAGCGCTGGTATTCTAGAGGAGCCAAGTAATATAACTCACGGACAATTGATGTGTCAGTACGGTATGCAGTTACAATTAAGTCAGTACCTGGACACTAAATAATGTTACTTAAGGTTAAAATATTATATATGTTGAAATAGAAACTTATAAATAAAATATAATCATCATCATCATCATTACAGCTAAATAAGTCCACTGCTGGACAAGCCTCCCTCAAGAATCGTCTTGGGGGGATATGCCATAATCGCCACGCTTGGCAGGCGGGTTGGCGATCGCAGTATGATGGTCATAGTAATCAGAAGGAAGCTGCTGCCCATCCTCTGGTAGATATGCCCTCGAGTCGACTTCTACGCCCCCCACGGGATGAGATGGGGTGATGATATTCTGATTCTGATATTTGTCGCCTTCACCACGCAGCAGTTTATATACTGATTGTATTATAAAATATAATACAAACAGTATATAAAATAAAATAAGTAGAGCTCTATGCGAATGAAGCATTGTGATTAACTGCATACCCATAAATAGTTGTTCTGAGTCTGGATGTAATTTGTGTCCGTCTATTATATGTTTGTAAAGTACCCCGCGACACAGGGTTAGATTAACTAATGCGAGCGTTGTCTTTAAAAAAAACCTTGTCGAGCCATCGCAACAGTTAGCAATCATACAGCTGTAGGTCCGTCTTTTTATATCAAAACTTTGATAATTTGCTACTGGTAGGCTTCAGTGAGATGGAGCCTAAGGGCTCAAACGTCAGCTCAAGGCACTGACGCGAAGATGCATTAAAAGGTCGGTTTTTGGGGACGTTTCGAGCATCTGTCGCTCTACGATAATACACAAAGGCGCGAACATGTATGCCCTTCGAAAGTTTGGACTAGTTCGTACTCATACTAAAGCTTTTGGTAGCTTTGATCACAATTATAGTGGACACATAGAAATATGTATAAATGAAGGTATCTACATTTTTAACTCAAGGTATTGTATCGATAAAGTTCTTAAACGCACTGGCACAAAGGTTAATAAGTCAAACACAATTTGAACTGATGGTGAAACATGAACTAATGTTTGCTTTAACAAAATCCAGTAAATAGATTCACTTCAAAGCTCGTTAAAATTCTCAGACATTTTGGCATTTATCCATCCATATAGGTTTAAACTTAAAATGCAGAACACAACCGCAAACTTGTGCAAGGTTATATATTTAGTGCATCAGTTTCCTTAATTTTGATTTGGTGTTCTTCTGGCAATCTATTGGTGCCATTTCCGTAAACATTTTACTGGAACGAAGTATCAAAAGCTAGCGATACTTATGGTCAGGTTTTGGCTGCGTTCCAAACTGTGACAGTTGAGACAAAGGTATTTATTGTGTACCAACGATGTAGTAAGGATATAAAGGCTGTGAGCTTAAAATACTCGTTTTCTTGAGTACAGACGCCAGCACATCAAGCTACCCCAATCTGTCAAATTTCTTTTATAGATTTTCAACTTTATCACATAAGCGTAAGGTTTACTTTCAATTGGGGAAATTTGACAGATTGGGGTAGCTTGATATGCTGCTGTCTGTACACTACCCATTGAGTGAGTGCGTTAAACCTTTTGTGTACTTACTTGTATACGTCCATGTATTTTAATTTATTTATTTATATAAATTTGTTTATATTGTTGATCGTGTATCTTTTCTGCATTGTTATGATCAAGAGGGCTAATATGCTCATTTGCATCATTGCCATTGATACGGTTTCTGTGTGGTTTTTTTAATTAGCTTGTGTTGTCGTCATTGTATGATAAAATAACATGGATACATACGTATATACGAGTTACTATTGTTTATGTGAGTCTTTGTTTATAGTGAGCTGGTGCACTGACTTGTTTACGCCATTTGAACGGAAAAGCAATGTCCAGGAGAGAGTCATCAGTTACTTAAGCGGTGATTCTAAGAACTAATACGCTTATAAGCATCGGTTACTGTGTGGTGACGGCAGCAAATATTAGTGTATCACCACCCTATCTCATCCCGTGGGGGGCGTAGAAGTCGACCCGAGGGAATATTTACCAGAGGACGGGCAGCAGCTTCCTTCTGCGTACTATGACCATCTTACAGCGATCGCCAACCCGTTTGGCAAGCGTGGTGATTATGGCATTTCCCCCCAAGATGATTCTTGGGTGAGGCTTGTCCAGCTGGGGGCTTCTTTCAGCTATAATGATGATGGTGATGAAGCATCGGTTATCAGCAATATTTGTTGTCAATAATTTACCTTAGAAAAACCTCGCTTCTCGTATATTTTATAAGTGTCCAATTTTAATATTAAACGAATAAAATTATGTTAATTCTACAATAAATTTTAATATGATACTGTAACGGCTCATTAACTTAATAAAATGTGACAAATTCGTGATAATAGCTGACTGACACTGCTGAATGACTATACAAAAGGAACTGAGTATGGTATTTATAAATAACAAGTGATTCTTCGCACAGACAGAAAGATAAATGAGTATTTTAAATAAGTATTGTACGCCAAATAATTACTATTATGGGCATTTTTTATATCTTAGGTTACGTGTTTTGTAATTTTTCGCAGTGATATTTCATTTTTTTAATAGAATTAAGCCCATGTTAATCTCTATGAAAGAATTTGTTAAATTAGTTTACTAGTTAATCCACTTCAAACATACAAACAACATTTATCCATAAGTGGGGCATGATTGGCGAAAATGAGACGCAATGTCACTGTGGTACTGTACCTGGGTACCACAGTGACATTGCCTTGCACTTCGGAAGATATCATGGTAGCCTCCACCAAACCGGTAAGTGCAGCCACTTACTGGTCTAGGTGGCTTTAATTACCAATTGCATGGTTAATCATTTCTGTTGAATCATTGACTCGGAGGAAGAAGAATATATCTTATACATTTTCGCACCTCCCTAAGCTATTGTAAAGTTTGCTTCTCGTATATTTTATAATTATTTGTTTACATCGTGTCTATTACACAAATGAATAGAGTAATCAGCCATGCAGTCACATTGCCAATCACATTGCCAGTCACATTGCCAGTCGCATGCGCCTCTTATTAGGTCCTGTATTCTCAGACAGTTGAGGCCAATTACAGCCTTTGTTGTTATAAATGAAAGTGTGCTATATATATATACTACATACTATAGCTGCAACAGGCCAGCTGTAGTATATATATCTAGTGGTTAGTGACCCTGACTTCTAAGCCGGAGGTCGTAGGTTCGATCCCCATCCAGGACTAATCTTTGTGTGATGAGATTGATTTTCCGTTCTGCGTCTGGGTGTAATCAATAATATGTATATATTTCGAAATATGCTCTGACTAGTTTGTGATCAGATGGTAGTGTGTTGGTTGTCCCAAGATTTCCCCCCTCCTCCCTTTTGCCCCTAGATGAAGTACTGATTCCCCTTTTAAGCTCGCCAAGCTTTTTAGGGAACCCGAGCGTGGAAAGCAAATACTGTAATATTAGATTAAATACTACTATTGGCCGTGTTAATAATTAAATTGGATACCAAAATAATATGTTTTAAATCTACTTGAGAAATGATAAATGCCATAATCACCACGCTTGGCAAAAACGTTGGAGATAGCAGTATGGTGATCAAAGAGACGCTGCTGCCTATTCTATGGTAGGTATTCCCTCGGGACGACTTCCACACCCCAGGGGATGAGATGGGGTGGTGATATTCCTCACCTTCAGCCACATATACACCTACTTATAAGTGACGTATACTAAACTATGACAAACTTAATAAGAAGTAGATGAACAATTCCCGATATCTCTTCATCGGTTTGTAAATCATGTATTCGTAATCAAGGAAGACGATCAACCAAAACACGACATTTGTTTTTTGTATAAAATCTGATTTGTAGTTCCCAAAAAAAAAGCTGTAAACAAAAAACAGGAAAATCACGAAAACTGCGTAAATAATCAGCGTTTCCTTGTGGCATGCAATTAACAGACAATTCTGTGGAAAAAAACTAAAATGTGTTTTCGATAAACTATTTTTAATGCTTCATGCGCAGTATATATTCTAGCTGATGTTGTCCGGAGAGTATCAAGTGAACAATTAAAGACGGTTTGATTATTTTCACAAGACGAAAAAAGATCAGACGAGTACATACTGCGATTCCGGCGATAATTCTGATGCTTTCGGTTTTTAGCAGACGTTATCGCAAAATTTACAACCACAACTGATAATAACAATAACAAACGTTCAGTGAATCAACTTTTACGAGTAACCTGTATTTTCATTATAAAAACATTTTCCACTAACAATTTCAGATTATTTATTACTGATAAATGGATGACGGTTCCCCATATCAGTACTCTTTTCAAAATATAGTTATCTAAGTAGGGAAAAGATACTGAGATAAAATAATTTAGAACGCCATAAGGGAGACCTTCATAGCTGGTTGACACGCTTTACTTTAGTCATCTATACTTCCAAAAAAGCTAATACATATGTAGTAAAAATATTAGACTTAAACTAGATAATTAAACATAATCTCTTGACAATAACTTGATACGAGCTAGCTAAATATCATTTCTGTAATAAAATAAATTTTATAAATGTTTTCATACAAGATGTACCTAAATATCTATGTTACTAGAAATAATATCTAATGTATACAACTATATTACTACAAACATGTTCTGACTATTTACAAGCGCTTTTTTAAAGTCTACGTGAATAAAAACCTTTTTTATTTTTTATTTATTTTATTATTTATTTTATTGCATAATGTGTTTTATTTCTTTAACTATAATGGGATAATATTACCATACAATCTTGGGACAACTGACATACTCCAATCTGATCCCACACAACCAAACTACTGATAAATGTTCCCGAGGTTATAACATTGGAGTTGCCATAAGTGTTTATTAAATTGGTTTGTATGTAAAAATGGATTGAAGCTAAGAGTAATTTATCAAACATAGGTACATTTCCATGTGTCACGATTTTTGGACACCTCTTTTGCCTATTTTATAACGATAGATTCTCTTCTTATCCATTCTAGAAAGTTTTGGTCCGTCCCACATGTTATGATATAGAACCCTAAAAGCGGTATGTCTGCTGTCAAATGGTAAGTCGGATACATATCTAATGTATCCAGAACACGCATAGCAAGTACTCAGTATTACAACTACTGCTACTTACTTACAATATTAATGAAGACGGAGACGACTAAATTAGCATACAATCCAAAGTTTAATCGTTTATAAATAGTAGCTGCGCAGTATAGTAGATATACGCCTTAAAGATTTACCCTCCTACTTATAAAAACTTTAAGACACTGACTACAAAAAAGTAGAATAATTAGAATAATAATTTGGTTTATTTCTAAAAACCAAGTACAACACATGAATACAATATACATACAATATTAATACTAATACTAGGTATATAGTGAAATTTATGCAAAATAATAAGAGTGCAACACAACATTACATACACATAACATTAGTTTACTGATTAGGTTGCTTGTTTTTCATTCTCAAGCTCGTTTATTTCTCAATGATTCTTTTTTTAAGTTAAGGTATTAATTATGTTCATCAAAACATTGTTTTGTTAACTCATAATAATCTACAACAATTGTTTATTTGTTCAAACTTTAATATAAATATATTGTTTACAAAGATTGATTAAGCAAAAATTGAGCTTAGGTTAAAATTGGTTTTAAAACTTGAGATATGAATGGTCGAATTTTACACTTAACACGTTTGCTAAGCAGGTTAAGCTAAGTATATAATATAATATCCTGGGACATTATTCACACACAGCCATCTGATCCCAAACTAAGCAGAGCTTGTATTATGGAAACCAGAAAACTGATATACCTACTACATATACTTGTTTTGTAAATACAGATACCAAATATAGATAATTTACACCCAGACTCAGGACAAACAGACATGTTCATGCACACAAATATCTCTCCCGGGTGATAATCGAACCCACGACCTGCGGCGTGAAAAGCAGCGTATCTACCAACCACGCCAACAGGCCCTTCATATATATCTAATAGCATCGTATATGTATATAGTTATAGTAAACGCATTTTGAACGGACTCTATTTTACATAACCACAAGCACATAATATTATATAAGCTCTGCTTTAGTTAGCGTGCTGTCCCCTACAGCGCAGCGGTTAAATGACCAAAACAAAGGAGTTCTCAAGGTGATCAGTGTTTTGATATTTCAATAAATAAGGAGGATATAATAGTCCTTTGTTGTTTAGCTTAGACTAAACTTATTAAGTAATTTACATAATTGTTTTACTTTGTTTGAGGAAACAATCTATAAGTCAAGCAAATATTATGCAAATTTTGAGCAAAATTAAATAAATTAGGCATCCATCAATGTTAAAACCTGCTTACCATCAGCTTAGTCTTTCTAGTATTTTTTCCCTCCCTCTTACCCATCACTGCAATTCCTGTAAGCCAGGATCACCAGTGGCTCACAATGAAATGACATAAAGCGGTGAGGCTCAGGCATGTCCTGGGGAATCGCTTTAACTGTCTTAATCTTGAATTTAATCAGAAAAATAAAAGGAGTTTGAAAATGTAGCCTTTCTAGTAAAACAGCAAATCTATATTTGGTATTATTTTCAAGCTAAATAAATAAAGATAGTTTTGGGTTCCAGTTTTATATCACTCTTTGTTTTTAGGGTTCCCTATAACTAATTCTCCGCTAGTCAACGATGTCTTTCGCAATAAAAATACACCCCCTTTATAAAGAGGGTGTATTAATATTGAGAAATACATATATATACACTTCACGAATTAAAGGTTGCGTTTTAACAACAAACGTAATTGGTTCGATCTTTCTTTTTGTTCGATGACAGATGAAAATGACATGTTTTAAAACTGACAAGTTAGGTACGGAATCCTGCGTGTGAAATTCCGACTTGCATTTGGCTGGTTTTAAATTTCATATCTAATAGATTATTTATTTTAATATCTGCTCTTCAAATCAATTACTACAATAGTTTAATTTCATTGTTATTATCTTTATTTTTTCTGGGGTATCTGTCAATTGATTTTGAACTATTTTGATATCTATTCTTACGACAAGATAACGTTCTTATTAATCTTGGTATGCAGTGGAAAATGAGTTCTGGAATTTACGTTTCTTTTTGTTGTATTTTTCCTTAAGTTGAAAGCGATAAGGTTTAGTTTCCTATAAACGTTTGTATATACGTTGTATTTCAAAGTTTGTTATTATTTATATATGGTGTATAGGTTGTCCTTGCTTTGACACCATTGGCCCACTGACCCCAATTTAAGAGACTAAACAAATTTACTGCTTTGTTAAAATGTGGGACACAATTTTTCATCGCTAATTTATAAATGTCATGAATTCTTCTTGGCTAATTAGTTTATATTTTTAACCTTTGACACAAAAACAGTACCTATCTATGCTGTCCGCCGATATATCTGTAGTATTGTCTTAACTGGCCCAAGTGGTTAGTGACCTGGACTACTGAGTCAGAGGTCTTAGGTTCGATCCACAGATCTGATAGACAGATCTTTGTGTCATGAGCGCGATTATTGTTTTGTGTAATAGTATTTATAAGAAAGTATTTTCAGTTGTCTAGTTGCCATGTGTTGGTTGTCCCAAGTTATTTATTTATTTCTTGTAGCACACAAACTGATGCACCGAATTCCATATATTTTTCGTATATGAAATGTATTCCAATTGGAAACTTGAATAAGTCTCGTGTAAATTCGTCGGAAGACGCAGCGTGGGCAGGTCTCCTACACGGTGGGCCGACGCGGACGATCTTGTGCGGGTCGCGGGAAGCCGCTGGATACGGGCAGCGCAGGACCGGCTATTGTGGAGATCCTTGGGGGAGACCTTTGTCCAGCTGTGGACGTCTTTCGGCGGATATGATGATGATGGAATTCGTCTGAAAGTAACAACATTATTCTTAGCAGGAGCTAAGATTCTAGACAGGATACATATATTGAAATTTATTATTTAGATACATAAGTTGAAATTTATTGAGTGTAATTTATTTACATGGTAGTCGCTTGATGAGGGTAGCGCAAGACCGGTAATTGTGGAGATCTTTGGGGGTGGCCTTTGTCCAGCCCTGGGCGTCTTTCGGCTGATATGATGATGATGATGAGAGATTTATATTGACTATTTTTTTCCTGCCAGTATAAATTATAGTCTTCTCCAATTTACTGTACTAGATAAACCACTCTGACAAGCAATATATATTAAGGACGGGAAAAAGCCATGCAATATCCGATCCATTTAAATAGAGTCAGAAATTAAACCACTTTGGCGGTAACTAATCTATAGATATACCGCCTAAACGCCAAAGCTCGCCTAACACTTACGGATGCTTCTTCGCATTTTACGATGGTGCATACATGATTCAGTAGGTACTCAGTATTTTAATTAGCATTAACAGTTGGTTTTTAATTAGAATACGCTGCTGTATAGGGTCATTACGCGTGTAAACTAGGCGCCAGCCAGACGTTCACATTTATAATAGTAATCTAAGTAAACTAGTGCGTACGAATGGTTTAGAGGTGGCCCTTAGAATAATTGTTCACGAAGATATTAAAACTTAAGGTACTTAGGTTAAGTACAAAATTAAAGTGACGAGATGATTTTAATTAACTTTAACATTTGACGGGCCGGTTGGCGTCGTTGGTAAATACTAACCTGTCACGCCGCAGGTCGTCGGTTCAATTCCCACCAGGACAGATATTTGTGTGCATGAACATGTCTATTTGTCTTGAGTCTGGGTGCAATTATCTATATAAGTATGTATCACAAAAGAAAACTACAAAAGAAAAGTAGTATCTGGTTTCCATAGCACAAGCATTGCTTAGTTTGGGATCAGATGGCAGTGAGAAAATGATATCCCAGGATATTATAAAAAAAATACCATATTTAACTACAAATGATACCAGTATTAATAATTAAGAAAATAAACACAATAAATAATCATCATCATCATATCAGCCTTAAGACGTCCACTGCTGGACAAAGGCCTCCCCAAAGATCTCCACAATTGCATGCGAACCAAAGTCACCGACATAGCCCAAAGAATTGCAAAACTGAAGTGGCAGTGGGCGAGGCACATAGCTCGTAGAACCGACGACGGCCGTTGGGGCAGAAAGGTTCTCGAGTGGCGACCACGAACCGGAAGACGCCGCGTGGGCAGGCCTCCTACAAGATGGACCGATGATCTTGTGCGGGTTGCTGGAAACTGCTGGATGCGAATAGCTCAATAGATAACGATGCTACAAAAATAATATATTTTTTGTATACATTTACTTCCGCGTATAAAATAGGTGCATACATGATTCAGTAGGTGCCCAAGATTTAAATTATCATTAACATTTGGTATATAATTAGAAAACGCTGCTATATATGTAGAGTCGTTACGAGTGTAGACTAGGCGCCAATCAGACGGTCACGTTTATTATAGTAAACCTAGTAAACTAGTTCGTAAGAATGGTTTAGACATGGCACTTAGTAAATATAGTTCACGAAGATATTAATGATGTTTTTGAAAAACAAAAGTAAAGTGACCTACAAAAATGTAAGAGACAATTCTAGTGTCACCAGTAGTAGTAGCTGATATATCTGTATCCAGCAGAAGATAGTGAAACAGTATATAAAATAATGATATCAAAAGTAAGTTTTTTTTCTTTTAAATACTAATAATACTATACTATAATAACATACAATATCTACATATTATATATCTGTTTAATTAAAGGACTTATGAAGAAAGAGGTTACGTAAAGATATGAAGAAGTAAGAAGATAATAAGTGATCAAGATATTTAAACCGATAAAAAATTATTTAGTTATATTCATACGAATCAGGGCCATTGTTACTGTTTTAGCACCTATAGTGAACAATGAAATATATTGTTTGTTTCCCATTTAGTTATAGAGCAAGTGCATTGAGAACAACAAGTTTATTGAGCATTTTCTGCTGCCTACGCAAACCGCAGCGCTAAATATATTATGACCACGATTCTTACTTACACCAACTAAGAGTTATTATATAACTGAATCATTTCATCCCAAAAGAACAAGTTCTAAATCTGTCCATTGAATTACTCGTATTACTAATAAAAATAAGCATACTTTTAGAAACTCGGTTGGCGTTTCGATTTCCACCCAGGACAAATATTTGCATGCTTGAACATGTCTGTTTGTCTTGAATCTGAGTATAAATATCTATATACTCGTAAATATGTATTTCCAAAATAAAAGTATGATATGTAGTATATCAGTCATCTGGATTCCATATTACAAGCTCTGCTTAGTTTGGGATCAATGTCCCAAGCATAATATTGTTTTTGTATTATTATGTACTTGAAACCTCTTTTTCGTACAATCCACATATTACGAGTAGAAAGAGGTTTGATACGTAATATAATATTCAAAATCTCTTTGTTGTGTAAAATACAGAATTGCCACCGATTCATTTATTTTGATGGAAATAGATGCACAAATACAATTACGTGAAATGTTTGTTTCTAAAAATAAACTTTCAGACGTCATTTCACAGACGAAGTCGCTGAATTAAAAGGTATAAGTGTACATACAAATGATATATTTATGTTACTTGACATTGAATTTAGCCAATGATTAACTTTTTTTTGTGGAGTACGTAACAAGACTTCCTGAATTATGATATATTTCACAAATATTTAAATGTCTAATTTTGTCAGTCCTATATTTTAATGGGATTAAGCCTGTCATTGAACGATTCAAACACTTATCGATGTGATGATTGATGATCAAAATCTGTCTGAAGATAAGGGAATATAGTTCAAATAGCTGAAACATTATCACATTTGAAATATTTTGTCACGCGATAGATATAAGGGTTGGCAGATATAAAACTTTATCATGTCACTCGAATCCATTGCCAGCAGTGGATTCGAGTGAGGCCTTCTCAAAAGATTTGCACAATGGAGCTGTGTACATCATTCCGTACTTCAGAGGGCACATTAAGCTGTCGGTCCCGGTTGTAGTCATTAGACAACAGTCGTTAAGCCATGTCAGAGGCCTACAGGACGGCTTGAGCAATTCTGACACTAGGGTTACCATTACCCATACGATAAGTAAGGAGGGGTATGCCATATTCACCACGTTTGGCAGACAGGTAGGCGATAGCAGCATGATGGCCATGGTACACACACAGAGAAACGCTGCTGCCGTTCCCTGGTAGATATTGAGGTGCCGATATTTTATGCAGTCAGCCACACAAAACTTTACAAAGGTATATATGTAATTGTGACATTCACTAAATTTAAACATAGTCTTTGCATAATATACCTATGCTGTTTTGAGTACTAAAAGTATATGATTAAGGGCATTGGATAGGTTGAGTGTACCAAAATTGGCAACATTAATTAAAACGTAAACAATAGACAAGTTGAGCAATAGAGTTGCACGACTATTGTTGAATTTGATACAAAAAGAATAATGCGATTTGCACACATTCAGGATACTCAACGCCTTAAATAGGCTGACTATTTTTGTACATGTATGACAAAAATTTATGTACTTAATCTACAATACGTTTGCGTAATACAATAAAATCACGTTCTGTTTTCACATCGCTCGCCTCCAAGGCTGGCAAATCAGCTGACCAGGAAGAGTAGCAGCGACGAAAAGCGTTATATTTATAACCAACGAGAGGGGCGTGACTTCTGCGTCGTGTCTTTCAGGTACACACGGCTACACATCAAGTTATACTTTTCCAGTATAAGCTGATCTCGCGTTGTATAGGATTTTCATACAATGACAAGTCAGCTTATATTGGAAATGTAGATATTAAATTGTCGCATGGCTTCCTTCAGATGTAGTCTTTGTACAGCGATTGAGTGACGTCAGTTATCAAGATTACAACAGGAAATATTGCACTTATTGATTTTTATTAAATTATTAATCATCATTACAGCTAAATGAGTCCACTGCTGGACAAGCCTCCCTCAAGAATCGTCTTGGGGGGAGATGCCATAATCGCCACGCTTGGCAGGCGGGTTGGCGATCGCAGTAAGATGGTCATAGTACTCAGAAGGAAGCTGCTGCCCATCCTCTGGTAGATATTCCCTCGGGTCGACTTCTACGCCCCCCACGGGATGAGATGGGGTGATGATATTCTGATTCTGATATTTGTCGCCGTCACCACACAGCAGTAAATTATTAATATATTGATGATAATGCTCGTATATGATTGTGTCTTCCGCGCATTGATCTATACAGCTTTCATTTCTGCTTGTTTTCCGAAGGTTGTGGAATGACGCAACTCTTTGTTTGTTAAGATCTGTCTATGATATACGTGTCTATTCCGTGGTACGAGCCTTCTTGAACATGTTTATTTCGATGCAGTCTTTTTTATTATAACTGATTTATAAAAGTACCTTTTATGTCAGCGTTGTTGAAGCCTCTGGCATGGCTTAACAACTGCTATCTAATAACGACAAACGTGCCCTCCGAAGCACGGCAATGCTCAGCAAAGGAACAACTTAGACGGTCACCCATTTATAGACTGGCCGCGCTGTTAGGCCATCATTTGAACACCCGACTATTAGCGATCTGAAACGCTCGTAAGTCAGTTCTTCAATTTTCAGACTGCAAAAGTATAATAATAATAATAATATCTGGGGACAATGTCACACAGATCATCCTAGCCCCAAACTAAGCAAAGCTTGTACTATGGGTACCAGGCGACGATATACATACTTATATAGATAGATAAATACTTATATACGTAGAAAACATCCATGACTCAGAAACAAATGTTCGTACTCATCACACACATATTTGCACTTACTGGGATTCGAACCCAGGACCACCAGCTTCGTAGGCAGGAGCACTACCAACTAGGCTACGGTGACCGTCAAATAATATAATATATCTAAATACACGCTTCTTGATATAATCTTGTGTATACCCCTTATTTTTAACGTGGTAATATAAAACATAAGAATCAATCAAACTTTTTTAATATTGTTCTATGTTGATGTTATGTGTTATTGTTCTATGAACTGCTGAGTATCAGAGTGAAGACTATTGTATAAAGGTAAGGAGTGACACATTTGTCACCTGTATCAAGGATAGTTAGAAGGTACTGATTTAATATAAGTACGTATAATGTTATTCGCTGTTATATAATAAAAATCACGTTATTTTTTCTCTACAATATTCAAGTTTTATAGCAAATGTTATACTATATGTTTATTAACTTCCGTCCGCGGTTTTATCTACGTGGGAGGAGGGATATTTAAATAAATAATCTACTTAACTCATTTGTGAAAACTGCACTCATATCCGCTTTACAGATTCGAATAGAATACCCTTTATTCAACACGCTACAACAAGATTGGACCAAAATAACAGTTTATGTTCTTTTTGTCCAATATTGTTTGATGGACAATGGGCGATCTTATTGCATTGAGCGATATCTTCATTAGAGAATTGTACCTCCCCAGACATGCGGACGCTGAAATTGATTTTATTTTATAACAATTTTTGTCGAAGATAGTAAAGTGTCAGCGCATAATAAGGATAGTCAAATCGTTAATATAAAAATGCCAGAACATGTTTACATTATTTAATGTTAATGAGTATATTTTTAATATATTCTACTTCTTTGGGTCATTGGCGTAGTTAAATATTTGTTGTGCGTAGCATCTCTTTAGGTTTATTAGTTTGTACTGAAGACGTACACTATATGATAGATTCTAAAGCCAAGAGAATAAGGATATAGAACAATTATTTTTTATTTTATTTATTGTTTTCTTAATATTAAAACACAAGTCCAGAAAAATACCCCATAAACCGATCAGTCGGTTTGACTGCGGGAGAAAAGTCTCAATAAACAAGAAAACAACAACAAGATATATACTAAAAATAACTAATAACTATTATTAATCACAGTTGATTAATCAATACAGAGAACAATATCTCTATTATCTATCTAATCTAATTTAGTAAGTAAGTATTTATATAATTTGTTTTTAAATATATATTTTTTTGGTTCACTACTAATGTCAGCCGGTAAACTATTTAATATATAAGGTAATCGTTTATTAATGTTTCTATCACCATAATAATTGATGACTAGGTACTTCAAATCTTCCGGCAGTCATTGATTGAATGATTTCAAGAATTAATGTAATTGTCAGACATACTATTTATCTGTGCATCGTCACGCTTAGCAATACCTATGTGTATTAGTTCGTTCATTTGTTCTGCGTCAATTCTAAATAGTCTGTCATTTATTAGAAAACTGAGACTTATTTTTGAATGAGCTATTGCTTTAAAATCACGCTCAATCGTTATTCTAACTAAAGCTTTATGACTACCATGACTAAATCGAACAAAAGATTGACGTCAACTCATTATATGGCTTTTGTAGCGTCGTGTATTTGTTGTTGATATTTCCGATCAGGTTGTACAAGTGTAGAACTGTTGATGCTGGCTGTATCTAGTATTATACTGATAGGCAAACAAAGGTCTTCTCAGAAACACGAAGAATCCAGTTTTTAGTTAAACATTGTGCGTAACTTTTTGTTAGCCTTGAACTCTGTAAGTTATATTGCACGGTGTTGGTCGAGCGGCAGCGTGTTTAACCTCTCAAGATTAGATCCTGGGTTCAAAACCCGTGCCGGGCCAATAAGTGATTTTGGGATTTTCCTGTTAAGAAAACGACTTGGTTAAGAAAACGGCTGAAGTCTGGATGTTAGCGAAATCACACCCCCATGCCTCTGTGAGGATGTAAAGACATCGATCATGTACCTGACCTATTTCCGGTCGTGTCGCTAGTCTTCCCATCGTATTATGAGAGTGATGGAATAGAAAGTTCCACTGTGTTTGCGCACACAGTTGTGCGATATAATATGTCCCGTGTACAGATGTCAAGTCTTCATTGAGATTCTGAAATTCGACAAACTTATTAATTTGAATTTAGTTTATTCCAATACAAAGTAACTCTACTTTAGTTTCAAATCAGTTTCTGTTTATCTTATTTTCAATCATCATATTTAAAATGTGTGAAAATCACTAAAACTTTTCATTACGGAAACAATACTGCGTTTATTAAAGTAATGATTCATAATTTATGCCGAATAGGTAGAAGGAAAATGGATGGTAAAATTAGGCTTTAAATTCGTCTTTTATGAGCTTGGATTATCATATACTGCTTGGATTATCATATACCAGTTAAAAGACTGGTAATTTGTTAAGAAAAACTTTCGTTACAGTTCATTTGTAGTCGACATATTATTTATCACAATTCTTTATATTCTCAAGAGGACCTAATGTAGAACTAACGTGACAATTAGTTTTTTAATTCACGTCATTCAAGCAGTCTTTGTGAAGTAATAATGTCTGATATGCTTTATTTTCTTTGTAATTCGCACGTTAGTCGCCATATATCTTACCGGATGAAACTACATTTATGACATAATTTAGTGATTTTGTTAAAATTTATGCTTTTCCTTTGTTATATATATCTACTGACGTAAAACTGTTACGTAGAACATACTAAGTTCAATTTTAAATCATTATAATGTTAATACTTGAAGGAAAAACTTTATGCCTATTATTACGAAAATTGCGCGTAAGGAGGAGTATGAGATTTGGAACAGTTAAAGTTCATATGGAGAAGGAGTGCAGAATGCTAATATTATTATATAATTGACATTAGAAGTAAATATTTTAACAAAAAAATATATTACATACACTACCATGCTTTTGACAAACTCATCATAATGTTAATACGTGAAGCAAAAACTTTATGCCTATTTTTACGAAAATTGCGCGTAAGGAGGAGTATGAGATTTGGAACAGTTAAAGTTCATATGGAGAAGGAGTGCAGAATGCTAATATTTTTATAAAATTGACATTAGAAGTAAATATTTTATCAAAAAAAAAATATTACATACACTACCATGCTTTTCACAAACTCATCATAATGTTAATACGTGAAGCAAAAACTTTATGCCTATTTTTACGAAAATTGCGCGGAAGGAGGAGTATGAGATTTGGAACAGTTAATGTTCATATGTAGAAGGAGTGCAGAAAGCTAATATTTTTATATAATTGGCATTAGAAGTAAATATTTTAACAAAAAAAATATTACATACACTACCATGCTTTTGACAAACTGAGAAGAGGTGACAAACTGAGATCAGATTAATATTATCTGCCTTTAATGTCTATATACAAGTATTATAGTATTTGACAATCAACATCAACGGTAAAATTTCGAATAAGTGCTAACTATAGTTACGTTAAATTCTTACCATAATAGATGTATGCAAGTATGCATTTCAAAGAGCGATTGTTTATTTTCGGTTTAAGAAAATAAAGTCTTTAGTTCCCTTTTTTTTTCACCAGACGGGTCTTATTCGAAAAAATATAAGCAGGTCTGAATTATATAAACACTTTTATCAATATGGTCGACGTTTGAATGAATGCCATCTAGTATCTTTAAATAGTCAGGAGGTATCTGTATTATACTAAATTAAGATCTAAAGTTATTGCGAGCATTCAAATGCAGTTGCCAAGTCTAACATTAGGTGAAAGTTGACGTAGTAATAATATTACGTACAGAAATAAAAGTAGTCGTTGTATTGTTTTTAGGCTACGATTTTAAAATTTTGAATTGTTTGGTCTTTGGATGTTTCTTTACATTTTTTTTTCTGCTTAAATGACAACGCTCGAACTAGAATTTGTTAAATGAATCATTGAATCGCGGCGAGTTTAGAACAAACGTCTTTAGTACACCCAGATTCAGAAAAACTGTATATGGGTCACACAAATAGTTGTCCTGTACGAGAATCGAACCTGAAACGCGAGGGTACTGAGGTAGTAGTGTCACACCACCTTAACCACTGTGCCATATATGCAGTCAAATTTATTATGATATCATTATGAATATTGACTTTTACTCAAATTAAACAAGTTTTACAGTTCCTATTCTTAATCTCAAGTTTAAGACGGATAATCTAAGATTTTAGTTTGCAATCTACAGATGACCATTAAATTAAATTTCTCGTTTAGGAAATTTTCTCTATTGGGTGACTCGTTTGCTGTTCACTCATCATCATCATCATTACACCTGAAAGAAGTCCACTGCTGGACAAACCTCTCCTAAGAATCATCTTGGGGGGAATGCCATAATCGCCCCGCTTGGCAGACAGGTTGGCGATTGCAGTAAGATGGCCATAGTCCTCAGAAGGATGCAGCCGTCTGATATAGATTTTCCCTTTGCCCCCCACGGGATGAGATAGGTTGCTGATATTCTGATATTCGCCGCCACCCCCACACAGCCTCTGCTTCTCGTTCACTCAAATGATACTTAAACAGTTCAAATTTCATGTTCAGTCCTGTAAAATCCAACATTAATCTCATTACTGTACAACGAACATCGTAGTTCGTCTTTCTAACTTCTCTTAATAAGTTATTTGAAGGATTGGCGTATGCCAGTAAACATTATTGCTAAGTCAATATTAACATTATACCATTACCAACTTTCATTCAACTATCAACGTACGCACCGCTGCATATCAAGCTATACAATTCCAGTATAAGCTGATCCCGCGTTGCATAAGATTTCATACAAAGAGAGGTCAGCTTATATTTGAAATCTATAGCTTGATATGTAGCCGTGTGTACAAGAATCCCTGTCTAGTCTCTTTTTATAAGGCGTTAGATGGATTTGCGTATTCCAATGTGCATTAGTCATAATGACACAAAGAAGGTCGTACAAATTAATGAAGCAATGAACTTGCTAATTGCTTATCAATATATAAGCAACAAAGACGATTAGATAATAAATAAATCAGTTTTGTTTTAACTTCTGATTTTATTATGTTATGACAGGATATCTTGTTTTTACTCCGGTTCCCTTTGATAAGATTGTAAAATTTTAGTGGCCCTAATATATGATGATAAGTTGCTTTTTTTGGTCCCATATCTTATGTTTATAAGGAGATAAATATATATTTTCCTTTTATGTTATGTTATTATTACATTATTGCAAGGAAATAGAATGTTAAGTTCGTTAGTTCTATTTATTTACTTTATGTTTTGTGTTATTTGTGTACATCGCCAGTAGTACTGCGTAGTATTATTCTTTTGTTGTTTTATTTAACGGATCAGAGAGGTTCACTAAACTTTTATTTACATTTGGATTATTAGGTTAGTCTGAATCACTGCATAAATTATGTGATTAATATTATGAATAGAGAAGTTTGTTTCATTCAGTATGTAATTGCTTTAAATTTTTACATAACCGTTATGCTATTATTAATATGTTTTTTCTAACTCTTATTTAATTAATATATTTATCGTTGTTGCGGGTTTAAGACATCCTATGTGTCAAAACTATTTCTATGAGAAATAAAATTATAATTATTATCTAAAAAAATGTAAATAGCAAGTAAAATAAACATTTGAAGTATTTACTTAAAATAAAAAAGCTGAATAATATTAGGGAATTGTAAATTATATAAATGAATATATTACTATCGAAACGTTGCTATGTTTTAAAATTTTTACATATCTTATTTAGATATAATGTGTCAAAACTTATCTATTTGTATTAAAAATAACTGAAATAAATAAATTATTGATGATTCAATTATGTTACAAAAAATGACAGACATCAAAATTTTCTAGATTTGAAGTCGTAAATTAATAGTTTAAAATTAATCGTTCTGACATAAAATATACTTGGTGACTTATCTAGATGTTTCTAGCACAAGGTAAAATACGAGTTATTTAAAATCTTCAGCAGTAACAACGACAATGCTATTTATTTAATATGTGACTAGCATTCTAATTACAGTAATCTTATTTCTACTGAAGCGCGATGGTAATATAATATATCATTATGTCTCTACAGCCAACTGGTCTAGCAAAACAATGGTTTTAAAATCTATATCAGATTACGATACACCGAAATAACGAGGTTCTTTTGCGTCAACAATTTTTTTTAAATCTTTAATTAACGATCCTGAACTACCAATTTTAAACGTGGTCATTAATTATCGAAATCATATATAGTATATAATAGTAGCAAAAGGTTTCGACACCAGCCGAACTAGTATTGTGAATTAGACTAACATCTCACAATAGCGTTTGTCAAATTTCCATGCTTGCAGACAAGGATTTGAGGGATTTTCTGTGATTTTAACGCTGAAGATAGACATAGCATTTCGTCACCATGCCATCGCCATCGGAACTAGTATGGCAAATTCATGAAAAAAGAGAGTGACGTATGCACTGATTTCAGCAGCGTAGGTGTACATACAGACAGTGTCACAGAAACCACGTGATCAGACGCAATTAGACGACACCTCGTCATGCCATTGAATATATATTTAAAACATACATTCAAATATAACCCTTAATTGAATTGAATATAAGGCTAAAATTATAAACAATTCATGGGTCATTTTGCCGCAGTCATTTACTGCGCAATTCGCGTCGTACCATCGGAATTTGGTGTGCCAAGATTTGTGGTGGCCTAAACAATGAATGTGACGTTTTAACGTGATTTTAAACATTTTCTTTGATTTCGTAGAAGCGGACTTTGTACACGTTTAATTATTCACAGCGGCTTTTTCAAATAAACATCGCTTTTCAAACGAATTGTATCTCACCGCTGATATTGAATAATATTCTGTGTTTTCGTTAAATATTTTGTCGGGACAGTTCTTCGACAGCTAACTGTCGCCTTTTACATTTGACATATTGTCGTCCTCGATTTGTTAAATAAAATGTCATGTACCATATTTCTAAGAAATAATACATTGACCTACTCTATTGCCATAAACATTACAAATTAGATTTCTTTTTATTTGAGATTAAATGGAATTATGGAAATGTGCACGTATCTCTATGTCAGTAAATAGTTCTCAATAATTTCTCAAAAAATCCATTGAGCCGTTTTAAATTCATCAGGTTTTTTCTGGGTATGGTTATTTAGTATTAAGTACTCTGCGTATTTCAGTCATATTTATTTGTGTTTATTTTGGCAGTAATCGTGTATAAAGGAAAATTTCCAGACGTATAAATCTAAATAAACATGGACAGTATCAATCTAGAACCTCACCTATCATTGGCATAATTAATAGTAGCAATACGAAAGCAATTGGCTACCATTTAAATTATAAACGGTATGACGCCATTCCATAAATCTTTTGGGACTCTTAGTAGTACTCTGTACAAATAAAATCAATGAATCATACAGATGCTAATTAAAACTCAAATATTGCGCAGTTATAAAATATCTATGGCCTGTATTCTATGAGATACAACGACATGATTTTTACGCTCGAGTGTTTTTTAAAATGTGTGTTTTTTTTTCTAGTAAATTATCATATAATACGTTTCTGTCAATTTAAAAGCAGATTTTTATATAATTTTATTTATTCTCGATTTGATAACGTGTTAAAAAGAATTATCTCTGTTTAAATGTAATTAATAATAGTAATATAATTTCCAGTAAATTTAATTATATGTTTGTGAGCTTAAATACATTATGTTTTTCCGACAACGTAACAGAGAGTTGTTTATGATTGTCTATGAATAAATTAATATAGTTATGACTAACATATAAACGTCAATTTTAATCAACATCGCAATATTTTTTATTGTTGGTGCCCAAATCAAGTAATTTTCCTATAACTATTTTTAATGAATCTTATTACTGTTGGATTAAAACTTCAGTACAAAATGATTAACACAATTCAAATTAAAAGCTATCGCCGCTATATTTTGCAAAGCACTTCGACACAAACGTGTTCCTCTGATAGTACCGACGCCAGCACATCAAGCTACCCCAATCTGTCAATTTTCCCCAATTGAAAGTGAACCTTATGCTTATGTGATAAAGTTGAAAATCTATAAAAGAAATTTGACAAATTGGGGTAGCTGGATGTGCTGGCGTCTGTACTTACCTACGAAAAATATATAAATGTATAAATACTGCAGTCGTATCTCCAATTATTACGAATGGTATACTACAACCGCAGTATGGCGTTACTATGGTAATGTTGGGTCACGTGTATTGAATGTAATGTTTGTACCGTACAGTCAGACTTTATACAGACGAATCAATAGTGACGCAGTGGAATATGGGCGTGTAATACCGAGGACCTTGTGACCTATCCCTGACCTGTGTCGAAGTCGTAACCATCACATGAAAGATAGGAAATGAATGTTATGAAAATTTAAGCACTGCGTATTCCAACGGATCTTTGTTTTTTTTATAACACAAGAGTCTTTTGAAGCTCAGGCTTAAAATATTTTCCGGTAAAATTAAACCTTAAAACAATATAAAATTTGTTGAAGCCGCGATCTCCACTTGGATCAGCTGGGTATATAGTATAAAAGCGCGCATACTCCGGATGGAGTCGGCGAAGCTCCAGATTTGTTATATCAATATTTTGTTGTTTTCTATTCCAAACACTTTGTATTCTCATATTAACTCTTATTTGAGACTAGCTGTGCCCCGCAGTTTTACCCGCGTTAAACTTTATACATTATCACAGCTCTTCCCCCGTAGGAGATAGCGTGATAGTATGTACCTAGCCTATATGTTGACCCGATCTCTTAGTAATATTCCTGCAAAATTTGAAGTAAATCCATGCAGTACTTTTTGAGTTTAGCCCGGACATACATACAGACAAACAGACAAAAATTCTAAAAACTATATTTTTGTCTTTGATATCGATTGTAAATCACGCCCCAAGTATCCTTTAAAAAAATTATTCAATGTACAGCTTTGATTTTCCTACTATTTTATTATATGTATAGATGGTATTTCACGTCATTCTCATACGATTTTATTAGCCGTGTGGTATCCGGCCTAGAAAGAGTAACAGGGCCACCCAATACCATCACAGGTGTCGTAAAAGGCGACTAAGGGATACACCAGGTAGTCGGGCAGCAGCGTCACCTGTGTACTAGCTACCATGTAAGTGCAGTCACCAACTCGCATGGCAAGCGTGGTCACTACGGCAAGCCCTAGAGGGGTTTGCGACGTTATAGAATCCTTTAGAGGAGACCTATGTCCAGCAGTGACTGGCGCGTCCTAACTAACCAACGATGATATCAGGCTGACGATTATGATGTGTGAAGTTGCATACGATTTCGCCGTATGGCAAATTAAAATTGATATTTTATATATGAGACATGTGGATTAACATACAACTATTTACGTAAGAACAGGTGAGCGTTGAGCAGAAAGGTTCTCGATTGGCGACCACGAACCGGAAAACGAAGCGTGGACAGGTCCCTAAAACTTTGACAGATGACTTTGTGAGAGTCGCTGAAAAACCGCCGTACTATGGCGGAGGGCTTTGTCCAGCAGAGGACGACTTTCGGTTGATATGATGATGATGATGATAAACTGAGAGTTATCAGAACTTTGCGTTAATGCTGACAAAATGACCTCCTTTTTGAATTTCGGTCTTACCGGCCAGTCTCTATGGAAACATACACATTGTGCATTGACAATATCCGATGGGGCGGCTAATCGATGCGACTGTAAAATAAGAACTGACAATCACATAAGTAGGTAACTAGTTGAAATAAGTAAGCAAATAGTAAACCATACCTCTTAATTTTTCCACTCGTAATTAAAGTTTTCCCTTTGACATGTAAATAAGGTGTGGAAAATTTTAAGACTTCCGTGTAACATGACGCAGTTCGGTCCCATCTGAGCCAGTTACATAGAAACCTTGGTGACGTTCATGGCTTTATACGTCACTATTGGGCGTATGTTTTGTTTAAACATGTTACATGTGTTTTGGCCACAAAGTGTGTTACAGGCGGCGGGTTGGCAATAGACGGCGGCAAAATAGAATGTACAGACGCCAGCACATCAACCTACCCCAATCTGTCAAATTTCCTCAATTGAAAGTGAACCTTATGCTTAAGTGATAAAGTTGAAAATCTATAAGAGAAAATTTAACAGATTCGGTTAGCTGGATGTGCTGGCGTCTGTACGTAGATCAATGTTCAAGAGACCAAAGGTTCGAAAAGCTGCTTAGAAGCACATAATCAGCGGGGCAGATATATCAGTCCATACAGGGTCATTTAATGGGGCTATTATATATTCGGAAAAATATTATAACTCCACTAAATAGCCCGATTGAACGACCCGATCTTATATGCCCTTCTAATGGGCCTTATTTATCACAAGAGTAAAGATGTCGATAATTGTAATTCTGACTTTAACTGCGAATTTGTAAATCTAAGTGAAGAATTAAGTAGGTACGTGTCTTAACTACTTAAAAATCAGGTAACAAATATATTTCGTAGAAATTAATATTAACCATAACTTTCTTAGAAACAATCACAATTACATGACATTTTGTTCATGGTTGGGTACTCTGGGATTTGATTATATTTTTTTATTTGTCGTTTTGTAATGTAACCTTGTCATATCCTCCAAGTCAATGACGTAGAGTTTATCGGAAAGTCAAGGTTCTAGAATTGTAGTAGGTATTCGATGTAGTGTCATATCTCACATCGAAAGCAAAATACAGTTGTAAAATATTTAATGTTAAGCTTACATATATTTAATAAAAATGTAAATTTTTGCCGTTTCATTACTATTAAGCAAAAGTTTATCCTAAAAGACCTTGGGGCCTAAAATTGCCATGTGAAGTTTGCGTGGTTTGACTCAATTATAACTTTGTAATAAAAATATGCTTTTTGTAAGAAGTAATTATTATTGGAATGGCATATCTACCTGTATTTTTATAAAGACACTAGCTGGTGCCCGCGACTTTGTCCGCGACAATTTTTAATGATGACCAATGTAACTACTTACTTCTAGCTTTAATCTAAAAAATATAACTTTTAAAACAAATAAGCAATATAAATTGAATAAAACCTAACCTATAAATAACCTTACTAAGAAATAAATGAAAGACTACTTTGCTACTGTTATTTACAAAAAGGACCCGATATCATCAAGCAAAAATCAAAGAATACATATCAATTGTCCTTAAGTATAGTCAGTAAGTTAAATAAAGTAAAATAATAATCAACGATGCATTAATCACAAAGGTAACTCCCATTAGATAAGTTGCGACATTTTGTGAACGAAACCATAGCGCGATCAAAAACGATGATTACGCCATCTACTAACAAAAATATAAACTTGTAAAGCGGTAAAATTAAGATGTGTGCATATATTTTGGGTGAGATTTAGGCGATCATCTATTGATTCAGTTTTGGACTACCTTTTATTTCAAGCATTTATTTATTTTAACCGATATGCCAATTAAGTTCCGAGATCTGAAACGACATTAACGCCATCTAGTTACAAAATTGTGAACTTGTAGACCAGTAAAATTGAGATGATGTTTTTTGGGTGCGATCATCTCGAAACCAACAATTTATACTACGCCAACTCAAATTTTCGAGAAAATCGTTTTTTTATCCCAATTTGATTAAAATGTCGTTATTTTGATTTGTTATAAAATTTGCCAAAAAAAAGAAGTTACAAATCATATAAAACGCTAAATCTTTACTTAGACGACAACGACCACGACATTCTAAGCTACTTGGCATAAGAAACTAATTTTTTAAAATTTGAGGTTGCTTAAGTTGTTGGTGGCGATCTATTAAATCAGTTTTGGATTACCTTTTTTTAACAACAAATTATTCCCTGGATTGCTTTATTTTTAACTGAAAGACCAAAAACCAATTTACATGCGTTTAACTAAAAAAATACAGACTTTCATACAAACTTACATCGCCTATTCTAGTCGTCCTTAGGGGTGGAATTTCCAAAAATCCTGAAATATATACTTATAATTTTTAAATGAAAGGCCATATACCAATTTTCATGCGTTTACCTCAAAATTGTCACATTTTTCATACAAACTTACACGCCCTATTTTACGCTCTTGGGGCTGGAATTTCCAAAAATGCTGAAATATTAATTTTTTATTTTTAACTAAAAGGCCAAATACCAATTTTTATGCGTTTAACTTAAAAATTGTCACATTTTCCATACAAACTTACATCCCCTATTTTTCGCCCTTGGGGGTGGAATTTCCAAAAACCCTGAAATACTTGATTTTTTTATTTTTAACAGGAAGGCCAAATACCAATTTTTATGCCTTAAACTTCAAAAACGGCAAAGTTTCATACTAACTTAGCGCCTCTGTTTTACCCCCTTAGGGGTTGAATTTCGAAAAATCCTTCCTTATTCCTTGTCTACATTATAAAGCAAACATTTGTGCAAAATTTCAGCTTTCTAGGTCCAAGGGTTTGGGCTGGGCGTTGATGAGTCAGTCAGTCAGTCAGGACTTGTCTTTTTATTTATATAGATGGGTCTGACAGTTTTCATTTTAAGTTTAGAAACCTCTGAACACATTCCAAATAATTGGAATTTGAATACATTTTTGCAAAAAAGATCTTAAACTCAATTATAAATATATCATGAGTAGAAAAAGCAGGAAGGTTAAAAACCTCGACGGATAAAAAGCTTTATAACATACGTAACAAGGTTAGTGTTACTCAAATAGTACCACTGATTGACAGAGTGACAAATCAAAACGTTATTTTTATCCCGCACTAGAGGGTTGGCCCACTGTTGGCGGCCAGTAATGACGCAAGAAGAGACCTTCAGTATTAATCTTTAAAGCAACATATTGATCTATTAAGAGAGTATCATACTGAGAGATTAGGCAACGTATTAAATCAGCAGCTCTCTAGGATTCCGACATAGACGCATGTTAATTGCCATTTATCAGGCACACTTTCTGAGTTAAAACTGCAATAGTATTGTTTTTGAGGGAATAAAATATTCCTAATACGTCTTTCCAACTACCTTTTGTATGACTTGGGACGATTTCTCTAACAGCTTTCACTAAACAATTAAATTTTAATTTAATACAAAACAATTTTTCCGCAATCAGTATTGCTTGGGGCCACTAATGATGCATGAAGAGACCTCCAATGTATATATTCAGAGCAACGATATATTAACATAAGGATTATATTTCTAAAGCATATGTATGTAAGAAAGCAAGATTCAACCCTCTAGTGACGGGACGGTACAAGAAAAATCCTTTGCAATAACATCTTAGTGTCTATTTTCAACGTATCTAGGCTATTAACGCATATCATCTTTTTTTAAATAACTATGTCATCAAACAAGGTTACAGCCCATCTGATGGAACCTATCAAAGCCTGTCACAGCAGAGGTAGCATTCGCGCGTTGCCAACCTTTTAGAAACCTTAATACGGCTTAATACTTAAATTTAAACGGCGCCAGGGCCCTCAATAAAAGGAGTATTCCTTGCTGTAGTCTCGTGGGAAAACCGTGGAAGGAAGTTCATTCGACAGCCTCAGCTTACGTGGGAGAAGGCTGAAACCATACCGTACGAGGTCTCAAATGTAGAAAGTGACCGTGGGCATCGAAATAAACGGCCCCTCTGAACACCGTACAGGCGGCAGAGCACGCAAAAAGAGACCAAGTCTTCAGAATTAGGGGCTAAATAGGGTTTATAATCTAGGATCATCGAAATTCCTCACAGTTTGTCTTGAGACTGCATCAAGCAGTCCAAACTGGTACACTGTTGCTCCCGTCCAAAGATGGCAACTGTATTCCATGAGAAGCCAGACTTGTGCTTTATACAGGAATAGTCAATGTACGTACAACGTAACGTAGTTAGCCATTTATTAAGTTTAGGCATTGATAATTTTATCAGGAGTTATAGAGTAAAAGTTTCCGAATAGCATACATTAGGTTCTCCTATTCCTGTCTAATTTTCAACCTATTCTCTAGTAGGTAGAACTTTCAGCCTTTTCCCTATCTTCAATAGGTACTGCCAGAAAGAAGACTACCTAATCAAAACCCAAATAATTAGTGCCTGTTTTTGGTCACTAGACCAAAGAAAGTTATATTGATTTATAGGGTGAAATCAAAAGGCTATTTTTAACCCGCTCTAGAGGGTTGACCCACTACTGGAGGCCACTAATGACGCAGGAAGAGACCTTCGCGTTAATATTTTAGCTTCAAAGCAACTCGATATTGATCTTAATGCTGTTTTAACGGTCCAATGTTATTTCAACCAATCGTCGATGAAGGCGACGACAATATAGTTTTTAATGGCGTCGTTATAGGAACTTCGGAATTTAAAGATTGAACGTAGGATCAATAACGGTGTAATAATAGAATGGGATTGGAATTTGGGATTTCCTCATTCTATGTATTATAAGGTGCGTTTTTGGCGTTGGTGTTAGGATAAGTACACTTTATTGCACACCAAATTAGAATATAAACAGACAAGTACCACAGGCGGTCTTATTGCAGTCACCGATCTCTTCCAGGCAACCTTACGATGGGTTAGACAGGATGAGTATATTAAAAAGACATATAGCATAATAGCGTCCCGCGATAGTTCACAGGTTTAGCCGAAAATGGTCAAAGGGTATGCTTTAGGAGGGAATAGGTAATGTTTGTCCCTGTACCTGAGAGAACATGTAGAATCTTTGGTTTTGAACCGGATTTCTCTCAGATTGTTTGTCTATTCCATCGGATTATAAGAGTGATGGAAAATAGCGTGGTTGAGTTTACGTACATTATGTCTCATGAAAACCTCCGTTGAGACTGGCCGCCATGACCAAAACATTTTTTTTGTTATTTATATGATACTTTTCTATGCAGAATATCAGCGGCACCTAACTGTTGACTATATACATGTATTGTATTATATTCTATATACTTTATGGTCAGGAGGTGAGGTTATTAATTATTTTTATATTACAACGAGTTGTTCCCTGCGGTTCTACTCGCGTTAAACTTTATAAATTATAGCCTATGTATTAATCCAGGGTTTCAGCTAACTCTATACCAAATTTTATTAAATTGGCTCTAGGCGCTTAGATGTGAAGAAGTAACAAACATACACAATAACACACTCACAAACTTTCGCCTTTATAATATTACTGTGATAGTTACTAATACCTGCTACCGGTCTCTTCCTTAGTAAACCTGGAAAGGCATACAGTTAAAATATATAAGAAGAGCATTGAAGATAAGAAGTGACAAATTTGACTCCTGGCAATAATTCAAGTAAATAAAATGAACCATTTTGTTTGCCAATATAAGCAAATACAATTTTGTTATTAAAGACAACAGAAACGGTCACCTGTGAATAAAAAAATGGAGTGATCTTGAAAATTTTCCTTTGAATATATTTTGTTCGGTAAAAATTTCCCCCAGACAGATACATAAACAATCGTTTAAGGTTATCCCGGTCGATGTGTCTTCCGTGCAAACTTGACGTTCTATGGTTACGCTGCATAACCCTGCTAGAATAAAATAAAACCTGATATGTATTTATCTTATCGTAACAAGTATTTTTACAAAAATGACAGTAAAAATAAAAATTGTAATGATCATTATCGTCTAGACATCGTTTCTTCCTGGGTAATTTAATCGTAACTTTGTTAACTATATTCCCTTTAGGAACCCGTACAACTTCCACGAACCACTAAAACGTTTAAGCGGGTTAAAGTATCCCCTTACATGTCAAATAGCTAATTAATGTTCAGCGTCCAAAATAATTATTTGATCACGTTAAATAACTATTTATCTAATGGATAACGTACTGAAAAACAATCAAGTTTGCTTTCGTTAACGTAGATTTGTTTTACCAGCAAACACAAAAAATGTATCGATTTATTTTCAGGTTCGCCGAGATATAATATAAATTCTGAGCATACAAATTGAACGGTGACTACTGATTATTACTAACATCTTAAAATAAAATTCATATATTTTATTTTAATTTATTCACTTCAATACGAACTTTTCATTCGTTACCTAGAAAATTAAATAACTTTATTTAAGAATGATATATGTAATACTCGAATACGCTTTATTGTGTAGTAGAAAACAATGAACCTAGCTGTTTGTTCAGCCAACCGTTATTTATGAAATCAGTAAAATCTTTCCTACCTGTCGGTAAGTACTGACTATTACTGGGCCCTGAAGATGTGTCAATTCGTTTTCGATAGCTAGCCTTTAGTACATATTTAAGCCCAAGTCTTTTTAAGAGTTCGGCCGTACGACTAATTCGCTCTTAACTCTAATAACAACAATGTTTTGATGGATGCATAGTGAGGTACTCCACGCTGTTTCTGTTTATCTTCTGCGGTAAGATTCACCAATTTTGACTTTAAATGTATCATTCGATAAGTCTGAGTTCAGGATTTGATTGCTACATTATACAGTCACAGCGGCTAAAAATAGAAGCAACGCATTAAGAGTTTGTACACATGCTTATAAAAATGCATATTGATATTTCGAACACGCGAATTAGGTTGTCAGACAAACCTAATTAGACGTATTCGAAATATCATCATCATATCAGCCGAAAGACGTCCATAGCTGGACAAAGGCCTCCCCCAATTCGAAGTTAATCGAAATATACCTGACATTAAATGGGCTTTTGTAAAGAACTGATACAAGAATCTCTCTAATATTGTTTATGTTAGATGAGGATACTTTAGGACATTTTCTTATCGATAAGTTTGTAACATTCAAAATGGAGGGATATTATTTGGAATTTTGTTCGTGTTCTTTCAATAGTTTAAAAATATTTGACGGCCTGGTGGCGTGGTTGGTAAATGCTTGCTTTTCACGCCGGAGGTCGTGGGTTCGATTCCCACCCAGGACAGATATTTGTGTGCATGAACATGTCTGTTTGTACTGTGTCTGGGTGTAATTATCTATATAAGTATGTATTTACAAAAGAAAATTAGTATATGTAGTATAATATCAGTTAACTGGTTTCCATAGTACAAGCTCTGCTTAGTATGGAATCAGATGGCCGTGAATAATGTCCCAGGATATTATTATATTAGCCAAATCAAAATCTGTGAATTATTTTGTTTCATTGATATATTGAAATATTGGGGTAATTGTGTATTTAAAAGCTGCTCATAGAAAAAACATGTCCCACTTATTCATTCTTAGCAAATATTTTGCTGATAATATATATCATCGTAATTTACGTCATATTTACCAAGTTCATTCAATAAACGTTATCAACAAAATATGTTATTGACATATTTTGTGGGAATTTACTTAATCACAAATCTTTAATGATATGTGATTATTGGTAAAATAACAAGGAAAAGAATTGCAATATTAAGTAGGTATGTTGGTGTTAAGTAATAAACGCCCACGCATAAAATTATTTATTTCTCAGAATATTTTTTATTGTGTTTCTTTATTTTCCAACTTTGATGGAATGGATTAATCTGAAAATGAAAAAAAAATCAAATTCAAAATGCATTTATTCCGTACTCATGTAATATTTACGTGGAATCGTAATTTTTTACCCTGGCCGTAAATGACATGGTAGCTACTGAGAAACATTACCAGAAAATTCAATAGCAATCCTTTTTAAAAATAAATGTTGCTTAGGATTAATTATGTTTTATGTGTATTGACTTAGAGCAACTCAATCAAAAGCACTTTTGTTATTTAAATAATCAGAAATTTGACACACAATGGCGAAGAATTATGCTAGTCAAATGGCTACACCATTTGACTTTCATAATTCTTTTAAATTTATTTGTAGATAATTCTCTTATATCATTTGGATGTTTGTTATTACTTATACATTGCACCATAAAAGAGTTACTTATTTTGTTTAGACATGTAATCACAAATCACAGCTCCTCCCCTGTAGGTGATAGCGTGATAATATGGAGCCTATATGTTGACCCAACCTCTTAGTAATATTCATGCAAAATTTGAAGTAAATCCATGCAGTGCTTTTTGAGTTTAGCCGGGACATACATACAGACAAACAGAAAAAAATTCTAAAAACTAGATTTTTGGCTTCGATATCGACTGTAGATAAAGTCCCAAGTATCCTTTTAAAAAAATATTCAATATACAGTTTTGACTTTCCTACGATTTTATTATATGTATAGATTATTTCAATTAGAAGTGTAAAAACTGGTGTTCACTTCTATTGGCAGTCCCCAAAGACTGCCCCGCATGTTTTTTTGCTTGATTGTTACCAAAATCAAACATATAAGGAAAGTTTGATTTTGGATTTGACCAAACAAAGACGGAAGGGTTTTTGCATTCATACAAACGTGATTTGATAAGTTAATCCATGCAATTTTTTTATTATTGTTCTTAATTACTTTACTCGAAATTATCATCCTCTAATCGGTAGTATTGTCCTTAAAATGATTAAAATTATATTAAAAAGTACATTATTTTTATCTAACTAATACGGAAGTGATGGCCCAAAATATTGATTACAAATATTTGAAGGTTTTCAATTTAAAATTTGTGATATGCAATAAGGATGCGATTATATTAATGCAATTACATTTAATGTCAATGTGTATTTCTTATCGATTCAGCAATGATATACCTATGTATGTATAATGACACGTATCAGTACTATAGGAAGTAATCATTATTACTGTTTAAAAGAACACAAAATCGATTAGAAAAATATCATATGGGACAAAGAATTTACCATCGATTAAAAAAAACTATAGAGGACACCCGGATGGAACGAAGTTATTTCTTATTATTTATTATGTACAAAAAACCTGTACTTATACACTCAACAAAAATAATCGTCGCGACACCACACTGTTCAATGCGAAATATGTAGAAATGAAAATATCTGGCTTGCTTTCTATAAGAGAGAGATAGAGACAGAAAGAGAAACATGCGCACGCCGAACAGCTGCAAAAAGTGTCGTGACAACCTTTTGTAAGAATTTTTTCCGTCTAGCCCCCTTTCACAACGCGCGATAAGGAACTTCGTTCCAAAAACCAAAACAGTTTATTAAGAACGGAGAAATAGCGTATACATACATAAATACAATCAAAAACATATAGTGGAATTGATGGCCTCATTCTTTGGAAGTCAGTTTATAATATTATTTGTAAAGTAAGAACAAACATTATCATCATCATATCAACGGACAGACGTTCACTGCTGGATAAAGGCCTCCCCCAAGGATCTCCACAAAGGCCAGCCTTGCAAGATCGTTGGTCCACCTTTTAGGTAGTCTGCTCACGCTGCATCTTTCGGTCGCCACTCTAGAGCCTTTCTGCTCCATCGCCCGTCGGTTCTACGAATTAAATGCAAACATAGCTTGACTCGTTTCTACCTTTTCATGATTATATTTAAAAGCTTATCATCTTATTTTATAAAGGTACCCAAAGGGCTAGTCTCAATGTAGACTAAACGAGTACTGTACTTACTTATCGTATGAGCAGTGGTTACCCTAGTGTCAGAGTTGTTCAAGCCGCCCAGTAGGCCTCTGACATGGCTTAACGACTGATGTCTAATGACTACAACCGGGACCGACAGCTTAAAATGCCCTCAGAAGCACGGAGACGCCTAGACGGTCAGAAATTAAACCACTTTGGTGGTCACCCATCTAGGGACTGACCGCGAGCCTAGTTACTTAACCTCGCCGATCTCTTACGGACTAGCTATATTATTATAAACTTTAATGGCCTGATGGTCGAGTGGTTAGCGCCATTAGTCCAATAGGCCAGTCATTAAAGTATATTAATGTCAAGAGCTGTTCACTGCAGTCATAAAACTGGAAGAGAAGAGGTATAATTTTCTCAGACTAAATATTTTAAACCCATCGTCGTTAATCGTACCTCGCTAGGTACAGACGCCAGCACATCAAGCTACTTCAATCTGTCAAATTTGCCCAATTGAATGTGAACCTTATGCATTTGTGATAAAGTTGAAAATCTATAAAAGTAATTTGACAGATTGGGGTGTGCTGGATGTTCTGGCGTCTGTACATACTACACATTGTGTTAATTGGTCACGATTCTGAGCACGAAACATGTGACATAGTAAGCTGGCTTATTAATATAATTGTCTACAGAAAAACAAAGCCACTAACTACTGTGTAACAATTAGAAGATAAGGTCACTTTTCAACTCAGCTCAATTATTCCAAGAAGATACTCGTTACAATGTCGTCTCGTCTGCCACTTTTAGTGTCAAGATAATATATGTGGTATCGTTATAGGTACTTTAAAGCTATTTGAAACTACTTTAAACTGTAGTTATGATAACGATTTTTACTTGTAATAAATACTGTCTGGAGCTCCAATGTCTGCAGACAGACATTATATTGGAACAGGGGCTCTACCGGCTAAGTCGCCGAACATCGATTTCTTAAATGGCGTTCAAATAAATAAAGGTTAAAAATTACTTAATCAATCGTTAAATCGGCTCCAATGAGCAGATCTGACGTCATAAATGGTCCGGAATCAATAGCCAACGTTGAAGCCGATTTAACGATTGATTAAGTCATTTTTAACCTTTATTTATTTGAACGCCATTTAAGAAATCGATGTTCGGCGACTTAGCCGGTAGAGCCCCAGGTTGTTGGGGTCGAATGAAAATGCAACAGTTAGTAGCATATTGTAGTATTATGCATTTTATTTGCCACTTAAGGAGCATTTGATGGGTTTAATCTCCCAAAAGTGTCATACTTACATTCCAAAAAAAATATATACATATATTCAAAAGTAGTTCGTTTTTACCTTCATTTAACAAGCTTTGGCTGACTATAATTATTCCTTACGGCTGTTCAACTCCACGAATGTTACTACTGTACTTTTAATCAAAGAACGAGACATCGTAATTGCAGATGGAGGTATTTTGCAAGTGTGTAAATATCTGCGTACTACGCAGTGTAAATATAATATGTGGACCTACGTAAATTGTGTCTGCATTATTGTTGTCTTCAAAACCAAATAGTCTTCCGACAAACTGAAGAAAACCAGCACAAGACAGGTTTATTTTCATTTGATCTGCTGAAAGGCCGATATATCTTGCGTTTACGCATTTACGCAAAGGGTTAAATTTTGTGCGTAATTTTGTTCACTGGCGTGGGATTTTAGTTTATTTTTGTTGGCATTTACTGATCACGTTAAACAATCATATATAGTGAGTTAGTTAGTCATTTTTACGCCCGTTATGGAATATTAAAGTATTCTTTATATTCATAATGAAATACGTTGTAGAATTTCGAAGGAAACCTTGGAAGGTTATCTCTGGAACTTGCAGGCCGGTTAGCTGTTAATACTTGACGAGATTGATAGTCTTTATGTCATTGCCATAGACCAAAGAAACTCATTAACATCCATCGTAGACAACCACAACAAAGAAGGTATATGCGCTTATGGCAATAGATTACCCCAACTTTTAAGAGCTGTAGGTTTGGTTACGAAATCTTATATTGATACTTTGTAGATTATTTATACGATCGACGCAATCCTTGGTTAGTGCCCAACTGAATTGGTGCCGGGTTTGAATGGAATTTGTTTTTGAACTAAGCTGTGTATCTGTGAATATTTTTGTTGTTAAAAGAAAAACCCTTAAAATGACTCTAATTCATAAATAATAGCCCGTTAGTAATTCAGTAAATTAAAAACGAATATCCAGCATTTTTTTAATAAACCTCATTGAACTCTGTAATCTAAATAAAATAATTTTCGCATTATCTTCACCAAAGACAGATTGGTTACCTACGTCCACATACCATACTTTTTTTTAAAGACATCTTCCGCACTAGGGGGATTTAATCCCTGTGTCGCGGGGTACTTTACAAACATATAATAGACGGACACAATTTACATCCAGACTCCGAACAACTACTTATGGCTCACACAATATAGTTGGCCGGACACGAAGCAGCGAGGCGACTGCCTTAGACGCTCCCCCACACGTGCAGTAAATACTATTGTTGTCAGTGTTGTCACACATGGAACTTGTTAACATCGTCATGTAATTTCATGACGGTAGCAATAAACTGTTGCTCTTTTGTCACCTTTAGCCATAATTCAGTTTTATTTGTTTTACCTGATACATAGGCACGTTACTTTAGTTGACGTCAAACTAGAAATCGGTTACCTACTGGATAACTATGAAAAGTATATAAGTATATTTGTACGTGTGCGTATGTACTGAATTTAGATATTTGAAGTGGGTAAGCTAGTGTTTTCCCGTTTTCATTTCATTTTATACATCTTAGTCAGCAAACAATCCTACAGGAGGTAACTTGTGGAAGATTGCAAAACGAGGGACAATATAAGTATTACTTCCCCAACTCTCTCCTACTAACCTCTTTCAATATTATACAGACACTAGGTTTTTTGATATATTAAAAAAAATAACAACTACAACAATAGGCAGGGTTCCAATCCTCAGCATTATTCCTGAGATTTCAGGATTTTTGGACACTTCTCAAGATTGCCGCTCGATTTTGCTTATCTAATGAAATCTTAGGATTTTTAGAATTTTCAATAAAATCCAACCTCTGTTCTCCTCCCCCACAGTTTTGATTGCGACGTGTAACACGTGAGCGAGATCCTCAGTGTATAAAAACAATAAAACCAAGACTTTTTTTAGTAATTTTTTAAGTACATCTGTGAGAAAATTCTCAAACTGTAAAAAATCTCAGGATTTCTCAATGGAAATCTGCACTTTTCTCCGGACTTTAGAGTTTTTCATCTGGTAACCCTAATCACGGGGACTTTACAAACATGCAATTCACGGACACAAAGCACACTTACACTCAGAACATCTCATCAACTCTTATGAGTCACGCAAATCGTTCCCTAGTGCGGGGATCGAACTCGAATCATGAGGGCGCTGAACTACTGCTGTTACACGTGTAGTTTACAGTTCAGTTACTACGCTATAGACGGATCCGTTGGCATGGTTGGCAAATGTTTGCTTTCCACGCCGCAGGTTCGATTCCCACCCAGGACAAATATTAGTGTGCATAAACATCTCTGTTTGTCCTGGGTCTGGGTGTAATTATCTATATAAGAAAAGTAGTAACGTATATGTATTATATCAGTTATCTGATTTCGATAGTACAAGCGCGGCTCAGTTTGGGATCAGATAGCCGTGTGTAAATAATGTCCCAGCATATAATTATAATTTATTTATATCATTCACTCTGTATAAAGAAATGTTGCCTTCATACATTGTAGTTTTATTGAACTCCAAGTTAAAAATACTTGTATGAGTCCTTCGTTAATATTAGATAACATACACTAATATCTACGAAAATATATAGGATACTATTTATACAAATTTAAAACTATTATTAGCGCAATGATAATATTTTAGTTTACGTAAAACTGTAATTCTCACAATTTATGGATATTTTCCTAATACTAACGTGCATTGTAATGTAATCTTTATGTTCTGGACGATAAGATTTGTTATAATATTAATAAAATGTCTCTATAGTTGGAGTGATACGTAAACTGTGAAGAAATATAATTCTTATTGTATACTAGCAGTGCCCCCTGATTTCACCCGCATTAACTATATAACTTATAGCCAACTCAGAAATCTTCGTGAGCTTATGCACAACACTTCGCTGAAGATCATCACATGATCAAATGCATAGTTTAAGGTTTTGAAAAGGACATACAGATAAACATTCATTTGTATATATATATATATATATATATATATATATATATATATATATATATATATATATATATATATATATATATATATATATATATATATATTACCCAGTATGAGGAGGTTGGTTTCAAACAATGTTCCTTTACATAAAGGCTTCAGGTGTGATTTTCTTTTTTTTATTTTGTCTTATTTCACTGTTAAACCTAACAGTAAAAAGAATAAAGGGAGGATTGGGGAGGCTTGATTTGCTGGCGTCTGTACATCATTGATGTCAAGACAAATGGTTTAGATTCTTAAACGCCTGTTTTAGAACCTATACCAATCCACCACGTTCATGTGGGTTGTCATTTTTGTAAACAATGAGTTGGTTAGAGCCTATATTATACAAGGTGTAATATAATAGTGAACGAATCAGACAAAACAACTAGTAAAACATCAACACGCAAACAACTATTACCACATTAAAGAGTAGTCATCATAATGGTTTTTACTTCTAATAACACTGTCTGGAGCTCCAGTGTCTGCAGACAGGCATATTATATTGGAGTCGAATGATATATACCTATAGGTACAAAGTACAATAGTTAGTAGCAGAGTGTATTATTTTACATTTTATACGGTAATTTGTGAGGTAAGGAGTAATTGATAGGCTGAATTTTTATCCAATACTTTATTATTTGTGTTATTTGCGTGTTGCAATTTCATAGGCAAATTAAGCTTGTTAACTTACGTCCACTATTAATATTACATACATACATGGACTCACGCCTGTTTCCAGAGGGGTAGGCAGAGACAACGGATTTCCATTTGTCACGATCTTTGCATACTTCTTTTGCCTCGATTACTGTCATTATAATCTTCATACTCGTCGGTTTAGGGTACTTCTGACCTGCCCTTTCTTGAAGTACCATATAGTTCTTCAATTCTGGGTGTGGTTTATGCCGTCAACTTCGATATACATACATATCTATGATTTCCTTAGTTTTGCGTTGGACTTGGAGACTTGGAGTACTTACATACAAATAATTATCGTATAGTAGCGAGGCGACTGGCGCTGTCGTAAACACTGAAACACTTTTTTCGAAAGTTGGGTATTTTATTACCAATAACTTTTAACGAACGTCTCGACGTATTTAACTTTAAAAGTTAAATTACGTTGCAACATCTCGATGTTGCATCTTAATTGACATTAATTAGTGTTTATAAAAAAAACATAGGACGGACTTCCGAGTTTACAACTACCGTCAATACACTGAGCATACACAAAACATTTCCCATTCATTACAAAATATTATCAAAATTGATTCACAAAAAACGTAAAAATTACTTAAATACAAAGAAAGGAAACATACATACAAGGTGTAAGGTGTAATTTGCTTATTAAAACCTTAAATGTAGTATATAATAATATAGTACAGACCCCAGCACATCCAGCTACCCCAATCTGTCAAATTTCTTTTATAGATTTCCAACTTTATTACAAAAGCATAAGGCTCACTTTCAATTGGGGAAATGTCACAGATTGGGGTAGCTTGATGTGCTAGCGTCTGTACATGAACATACATAATACACAATTCGGATAAAAAAAAATATTTAGTATAATTTGTGTAATTTTATGGGTAAATAATGCTCCTTCTGTTAAATCCACTATTTATGTTACGACTCGTATACAATTGAATGACCTTTTGAAATCGGCATAAAAGAATATACAGCAATTACTCGTACTATCAATCAATACACGAATTACAGTTTAGCTCTAACGATGCCAGTCTGGTGTGTGTTTCCCATCCCATCAATAAAATTTAATTAGAGCACACGTGTTGGTTCGGAAGGGCTTGTGCATTTTGAGACTGGGTTACCAATGACGTCATTCGCGCCCTACATCTACTGCCAGACTATTTCGGTATACCTTTTTTAGGAACGCATATCGATGCATTTATATATGTTACGTCATAAGATAGATAGATGTGGTTCTTCCGCTGGGATTGAGAGAGAGTCTACCGTTTTTTTTGGTGTCTCTTGGTTAACGACTTTTTTGTCATGTAAATGTTTACTTTTTTTAAATGTAACACTTTCAAATCTTTCATCTTTATGGTCAGTTCCTCGTTGCTCTTATTCTGTTCTTATTGATTAATTTTAACTAGGAACTGTTAGTACGTAGGTGACAGAGATTCGTTCATTTTGACATGAGCACTGGTCTTCTGGGGGGTATGAACCACATTGAAATCAGGGCAACTACTGCTCCCAGGAGACCGTGACTAAATCATGAGGAAATTTTACCGAGTAACATATATTAGTAAACTAATGTAAATAAATGATTGTCGGTCAAGAAACTTTTAGAAGCAGGCGTTACTCCAATTTTATAAATACAATTATTCTTTGTTTATTTTCAAAAATAATTATTTGTGAAATAAATAAAGAATATAAAATCAATTGTAATGGATTAAAATAAATACCATTTTAGCTTCAAATTAATTAGCTCCTAAATAATCTCTTATTTACATCAGTTTCACACTTATAAAAAGCTCTTTACCAAACCTATATATGGATATAAATAATAAATAAATATCCGGGACATATCACAAGCGCCATCTAGCCAAATCTAGGCAAAGCTTGTACAATAGCAAAGAAAAAAATAGGAAGTAAAACTAAAAAAAAAAAGCATATTTTTGTTTTTTGTACTATACACACATACAATTTTTAATGGACTTTTTGCACTATATACCCATACAATAAATAATTAATTAATGGTATATTTATAAATTTTCATAAAGTGGTCACGTATATAATAACAGTGACATATATGGTATTTTGAGGTGTGCCAAAATACTGCCCTGAGGTACGCAGATTTCAGAAATACAGTATTGCTAGCGCGCAAATAGAGTTCACTGAGAATTGGGTGAAACCGCACCTGCGCTATGTACTGCATACTTAGAGCATAAGCTGCACTAGAAACTGCTAACAAAAGGTATACATCATTCTTTATTGTGGCCAAAGGTCAAAATCAGCTCAGCATTACATTAAATAACAATGTTAATGTTTAAAAAAATATTTGCGATGTTGTAATACAAGAAACATAGCCTTGCCTTTGATGAGAAAACCTTGGGCTTATACTCGGGTTAAATACATCATCATTCGATTACCTATCAATAGATGTAGAATGACATGCAAGGCCTACTAAAAGGTCAGAATGAAATGACATTTCGCTGTGATGTAATTTCATACGTTTCATGCACCCGTGCCTTTGTATATGTGTTATATTTAGTTCGGTAGCTACTCCCTTGCTGACGTCAATGCTGACATTTGGGTCTGTGTGTGGCAACGATTCTACTGTAATAACCATCACAACTTACTAATAAATAAATTGTCACGACTCATATATTACATTTTTCTAAGTCTTTTTTTATAAGAGTTGATTTAATTTTCTTATAATTTATGAAACAATCTATTTTATTAAACGCTTTGTCGAGATGTAAAATGGGAATTCACGTGACAGGATATGGTGTGATTTAGATGATTTGGAGTACCTAGTGGTCATGATAAATTCTCAGATAGTGGCAAATACTTTGAAAATAATATTATAAAGTCAAAATTTTATATAGGTAAATAGACGCAGTCGTGTTCTCAGTTCGATGAACTGGCCCTATAGTCTTAATTACCTTCTATTACTTTGGGCTTACAAGATGTCACCTAGGATATTTAAATAAAATCTTAAAACTATACAAGGTTTTAAATATATAGCGGAAGAAATTAAGGAGCACTAATGATATTAAACCGTTTAAAGAAAACCCATTAGTGAAATACAAAAAAAAGCTGCCTCCCCGGACCGAATGCGTCTTCTGTTTGATATTTTTATATAGGCAGATCAAATTTTAATATATTTAATTTTAAATGAAGTTAACTATATTACAACTATCAAATTAAATCAAGCGAAATAATAACCCAACCACCATACATTGGTTTTTGGTTAAATATAATAATACAAATGGTTCACTTAATAGATGACCTTGAAATAAAATATTCGAGCTTCTTTTGAAGATGATGTCTCAATGTTTATAACTTCCAATGTAAATGACATTTGAACACAAGATTTCACGTCTAGAAACGCACATGTTTGTAATTTTACAATGTTACTCTAGCGTTTATTTACCTGTCTGCTCGTTAGATCAATCGTCTATTTCAGCACAGATTTTCATGTTAGCGTGAATACGATCATGAGAAATCCACATTTTTCTGTAAGTTAAAAGTCAGTTTTGATAAAAATATCGAAATTGATGTTTAGTCAGATTAAACAAATATACTATCAGAAAGTGATAACATGATCATTAATAGCAATAGTTACAATTTGTGTCTGTAATATCATGTGTATAGAGCCCCCCGCGATACGAGGACTTATTTAGACAGTACAGGAAACGATTTAAAAAAATTAACGTTGAATTATGTATCAAAAGACGCTAGACGGCACATAATTGTTAATAGGAAAAATAGCACTGTATATTTATTAATAGCCATTTGACACAGAATCACTAGACTATAAAATTAAGCGAGTAGATAGAAATAAATAGAAAGAGATAGGGCATGATAATAAGGACGTTTTAAATGTGTCGGTGTACAAATTAACTAGAGGACCGATTTGTATCAAGTCACTGAACTCCATGAGCCACACAAACAAACAGATGTACACTCTCGTAAACTAATCGATATCTAAAGCCGGTTGCATTTGATTCGTAATCGATTGTTGTAATCGATATGATGGATTTACAGATTTGAATCGTCGGCTTTGATTCCGGAATTAGAATCTTTGATCATAAGGATTTAATCTTATATGTTCTAAATGCATATTATGATTTATTAGAACATGTAAATGGTTTTATTCGAAATCGATATAGATATGTAAATTAATTTGGAATAAAAATTTACATACTTAATTTTTACTTGCACCTATTGACTAGTGACAATATCAGTCCCATCAATTCTGAAAAAATAGGGTTGTGCTTTAAGAAAAATAAAATACCGAAAAAAATATGTCTCAGTATTAAAGGACTGAACAATGGATTTCGCCTGGATTTCTTGGTAGTAGGAACATGTATGCACATAATGGCTTTAAAGCCATATTGAAGAAGATGACTCAAGTGTATGTACACAAACTATTTTCCCTCAGGATACACGTATATTATACAGTGAAATATCAAACATTTGCTTGCATCTTGAATTTTATGTCTCACCAAAATGATAACTTTATGAACTTTATAACTTTATGAAAAGTTTTCTACAAAAAGCGATTGTCGCTGTTTCTAACTGCTTTTGTTAGCCAATCTTTATACATGTTTTGTATTCATGAAAACTATAATAAATCACTGATTTTGAACATTATACCACATTAATCCATCACTGGGCCATTAATAACAAAATTTGATTTCAGCGATATATATTCAGTACTTATTGTAAGGTGTACTGCAAGGTTGTGCCGAATGTTTGCTCATCTATCATCTAATGATTATAGACGAATTCCTACAAAATCAACATACAAACTAAGTCTAACGATGATTAACATAACCGATAGTACCTTCGCAGTAAACCTATAAATCATAAACGGGCTGAATATAAACAGGAATAACTGAAGCAGACGGGCAGTCTGAAGAGCGTACAAATGTATCTTATTAATATCTTTCCTGATGTAAACATTAAAGTAAAGAGATTCCCGACTCCTTCGTCGTAATTCACCGAGCAGTCGACGTAAATACGAACACAATATATTTAGCAATGCATGAGCACAATTTTATCTGTATAATTTATAATCACAACTCAAAATATTATTCTAAAAAGCCTGTGACACTGATGTGCTTTCTCAAATCAAAGAAATCTGTTCTGGGATACAATTTGATGGGAACATTATGTTTGGAAGTTACGAAACACAAATTAAGTGCACGATCAATAAGATTTCACTCTTAAGTGAAATTCAAAGTAAACAAGTCACTATTCACTTAAAATCTACCACTTTATTGCAATTGGATTCATTCATGTACAATACATTAGCATTGTGAGTTCGTTGACTGTGCAAATATTTATACTTGCATAGTTATGCATTTACTGTTATAGACGAACAAAACCTTTGCAAAGTTGAGTTGCATCTTGTGTAAGTAAATAAAGACGGTTATCTTTCCATTGAAACCGGCCGAGTGTGTAGTTCGGATCTCGGTCTTCTAGGGATCCGTAATTATGAATCACATAAATGAAAAATACGTGTAGTTTAGCCACATCACTATACTATAAATTGCTGTTTAACTATTTGTCTGTTTAACTATTATGTGTTGTTTTACAAACATGTATAGTCACATGAATGGACTCATTGTGTTTGACAACGTCTTCGAATGTAGTAAGGGCGGTTTTCGTAGGGCAATTTTCAAAATATTTACTTAGGAATCAAGGAAATTAGATTAATGACTTATTTGATGTTCTTACTCGAGTGGGCAGTGTTTTACCCTTGCATCAAAGATGTTGAATCCGCAATTAACGGGCAGTTATATAGTGGTTTAACGACTTAACCGATAGCTTAACGAACCGTCCAATGCACAAAATCGCTACGAAACTAAACTATTTTGCGGATCAGCCACCCATTAACTGACCGCGCGCCTAAGTGCTTAACGTCGCAAATTACTAACGGTCTGTCCGTTAGTAATTTAAATAAATAAAATAAAGGCGAATAAGATTCAATGGTTAATGAAAAGCAGTCAATCTTATTGGGTATCCCCCAGTAAGTTTCACTATTATTCATAATATTATAACGAACATTGATTTTCCCATATAAAAATCCGTAAACAAATTACTTGCTTCGTAAAATGTATTAAAAGAAGAGCCAATTTGCGTCGATGCATAGATTTACTAGTAAAATAATTCAGATCCACTCAATCTCTGATGGATAGTGACAGTTATTACAGAATATTCTCGACCAGATCTCGTGTTTTCACTTCCCCCATTAGAACTTCCGTAAACAAAACTCGCTTGCTTAATATTGTACTAAAATTAGATGCAATTTACGTCAATGCTAAGGTTAACTAGTAAATAAACTATTAATTATGGATGTATTAGATCAATTCCATCTATGAAAGATAGCGATTGTCATTAAAGGAGTTTACCTATCAGATGTCGAGATTTACTTCCCCAATTAGGACTTCCGTAAACAAAATTCACTCGCTTAATATAATGTTCTTTTAAAAATAAATGCAATTAATGTCAATGTTAGCATTAACTATTAGATTAATGATTAAATAATAAAATTAATGATTGGATCGAGTATATCAACTCTATCTATGAAACATTGTGATGTAGATTTTCACTTCCCCCTAATAACTTCTGTAAACAAGCATTCCTTTCGTTATACATAATTGTCCTAATTAGAAGTAACATATCAATGCTAATATTAATCACTAAATTAATTATTAGCTAATATAACAAAGCAAACAATTCTACAATACTTGTTTATAATTACATCTGATAATTTTTTATCTACAATGATTGGATTTTCCTCTATAATGTAATTTTTAATACTTCCGATTCCTCACTAAACGAGTAAAAAGGAATAGTTTTACTATGACTACGACTCCTTTTGTCATTTACGATTATGTTCCTATTTTGAAAGAAGAATAAAGCAAAAAAAATACTGAGTACAATAGATACAAAAGGAAACAATTAGAGTAAAAATGATGACATACAATAAAGTATAATACAAAATACTCCATTACTGATACTCAAATGTATTTTGCGCGCTCAATTGGCTAGCAGCTCAGCATGCTGTTTCAACCACAATATAGCTGTAACGCTTATATTCAGCTACCTGCCATAGTAAGTCATAAATGCGTTCATACATAAAATAATAATTCCTTAAGAATTATACAAAAGTAAATAATAGAAATACCCAGATACGATAGCTTACATACAAAAAAAAAGAAGTATAAATAAAATAATATCGTCTCTGCTTTGATTCGCTGTTAATGTACCACGTAACCTATTGCAATAAACTACGGTCTAGCTAACAATTTACAACTTATACCTCTTTATTTTATTTTTTATATGTTAATTTATAAATAATATCAAATAATACTATAAAAACACACACATACATATTGGAGTGTATTTAACTAATTGACGTATTTTGGTTAATACTATTAATCTTTAGCTGCAATAAGAAATTGACGCAAACGTTTCCAGAAGCTATCAATAGTATTAACAGTTTTAATAGGTGGGGATATATTATTCCAGACTTTTCTAACGGCATGTGGCATAACGAAAGCTTCCTCTGAATGCAGCTGTTTTATGTTTTTGTATAGACAGTTGCTTTGCGCAATTTCTACCTGTATGTTCTGGTCCACCCGGGATCCAGACTAGTTTATTAAGTAAATATGTGGTCAGCTTATACTTTATAATATATTTGTTTTGGAGATACAAATAGTAAGAATAACTTGGCAAGTAACATTGAACTTTATAATGCAAAGGAAATTATACAGGTTGACAAAATAAATATTTGTTTACTATAGATTCTTGCCCTGCAGTGGGACATTAATAGGCGGCATCATCATCATCGCATAAAAAAATGCAGGTTTTTCAATAATTATAAAAAGTCCAACGCGGATTGCATTTAACTAGTTTGGAAATGGATGACTTTGAATAAGTAACATTATATACATCCTAAAAGTACGTAACGCTCGGTGTACAACAAGGATTCATACTTGGCCGGTTTTTATTTATTTTAAGAAACACTATACTTAAAAGAAACGAGATTACTGAAGATTTTCTCAGAATTCTAAGAGAAAAGAATATTTTTTATTGGATCATGCGTGGGCTGTAATCAAGACCCCTTTCGCCAGACAGTCTGATATGACACTATACAGTTTTAAAATAAATAAGACGTCATAGCTATCGCTCATACAAACCGTTTCAATAAACATAAACCTACAACCCAGCTAGTCTAAATAAAAATAAGATTAGTGACAGGTCAGTTTCAACGGCTCCTATATCTTTTGATGTTAGATGTGAGAAAATTTTACATTTTCCAGACTATTCCACGAATCTGTTAAAATTTGTGTTTGGGTTTAGCCCGATGATGGTTTTATCATATTTTTTGCAGCTATTGGTCTCGATAGGAAAGTTTGAATATACAGATGTGTGACCGTCAAAATGATTTAATTTAAACGTCTTCCTACTGGGGAGGGCAGGTTTCCCATTGTTGCTGTTAGATAACAGTCGTTAAGCCATGTCAGAGCAGACTAGTAGGGGTGTCCTACTGGAAAGCTTGAACAACTCTAACACCAATACAATAAAGTAGAAGAATCCAGACAACATTTTTTTTTAATCACTTGGAAGCTTTATGTTTTATATATCGGTTGTAACAAGACTATGATTTGTTGATACTATGATGAATTGAGTTAAGAATTTTAATTCTTACTTAGATGTAGTACCTATAATTAATAAATTACGCATAATGTTCTTCGTCTGATTCGGTTGAACTGATTCAATGTCTTCAATAAATCCGTTACATTATCATTCGTGTTCAGAACAACGACGTTAGTTCAAGTTCAAGGCATGATTTAAATTTATTTCCGCTCGGGAATGAGGACAGGCCGCGGGGATTTGACCTCAAAGCGATGCGTGGACGCCAATAATCATTTGATCATCAATTGCATCATTTGATCTTCAATAAAAAAAAAACCCGAAGATGTAACGGCATCAAATAAACTGTAATACTACAAAACACGATAAAATAAAATGGATGTCTAGGCTTGTTTGAAATTATAATTGAAATGTAACGGTAAATAGCAGAAAATACCGTTGTTTTGTATAAAACATAAAAGATACTGTAGTTTGGCTACACATAAAGTTTCCTTTCCTTACTATAAAAATTAACTTTATTTGAGTAAAAACTTAAAAATTATATACAAAGGTGGATAATAGCGACCAGATTTTGTGGTTTTCAATTATATAATGGTAACTTATTTGATAGTTATGTTACGCTTTCATGCCTTAACCAGTCAACCGGTCATTTTAGATTCTGCACATACGTTACCAGGGGTACAGAAAAGAGCATAGAATGCCTTTCATCCAGAAATAATGTTCGAGAAGGGAAGGGAGCGGAGCTGTGGGTAACAGATATTATTATTAATATTAATAAGTTTACTACCCAGATAATTGTACAATAACCACTTACAATAAATCATTTTTTATGATGTACATAAGCAAAAAGTAAGTAGACTAGTTGAACTCTGGTACCCAAGGTAAGATTTAACTTGTGTTATGGGTACCAGTGCCCTCACAAGTTTGCACATTTACTATCCTTTAAGATAAGATCTTAATCGTTATAATTTACGGTGACTAAATTAATATTTTTTTTTCATTTGCTCACACATTCTTATATCATGTAAGTTTGAGATACGAAGCAAAATTTACAATAACAATGTCTGGAAGCAGACCGTCATCGGCGAAATTATATTCAATGAATTTGCCACACGCTTATTAGAAATCACTCCATATCACGCAGCACGTGAACCAAAAACGTGATTCAAATTGAAATTAGCATTACTCAAAACGACGTTTGCAAGTTGTACTCTGATGTTGGATAAATCTGTTTAATATAGAAAATAATAGGGCAATTGCAGTATTTAAATACTGCCAATTTTTACCGTAATTTAAATTTTTATAATAGTAAATAAAGATTTAAGGGGAACCACTATTTAAAATGGTGAAGACAAATTTACTATTTACTCTTTTTTTAATGAATCAAAGTAAAGGATATAATATACACCGTAAACAACAAGGAGAGGCCTTTGTTCAGCAGCCGTCTTTTGGCTGATATGATGATGACAGAAGTAGCCAAACGGTGAATGCCATGTGTCGCAAGCGTCATATGCTACGTTAATAGCGAACTATCAGACGAGCGGCAATAAATTTGGTTTTTGACATAGTAAACTTATATAAGTAAACCAATTTACTTAGTATTAGTAAACCAATATATTTAATATTAGTAGTAGTGATATACAGTATTAACTAATAACGAGTATATTGGTTATACTCAATATTAGTTAAATACTGTATATTACTTATATGAAAGGTAGCCATAGCGTTATTTTCTTTTATTAGTCTAGTCTCTCTGAGCACATTGACTGAGGACCCATTTATATTTGGCAGATTCGACGTTATCTTTTTTTTAAATTTGTAAACCGATGCATTGCTAACAAGTTAATATTCCGTCGAGATATTATACCTTCACCGTTTTCCTATTCATTACAAGCTTACAATGTAACAAGTGGTATTTATTGTAAGTATCCTCTTTATTTCATTTGCGGTTTGTCACAAGCCAATGTACGAAGTAATTACTTTACAGTTCGCGTGTAAAAGGATATTAATATTTTCATGACTATACTAAAGTGCACTTCTATAATCATTACCATTCTTGTCTACACGTGTATCTATTGTGAAGGTCTATATACTATTCTATTCAATTAGAATAAAACTATTTTTGATTGTAATTATACCGTTCATAACATTTCCATGATTTATTAAATATAATTGTCGATTGATTGTTAAATTTATGTTCATAATTATTATTATAACAAATAATTACAATTAATTAAGCTAATTATTACTAATAAACACTAGATTTAGGTAAACATAATCAAGTATTAAAAGAAGCAGTATATTGTGTAAAACAACCCTGTATATGTATTTGGGTTGTCATAATACAGGTCACAATAACATCAAGTACCGATTTAATTTTACTAATAAACACCAGATTTAGGTAAACATAACCAGGTATAAAAAGAAACATAAATTTTGTATCAAAATAAACGTCAGCTATTTCGAGAGTAACACAACAATATGGTTCGTATCAGGAAAGCAGGCGTATTGTGTTAACTGTGCAAATCTTAGTTTTCTACGACCTCGTAACCTCAATCAATTAATCTAGGCAAAACTAAACAATTAAAATACAAAAAATATTCTCGTAGCGTTGTTTTGTTTCTTTGGAAAGTGATGAAAACGTTCTCTGATACGGATATTTTGAAAAATTAAAGTTGCTATTTTAGATCATTGTAAAAGCATACGAAAATATGTTAGTCCGAAACAAATTAAAAGTGTAAACAAAATCGCAAAACAAGCTGTTGAACTCACATCTGTAATGTGGTTGTTGCACTAAATTTGACAGTCATCGACATACATTGAGCAAATTGGAATAGTATGCCCGCCAAACAAAACTATTTTACGTTTGGCGGTGAAACTTTTTCATTACTATCGAACAGAATGTCAAAGTCGCGCTATAGTAGTTATTTTTTGCCTTCAGTACGGAACCCTTATGTTTTTCATAAGGCAGGGGAAATGTTTATGCATGATATCCTTTGCTAGCAAAAAGTTTCAGCGGGTGGGTATGTCGGACTCGCACCGACTAAACCTAACCTGCCGTGGAATTCTCTTGGTGTCTGATGGGAACGCGGTGCCGGAGCAGCAACTCCGGTGTTTGTACGGAACCCTTAACACAACTTACAGTTGAGTTGACATAATAACTATCGCAAACTTCTATAGAGGGTACTCACAGAGAAAAGTTATTAAAATGATTCTAAGTTTTTGTGTCTATTTTTAGTTGATTAGAATGAACCTTAAGTATGTTACTCACCTAATTTTGTGTCACCTAATAGCAATTTGCCAATTTTGTGTCAAGACAGGTCAAAAATTGAGGATGTCAATTGTTAGCGATGACTTGCCAATAGCATGAATTAAAGCGACTCGATTATTCTATAGTATTCAGTAATAACTAACATAGACGCCAAGTATAAAAGCTAATATACATAAACGCGAATAATACCTGAGCATTAATTCAATATACTAATTAACTTGTAGGTAAGTTTTTTAAAGAAAAAATTCTAACTAGAACATAATCCGCGTAGAAGCACCCTCGAGTATGCTTAGTCAGACTCATTTGGGCTGCCTTGGATCCATCAGAAGAATTAAAGCTCAACCGGCACTAAACACTCTCTTACAATAACTTCCTAAATACACGCGTAACTATACTAGATCGAAAATAATATTAATGAAGTGTGTCTGGCCGCATGTAAAGCGGTTAATCTCAAGCTCACTATGCAGGATATATTATACTCGTAGTGCAGAAGTGTGTGCGCGAGTGCACTCTGAGTGTTTTTCTTCCTCAAGATCAAGCTACCGATCGACCAACGAAGTATTGATGATAAATATAGGAGATAGAAAAGAACTGACGTATATAACGGACGGACCAGTAGACTCAGCGTGGCCAGGCCACCTACAAGGTGGACCTACGAGACTGTAATACTGTATTTCGAAGTTCAAAATAGCGATGAACTGTAGCCCTAAAGTACTGAAACGCGACTCACGTTAGTGCGAAAGTGCGCCACATCGATTCACACATTGTCGAATGTATTCCAGCGCGATGCACGTTAGTGCGAAAGTCCAGTAAATGCGAAGGCATGCCATTATGGAGATATCCATGGTTAATGTTTTTCTAGCGCTCGGCGGCCGCTGCCGCGGCACGCTCGCTACGCTCGCTGGCCTTCGCGCGCCAAATGGTCACCGTTCTAAACTAACCTAACCCAAACGATTTCGCACTAACGTGCATCGCGGTGAAAAACATTCGAAATTATGTGTATCGATGTGGCGCACTTTCGCACTAACGTGAGTCGCGTTTCAGTACTTTAGGGCTACAGTTCATCGCTATTTTGAACTTCGAAATACAGTATTACAGTGGACCTACGATACCAATCTCCTATTTTTACATATAATAACCTGTAGAATTTTAAAAAATAACGGTGTGTTTTCCCTAATTCGCCTAATAAATAAATTACCTATTTCAATTTAAATCGTAATTGATTTTATACATTAAATTATTATTCAAACATTGTTCTTTATCATTTAACATTTTTATCAATATAATTTTTTCATAAATTATTTTTGTTTACGAGGATATAACTATATTAACAAACAATAAATTATACAATTTGAAAACTATGCTGTTCTTTCAACAAGCTGGTCAAATTAATGGGTAGATTACGTCTTTAAATTTAAACCGCTATTTATGTTATATATTATATTCAAATATCCGTATAATAACTCATCAGATTATCGTTTAACATCTTTACCAGTCTCTTGCTTGCATAAATTATTATTGTTTACGAAAATAATTTATTAGCAAACAATTAACTGGACATTTTTATTTAACTTTCGTCTGGGAGACATGGGTGTATATTTAATATCTTCCGAATCAACCTTCAGTGTATAACATCTGTACAAGCAAGTCTTATGTGGACATAAAAATAAAATTGTATTATGGAGGACAGTAGAAGTATTCGCGACAATTGTTTCTTCTTCAAAAACGTTAAATGATCTTTTCTCACAGTCGGTTAGTCGTTGAAACTGACGTAGTTACAATCGGGATCATATAGGTACATACAGTGCACCAAGTCTACCGTTTTTTGGACGCTCCCTACCGTTTATATTATATACGTTATATACGTTTTGTGAGGCTCGTTATATCATGCTGTTTATAAAGTTAGTGTATGCTTTAATTCGGATATACCTAACTCTATTTTAAATTTCGTCCTAAAAAATTCAGCTATTTTTGCATGATTGAGTAATAAATACCAAGATGAATTTCTATAATAAATGCTTTAAGCATTTTTTATGGCGGCTGTGATTTTTTCTGTCGACTATAAGTTGATTAATAATCAATGAATTTCTTAAATGAAGATTATTACTTGGTATAGGTACCTTAATAGAAGTGAAATAAAAAGATAATAAAACAATTCCGGACAGAATCCAACCAATCCGTTGACCAATCGGTAGTCAGCACCCTACTATTCTTACCAACTATTCGTAGCTCCCTGCCCTGACGTAAAACCTCCTTTCAACTGGCGTCTCCGAACTATAAAGTTACCAAAATTTAACATGGCAACTCAAAATTCATAGGAACACTTTGAGATATCGTTTGTGGTCAATGAGTGACCTTTCGGCCTTTCGGATAATATGATAAAATATATTACTACTATTTAATAAACTCATACTCATATCAGTCATAGATTATTCTTGAACTTGACTTTGCTCAATTGTGTAATACCTCAAAGGTATTACACAATTGATCAAATTATCATTTAACTTCGTAATAATCATATACACACGTGTAGGAATTATTTATTTGCCCAATTTATTTCTCTAGCTAAAAGTTATACGACAAAAGTAGTTTAATCCTTAAATATTATATTTATAGCAATTTACTACAGATTGCCACTAAAATTTTATTTTAGTGGTTAATGGCACTGCAAATAACCGACAGCCGTCAGTAGATATAATTAAAATAAGATAAGTACTAATAGGTATAAAAGGTATTGAACAGTTTTCAAATAACGTTCATTATTATATTGTCTATAGTTGAAAGTCAAATATCTATAGAAATACAGTCCAGAATATCTCTCTCTTAACATTTGCAAAATGATTTTGTAATTAGATTTTACTTTTACGCATGAGTTTATGGCGATCCACGTGGATTGCCATTAAATAAATTTGAATTATATCGGTTATAACCATATAATACTTATTACGATAGAGACATACAGGATGTAACCTTTCAGTGGTTCAGTTAAGCCTTTTACAACGAGTATTAGTGGCAAGAATGCTGAGTGACGACCAAACCTCCTAATATTGACATCGCTCTCTCCTCCGTATTACGATCTGGTCTGATACGGATGTAACATCTCTTGTGTTACTTGTCCTTTATAACTGTTATAATATGTAATAGGTGTTAAATAAATAGTGTATGAAACTTAAGGAAAGCTATGTACAGACGCCAGCACATCCAGCTATCCCAATCTGTCAAATTTCCCCAATTGAAAGTGAACCTTATGCTTTTGTGATAAAGTTGAAAATCTATAAAATAAATTTGACAAATTGGGGTAGCTGGATGTGCTGTCGTCTGTACCTATAAAACTGAACAAATAAAAGACAACCAGTGTGTGAATTACGGAAACTATTTGTTTATACATACAAAATAAACAAAAAATAATCATCAGCTGGTCAGCATTCTAGTACGGGGAGTTAATCTCTTTTATGTGTATTTTTTTAGTTTCATAGGCACATTAATCACCCTGAGATATACTATTTATGTAACACCTTGTATATACTCAATACTTATAATAGTATTTAATATTTGTAATACTCAATCTAATAACTTTTATAATGTATAGTCACGTGTGGTTCTGCGGTTAAGGTCGGCATCCTCTTGTTTTGGGTTCAATGTCCGCTCAGGGCAACCATTTGTGTAGATAACCCATAAATGGTAGTTATGAGTCTGGTGGGTGTGCCTTGTGTCTGTGAATTAAATGTTTATAAAGTCTCCCGTGATACAGGAATGAATTAAACAAGTGCAAAATCTATTAAATAAAATGTGTCTTATATACGTCGAGGTGACCCATTAAATTTAAAGCACCTATTTAATGAGCAGCCAAGCTTATTTATTATTCTTACGCCACGTCAAGCAGTAACAGCCAGAACGTAGTTACTATGTAACAAATATAACTTCTCATTACTCCGCCACATAGTAACAGTCTGTAGCAAAGTAAACCTATTATTACTACGAGTATTTTTATATCTACGTAGTAAGTAGAATTACTACAAACGAGTATATTCTCTGTTCTAGTAATATTTCTGATAGCCGATTGTTCAATTATTTTAAGATGGATGTGCCACCATAAAACTATTGAACAAATAGTTAACAGTAATTTGTAGGTTATTTTTGTCAGGTATATAAGTTACAATAATTATTATATCTGGACCTTCACTCCCCTAGCTCATGCGTCTGCACGTGCCAAGAGCTTTTAAGCGTTATAAAAAATCTTAGATTAACTGTTTTAATTTGTTTTATTTTATATTGTTTTATATCACAATATTACGTATTGTTTTTGATTATTTTTATAACGTCATGGGGGAATGGTGGCGGGTATAATTTTTACAATAATTATGCTCACTCCCCGTCACTCCTCCGGCCCATGCGTCTGCACGTGCCAAGATCTTTTGATCATTATAAAAAAATATCAGATTACCTGTTTTAATTTGTATTATTTGTAGTGTTTTATGATACAATGTTAAATATTATTTTTCATTATTGTTATAACATCAAGGTGGAAAAGTGTAGGGTATATGGGTTACAATTATTATAATATCTAGCCTGTCACTCCCCCGGCTCATGCATCTGCACGTGCCAAGAGCTTTTAAGCGGTATAAAAATGTTAGATTAACTGTTTTAATGTGTATTATGTTACAATTTTAATAATAATTTTCATAATTGTTATAACGTCAAGGAGGAAAGGTGTCGGGTATATTTGTTTCAATAATTATACTCACTTCCCGTCACTCCCCCGGCCCATGCAGGTGTCATCAGCGCTTTTAACCGTTATAAAATAATACATTAATTAATAAATGTGTGGGTAACTTTATCTTATGGAATAAACAGTCTGCCACTAATTCCCGTGTTTGATTGACATTACAATTTTAACAATTTTTTTTTCTTAGTATCATACTATTATTACAGAACAATATTCATTTTATTTAAATTAAATACCTAATATTTTTTTCGTAAATTTATAATTATTATAACATTATTTTCATTTATTTGGTGTTTTTTTTAGTAATGAAGTTATATTTCTGTCAATGGTTACAAGATTAGTTTATTCTTATAGTTGCATTTAAAATTCCATTTCATATTATATTACGTATTAAAGGTGTTATAAATATATATACTGTGACAAGAAATCTACCTAACATAACTGATATAAAACGGAATGACTTGGCATAACACCAGTTTTCTACTGCCCTTGGTTAGCAACGGGTTAGTTATAAATTGCTTTATATAATTAAATACATATTACTTAATTTTCTTACGAAATTCTCTTCCATTCTCTGGGGTTATTGAATAATGGCTGAAAAGCTGTAGTAGAGAAACTATATTAATCTAGGCTCAATGAAACTAGCGCACAGAAACTATTGTCAAAATTTAATGGTTACTCGACCAAAACTGGCGGTATATTTATTTTACCCCGGTTATCATATACGAGTACGCTCATTTTAATATAATCTACGTAGGTAAGTAAGCGAGTCTTTAGTTCCTTTAACTCAAAACTACATACCTACTAGAACTATTTTAAGATTGGGCAAAAAATGAGACCAAGTCACTTTAATAGTGAAAAATAAATAGTGGACATAACGTAAGAAACTTAATTTGCCTTATGAAACTAACGAAAGGAGCCATTGTATCGACAAAATATACAAAAACATACAAGAGAAACGATCAGCTGTCAAAATTTGTATTTGGAACCGGACAAATATGTATTTTTCGAATTTCAATTTTCAAGGTTATTATCATACTTTATATATGTATATATTTTTAAGATGCCACACGTTTTATCCGCCTACATAGAATCAGATGGTAATTTTTATGTATTATTTTTGAAGTAGTTTATTATGACTACTAGATATTAAACGGGACTTCAGTTGTTCTTAAATTTCATCGAATCTTAAAAACATCAAATATAGTTCAGAAATGAACCCGCAGCCTTTGGATCAGGCCGGTTCAAGTTAGTCACGTTCAGAGAGATACGCTTCTAGTAGATAATCCTTCGGGACAACTTCTTGTCCCGCACGGCATGAAATGGGGTGGTGATACTACTCATCACCGCACACAGCACGACATAAAATGTAGGCCATAGTTATTATTTCAGTATGTTCTCTATGTGGGTCATCGTGAAACCAAGTCACGTCATTTCATTTTCTGTTGTATATTTTTTTACCGTATTATCAAGAATACCGTATGGCTGCATTATACTTTGTAACTATTACCCGATCTTAAAATAATTATCTTAAATAAATTGATTATTATTATTCTAGTGTTTATTACAAGGATGTTTATTAAGCATAAAGTACCTAGTTCAATGACTTGTTAGACAAATTCTCACGACGAAATTTCAGATTCATGACGCCACAACTTCGCTTCGATAATTTTTCAGGCGAGTCCATTCCACTCTTGCACGAAAGCTATAAATTCACCTACTTTGTAATTTCAACCTGTTTTGACATCTTCTAGTTTACGATATGAATCTTAAAAACAATAAAAATCTAATTTTTCAAACGAACGTGCGCACATTTTCTATCAATCTCCAACTTTCTCAGAAATTCAGATTGGGAACATGTTACGTATCCAATTACCTTCAAAATTGAGGTGACCTATAAACAATTCACTTTGCATCTAAGAACGCTTTTGGATTTTTAACAACAGGTCAAACATGATTTCTAACGGAGGAACATCAAAGATAATTTACAGATAACTTTTAGCAAAAATACCTTATTCTCTCTTACATGGAAATAGAATTGAGAATCGAGTGAAACTCCTTTCATTAACTGCAACAATAATTTAGCCAATAGCTATCAAAGATTGGTGTTTGACGTAGAAGTCGAAGCATTAAGCTGACCTATTTCTTTTGAGGGTTTCAGGTATGACGTCAAAATGATATAACTAGGCAATAAACATGTAACTATTCTGTAAGGAAGATAAGGTTTCGTAATAAAAACAGTACATTGGGTCAGTCAACGGATTGCTTGCTTTGATTGTGATTGCTGTTTAATGATTTACTATCGAGAACTTCACTGACTATGTAATATTTCGGACATCGACAGCTCAGAAACGATTACGTAAATACTATTTTAATAATGTTTTAGAACTTCAGTATTAATAGATATCATCATTAATAAAAATCGAATTAGGAGGTCGCGATTACATTGCAATCGATCAATCGGACGAGGGGGAGACCGCGACGGCCATCGTTTTCCATGACCTTCAGTTTGCATTCATATTAATGCGGGTCAGCGGTCCACGTTTCAGACCAATGGCTGCGCTAAATGGCACCCTCTGATGTATCTCCAAGTCAGCGGACGTACAAAACCCAAAGGAGTTGCCCTCTGACTTGGGTTACATAGTCTGTAATCTTCTTTGTTAAGCGGCTCGAATCCCGCTCGTTTATTTTGCCCGGTCAAGCAGTAGAAGCTTCTTAGTCAAACTGTAAACTTCATGATAAAAAACCTAACACTGTATATAACTAAACTGAATATTGGTGGAAAACAAACAAATGTTCCAGAAGTGCATTTTCGAAACGTTTCATGACTAATGGCTTCTTTGTCTTATCTTTCACCACCATGCAAAACAGTATAATTACCGCCGCCAAACAACAGCGCCATGAAACTCGTGAACAAATAAGATTTATTCTACCCGCATTTAAAACTTTCTGAGTTATAGTGAGCCGCAAATAGTAAGTTGGCGTGGGAGAATTTAGCCCAGACTTCAGACGACATATCTGTGTGAATGAAGTAGAATTACATAGTTTCGTCTGGACTGTTATTTCATTTGGCAATATGTGCATTTGGCGTCTATTCAAATGTCGGTATTCTCGAATATTGAAGCCAAATAAACAACGTGTTTGTCCATACCACTAGATAGGTAAACAAAAATATGAGTAACTGATGTTTGATACTTTTAACGCGATTACACAAAAGTGTGTGGGCTGGTGTCGCCAAATCGAAGAGCCAAATCTCACCCACTTTCAATTATCTATTGAATGTACAGACGCCAGCACATCAAGCTACCCCAATCTGTCAAATTTCCGCAATTGAAAGTGAACCTTATGCTTATGTGGTAAAGTTGAAAATCTATAAAAGAAATTTGACAGATGCTGATAGGATAGGCGGAAGCTGGATGTGCTGGCGTCTGTACATTATATCGGTACATATTATGAGGCACATTAGATTTAAATGTACAGTCCACAAAAAAGACGTCTAGACCTGAGAAATATCTACGATCGCTTCCATTTCTCCTTGGAAAAGCTTTCGCTCCAGCCGTTTAGACGTGTGTAACAAACATACACACTCACGCACTCACAAACTTTCGCCTTTATAATATTAGTGTGATCCCCAAGATGATTCTTGGGGAGACTTTTGATGATGATGATGATGTTTAGTATTGTTTCCTCTTTTAAAGTGTGCTTTATCTTTGTTTCAGGTACGTATGCTCTCACTCATATCTAGTGTGACTCAGGAGTGAAAAAGAACTGCAAGAATCCTTGGTTTGAAATTGGCATCTGTTATGAAATTTCACAGAACTCATGTATTTTTGTACATTTGAATCATTGCACATTTACAAACTTAGAAATATATTGTATTGATTTAACTTCTATTCATAATCGGTAATCCACCCCTGTTACGCATGGGTGAATTGTAATAAAAAATACTGTTCAAACTTCGGACAATGCTTTTTTAAAACCTTGTCGTGACAAATACTATAGATAACATCCAAATCAGTCAAGCCGTTCCCGAGAGATTATCTTTCGTACAAACAGCAATTGATTATTATTTATATACCTCTAGATTAATTAATATAGATAACAGTTAAAAATGACTAGGCCACGTGTCCGTGTTTCAAAAAAATTCTATTTCATAATTTAAAAAAAAAACATTTTTTCTTCCAACCAATATCTCTAACATTTCTAATAATAGATATTGCCTGCACTGGATATATTTGTGCATATATTCATCGTTAGGGACCTTACGCATGGGTATGGGGCACACAAATAATATACCTGTGCCTCGAACCCGAGACACTAGCAACTACCCTACCACTGCGCCACACATGCAGTAGCAGTCTAATTTTGATGTTATAATTTTGGCATTTTTTTTATTTCTTTTTAAGTTAAAATAACTATTCCTTACCTTAACAGCGCATTTAACATTGGTGAGTATAAAATACATGTTTTCAATATTAACTAACTATAGCCGGGGGCAGTAACGTTCCAACAGAGTTGATATAAAATAAATCCCGTAAATATTAGAAGTATAACAATATCCGGGGCAGTAACATTCCAACGGAGTTAATTCAAATATAATCATCCACACAATAGTGCGGAATACCTTTTTTATAGCTTATCATTAAATCTGATAAAAATAACCTGGCACCAATCACTCAAAGTGATAAGACCGCCCATCGTACATTGTTTCTGTATTATTCCCATGATTGTCCTACTTTTTTGTTTGTACATTAAAGAATATTTATGTCATCTAAAAAAGTGGAAGTAATGACGTTTTAAAGTCATGTTAGACAGAGAACGCTATACTAACCTAAATGACGTCACACATAATAATAGTCCGGTGAAGCAGTGAAAGCCTCCTAAACTAACTGTATTCGTTATCTTAAAAAAACACAGTAATATCACCATCAGTCTCCATACTAGAAAATAAAGGAAAAACATCTATACATATAATAAAATCGTAGGAAGGTAAAACTGTAGGTACATTGAATATTTTTTTAAAAGGATAGTTGGTCCGTGATCTACTCTCGATATAGAAAACAAAAATATAGTTTTTAGATTTTTTGTCTGTTTATCTGTTTGTCTGTATGTATGTCCGGGCTAAGCTCAAAAAGTACTGCATGGATTTACTTTAAATTTTTCATGAATATTACTAAGAGGTCGGTTCAACATATAGGGTATATATTATCACGCTATCACCTACAGAGGAGGAGCTGTAATAATTTATAAAGTTTAACGCGGGTAAAACCGCGGGGCACATATAAAATATGTATGTTAGACTGTTGATTTTTCACTCCAATTGTCGTAGTTTAAAAACTTAAAAGCCTGCCCCAACAATCAGCTTAAAGGGAAATGCCATAATCGCCACGCTTGGCAGACGGGTTGGCGATCGCAGTAAGATGGTCACAGTATACATAAGGAAACTGCTGCCCGTCTTCTGTTCGGTTTCTACGCCCCCTACGGGATGAGATGGGGTGATGAAATTCTGATATTCATCGCCGTCACCACACAGCAAACTGTCGTAACTAGGTCTTAATCTAGCAACGACAATCGAAGTAGCTAATCAAAAGTTGACATCGGACAAACAGATAATCGGTGATTTGTCCCACTTGATTTGAAGTTACACAAACCAACACAATGTTACCAAATCCTTAATTAATTTGCTTTGTTAGTCTAGTAGTAGCGTGTTTAGACATAGATAATAACATCCTGGGTTTAGATGCCGGGTTGCCGGAATGCCAAAGCTTGTAAAAAAGTCAAAAAGTAAAAAAGTCAAAAATTATTATTCCGTAAAGATTTTACATTTATGTGGAATCGTCATTTTTTTTACCCTACCGTGCAGTGCATTACGTGGCAGCTACTTAGAAACACTGCCAGAAAACTCAGTAGGAATCCTTTTTTAAAATAAAATATACTTAAGATTAATTACTATCATGTGTGTTGACTCAGAATAACCCAATCCCAAGCACTTTTATCACTTGAATAATCAGAAATTTTGTAATATGCCCTGCTACACATTTTGGCTCTAATAATTCTTTTAAACTTATTCGTAGACAATTCTCTAATATCATTGGGAAGTTTGTTATAGAATCTTATACATTTGCTTGTATACTGGAGTTTTTCTGAAAAGAAAATCACCCCGCCAAATAACGCCCGGAGGTTTGAAGTTGACAGTGTTCCACCCCAGTGCCTCGGACGTAAAGCCGTCGGTCCTATGCCTAAACCCTTTTCAGTCGTTTCAGCTAGCTGTCCTTTCGGATCATGAGAATGGGGCAATAGAAATTGCAGATGTCTTGTCTCCATTGAAACCAGCCACCAGGGCTGAAATTAGTCATGGAAGGCATTATTATATGCCCTCGTAGTTGGCGAGTCACTGCTGATTTGGACATAATTTCCAAAAAAGAAATTATTTCAAAACAAAATTGGTACAATATAGATATTAAATCCATTTTTTCTTCTTTGTGATCCTTAAAATCAATCATGGTACATAATTTAGAATAGAATAGAATACTATTTATTGTACATCATAAAACTAAATATGGCATGAGATACTACACAGACAAGTTGTACAAAAGGCGGTCTCCCATATCCCCTATCCATAAATAAAATTATTTTTCGTAAATTTACTGTTAAAATATAAAAAGAAAAACAAGAACATAATTAAATAAGAAGTTAGAATAAATAGGTACTTTTCTTAAGAAACCATTCTATGTTTTTAAGATTCCCTACTGTAATTAGACGTGCTTAGATAATATCATAATAAGAATCATTTTTAATCGATTTAAACTAAAATTATATGGGACACCATAAAAAACGATTTTCATAATTTTTACTTGATTGTAAAGGCTTCTTATTGCCATCAATAAAAAATGATCATGATCGGTCACATCGGTTCACAACAGTAAATCTACGCGATTTCTCGTTGCGAACGTTTGATAATTTTTACTCAATAAACTCATACATATGACAAAAATACAATGTTGAATTAATAACCTCCGTCGTTTTGATTTTGGTTTCTGAAACTGTTTTCAAATGGTGAAGTCGTATTATCAGAACACATTTAAGTTATAATTATTTTTAGCGTTAATTAGAACGTCTACCAAATTAAGGTAACTGTATTCGCATTAATTGGTATCAATAACCCCCGCGTCTTTTGGGACACGCCGGCCGGGTAAATGATCTACTAATGTAGTAGAAAAATTCTGCAAACATGGTAACCAGTCACGAACAATTTTGAGGTCAAGAATCTACGGGTCCTCGACTCGTGCCCTTGAGTTTTTTTAAACCAACACGCAGCAACGTTCGGTTGCCGTCTCGCTCAGCCTGTGTTGCCAATCGCAAATATGCAAAAGCTAAAATGGAAATATAATATTGTGATTCTTTGAATGATTTTACATTTTTTTACAATAGGTCATTATTGTTGATGAAAATATTTGGACTTTACAAAATGTAACATATTTAGTGGACTTAACTTAAGCCGTCCAGTAGACCTCTGGGATGACTTGCCAATAGTACCGACAGTACTGCCAGCTTAACGAGCCCTTCAAAGTACGGACACGCTCGGAAAAACTACCTCTGCAGTTACCTATCTAAAAAAGTCTTTAGATAGGTAACTGCAGAGGTAGTTTTTCCGAGCGTGTCCGTACTTTGAAGGGCTCGTTAAGCTGGCAGTACTGTCGGTACTATTGGCAAGTCATCCCAGAGGTCTACTGGACGGCTTGAACAACTGATACTAAGAATACCACTGCTTATACGAATAAATGAAAAATTTTTATTCACTCAACTCATTCGAGACTCTTGCGGTCTTCAGAAAACTTACGACTCAAAATGCCAGCGCATTCCACTAATTTCACCGACAAATCCTTCAGTGTACAAGCTGTGCGCTTATGGAATGCGCTGCCAATACAGATCAGGTGCGCTCAATCACAGCATGTATTTAAAAATATGGTGAAACAGCACTATTTGACGTTATCTACTAGGCAATAAATATACTGCTTTCCTATTGTGAAATGATATCCTTACACTCATATTTGTAAATATATTTATACACATGTATATATCTATCTATTTATATGTATGTATCTATGTATGCATCTATTTATGTATATGTATAGTCGTATGACTCTAGTTACGTATTCGTACGTAATATTAGATTAATTTAGATTAATAACTTCTAATTGCAATTAGTACATCTTCTGCTACCTTCATCAGGTTATTTTCAATTCTGGTCCATTCAACGCACAATGGTTGCCTGGAAGAGATCGCTTTAAGCGATAAGGCCGCCAATTGCATAATAAGTTTATGTCCGTGTTTGTTACCATTGTTATGTTTTACTTATTTTTGCAATAAAGTGTACTTCTTCTTCTTCTTCTTCTTCTTCTCACTAGACGCTCAGACTGCAGAGCGTCTTGTTTCTTCAACTTGACGATGGTTATCGGATTGGAAAAACAACTGTTTATGGGCACCACAATTTACCTGTGCAATAGATAACGTGTAGACATGTAAAATACACAAAAACATCTAGCTATGAACGCCACAATTTACCTATGCAATAGACAACGTGTAGCACATGCAAAATACACAAATAATCTGGCTATTAGCGCCACAATTTACCTATGCAATAGACAACGTGTAGCACATGCAAAATATACAAAAAAATCTGGCTACTAGCGCCACAATTTACCTATGCAATAGACATCGTGTAGCACGTGCAAAATACACAAATCATCTGGCTATTAGCGCCACAATTTACCTATGCACTAGACAACGTGTAGCACATGCAAAATACACCAAAACATCTGGCTATAGCGCCACAATTTGCCTATGTAACTGATAAACGAGTAGCACATACAAAATACAAAAAAAAACATCTGCCTATGAGCGCCACAATTTGCCTATGTAACTGAAAAACGTGTAGCACATGCAAAATACACCAAAACATCTGGCTATAGACAAATAGCGAAACTGATTAACGTATAGCAAATGCGAATACATTAAAGCATCTGGCTATAATTAGCCAATGCAACTGAACAGGGTGTAAATGTGATGATCTTCAGAAAAGTGTTGTGCATGAGCCCACGAAGGTTTATGAGTTAGTACGCACAACCTGCAACAGATGGCGCTACAATCATTCAATTTTTTATTATTTTAGTTAGTGGCATGGCGTCGCAACGTGCGCAGGGTCTAGCTAGTTTAAAATAAAATTGATAATTTTCTAGCCATGTTTAAGTAATTGCATAAATGTATACCTAAATATTTATTAAGAATCTCTTACATCAGTAAATACAATTGAAGTCTTTATGTATCATATATTTGAATAGGTGCTTCGTAAATTACGCAGTGAATGTTAATGCGCAATTAGCTTGCAGTGTGGTTCACCTTACTAGGTTCGATGCCAGGTTAAACTCGTGTCATATTGTAACTAATTACCTCCGTGTGAGGGTGGGACAGAATAGAATACTTCTCATTATATGCCAGTACACTTAGTCTTGATAATGACATCTACCGATATGCTTGACTAAAAAAAATGCCTCATGTAAGAAAAATGAAGTGAATGTGAACAAATTTGGTGGTAGGTACTTGGTATTAGACAGCAGTATGGGGCTGCGATCCTATATACGTATATAAGTTCCACAAGCGACTACCTGCGTAGTCACCGCGCTTGGTGGAAGCTAGTAAACACTCCCGAGTCCGTCCTTCTTCTTAAACCTTCGCAAATTCACTTGCCAAGCGCTGTGACTACGGCATACCCCTTTCGAGGGGGTGTACGTCCAGCTGTGGACGATTTCAGGCTAATGATGACGATGATGCAATGTTGAAACCGCGTTAACATTGCGTTAGGCGTTAACCTGTATCACAGAAGACAGGTCCTTCAATAAAGGCCCTGTCTTCTGTGATACAAGTTAACGCCTAGTCCAACAGACAGAACTACTTCATCTTGTAATTGTTTAATTTAAAATATTTTTAAACTAACACAAATACACACACACATATATATTTTTCAAACACTAAAAGAGAGATGTAGTACCCTATTTTTGTGGTTGAAGTCTTAAAATTATACACAAGAATTTCTTTGCAGATGTTTGTGTAACATATACGAGTAATAGTAAGTATAAATAGTACTTGCTACCGCATTGCATGTCTTGCTAATTAGTTTTTAACAAGTCAGTCACGCATTAAAAAAAAAAACAAAAACAAAACAATAATTCCACATTTCTAGAACTGTTGCCAACAACATCAGTTGTTTGCTCTTTTACGTTCCTATCAAAATGCACAAACACTTACAGATAAATATAAAGGCTTTTAAATGACTCACTTGAACAACACTATGCCTACAATCCAACCCACATGAAATCAGGTTTAGGATGCTTGCGTGCAGCCTATAGGCACCAGAGGACCGCATCTTTTACACATTGTTACACAAAAGCAATAAGCATGTGCGTCTGCGCATATTTCTAACGCGCTACCGAAATTGGGCAACGTCACTAGCGCTCAAACGCGTTGTTTTTTTTGTACGCGAAGAGCATTATACTACAGGTAATTTAAGAAAAAGAAAGGGAATATATGTAATGAAATATTTCTATAAAATTTTGGTGGACATGATATGAAATAATGTCCTTCTAGTTGGATTTTGATGGAAACTAGACGTCATCATCATAGCTACCTAATGACGTCCAAAAGATTTCCACAATGGAGTTGTGCCCATAATTTGAAGGTATATGACATAATCGCCACGCTTGGCAGACGGGTTAGCGATCGCAGTATGCTGATATACTCTCGGGTCAATTTCTACACCCCTCACAGTATGAAATGGAGCGGCGATATTTATGCCATCAGCCACACAGCATGCGAGTACGAGTAGACTAGCCCTCAACGCAGGATGTACAGACGCCAGCACAACGAACTACCCCAATTTGTAAAATTTCTCCAATTGAAAGTGAACCTTATGCTTTTGTGACAAAGTTGAAAATCTATAAAAGAAATTTGACAGATTGTCGTAGCTGGAGGTGCTGGCGTCGGTACATTCAATTTCCTCAGTCTTCAAAGCGGTTAGATTTTGGAACTAAAGCTTTATGTCCTGTCCCAAGCACGGACTCTGGGCTTGATCTGAGATTTATTCTTAAAAGAAAATTCTCAAAATCTTCTGCGTTTAAATACGCTACTGCTTGAACAACGAGCCAATCATTGAACCTACACGTGTCTAACATTTTTATGGAGGTCATTCGAATAATAAGCTAATCGAAATGCATAAATCATACATTAGTTACGTTCGAAATACATCTATATATATAAAAATCAATGCCACTTTTCGTTGTAATGTTATAACTCAACAACGCCTTTACCGATTTGGCTAATTTTGATCTTGAATTATTCGTGGAAGTCCAGGGAAGGTTTGTACGAAGAGACAATTAAAAAAAGTCTTGAAAAGTGTAAAATCAACATCTTTTAGCAATTTATAATATTTTTTTGTTTGAATAAATAAACTTAATAATATTTTTTTATTACTATGCCTTATACGTAGCGAAGCACGTACCGGGCCGCTAGTATAATATATGTGAGATACGCGATATGTTAAAAGACTTAAATCACACGCTTTCCTTCATTCATGATTATTTATATTTAAGACTGCCTAGTTGGTTGAGCCACAGCTTGTCCAATCGTAAAAATGAGGTCCTGGGTTTAAATCCCGGGGTGGAACATCACACAGCAATAAAACTCACAGTACCAGTCCGGAGTAAGAAGTTGGTGCTGCTCCGCTTTCGCAACGACATTCGTCTTCAGCATATGTCCCCAGTCCTGGCGTTGCTATCTATTTTTATACTAAGCGTGGAACAGAGGTTGTGGGTTCGATCCCAACCAGGACAATTCTTCGTTTAATGAGCATGATTATTTGTTCTGTGTATCGCTGTATTTTTTTTATAATATGTATGTATTTAGAAATATATAAGTATGTTTATCATGTATGTATAAGTATGTTTATCAAGTATATAAGTACGTTTATCAAGTATGGTTGTCATAGTACAGGCTCTGCCTAGTTTGGGCTCGGATGGCAGTATGTTATTTATCCCAAGATTTATTTTAAAGGAAACAAATCACTTGATTGACCAGTGTGTATAGCAATTCAGGTAGACCAATATCATTACTATAAAGCTTACTGCATTCTTTCCCGACTGTGATACAACGATTTTGTTTTGTTGTCAAATTTTCAATTTGTGCACACGACTACATATCAAGCTATACATTTCCCATGTAAGTTGACCTGTAATTGTAAAGAAATACTATAAAAAGCGGGATCAGCTTAAACTGGAAATGTATGGCTTGATATGTAGCCGTGTGTACGAGTATTATTTGATATATACGGTGTTAAGCTAGATGTGGACGGCGAAGAATACCTACCAGAAAACTGATAGCAGAGTCCCCAGTGATCATGCTGCGAACGCCAACCAGTCTGCCAAGTGTGGTGATTATGGCCAATCCCCCCATTCTTGTAGGATTTATTGTTGATGACAGTAGATGTCATACGGCCGAAATTATGATGATAATTATTTATTTTATTATCACACTAAACTGTCACACATAAATAAAGACTCTTTAAAACTTTAAACCAACGGCCAACGTCATTCAATTTTATTAACATGTCGTTTTTAATTCCCTTTCCCGAGAAACCGAATTGAAAGAATACCGTAATATGTACTACAATTCATCTCACAAAAAGAGTATTAAGCGTATATTCCCATTTACTTCTGAGAAATAAAGTTCGTTCACCGGCTAAGATCCTTGATCTCGGTATACATTTTTTTCCAAGTGGTGAGTTTATTGTAGAGCACTTAATAAAAGTCTACATCATTTTATAATGTTGGCTCACAACTACATATGACATAACTATATATTTTGAATATCCTGTATCATGGCTGCTAAACCAGCAAGCAGCAAGACCTCTTGGGTCGTGAGTTCGATCCCCACCTAGGAATATATACGTATCAAATCTTTGTACATACATAGACTACGGGTATGCAGAGACAACGGATTTCCATTTCTCACAATCTTTGCACACCTTTTTTGCCTCGTTTACTGTGTGTTATATTCTTCATAAATGCTCGCCAGTTTAGGGTTCTTTTGACGTGGCCTTTCTTGAGAACATCTCTGATTTGGTCAGAGAATGTTCTACGAGTTATTCCCCTTCCGAAATATTTGTGTATAGAATTATCTACTTGTCTTCATAGTAAAGCCTCTGCCTACTTTGAAATAAGATGTGTTAGTTGTCCAAGATATTTATATACAATTTTATTTAACATTTATGTTTAACTTATGTTATGTTTTATCTTAAGAAAAACCATATATACCAATACTTGCAGTCACTTTATATCTACTATTAAGAACTAAGTAGGTATATTTCATGCCGGAAAGATTATAATAAAATATATTGGCCCGACCCATGATTGGTACCCAAGACTATACGTACCAGTTTAGCACGATACCGCTATGCTAATGGGGCAGTGATATATTAGTCAGATTAGCTGAAACGTCCATCAAAACGTCTGAAGTAGACGATACGTATTGCATTCTGCATTTGCTGTTTACTAACGTACATATAAAACTCTTTCAAGAAGTTTTACGATACATTAAATTCTGTAGTTTAGCGTTGGCTGTATAGGTAAGCCTAAACAACGTTTATGTCTGTCGGTAAACCGCAAAACGGCGTACTATTTTGCTGCGATACCTAAATATTCCATTTATTCATTTGTTTTTAAATAAAACTGCGCAGTATGTATGTGACGGGATGGCGGTCATCGTTTGATGTTGTTTTAATCGAAGGTCTTAATCTTTTTTTGCAATTAACCTCTTGTTTTTAACATTTGTCTACAGTATCAGTATAAGAAAAATAAAGTTAGACACTTAATCATTGTCTTTTTTAATTATGTCCATTGAACTACGTATACAATTTTATTACCTTAAGGAATCATAAATATAAGATTAGGGTTGTAACAACCTCTCATTTTTTATGATTCTCTCTAGTATTAGTACACTCAACTTTCAAATGCTTAAGTGACATATTCGAATCATATTCTAACATTTTATTTAAAATCAGAACTTATTTTAAATTGTCAATCTGACAACTCTTTTCTCAACATATACAAGGTGTAACATAGACAATGGAAGTGCATTAAAGGGCTCTATCTAACCATGAAACTGAAAGCATTAAATAAAAGCAGTTTATATAGGAAAAAGCAATATGTCCACCATAGAAATTGAATCAGCTGATTCTTATTTTTTTTGCGAGGAGTTAATATTTTTTTCATATTTCATAAAATCATAAAAGATAACATTTGGAGGTTTTCTAGGTTAGCAGACCATAATATATGTGATGCTGGATAAAAGTATCCCCCAAGAATATCACTATGGCCGGTCTTGGAGTTCCCGCATACTGCGTATCTCCGACCCTTGCTAGATCGTCGGGCCTAACTATGCTGCAACTTTCCGCTCGTGGTTCTACTCATAAATTTAAATATAATAATAACATAAACAAATTTGGTTAAAAAAACCACTGGTAATTTTCACACAATACACAATTATCCCCACAATTTTACCAATTAGTTTGACGCTTGCTCGATTTAATGATTTGATTCGAGAATGCGTACGAGAAGGTTTTGCTCATACAAGATTATTGAAGTGATAATATTAATATTCTTTATCATTGCAGTGTGTTTAAAATTCCACTGTTTCAGCTTCGTAAAAATTCCTCCATACTTTTATCTTGAGAGTAGTAAACTTGGCCAATAAAGGTATTTTCCCTTACTCACATCACTTACTGTACCGTGATTATCATTCTTTTTTATCATAATCAGCTCGTGAAGATTCTTTTATCAATGTATATATTACACTTAGCTCTGTTAAGGAAAAGTACTGGTATTGTCATCCGGGTTTGATAGAAATTTTTGCATGGTTTCTTATGCAAAATCGCCATACGGGCCGATTGGCGTGGTTAGTTAATGTTTTCTTTACATGTCGCAGATCGTGGGTTCGATTCCCACCCAGGACACGTATTCGTGTGCATGAACATGTCTGCTTGTCCCGAGTCTGGGTGTAAATATCTATAAAGTATGTATTTAGAAAGGAAAAGTATTATTTATAGTATATCATTTAGGTATCTGTTTCCATAGTACAAGCTCTGCTTAGTTTGGGATCAGATGGCTGAGTGTGAATAATGTCCCAGGAAATGGTTTTGAAAATCCTCCTCTATAATAATTTATAGAGGAGGATTTTCAAAAACAATCGACAATGCGACTTGCAAACGCAACAATCTTTGGAAAACAATATGATAAATTATTATGTAATATTCATAACAAGCCTACATATTACATTATGGATTATATAAACAATAAATGGAAATCACATCATCTTTATTTTCATTCACTTACGGCGTATATAATATAACATATTTATATTTTTGAGGAAATCTGACTTTGTCTGATTATACCATGTCAAATATGCAGGTACATGAATATTTTTTTTGTAAAATACCACCTGTTCCTATTGTTCAGACTTTCCGCATGGCTGCCAATTACATGTATTGTTAAAAATTTACGTTGTATACACTTATTTACTAGAGTACATAGGAAGAGACTCAACAAGCGCTAGGCATACATTTTTTCATTAACATTATAAATAATCGCCCGTTATATATCCCGTATGTATTCAGCTTCTTTATTTTTCTAATAATCTCAGGTAGGTACCTATATGCTACGTTACAAAACAGTCATGCATGAGATCTGTGGTCGTTGTAAACATGTTATGAAGTCTGTTGTTATTGAAAACATGGGAATACTTTACTAGAAATCGAAATTATGTGAGAATGCTTTAAAGATTAACTATTCATTCTATTATATAGGTACATTCTGCTATTAATTTTCGTGGCATTAGAAGATATATAAAATAAATACTAACGATCACATATGAAAAATTATTTTTGAAACTATTATAATTAATTTTGTTCCAGTATGTAAATAGCTATTTACTAAAAATACACTAAAATATAAAACTGTTGATATTTGTTTTTATACCTTATGCAATTCCCGAAACCAGCTCTAACGATTTCGATGGGATCAATTTACAGAATAGGTACGTGTTTTTTGGATAAAAATCAGTCTAATCATCCCTGGAAATATACATGAATGATATTGTAGGAGTTCCTCTGATTATATAAATAACTTAATATTGTTGAAAATAATAATATACTGGGACACTATTAACACACAGCCATCTGATCCCAAACTAAGCAGTTTGTATTTTGGAATCCAGATAACTGATAAAGGTACTACATATACTACTTAGTTTTTGTAAATACATACTTATATACATAATGACACCCAGACTCAGGTGAAACAGACATGTTCAAGCACACCAATATCAGACATGGGTGTGTAACGAACCTACGACCTGCGGCCTGAAAGGCAAGTATCTTCCAACCAATCCAACCAATTCAGTTCAATCCAATTACTTCTATTATTCAAAAAATACCTAATATTATTCTTAAAATCTAATTGCTTTAATAAAAAATAAGTACACGCCAGATTTTGACCGCAGGCATGTCATAACCATTTGTCGAACCTCTTGTAGATAAATAAAAACCACTTATCTTACCTATGTTTAGTAAGCTCCAATACTTTAAATTTGATATGATGTAATAACAAGGAAGCAAGATCAAGAAGACCTATATAAAATGTTATTAATTGGTTTGCTCATCAATCTTTTTGAGTGAAGTGCAAATGTTGATGTGCTAACTTTAGAAGTGAGACTACGAAATATTATATAAACCTAGTGTACACTTCAGAAATAGATATTCTAAATGTGTCCGTTTGATAATGATTTGTTAGTTGGTTACACACTGAGTGGGATCAATACCGTCAATGAACCCACATTTTGTACAAAAAACACATTTATTTGACAACGACATGCAATAATAATGGTTCTAAGTGTTTATGCACGGACGTTTACATAGGATTAGCAGCAAATCTAATAATAAAAAAAATTTAGCGATTCCTTTAGAAATCCATATCAATCTAATTTGAAATATACTTAATAGGTAATAGCTTAAAGATTAGAAGTGTTCAACTATTACCAGCCTGGCTACCACATGTTCATGTAGTTTACTTCTTTACATTGACTAGCACCGTCCTTAGCAGAAACTTCAATGAACTTAAAAGCCGTACTAAAAAACCGTAATTTTCATCGAACAAGTAAACTACGTGGAGTCGTGGTAGAGGTAGAAGACATCGGTTTAAGCGATAGGCCGCCATTTTAATTTTCTTATTATTAAACATACTTATATTTTATTTTGGTGCGCTATAAACATTATGATTTAAATAAATAAAATAAAATAAAAAAGGTTTTTATTCACGAAGACTTTAAAAAAGCGCTTGTAAATAGTCAGAACATGTTTGTAGTAATATAGTTGTATACATTAGATATTATTTCTAATAACATAGATATTTAGGTACATCTTGTATGAAAACATTTATAAAATTTATTTTATTACAGCAATGATATTTAGCTAGCTCGTATCAAGTTATTGTCAAGAGATTATGTTTAATTATCTAGTTTAAGTCTAATATTTTTACTACATATTGTCAATTGTTCTGTCTATATTAAAGGTATTATTATTATGACGGACCTTGTGTTAATAACGACGGTCGCGCTTTAATGCTACCACCGGATCCAATGCGCCCCAACTGAGAAGACCCAGCGAAACAAACTCAGTGGGTTCATCTACTACCGGTTTCAACACGACCCAGTTGAGACGGTCCGGCGAAACATACTCAAGCGGGCATGAACACGGGATTTGGTCCAATTAGAGTAATTATTTAGTAGGCAAACACAATATATGCTCGATCGGTTGTCTGAATGCTTATTATTTTAGATTATATTTAGGTATACAAAAGAAAAACTTCGAAACAATAACATCATTCATTTTGAGACAGAGTCAATAATTTTAAATTAAGTATATGATAGCAATCATTTACAGATAGTTCACGTAACACAGCAGATCAGTCATGTCTATATGGCTACAAGATCTCCAGCGAGCAATGTGCAAGTAGGAAGTGAGAGCCAGACGTCTTTGTCATCGATGTACTCTTTAGTGGTGTAATAATCCCTAGCCATAAGTATACGTTTAATATGTGTTTTAAAACTTGTGTCAGGCAGATCAGTAATTTGGTAAGGAAGCTTGTTCTGGAAGATTCTGACAAGTAGAAGTGAATACCCAAGTGCCTAATATATATGATTTTACTTCATTAGATATTCCTCCTCAATTTTCTCGTACATTTTCTTATAAATCAACATCAAAAAGATCAAATATTTTTCCATATTTCTCTCGAGATTTGTGTATATATAAATATGAATACAGCCTGTATTTAGCCTTCTGTATGCTACTGTACAACTATCAGTGCCACCTACAGAATTTCTAATCCAACCTCGATTTAACTGTGACAATATTATGTACCTAGTATTGTGAGGATGAAAGTGTATGAGAACCGTTAAATGTAAATATATGGGTACGTATAAGGAACAATGGCTTTTCTGATTTCTCTTGTTGAGTTGTATGGAAACTGATTTGTTTAACATAAATATTGCCTATTTGTTAATAACCAGAGCTGAGAATTTAAAATCCGGATGAAAATCACAATTGAATTAAATTAAATTAAAATCCGAAAGTAAAGCATTGTGCGCCCATTTTATCTATTACCAATAAACGTGTTTTTTCGCTTTCTTTACTGGTCAAGATCAGGAGATAAAAGATTTCTAATTGTTGTTATTAAGCAAATAAACAAATATATAAAATCAGGACAGAGTCTCATCACAGCTCTTAATAAAAATAGCGTAAATCAACCAAACATATAAGAGAGAAGTACAAATAAAGAATTATTTTGTGATGTGTCTATTTAAGTTTCTAACACCTAGATTTCATAACTTTCTCTTTTAAATACACACTATAAGACATAATTAAACATTAATGAATAACTGGCGAGACTAACCAGATAGCGATATTGACATTGTTGTGATAAGCTTTATAAATCAAACTGTCTCATCTTATGCTTATCGGAGGTAAACCACCTCGACTTTGATTTATCTGAAACACGCCACTCACCAGATACAAAGCAATGATTGATAGATATTTACGCAATGATCCATGAATGCTCTCATCACAACCAAACGGGACCTATAGTTTAAACTTGTCCAAGGCAAGATTAACCTTATCTTAAAAAATAATAGATACTAAACCATGAACTAAAACCATTACATTTCCTACTGCGGGCCTTGTGTTTTATAAAAGAACAAAAGTGTTTGGTAGTTAAAATCTCGTAGAACCGACGGCCGCTGTGGCGGAAAGGTTCTCGAGTGGCCATCACGAACCGAAGACGAAGACGGAGCTTGGGGTCCCCAAGAACCGTGTGAGGGTCACTGGAAGCCGCTAGGGGTGGGTAGAGCAAGCCCGGCAACTGTGGAGTTCTTGGGGGAGGGCCCATATCCACTTCTTTTGGCGGACGCGATGATGACGATGATCCAGTCCTGTTATTTGAGGCTCCGTATGAATCTTTACCATTAACGCCGGATACGTCCAAGGTTTAGAAGTACCTGTTTTAAGTAAGTTAAGATTAACCTTCTGACCCTTACCTCTTTGTCGTAAGCCGGCCATCTTAATTAAGGTTGAGGTAAATACATGCCGAATAACCGTGTCAGTGTTTTATGAGTATTTGCAATTTATTAGTATTTGAATAATTGGTTTCCACAGACCAAACTTGCTTACTGGAACTCACTTCGCCCGTTAATCTTCCTTCTCTTGAAATCATACGTGGCATGTCTTGATATCCCGCTTTCAAACCATTTCATTCACAATCATACCTCGCTATAATTCATTCTGACTTCTGTCACAACATCTCTGACTCTTGGGGCGTAATTCACACATGCCAAAATCGACGTTATAGTTCGATGAGCCCGAGTTCAGGCTTTAAAAAACAAAATCAAAAGTAATATATCAGTAGTTGTACGATTACATTACTTTGTATTCAGTATTTATGATTCGAGACACTGGTTCCCGCGTCCCGGATACAAAATTACTAGACTATCATGTTAAGATTACATGACGTGACAAATGTATCTAAACCTAAGGTCAGGTTTTCGTGAGAGGTATGACTATTCGAAAAAAACGAAGTGAAAGAACTTGTTCGAGCTCTAGATGGGCATACAGTCTAATGATTGGTTACTGTCGTGATAAGTTTTGCCTATTACCATACTTACTTCTTATCAAGAGCTCGAATTCGTTCATGCGTTTCGTTTTCGAACACGCGTATTGAGCCTACAGGACGTACAACTGTAATTATGTTTCCTGTGCCTTAACTTTTTTTTCCCAGTTCATTAATAAAACGAACACCTTATCTACTACTCACCCGGAAAAAAAATCGCACGATAGTAATACGAATAGGTTGATACGTCTATACTATAGGCATAGCAACGGTTTCTTATCACAATTTTATTACACTTATGTAAACATTTAAACAATTACTCGTAATGCCTTACGTATTTGACCCGTAAGGTATAGCGTACCTATTGCTTCTTTATTTACAAAGAAATCGTGCTTGGTTATATAATAAATTTAACGATTTCATCGTCATTCGATATTTTATTAATAAACAAGTAGAATCTAGAATAGTCTTAAGAGGGTAACATCCAATTTTATTTTGCCCATCATAAAATGCACTAAGTCTAACCAATAAATGCCTAGCAGTACTTGTTAGTACAGCGTAGTTTGCATGGCAACAAAAGATCGATCGATGTCCAATCACCATGCTCGAAATCATAGACTCGTGTGATTTTCTGCGATTTAATTGGTCGAACTGTGGCGTTGAGAGGCATGAATCTTCTTATGCAAACTGTTTTCGCAGTGTAACCAGTATTTTAACAGTGAAAAATACGTAGTTAATGGCAAAAGAAACTTTCCATTTAGTTTCAGTTGAAATATACACGCGTAACTACGTACATGAACTCATATATTACGTATATTTGCACATGTGTGTGTGAGTCCGACCACCGACGGTTTGTCACAGAGTAATAAAAATATTACGTATTATCATTTATCAAATTGGGCAACATTTAATGCCTAAAACGTATAGATAGTTCAAACGTGTTCTGATTCCAAAAGTATGCTGGAAGCATATTTCTAGGTAAATTATAAAACACCGTGGAATGTGGGTGATCAAGAAACTTCGAAGAAATGCTGATAATTTCAATAAATAACGTCTACATTAACGTGAGTACTGAATTTATCAGTTAACAAAACATTCAAAGGAATTTGGTAAACCAGGATTTGTCTTAACATAAACTGTGTTTATTGTTACGCGCATTACCATAAAACGTATATTAAAAGGTTAACAATTTTATGAGCGTAACCCCTCGGTATCCGTTTGTCGGGGTCAGTATGACCTAGTTGTTCAAGAGCAATGGTACCTAAGCTATGTTTTTGCTGCAAAAAAATACAAAGCCTGTTTAAAGCACCGATTAAAAGAATGACTGGACTACTTAAGTACCTATGCAGTTTACTAATGTAATGAACTTATGTAATATATATTTAGACATGTACACTTACATACAGATGTTAGGTTATGTGTGAATTACGAGTAATACTAGTACTTATCGTATGGGCAGTGGTTGTCAGAGTTGTTCAAGCCGCCCAGTAGGCCTCAGGCATGGCTTTACGACTGTTGCTTAACGGCTTCTACCGGAACGACAGCTTAACTTGCCCTCCGAAGCACGGATACCCTCACAAATTAAACCACTTTGGCTATCACCCATCTATGGACTGACTACGGTTATAGTTGCTTAACCTCGTTAATCACTTACGGACAGTGAGAACATTGAATATGAGCGCTATTATAAGTAAAAAGTAACTACAGTAATATCTCTATAATACAGTAATATTTTCTTTAATTTTCCTATAGTGAATTAATAACTACGATAACAGATGATAAAAATGAATATCAAAGAATCAATACGGAAGCACGTTGTTTGGCAAGTGCCGCTTACACTCGCCAACCAACGTGCTAGGTATAAATCAACAAATTGGTCACGACCAATTGACCTGCCTGAATATTTTTTTGCTCTATGTTCGCATGTTGGAATCACGTGTCAGAACGTATCACACTTGAGAAGCGTGAGCCGAACGTTAGGTGCAGTCAACGTCTTATCTATAGAAATCTTTTTATTGTAAAATGGTCCTTTTCTTTATAGAAATAAGGTTGCCCATAGTTACCACCTATGTAAGCGTCCTGAATTACTCCTATGTATAGGTTGATTGCTACACTCACTCATGCGAGTTGGGTTTCAGTAATTAGCTGATATCTCAATGCTGCTTGTGTAAGGCAAAGGTTACCCGATCCTAATGGAAGACTGGTTATAATAATAAAGTAACTGATGAAATGGTTATGATGGTTGAATAATCCAGGGGCGGACATTTAAAAAGCCGGTCAAATTCAAGCCGGACCACACGAAGAGTCACAGAGACACTATTTTTAAAGTAAAACTTCTTTACGGATGCTTCACTTTGGGAGTAACCTGGTGAATGCGTTACGAGGGCGTTACGAAAAGTGTGATCGGGCGAGGCAAACAGAAGATGAGAAGAAAATATAAGTTATTGAAGATAGAACGACAGAGAGTTAGGTTTCATATATAACTGAAAAGGTTAGAAAGAGAGGCACACTTTTTTTTTCTCTCTTTCTCACATAGCCAACGTTACGTTTGAAGTTTTACTTCAGTTGTGTGGTCTAAGCACACTCGTTTTCTTATTTATTAATTTTATTTAAATTTAAGTATTAATTCCTGAACGACGCAAATTCGAACTGTCGATCTATTACGGTTCATGAGACACAGCCCGCTGACAGACAGACTGACGAACAGCGGAGGCTTAGTAACAGGGTTGCGTTTGAATCACGAAAGCCAATAAAAACATTTGTTAATAATCTGTAACTATTCTTAAGAGTCTGATAACTTTGCATAATGGTAATGATAAAAACTTAGAACATGTCCAGGGTTAAACACGAATAGTAAGCAGTTCGTCGTAATAGTTCCATATAGGGCCCAAATAATCGCTCTGTATTATATTATAACACTGTCTCTGCTTGTTGAAACCCATGATAGATATTGGAAACGCGAATCTCAAGACGGATGAAATATCAATACAAATTTCACTTTTATTTTCTAATACCTACTTTTCGTTGCTACGGAATGAAGTCACGGGCAAAAGCTAGTTATTTTTAGTTTTCTAGTATTTTATGTAATCTATTACTGGTACCTAACATTCGTGCGTTTACTAGAGAAAATTTAAAATGAGCTTGATGTTTGACCGAATATAATATTTATTAACGAGGAGTTACTTATACATAGTTGAAATCATAAGAGTCTACCTATAAAACTAAAATAAACATATACAAACTGCATCTGCTGAACGTCGTGTTTGCATTGAGTTTGAAATTATAATAATATCCTGGGACATTATTCACATACGGCCACCTGATCCCAAACCAACTTGTACTATGGAAACTAGATAACTGATATATTACATATACTACTTTTTGTAAATACATACTTATATCCAGACTCAGGACAAACAGATATGTTCATGCACACAAATATCCGTCCTGGGCGGGAATCCAACCCACGACCTGAGGCGTAAAGGCAAGCGCTTAGCAACCACGCCAACCGGCGTCAATCAAAAATATATTTAAAATAGAATAAAAACTTGATAGAGCCCAACCTTGTTAGAAACTACAGGAAGTATTGACTGTGAACATAACACGAAATTAAAATACTTAGCATTAATAATTGTTATTACAACGTGTATGTACAGACGGACGCCAGCACATCAAGCTACCCCGATCTGTCAAATTTCCCCAATTGAAAATGAACCTTATGCATATGTAATATAGTTGAAAATCTATAAAATAAATTTGACAGATTGCGGTAGCTGGATGTGCTGGCGTCTGCTTATTGGTTCACGTGCCACGATAAACGTGTTCTTAGTACGGCGGTAATAATTTTGTAACAAATGTCACGCCTAGTTTTCTAAAAAAAGATTACAGATATTAAAGGTTCTACTGCGGTACATATAAATCATATGATATCACGTTTTAGAATGCCACGCTTTAGAAAGAACAGCTGTTATACAACGTTTCACATAAATATTAGGGGATATGATTCTTCAAGATCTCAATACATCCATTAAACTGGCGCATGGCGCAAACAAATTTCACTTCCAAGATTTGATAGACTATGTATCTTCTTATTTTCTTTTCTTCACTTCTATTCTGGTCTGCTCCCAGTAGCGCCTTTTTTTTTTACGCCAATCGCACGTCGTGTATGGCCGACCCACTAAAACCACCACGGTAGCCAGCCTCACAGTGCTTGTAGCGGGAGCTCTGGGTACTCGTGAACGATCTCGCCAGTACCCCCGCTGTACACTGAGCGTCCGTGAGACTCTCACCCGGGGAGGGGAGGGGCCCTAATGCCTCCCCCCCTCCCCAGCACGCACAACGCGTTTAGGCAACCTGAGCTACAACAGGTTACCTCTTCCCGGGACCGCTTATACGAGTGGAGTTCCCTTCCTCCAAACGCCAGCGATCTCAGAGGCGGCATACTCTCTCGCGCTGGAATTAGCTCCCAGCGCCGGTCCCAGTAGCGCCTATGCTAACTTGTTGCTATCTGCCAGAACTAACAATTATACAATTCGATGAACATACCCATAAGGATCAACTTGACAAGACGGTACCAACAGGTTTCACATTCTACTACTCTTCTGTCTATCCGCAACGATTGCCTCAGATTCATCATAACTGGCACTAACAGCTTATCTTAGTTAAATGGGAATTATAGCATTGAATCCGTTATTTCGCGAGCGTTGAAGCGAAACCAGAAGATGCAGAGTAATTACGTTTCCTACATGTTCTCAACTTTGATGTAAACCCATAAAACAGAACACTTTTTAAGAATAACATACCTACTGTCCCAAAAAATATGCATAGTCGAGTTCCCGACATACTCGTACATCTAATAGGGGTCTCGACTTATATTTCAATATTAAGAATAATGCTATAGAATATATATTCGGATATAATCACCTGTAAGTACAATCTATCTGTTTGTACCTCGTAAACTTCCTTTAGGAGTTGTATTAAGCGTCCAGCATATAAGCGTTGCATAATTTAGGGCAGGGATTAATATAAAACATCGAGATGAAGAAAACGAAGAACTGATATTCTTGGGAAACAACAGAAAACATCTAGACCTCAATATATCGCCAATGATATATTACTACTCTATAATTTATTACATAGGTCTCGTGTAGTCTCATTATGCATTTCTTTACTAGTATAAATTACCTTCGCTATATTGCCGTCTGCCGCAAATGTCCCCCACGCGGTGGCGGGCGCTAGTACTTATGGTTATTTGTCCCCGTCGGGACTCTTGACCATAATGATGCAAAATCTATTCCCGTCTACAACCGCATGGGGGTTTTGTTCCACAAGAGTATCCAATTATGTAGCATGTATTATCCCTATAACCATTGTATATTTCTTAATCTTACTGATGGTTGTCAGAGATTTTTAAATCGTGAACTGATAAATCTAATATTTGAACTTTGCTGTATGTATGTATAATTACTTCTTGGAACCGTAGCTTGTACGTACTCAGTATGTTAAGTGGCAAAACAACTAATACAATACCTGGCAAATGAACCGATTTAAAACTTGAGAGGTGTCAAGGGACACCCGGATGGAACGAAGTTATTTCTTATTATTTATTATGTACAAAATACCTGTATACACTCAACAAAAATAATCGTCGCGACACCACACTGTTCAATGCGAAATAGAGATGAAAATATCTGGCTTGCTTTCTATAAGAGAGAGAGAGAGACAGACAGACAGAGAAACATGCGCACGCCACACAGCTGCAAAAAGTGTCGTGACAACTTTTCGTAAGATTTTTTTCCGTCTAGCCCCCTTTCACAACGCGCGATAAGGAACTTCGTTCCAATAACGTCTGAATATATTATTTTAAGTTCGTCATCATCACGAACATGTCAGACAAATTACGTCCACTGCTGAACAAATGCTCTCATTCTCTCTTCAAAATATCTCCACGATGGAATAGTGTCCATCATTCGGTGAGATATCACAGTATGTTGGTCGTGGGTCATAGTATACAGAGAGACATTGCTGTCCGTTCTATGGAAGATATTCACTCAGGAAGACTTCAACACCCCCTAATATGGAGGACTAGGAGATCCATTTCAATGCCTTAGTTCAATGTTGGTCAAGCCCAACAAAAAATGAGTAACGGCAGTTACTATATATAATGTATCTCCTTACGTCATTTACCCGCAACAATTTTCATAAAGTTAACTCATTACCTACATACATTTCAATAAAATATTTGTAGAAAAATACAATCGAACGCCCGGTTCTGAAGATTATATCCGATTAAAATGTTAAATGATAAATACCCCGGTTGGGTATTTCCACGCGATTGTACTCTCAAGTATTGTCAATGGAAAAACCATCATAAAGGAAAAGTCCCTACTTGCAGCAACAAAAGACTGATTCCATCGCCAATCCGGTAGCTTGATCGACTGACCCGCTTATATGGTGATCCTATTCAAACCAGTTCAATTCACCATGTTACTATACTATGAATGATTAAGGTCAAACCACGAGTAATGAATGACAGATTACTATCGCACGTAACCGTTAAGTACACACCTTTAAATGTATTTTTACTGATGGTGTAGGTTGATAAACATCAATTCGTTTTTTAGAGTTTTCAATAGAATACATAAAGTATTGATTTTATTGTGTAATGTGATGATGTTTATACTTACATAGAGGACAACTGTATAGGGATTTAGTTAGATGTTGGAAATCAAATTTCCGATTCCTTCCATACATTCTGTGTCCCAGAGCGGTAGGCTGAGATAACGGACCTCGATTCGTCACGATCCTTGCACGCTTCTTTTGACTCGTTTACTGTCAATTCTTCATACATGCTCGCCGGTTGGGGGTATTTCTCCCATATTACGCAATTACATTAATATGGAAATGTACCAGCTTTTATTTTAAATCGTAATGATGTATATGAGTACTAGGCTCTACCTAAAATTGTATTTTACCCTTTAATAGAGCCTCAATCAGCCTTTGGGTAATGCAGAAATATTGCTGTAGCAGCAGGTACTGTAATAATATTACCCCCTATGCAACATTTTTGTTGAGTCTTGAAGCTCCTTTCATTTTTATAGATATCTGGACATAGGATTTCAATTTATAATGATATTTGACTTATTAGATAAAAGGAATATTAAATGGCTGAAAGATAGATTGGCTGAGGTTATGAGCTACAGAGTAGAAGTAAAATGGTTTTTCTTATAAATATGTTAAAATCCAAATTTAATTAATAAATCTTGATTAAAGTATAATAATTTCTATTAGCATTGGAAATTCTCCCCTACCTATGGCGAGTGTTACAGTACTATTAATAATTAAGGAAAAGACTTAACCAAATTAGACTATAAATTTTACAGATATGAAAATAAAAACAAACAATAAAAATTGGGAATTACATAAACATAATTATAGGTAAATCCAACAGCATTGACCAGTGAAATAATGTACTGAATGATGTCACAAATCTAGATAAGAGCACTTGCTTTATTCTTCTTCAAAAAATGAAATCGTTACTCGAGCCTATATATTTGATGAATAATGATTTATTTAGTTATATTTTATTAAAGAAAGAAGGACCGTTGTAGGACAACATGACATACGATCTAAGATTTATTTAATTTATTTGGTTCACCAACAACTTAAACATTAACATGAATCTTTAAAAATAGCACAATATTTAAGATCTAAATGTCTAGTTACTTATAGATAGAAAACGTATATAAGATATAAAACATACCCAAATAAAAAAATATGATATATTAATTGTTCAGTAATAATATATTCGTCCCACTATGATCATAGTGAACTCACAAGGTAGAGTCTGAAATAAGTAGATTTGATGCTTGCTTTTCATGCCGGAAGTCGTTGGTTCGTTTCCCACCCAGGACAGATATTTGTGTGCATGAACATGTCTGTTTGTCCTGAGTCTGGGTGTAATCTGTACAAGTATGTATTTACAAATATAAAAGTAGTATATGTAGTATATCAGTTATCTGGTTTCCATAGCAGAAGCTTTGCTTAGTTTGGGATCAGATGGCCGTGTGCAAATAATTACCCTGGATGTTATTATTTTGGTATTAGGTCTTACAATTATTAATTACAATGACAAAAAATAAGTATAAATTTATTAAAGCTCATTTCACAGCAGGCTTTATTAATGAGATGAGTTTCTTAAATTTTATTATAATAGACTCGAAAAACACATGTTAGGACAATTGACTATGATAATAATATACCAATATCCGATTCAGTCGCAAATTGTTACTCTCTAAAAGTATCCAATAAACTAAACGACTCATAATTTCTAATATGAAACCATTGAGAGGACGCAGATGACTTATGTAAACTTGATGCTTACCTTGCCTTACGTTAACCTTGCTTGTTGTGGCATTCGTCGTTGATAACAATGACATGTCCGGTCCAGTAAGTAACTGTTTTTATCAAACTCAAAGACAACATAAATTGATCATATTGCGTTATCCATCGCCATTGAAGAGGTTTTGTTGGCTTACCTAAATATAAAGTAGAAGGACCAGTGTACGAGACACATGAGATGAAGATTGACGTTCTGTTATAATGAGATTATTACCTATGTTAAGGTTCTTCTTTTTCGTCTTTATGATATCACATTTGAAAGTAAACTCAGGGCAAACAAAATAGATCATTTCCGTCTCACAATCAGTCTTTCTATTCAATTATTATGAGGAAATTAAGCACCAAACAAATTGCTCCATCCGGCTCGAAGGACCAATTATTTGGAGATTAATCTCCTCACAATGATATTTCGTAACTATCAAAGTTGGAGCCATATTGCGCTATCGACACGTGATTTAAACATGAGGTAAAGATTGACGATGATGATAATAGTTAAGTGTCTAATTAAGTAACTGTTTCTAACAAACCCAGAGGGATCATACATTCATGAAGCATAATAATGCGTTATCTACGACAGTGAAGGGTTTCTAATGACTTACATAAATATGTAGTAGATAGACTCGTGGACAAGACACGTGTATTGATACGTCTGATCCAGAAAGTAACCGATAAAGTTACTGCTTCTAAATGTATCAAAGTCAAAGGCAGCATATTTTAATGTTAATACATCGGTGTCATTCAGAAGATGCTGATGATTTACGTAAATCTGTTGTAGATAGATTTGTTGTCAGTCATGTGGTGACTGTTGACGTTGATGATAATGATAAAAGACATCATATTTATAACAATATGACGCTATGCATATTAATCAGATGCTTGCTACCTATACATGATTCACCGTTTCAAGTACGTAGCTCGCCACTGAAAAAACATACGTGTTAATTATATGTAACGTATATTTAAATTTCCACACTTATATAACTGCCATAATGTAAATGTTAATAATTTGTTCATAAATCGAATTAAATATCCAATGTTATAGTTTAAATCGTTACAAAGAAAATTGCATAAATACTTTGACATTCTAAATGTTTGTTTTTTTTTTAAATAAATTATTATTATTACTTACGTTAACACAAAAGCATATGGTTTCATTCATTTCTAACCTTACGGATGGATAGTAAAATGACTAAAGATATATACTTCAATTTATAATCTCTATAAAAACAACTAAGGTAATTTTATCTTTTCTTTTGTACGAAATCAAGGCTCCTAAGGTTAACACCATAACAAATTACATTAAGGTCATAGTTAATATAAATATATAATATATTATGAACCAACTTTGAAATTATTGGTTGGGATTCGTTTTAAGTATGATCCCTTAGTGCTTTTCTAAGTGGTTATTTTGCTATAAATAAAACTCAAAGTTTTTAAAACAGTCACTATTAAAATCATTATAAAACGTACTGTCGAATTGATAACCTCCTTCTTTTTGAAGTCGGTAAGTTAAAACGTAACCGTTACTTAAAGAAAAGACAATATTGCACCATATATGTAATACAGAGTCTTACGTCTCTTATAATTCAGGTAAATCTGTAGTAAACAGACTCGTAGGCGAGACACATGTGGGGACAATTGCCGTGGATAATAACGATAAATAAAAGACAAAGTTATAGCAACATGACGCTATATTTATAAATCAGGTGTTTTCTATCAACATGATTCATCCATTTCAATCTTTCAATCTGTATGATTCATCTATACGTAACCTCTAAGAAAGCATAAATAAATAATTTTATGAATCCAAACATCACTATTTCTAACGTAAAAGAATATTTACGCATTTGTTACTGGTCTTAGTTATACGTCCTTACTTTTTATTGCAATTTAAAACTATTTATCTTAACATTATTTTATTATTTCATTGATTATGTTATGTTTTATAATTAAAACGTCTAACTCAGGACTATGTTTCAAGCAAATAGGTACATTTTTACGGGAGAATGTTCTGAATAGCGTAGCGTCTCGAAACCGCATTTCGCGCCTTACTGATAATCAGTCATTTAATATAATGAAATTTATTTAGCAATTGGGTGTTAACATACACTTATAATTGTTGAGCTCTCAATTTAATCAAAAGAGAACCATATAATACATACATGTGCCTATAAACTCTTAAAACTTACATAGCTTTTTACCGTTCATTCCCGTGTCCAATACTTTGTACATAAGTTCCATGGGTGCTCAATTCGATGGTTCACTTCACATTATAGACTTTTATTCGATGGTAGTAGCATGAACCCTGTTAGTTCTAAATTCTGCTTAAAAATACATTCATGCCATTAGAGAAGAAATGTAAACATTAAAACCTATCAGTTCACCTTGATCAACGAAGTATTTCACTCAGCGCTACTCCGGTTAAAAATCCTTCACTCTCAATGTTTGTTTACATTGAACGTACAAATTGTACGCGAAATAGAAATATCAAAATAAATATACTCAAATCACGTTTTAAACTGGCACTACATACGGCGCGGCGTAGATTGTAGAATAGCGTCGAATTTCCTTATAGTACCGGGTTGTTCAGTAGTTTATATATATATAACAAAACCAATATAAGGCAATTATTACACATGTTGTCCTATCTGAAAGACAGTTTCTCCGTCATAGCCGTTCTAAAAATTAATAACTGGCATATTTACTGTGTAAAAAATATAAAAACGACTTTAACTTTACCTTTAAATATCTGACACTAACATATCACAATTTAAATGGGAAGATTCTGAACGCATTTTCAAATCTATTATTCGTTGAAGCAGTGAAAGGCGTACTGTATGAATCATGTTAAAAAAACCATTTATTTAATCACTTATGTATTTCACCCAACTCGAATACCACGATGTGTTCTGTTGGGGTAGCTGGGAAAAGCTCGCTGAAAATAGAGTTGAATGGCGCAAACGTGTAGTGAAGGGTCGTAAGATCTGTGATGAAGCCTGGTTCGGAGTACTTGCTGATAAGAGACAGAAACGACATGAAAGCGGCTCGGCACCAACCACCGCAAACTTCTCTTGTCAGGCCTGCGGCAGGCTATGTCGCTCTCGCATCGGTTTTTTTAGCCACCAAAAGAAATGTCTCTCAGACAATGCGCCGTAAATCGTCTGTAACAGACGCAAAGGCCATATATATATGTATTTCAAACAAACCTTTCCAAGGCCAATATCCTTGATATAATCGTTTTACTCACTTGCTACTTATCTTTTGCTGATAAACCACGAGTACAAACAAAAGTAGGGAAATTATATATAAATAGAACTGATATCAAGTGTATAGATTGCTGGAAGTAGTCTATTAATACAACTCTTACTAACTTTCCCTGTGTGAATAATTTACTTATGCTTCCATTTGAACAGTACTTGCATAGTTATGATTTGAATTGCCTTCGCTTTGATAACTGTACCGAGAAAAACATGGCAGCTTTCAAAGTAAAACACAAATATTTTTAATCTCAGTCTGGGCGGCTACCGCCTAATCGCCGATCATCGTGATCGTGATCAGGGCTCAAATATTTGATTTAACGAATGATTTAGTAATTTTTAACCTTCGTCTATTTGGACGCCGATCCCGATCACGATCGGCGAATTAGGTGGCAGCCACCCCCTGGATGTGTTTTGCGTCCCTGAATTTAATGTTTATTAAATAACCCCTGTGATATAAAGATTCATTAATCTAGTGCTTGCGTTATGAGAAAAAAAATGGTCCTATAATTAGCATATTTTAAACTGTAAATATCATCATCATGATGATGACTCAAAAAAATACGAAATACTCAATCTTTAAAAAAAACCGGCCCAGTGCGAGTCGGACTCGCGCACGAAGGGTTCCGTACCATTATCTATAAAAACGAGCAAAAAAACTTTCACGTTTGTTGTATGGGGGCCCCCTTAAATATTTATTTTATTTTGTTTTTTAGTATTCTTTGTTATAGCGGCAACAGAAATACATCATCTGTGAAATTTCAACTGTCTTACTATCACGGTTCATGAGATACAGCCTGGTGACAGACGGACAGTCATTTTACCCTTTAGGTACGGAACCCTAAAAAAGAATAACAACATAGCTAATAACACCATTAACCAATTAGCAAAACCTCTTTACGGAATAGTTACTGAATAAAATCTTCCTAACATTTTCATAGCTGAACTTGTTTTCTCAACCTACATTTTCATTTAAAACTGTTGAGCTATTAATGTACACCTATATAGACTCACGCCTGTTTCCCAAGAAAGTATGTTGTTTTCCTTACTCCAATAATGAGTTATTAATATTTACAATATCGCAGACACTGTATCTATTTATTATGCAGTGTATAACCTACCTACACCGCAATCAGTTCCGCTAGTGATGTTTGGGATTTCATAATGACGTATCGCTACTGCGCAAAAAGTGTTTCATAAATGTTTTCCAGATAACAACCTAACCAATATTATGACAGCATTTCCAAATAATTTTCAGTTTATTAGAACGCAAAAAATAGATTGGAATAAAACCTACGCATTTAGGAAGCAATGACTGATAATAATGAACTATCATGATTAGAAATCTGCGGTAAGTAGATAAGGGATGGATTAAAAGCTTTTTCTCAGTTGTAGAAAGGATGACTGAGAAAATATGGCAGACATTTGTAAAAATAAAAAAACACAGTATAATTGAAAAATTTCCCCAATTGAAACTGATTGGGGTAGCTGGATGTGCTGGCGTCTGTACTTAACATATTAATAACAACATAAAGAAACTAAAATCCTGTAAGACCCTTACGATTTTGTAGTTATTTTAAGATGTTCTTCTATGTTGTGTAAATGAATTTGGCAATTGATGAATTGATTTGAATGTAAATCAAAGAGCGTATAAATATATTTATGGAGGTACTATATCCTACTTAATATCATACATTCGAAAGTATGCGAGAATGGATGTTTGTTACTCTTTCACACAAAAACGACTGAGCGAATTTTGATATAACTTTTTAGTAATATAGCTTACATATCCGAGTAACGCATAGACAGATAGTATAAAAAAATCAAGGTAATTGTTAAACTGTCAAGATAAACAGATTCATCAGTGAGCTCGTTTTGAAAAAGCCTGTTATACTATGGATGTGGTTAGTGCCTTAAAGAATGAATAAATGAATCTATATATACAAAAATCAATGCCACTTTTCGTTGTAATGTTATAACTCAACAACGCCTTTACCGATTTGGCTAATTTTGGTCTTGAATTATTCGTGGAAGTCCAGGGAAGGTTTGTACGTAGAGAAAATTTTAAAAAATCTTGAAAAGTGTAAAATCAACATCTTTCTATACTCGCATATATAAACAATTTGTACTAATACTTAAAAGCGTAGCGAAGCACGTACCGGGCCGCTAGTACAGAATAAAACACTTACTAATAATTAAATTTGCTTTGTGGCTGACTGCATAGAATATCGCCACCCCATTTCATCTCGTGGGGCGCGTAGAAGTCATTCCGAGGGAATATCTATCAGAGAACGGGCAGCAGCGTGTCTCCGTAGACTATGACCATCATACTGCGATCGCCAACCCGTCTGCCAAGCGTGACGATTATGGCATACAGATCCCTCCAAATAATGGACACAAATCCATTGTGAAAATCTTTTGGGAAGGCTTTGTCCAGCAGTGGACGTCATTCGGGTGGCATGATGAAAAATAAAATACTAGATGACTGGCGCTTACACAACCGTCAGAAATGTGTGTAGTATTTTATGTTGACGCCACTAAACTAATTTTAGTATCATTTATCATCGCACCGGGCGCATAATTGGTCGACAAACCAAACGAAACAAACACTAGAGATGCCCTGTCCTTGACATAAGAACTATGTTAGAAATAATGAAATACATATATTTTTTTAAACATATCGCTCACACTACGTAATATAATCCTTGTGTCGCCGGGTACTTTACAAACATATAATAGACGGACAGAAATTACATCCAGACTCAGAACAACTATTTATGGGTCACAAAAATAGTTGTCCGGCGCGGGAAATGAACCCGGGACATGAAGCGGCTGTCTTAGCCACTGCGCCAGCCAAACATGCAGTCAATTAATTAAAATTAGCTTTGTTGGTATTGCATAGAATCGGAGGCATTAGCAATATTATATCGAGATTCATTATTTATTTTTATCTTATTCTGTTTCGAAACTTGTATCCGTAAAAGGGAAACGAATAACCTATCCCACTAATATTATAAATGCGAAAGTTGGTATGGATGTATGTATGGATGTTTGTTACACTTTCACGCAAAAACTACCGAACGGATTTTGATGAAACTTTGTAGTAATGTAGCTTATACATCCGAATAACACATAGGCTATAATTTATAAATTTAAACGCGGCTAAAACCGCGGTCTACGGGCTAGTATATAATAATAACCTATAAAATCAACTTTGACATAACCCATTGGATATTCTAGCTTATAATGAAAAAACATAAAGTTTAATTAAACTTAAGTGTATATTGTTGACTACTAATTAGTAGGTGACAATATATTTGCAAAAAGTTCAACAATAAACGTCACAATATCATTTTATGAACTTCTTGTTAATACAAAAATATTAATAGTATGTATAGATCAAGAACTAGCACGTCCTCAGTGTAGGCGACACTAAGGTTTCGCCTTGGCACACTTAGGCTAGCGATATCACAGAGTGCCTTCATGCCTTCCCGTTCTATGTTTCACTAATAATTCTTAACGATACATGAGACGCTGTAAAACGTATAATATATATTCTGTTGGGTTGGATTATATTTACTTAAATAAAAGAATATCGATTAATTTATAATAATATTTATGTGGCAACACCAAACGCTTGGTGAATTCGGTGGTGACCTGTCAAGGGGTTTTTGGCGCCAACGCGGAAAAAGACGCATCGAGGCATTATTTCATTTATAAAAACTGTTGTAAATTCCAGTTTTTATGTGTAAATATGGTAGATTTTAGACATAACATCTTCGACGACCTACACAAGTGGAGCTAAATGCCATAATGCCGTGGATTGCCATTTTTTGTGGTGAATCGAAAATTCCATAGAAGTCAAGTTAGTCAGCAAAGTCTTCTCTGCTTTACTGGGTCGGACAGATACTACTGAATATCCTCATAAGGCCGAAGAAGCCAGCGCCGAAAAACCAAATATTAAAAAAAAGGTGAATTAGGTATTAGAACGGTATGGATCGACACATTCGGCACTTTGTGTAGGAGCGCGCTACGAGTTGAACATGTGATAATAAAGTGTCACTATGCTATATTTATCGTACTAAAGACTTACTTACTACTTACTTAATTATAGAAAAAGTGTTATAAATATATAAATGTTACCTGTATATGGAGATCTAGCTGCTCCCCGCGGTTTTACCCGCATTAAACTTTATAAATTATAGCCTATGTGTTATTCCAGGGTGTCAGCTACCTCCATACCAAATTTTATTAAAATCGCTTCAGCCGTTTAGACTTGAAGAAGTAAGAAACATACACACTCACAAACTTTCCCCTTTATTATATTAGTACAATTATTAATGACAATACATCATGTATAGGTAAAATCACGAACGCTGTTATCATAATCACGAGACCTAATGAATGATCGGAAATTGCGTGGTGAATTTTGTAGATTAATTACATAAATAACTTGCTGGCTATTGCAATAGTCATAAGGACGGTAAACTCGTTAACTCCCTGCCCACAGTATAATTACTCAATAGTTTACTTGGTGCGGGGGACGACAAGATTAATTTAAGTACTCTTCATTAGCCATTGCACGATTCAGCCAACTTTACTTCGCTATTACTTTACTAACTTGTACTTTTCTCTAAGTAGTTACAGAGTCAGACTACCTTGTTTGTTTATAATAAAAGAGCAACGTTAATGAAACTCTGATGTTAGCTGTTAGTCAGGAAATTGACGGCGTCAAACCCACTACCACCAGTAACAGAAGTTACTCCATAAAAACTACCTCTAATATTAGCAGCACACAAGCTTGTAATAGTTCAAGAACGTTCTTAAAATACATTAAATATAAATGTCACCGAACATTTGTCATTACAAAGGTACTTACTATAAAATTATCTTGTACCAACTTTTAAAACAGGAGGTTATAATTCGTCTGTATGTTTATAAACCGATTTTGATAATATTTATTTTTCGATGGACAATGCTTTCCGTGTAGATATGCATAGGTACATACATAAAAACGTTCTAAAAAGTTGTTAAAAATAAGAGTTGAAGTTAGTAAGTAGATAAGTTAAGATAAGTAGAAGTAAATAAGTTTTTTGAACATTAACCTCTCGTGCATTAAATTACGACATTGATAGTAACAACCATATCCAAAACTCGATCAGGATAGCTATAAAAATAATGCATGCGGTAACAGGCATCACTCACACGTTAACGACTCTACATCCCTTCCTAATGATCTTTGGCGACCTTTCTCACACTCGTTCTTGCTCATCACAATATTATCATAATGATACAGTTATGCATTCTACAAGAGGAGATACTGGCTGAATGATATCTTTGTGAAATGTAATATACATTTTACAAAGATACACAATAAAAATGAAATTCGGGAGGGTCTCCAACGCTTTGTTGTTGACATCCCAGCATGCCGTACCAAGCGCTTTGCTTTTTCTTTTATCATACGCACTTCTAAGCTATGGAATACACTAGAACAACGTGGTTCCAGGTACAATTAACATAGGTTTATTTAATGGAAAAGTGAACAGGCATCTTATGGACAACATCTTCACTTACCATCAGTTGAGATTGTGGTCAAGCGCCAACCCATCAAGAATAAAAATAAACTTATATAAAAGACTCTTAAACACATAAATAAAAGAATAAAACGACAATCTAAAGCATAAAAACAATATGTTCTTTCCTAAAATAAAGGAAACAGTTGGAGGTAATGATGAGAATAAAATGCAAAGAGTGTTCGTGTGGGAGTAATTTTGTGGCCTTTTGTAAAGGCGGCATGACTAACTTGCGTGATTGCAACAGCAAGCGGCCTCAATACTTAGCTGAACTTGACATCCATCAAGTAAGTATCATTTGGCCCTTATACATGCAACAATAAAATCTATTATTTCTAGGAACATAAATATTGAGAGCTTCAATATAAATGTGTTTGTAATGGGACATGTTATCTTGTATATTACCAGAAAGGTAAACATTTAGTAAAAATAACCACCAAATTGGGAGTAGGTAATGACGCCAGGCCTACATTATGGCGTTTGTTTTGGATAGAATGTGACACAAAAAGATACTAGACTTTGAGGACTTTTTATAGAGTAATTTTCCTTTATGTTTTGCCTAATTAATACGGATACTGCAGTTTATACAAATGAAATTTCTATTTCGTCTCTATCACAATCCCTTGACACATTTGTGATTATTTGTACCTACACAAACAATCACAAATGTGTCAAATGATTGTTTGTATACAAACAACCACAAATGTGTCAAGGGATTGTTGTGAAGACGAAATAGAAATTTCATTTGATTGAACTGAACTAAGTCAACTAAAGGGACAGTTTGGAAAAATTTTGTGTGTTTAAAATCACAACTTCTAACTACATATTACGGTTTATTAGATACAGCCCACTGACCGACAGATGTACAGACGCCGGCACATCCAGCTACCCCAATCTGTCAAATTTCTTTTATAGATTTTCAAGTTTATCACAAAAGCATAAGGTTCTATTTCAATTGTGGAAATTTGACAGATTGGGGTAGCTTGTTTTGCTGTTGTTTCTGAACATACGTACAGCGGAGGCTTAGTAAAAAGCTAAATTATTTTTATTGGTATCTGTTGTATTCTGTATTTTTGCCTCATCATTTAGATAGTCCAACTCTGTAACTGAAGTTTATGCTGAGTTTCCAAGGCAAATTTTTCCTTTGACTTTCAAGTATTATGCAGTTCGACTTCTTAATGAATGCAACATAGTTTTAACGTAAGATGCCATGGATGGAATATACTACACATTTTGTTTTGGTACGGTTTTGTTTCATCATATTTCTTAGAATTATGAACGTGGATTATACAGAAAAATCTCGGTATATTCTACTATCTTCTTGTTTAACTTGTGATTTAACAGGTAGCAATTTGTGTCACAGAATAATCTTGACAAGTGAAGAGGAAGTGCGATACTTGATATAATTTTAGCTACGACAATGAACGTATTTTAGTTAGATCGCAGTAAGACTTCATCTACGACGTAATTTTGTCAGTACATAAGTATTATAGTGTAGATTAAATTTCATATATTCTACATTCAAAAAAATCCCGTTATCTATATAATTAAATTTTTCTTGTTTTTTAAACGAGTTTTCATCCGGTTTCTTAGCGTTTCAGGTTACATTGTCCCAGCTTTGTATCCTTTTGATCCTTCGCGAAGGATCCACTAATACGAGCGTTGCCTAAAACCTGCCAGACAGTGGGTACCTACAGTCACGCACTGATAATGAAGAACAAAAAACTTTAGATTGCATCGTGACATCGTTTGTGCAATTATAATGTAACTGAGAAACTGGACGCGTAATAAGCGTTACGTAAAATTAATGTAATGCAAAAATTAAAAAGTTATGAACTCAGTATTAAATAAACTAGTTTGAAATCCGTAAACTTAATTGGAGTTCAGGTCAGGCATACCTAAAAGGATCAATAGATACACTTATTATGGAATAATGATTAAAAGGCCGGTTGGCGCGGTTGGTAAATGCTTTTCACGCCGCAGGTCGTGGGTTAGATTTCCACCCAGGACAGATATTTGTATCCAGGAACATGTCTATTTGTCCTTAGTCTGTCCTTGGTCCGTAACAGGCTATAAGTTTTCAAAAGAAAAGTTGTATATGTAGTATATCAGTTATCTGATTTCCATAGTAAAAGCTTTCCTTAGTTTGGGATCAAATGGCCATGTGTAAATAATGTCCCAGGCAATTATTATTATAAATGTAAAAGTTTGTATGTATCCATATATTCTAAATTTACTATTTTAAGTGCAAGCGGTTAATAGAAAAATATGCTTGTTTTTCAATGGTGGAAGTTTAATTCCTTCCTGAAACCACCTACATTAAATGAATCATTTATTTTTAATCAAAACCTAACGTAAGCATAACATCTTACTAATAAATTACTCGTCGCAGCTTAAATATAGTATATTTTAGAGTTACTCACTACCCCATGTAGCTAAGTAGGTCAGTGATTCACCACATGGGCCACCAATCTTATGTAAACTTATTCGTCACACTTCTTAAAAGGCGAATGAACATCTACAATTAACATCAAAACTGAATCTTAACATCATAAAAATAAAGAACAATTAGGAACTAACTTTATACCCGTCGGTTTAATGATTAAAAGTACAGCGATGATTATGTTCAATCCGCCCGAGCTCGGACATGGCATTGGGCAAAATATATTTTTGTGCAATTTCAAGCCAATTCTACTCGGTTCTTCTTGATAAAAAATACGTATCATATGGGACCATATTTTATAGAATATCATGAATCCCTAAACACAAGTCAACTAACCACTTTGGCTGGAAAGAAAAAAACACAGATAGAAGAAAGAAAGAAAAAAAATCATCATCATCAGTTGTTATATGTACATCAGTTGGAGGGATATGCCATAACCACGGTTGGCTATCGCAGTATGATGGGCTAAGTACACAGAGAGACGCTGCTGCCTATTCTCTAGAATATCAGGGAGATAGATTTGTCATTAATTTTAACCCCGATTAATGATTTTTATTATTATTTAAAGCGTTATGCCGTATATCACTTAACTGTTTAACTCTAAACAAAGTTCCGTATAGGGTTTTTAAAGCACGGTATTTAAACCCTAAACCTTTACGACATTTCGCCAGAGCTCATTGGGATGGGGGGGAGGGTCAGCAACACATGTTTGCTGACTCTTAAAGGCCGGCAACGCACCCGCGACTCCTCAGGTGTCGCGAGTGTCCATTGGCGGCGGTGATCACTTACCATCAGGTGACCCACTTGCTTCATTGTCGGCCGCTGATATAAAAAAAAACCTTTGAATCCAGAAATTATTTTAAGTATGTAGAACCTAAAGTGAAATTGCCAATTTACTTTACAGATGTTTCGTCAACGTATTCAGTGACCCCAATACTTGAGAACATCTTGCGTTTGCGCATCACTTGCGGGCGGAAGTTACGTACATAATCATGAATGTATATTGTTATTGAAATCTGAACTTTAGCAGTGCAAATGTAAAAATAGATGTCGTGTGAAAATTTTACTAAGTACAGGAACACTCGATGTAAACTTAGTCACGACAGTCACGATTCTTTATAATCAGGGCAAAATTACAATAACAATTTACAATTGAAATGTCTTACCTGCTAAGTTAAGATAAAGTATAAAAGAGATATAAATGGAGATAACAAAAGAAATCTGGATTAAACTATGAATAAAAAAGCATTGTTCTCCAGTGACTTAAATAATGCACGTGTGGCGCAGCGGTTAAAACTTTCTATTTGTGTGCACCATAAGTAGTTGTTCCGAGTCTGGGTATACTCTGTGCCCGTCAAATATATGTTTGTAAAGTACCCCGTGACACAAATTCCCTAGTGCGTGCATTGTCTTTTCAAAGCGAAAATACTAAACAAAATATGCTGCCAGCTTTCTGGACACATTACCCATTCAGCGGTGTGGAGAAGTACCTCGGCACCTCAGTCAATAACATTGGTTATTGACTAGAATGAACACGTATACCTACGATATTTTAAAACTAAGATTATAAATATAACTTATGTAAGTAAATTCCCACAAAACAAACAAAAGTAGAGAACGATTAAAACAACAATAAGCACAAAATGGAGACTACGTACGTAACACTTTTCCCTATTGCTTTTATTATGTAAGCCATAAGTTATTAGACAGGTACCTATTGCAAAACCATAATTTTGTATTACAAAAATGCAGATAGATGTACGTTTCAGAAAAAAAAAGTTTTGGTATATACGGCCTTTGATTTATCGATTTACTCTAATTTTTTACAAAAAGAGCTTTACAAACTAGCGGTCTAAATATTTATTTGATATCAAGCTAGAACATAATGCATTAAGACATAGTTATTAACAAAATACAGTATTTTATTTTAAGCATTGTTATGGGTCTTATTTATTTAGTCTCACGGTTAGCCTTAACCCACGCGGCCACGTCAGATACCTACAGGGCGGACCTTTCTGATGACTACAGCTAAAGAGAATGGACAATTTGGTACTAGCTCCAATAGCAACCATTATGGTGTAAGTGGATAGGTCTTTTTTTCAGGAAAAATATTTACTATAGGGACTTGTCCCAAATCCTTGTCCGAAAACCACGGGAAGCCCCAAAATTCCAGTTTTATTTGATATCTTAATTGCAATCTTTATACTTAACACACAATAACACGGTTCCGACAGCAAATGGAGACAAGCCACCCGGTTATCATAAATCCTTGTAAAAATACCTTTCCAATGATATATATATATAAATATATATATATATATGTATATATATATATTATGGCTATTGGGCCGAGTACCAAGGCTTCATATATTTTTGCCCATTCTCCAATTTCTAACCGTTGGGTTGATAAAATAAGTTGTTGTTGTTGTTTGAAACTATTAACTTACACTGAATAAGACTAAATAAACGTGATCATTAAAAAATATTATTTTGTTGTAAAAATGTTTTTACTAATTCTCGCGTCCATTATTGTAAATCACTAATGGAGGATAAAAGATGAACCGATATAATAAAAGATTAAGACGGAATATATAATAATTAAATACTGTTTTTGTAATGTTGATAAAACTGATCTGACAACTCAATGTACGAGTAGAAACAAAAAATAATTGCCACAGTTATAAATCCAAGGAGATACCATTCTAGGCACATTACTTAGCAAAAATTTTAATGATCACTTTGATAACACTCATTTATAACATTGAACTTTAAGCAAAACTTGATTAACAAACAATTCATACTGAATATATCTGCACATTTCTGCTTCATAAACTCAATAATCACAATTATGATTAAATAATGACTTGGTATATAAGTATAGGTATGTAAGTATTTAGCAGGTACTGTAAGTTACTATTATTTAGTATGTATTTAAATATATTTGTAAAAACCAGACGATTATATGCATCCAGATATTTTTTATTTGTATAAACAAAACCTATAAGGACAAAAAAAAATCGATTTACCTTGAAACTAGCAAAGTAATATGCGTGCAAAAATCATGTGAGACAAAGAACTTGTAGTCGAGCCATAGAAGCTTCATGCTTACGGGAATTTTGCGCGAAAGGGATACTTATAACCGCCAAGAACAACTTCGACAAGCGATATTATTTATTTTATTTCTGTACTATATTTGCACCTATTACTTATTAAATTTGCTATCTTTAATACACTCAATATCAGTTCTATCCTTTAGTATCATTGTATCGTCGACCTCGATATTCCAATCTTACTCAGCACTAGCATGCATGCCGAAGACTCAACCAATCCTGAAGGTAACAATCATAGACTTAAGAGTTTTTCTGTATTTCATTGGTCAAACGCAATAGAATAGAGAATATATATAAACGTGAGTCTTCGTGTCTTTGTTAGAGGTGAGCCTATGCTTGCACTCTTGTCTTGTCTTGGTAGAGGTTTACTTGCGTACTGCACTTCGACCCTTCAGAATCTTTTGTACTAGCCCCCATTACTTTTAATTCTATCCCTAGAGCCCTGAAAGCAGTCTGCACATACTTCAGTACGCAACTGGTTCTGGATATGCCAGCCCCAGGATGACTATTCTGTCTTGCTCGCACTCACTTCGACATCTAAATAACACAAATTGAAACAATAATGTAGAAACTTTGTTTTTATGATGCGCTCTATTAACCATTGAAGATACGAATTTGATATCACATCGCACATATATTTTTAACTGTATATACAGTACAGTGAAATTTACGTATGTGCGACTTTTACATAACATTTCGTTATTTGTATTCAGGTGCAATAAATCTTCTTTTCTTTATATAGTTCGTGTATTTATACCTTCGTTCTTTAGTTGACCTGCAAGTGTGTTATCATCCGTTTTCTAGTTACCACTAGTTAAATAAGAACCTTGAGCATCTTAATACGCATTTATTATCAATAGTTCATTTTAAACGTGTTATGAGCAGTTAAAGAAACAACGTGATTGAAAACGTGAAGATATGAAAAATTGCCTTTTGTAATATCTTATCCTTGAACTTCATTTGTACGATGACTTGCTACTCGGCTGACCTTATACTACTTAAGAGGCAAACAAGAGCAAGCCATATAATGGTATGAATAATTTCAAAATATGTTTTAAAAATCAAGTCCAATTTATAAAAAATATTTTTAATATTAACAACTTCAATTCACGATCCAGAAGAGATATTTCGATTTCATTTAAGATAAGAAGAAGAGATTTATAGAAGCAAAATAGCTGTTGTTTTTCATCGTTTAAAATTTTAATTGCGTGAAGTGGCCAAAGTACATAGCTCGTAGAACCAACGGCCGCTAGGGCGGAAAGAAGACGCAGCGTGGGTGGGCCCCGTACAAGACCGACCCATGCGATGATCTTGTTAGGGTCGCTGGAAGTCGCTTGTTACGGGTAGCGCACATCTACAACTTTGAAGACCTTTGGGGGAGGCCGTTGTCCAGCTGTGTATGCATTACGGCTGATATGATGATGATGATGAAAAATATTTTAATCGTATTTTTTAACGACTTCAAAAGAAGAATGAAACGGACATTGTTTGATATTTTCTATGATTATTGAATTTTTCTGTACTTAAATGTTTGACGTATAAAATGTATATTTTTACAAAAAGCTTTAAAAACAATAGATATGTTTGTCAAGTTGTGTTTAGACTAAAGTTCAAATTGCTTTATGTTATTCAAAAATGGGGTTTGGATTGCTGACAGCCTCTTAACCTGTAGGTGACACTTTCATAAACTGCGGCAGCTTTAAATATGAACATTGGTTGCCTTCGATACTTTATAACGAATAAAAATCTTTATCTCAAACTGATAGAATGCATTTTCGATTGGAATCATTCATATATGTCACAGCCTGGCTTGACTTTCTATGACGAAAACCTAAACAATGTAGTAACAACTACACTGATTGAATATATTGTGACATTTAACCTTCCACCTTGACCTTTGAGCCATAAAAATTGATATACGTTAGAAATTGATCGGTATTAAATTGATATTAGGTATAGACACGCAACACTTACATTAGCTTACTTATTTTTATTTTATCTTTCCAATATACTTACCTAATATTTTCAATGGTCCAAATTTGTTTTTTTTTTGTAAGACGTCGCATTGATAATCAAATATAAGCGGAGCAGTGAGCGGCTAGACTGCATACGTTTCTAGAGGTCGTTCACGCCAAAACAGTTTTACTCCTATAGGTAAAGACTTGTATAATTTTATGAAATCTGTTTATACACAGATTTAAGCGAACATTAGAATAATTTAAGTTACCTTGAAAATTTTAAAAAAAAACTGTCTAAACCTTTTTACCACCACTGTCAATAATATTCACAGACGGCTATCTGATCCCAAACTAGGCAGAGCTAGTACTTATGGAAAGCAGATAACTGATATACTACTAACCAGATCGTTCTTTGGCTAGTATGTTACTATTGTCATTTTATGACATTTTGGATACATACAGTTGGAAAACTATGGCTATTAAAGATAGAGATCTTGAACTTTGGAGACTTTATTGTGACATTTTAGATGCTCCAGTTGGAAAACTATGGCTATTAAAGATAGAGATCTTGAACTTTGGAGACTTTTGTATGACATAATAATGCATACAGTTGGAAAACTATGGCTATTAAAGATAGAGATCTTGAACTTTGGAGACTTTATTATGACATTTTAGATGCATATAGTTTGAAAACTATGGCTATCAAAGATAGAGATCTTGAACTTTGGAGTCTTTATTATGACATTTTAGTTGCATACAGCTGGAAAACTTTGGCTATCAAAGATAGAGATTGTGACTATGAACCCCATTAGACCCTAAAAACTAACTATATTTATTTTAGATGCACCATTTTATGTAAAATTAATGAAAAATATAAGCACAAAGAAAAGTGAAATGGTAAAAACGGTAAAAGATTGCATGTTAAAAGTAACTATATTATAGTTACGTGTAATTAATAGTATTGCGGTCAGTCAGGGCAAGGTGCGGTCACATCGGGGTCACAAAAGCAGTTATCTACCTACCATAGAAAGAATTATATCATGAGGTATAGCTAAAGAATACTACGTGCCGAAAAAAACAGGTTTGGTTACAGCTTCGGAACCAAACCTTTCTATGTGCGTATTGCATTACACGGATAGGTTCTAGATACCTACAACAGAAAAACAATGGCCTCTGCCATTCATTGATACTTCACCAGTTGGATGGAAAGCTATAAATCTATAGAGAAGCAAACTACGATTAGACTGAATACCCTATAAATAAAAAGAAATATCTTAATAAATATCCTGGGACAACTAACATTTTTTAATATAGCACTTATTTTGCGCCTCTTTAAAACTACCTACCACTGAGTTCATGAGTAAAGAGTTGTATGTAAGTAATATGTGGTCTATAGAACAGTCAATTGTCATATTGAGTAGAGATGTTTTGTTTTTTAATTCTATGTTATAAGTAGCCATTAGACACAGTCATGGAACAGCACACATACAATGATACCTCGGAGACATGAAGTAGGTACTATTAACTCAATAATAGTTATTGAGAATTCTTAGACTATAACGTTATGCAATGATGAAGTAACTGGTATATTACAATCATCGGTAAACAGTAGCCGTACGCTGGTTCATGGTACAATGATTCAGAGTTTGTATCATAGCCACTAAAATACTTATACATAAGTACGTTTTACCTACCAATATACAGTTGGATATTACTCATTGTAAACGTTGAACTTTGGTTACGGGAAATGTAAATTGAAATAACTGAAATAAAATGCCGTTCTCTGGAATTTTGTATTACGTTGGTATTATTATTATTATACGTAATTATGCTGACCTAAATGATAATTCTATACTCATTAAAGTAGCCAGTCGTATACTGCTGGATAACGAGCTCCCCAAGGAACTCCACAATGGTTGGTCTCGCGCTCAGAAGTTAGAAGATATCGGTTCATCTTTTGGGAGCCTGCCTAAACTGCTTCTTCCGATCGTAGACACTCGAGAACCTTTCTACCCGTGCGGCGGTCGATTCTATGAGCTATGTGGCCGATCAACTGCCACGTTCTTAACACGTATTTAACCTTACACAGAATCGAGCTTTAAACCCGATTTAACCCGAAGTAGGAGCAAGGCCTTTAATCAGTGCGCTCCATGTTTGATTGCGAGTACCTTCGGCGGTTATTTTCAGTCTCTGGAAGCCCTGTCGATACCGCCTCCAGCGATAACCTGCGCTTTACTTTTCTATAGAACTGTATGGATTTCTGCGAAAAGATTAATTGGGAATTATAACATTTATAACGTGATGTCCGCCCATTGTGGACATCTTTCGGCTGATCTGATGATGATGAATATATTCTAGAGTTTTCATAAAACCGAAGAGAAGAAAGGTCTAGTAAATACCGTAAAGCCTTGGGCTTGATAATAACTATTTGTTAACAACCTATACATAGCCTATTATCTTATCATGATTTACCTTAAGAATCGGTGATTTTTATCTAAAAACTACAACCTTACCTTACCTTACTTAACGTGTACCAATAAAAGAAAGGTCAAAGTCAAAGTAAGGTTTTTGAAGTTCATACCTACTCAAGTTAATTAAAAATATCAACCGCATTACACCGCAAGGGAAGGTTTACCGCTTGAGTGCAATGCGGTAACTATAAATATCTATTATTACTAAATCGTAACCAACGTAGCTACAACTTTAATAGGTAATACTTATTGAAGGACATCTAATTCCGGGTAAAGTAATCCAATAATCGAGCGAATAACACGGAAAAGGGACAAAGATAGGATACAATTAAAATAATTAGATGTGAGATTCCTGACCTAAGTTTGTTTTTATGAATAATTCGTACAGATTATTACTGTTTTAAATAAAAAGAATACATTCAACAGGCTATGATCTTTTTTATGAAGGAAGAAAACAGAATAAATAACAAAAATATCCTGGGACATTATTTAAACACGGCCATCTGATACCTAACTAAGCAGAGTTTGTACTATGGAAACCAGATGACTGATATACTACTTTACTTTTGTAAATATATACTTATATAGATAATTACATCCAGACTCAGGACAACCTTCGGCGTGAAAAGCAAGATTTGCCAACCACGCCAACAGGACCACAAAAAACCACACAAAACTGATAAATTGCGTAACATACAGGTCGGAAATTCTTCCTTGTTGCTACCAGATCTGTATAATAAACAGCTCCAGGCATTACTTGCAAGCTAATAAGATACTATCACAGTTTTCATAAGTTGGAACGGCTCCGAAGCAGCGTCTAGCTTCAAGCGTTAGAACCGATTTAAGCTCAATATATATGGGAACATTCCCTAGCGAATAAAAAATAATAATAAAATTCCGTTCAGAAACAATAACGACTGTTTTAAAAACATAGAACCCAGATCAACTTTTCTTTAAAACCGATTTGAACTACATTTATATGGGAGAATGATCACAATCGGTTCGGAAACAATGCAAAAGTCACGCCGTTTGCAGAAAGAATATGAGAGAACATACGTCCATTTGACAATCACCTTTTTTGGTGGTTGGTTAAAAGAAATACATGGTCTAATTGATTAACTTTTCATTTTTAAAGACGGCTGAAGTGGCTGGACTTGTCGGAAATATCGGATATATTCCAAGATATACAATGACATCCTATACACACATAATGTATATAGAATGTCATTGAAGATATACCAAGATTATTTAGTCGTGGTATATCTTAGTACATAAATATGTTATATTATTTTTCATTAGTTTTTTTTTTGTATAAACATAAGTGGGCATACATATGTTATATGATTACCCTACAGCGACATAAAAATAATAATCAGACATAAACGTACACACACACACACACGCACGCACACAACCAAACACACACAGCCACATGCACACACCCACTCACACCACACACACGATTTAATCTTTGTTTTATCTAATGTATAATAACTGCAATATTGTACTGATAAATGTAAATTCAAATAAGGAGTTCGGGACTGAAACTCCTTAATACAGGTTAGCTTATAACCTAGCTAGGAGACCAGCACTTCACCCACCTATTCGTAGTTATAAGATAGTACAACCCTTTGATGTAAATTATTATTAATGCATTATGTATTACGATTCACCTTTTGTAATAAAGATTTATTATTTATTATTATATGCATGATAGATGTTAAAACAAATTATTTAAAGTACAGCCATGTTTGCCATCCATATCCATATGCACTTTGTGCACACAGGCTTAATCGGACTATGGGATAATAGATCCCACCTTACTTTAAACTCTTTTATGTTGTAATAAGAGCTAAAACCAATTAATTATAAACATATCCTATGCCCGATTAAGGGTTAATTCTCTAAGACGGACGTTTTCATAAAAAAAAAAACTAAATCCTTGGTGTGTTTGGTAGATCCTTGCCTTTTGGTTGGTAGATGCTTGCTTTACACGCCGCAGGTCGGTTCCCACCCAGGATGGATATTTGTGTGCATGGACTTGTCTGTTTGTCCTGAGTCTAGGTGTAATCTACTATATAAAAATAAGTCGGGTTTTCCTTCCTGACGCTATAACTCCATAACGCACGAACCGATTTCTACGGTTTTGCATTCGTTGGAAAGGTCTCGGGCTCCGTGAGGTTTATAGCAAAAATTATAAAATTTAACGCGGGTAACACCGCGGGGCACAGCTAGTTATCTATATAAGTATGTATTTACAAAAGAAAATCAGTTGCCTGATTTCCATAGTACAAGCTCTGCATAATTTGAGATCAGATGGCCGTGTGTGAATAATGTCCGAGGATATTATTATTATATAGATCATTTATTCGTCCCACTAATCTCTATTTATTAGTAGCTCCCTAGTCATAGATTCAAAGTTAGCCACGTTTACTCAGTGATCAGTGATTCAACTGCGTCTCCAACGTTGTCTGAACTAAAGTTTATTTGCATAAAACTATGGGTCATCGTCTTTGTGTAGGCTTTTACAAGACTGTTGTTAAATCCTATTAGTATATAATAATAATAACATCCTGGGACATTATTCATACACGGTCTTCTGATCCCAAACTAAGCGGAGCTTGCACTATGGAAACCAGATAACTGATATACTACATATACTATTTTTCTTTTGTAAATACATACTTATATAGATAATTTACACCCAGACTCAGGACAAACTGACATGTGCATGCACACAAATATTTGTCCCGGGTGGGAATCGATCCTACGACCTCCGGCGTACCCGCATGGTAGGCGTTCGCGCAGGGAAATCGCAAAAATTGAAGTACAAATTGTCCCTACAAACTTTGAGGATTCCCGCGCAGTGCCCCGTCCGGTCTTGTGGCTGACCACACATGATCATGGTACAAAGTTCAAAATACACATATTCTGTTTCTTATTTTTTTTCTGTGTGTGTATTTTTATAGACATCGCCTGCCTTAGGGAAAGTAATCCCTGTACACACTCAGACTCGGAACTGGTTAACACACAAATACTTTGCATGTGCGGGGATCAAACCCAAAAAACAAGGGGGCTGAGTGTAGTGACTACTTTAACCAAACATGTATTTAAAGCAATATACATAATATAACTAACAAAAAATATTGGCTTAGGATCCACCGATGACAAAGACGTATGAGTAAGGAGCGCTTCTATTTTAAGCAAAAAGGGCCCCACATTCCCCGCCGTTGATCCAGTCTTACTTCTTGTTTTTATTGTGTTTCTGTTCTCAGGAACCTAAATAGAAGAACTGGAAGCTCGAAATGGATATTGCATCTCAGTCGTTCTTTTCGTTTTACGTCCGCACTTCACGCTTGAATGCGTACGGTGTTCGGTTTGTCGTAAAACTGTATTGGATTTCTATGATCTGAGAAATATATATGGAATTTATTTGGTTTTTATATTCTTGGGAAAATAAGGTTTCTTATTTTAGCTACAAAAGGCTGGTATTGTTTGTTGTTAACGATCTTTTGACCTCTCAAACTTTATGATTGACCGTGACCTAGTGGAGGGCATTTGGTTTTGATGTTGAAACGTATCAATATTTAATTAATAATGACACATTTATTTTCAACAATGTTAAGTGCTATATTGGCACGTCCCCAGTTAAAGGCATAATTATCTTATACAAAGCGTAACATAATACGTTACGTCCATCTATGTCCGTCACCCATTAAACTGATCTAATTAAACAAAATCTGCTTGAAAAATACGAAAACAAATTTTTGATGCCACGAACAAAATAATAAAGCTATTCTTGTATGGGGAGTTACTTACTTTTTTGTGTATTTTGCATGTATGGACTTTCGTCCACTATTTATGTTACAACATGCATATAACGTTTAAAAGCATTGGATAGGCTGAATGTGTTAAAAACACATCTATCTTTTGTACCGAAATCGGGAACACGAATTGAATCTGTGAACAATACGGAGTTGTGCAATAAATTTGCAAATTTTACTCGTACACACGGCTACATATCAAGCTATACATTTCCAGTATAAGCTGACCTCTCGTTGTATGGAAATCCTATACAACGCGAGATTAGCTTATACTGGAAATTTATAGCTTAATATGTAGCCGTGTGTATACTATTGTTTATATTGACACACATTTTAACCAAACTAAAGCAAACGATTTTAAATATTCGCATCGAAAATAAAATAAGGTGTGTAAAGTAGGTATTTGCAACAAACCAATTATACCATCGAGGACAAATTAATTACTCCGCGTTATTTTTATCGATTCGAACGCAAATACAGGCTCCTGGGGCTTTCTTTATAACTGGATCTTACTTCCGCAGAACGACTATAATAACTTTGGTCTTTACCAGTGAAAGTTTGTCGGAGCGTTGTCCAACCGAAGTTACCGAACCGGACCGAATAATAACAGCTTACTGTTTGATTTTGCTTGACATGAAATATGTATCACTTGTAATTACGAAACTTAATACAGATAACAGATGAGTTAGTGGAGTGACGGGAAAGGAAATCGCTTTCTCGGATTTGTTATTTTGGCTGTCACTTCGTATACGATGACTCGGATAAATATGATCTCTCTTTTCTGTTGGTTGTTTTTGCCATTTCACAATTTAAATAGAAATTCATGTAGAAATGGTTAAAATATTTCATAACATTTTGTATATGATGAAATTTTTAACCATTTCTGTTATTGCTATTTTTAGCTGATCCCTTACTTTGAGTATGAGATTACCCAGCGGTCAATTAGTACAGATAATTTAAACGTGCTTGTTGCGAAATGGCAAAAACAACCAACAGAAAAGATACATAAAATTTATCCGAGTCATCTTATACGAAGTGGCAGCCAAAATAACAAATCTGAGAAAGCGATTTCCTTTCCCGTCACTCCACTAACTCATCTGTACAAGTCAGATTGTGGCTTTTTATTAAACAATTCTTATTAAAATGTGTCAGTTGGTTTATGGATTGTTAATAATATAGAAATCTATATTATATTTACTACCCGTTGATATAATAATATAGAAAACTATATAATTATTCACTTGACTATACTGGATTGACTAATTCACTCCATTTTGTTTTTATTTTCATCACTAGTCATGACAAACTGACAGTCGTTTGGAACGGTCGTTTTTTTAGCGATCGGACTTTAAATATAATGGCGATTTGTCGGTAGTCTTTATTGGACTAATAGTACATGCCAGTTTAAAGTATGTCTGTAAACTTAAAAAATATGATATTAATGATAGTAATTAAGATAACTTGGTGTCAACTATGGCGGTCGGTCTAGCAAAACACAAAAGATTGATTGCAGTCATCCACCAGACGGCGGCGGTGATTAACGCAAAGTAATGTCCCCAAACATTCAAATTTACGAGATTTCAGATCAACGTCATTGGATATTTGTATTGTATCAACAGTAATATTAATAAAAATGTCACATTTAATTATGAATGATCACAATGTGCTATCATTTTACGATAGTCCATGCATTTGTTTCGTGATTGACGCAATGTTTAGAAAGACAGCAAGTATGACACGTACGTGAACTAACTTTGATTTAGTTGTACTTTGTGTTCCACCAACTGACCAACGTGACGTGGAATAGTCACGTGTAAATTTTGAGTAAAACTTAATACATCATTGGCTATTATGAAATGTATAAACAGATTTAAGCGAACTTTAGAATTATTAATGTTTCCTTCAAAATTATTAAAAAACTGTCTTAACCTTTCGACCGCCACTGTCAAGTATAAATAATTAATACGTGTGTGAATAATTTCCTGGGACCTTATTCACCCACGGCCATCTGATCCCAAACTAAGCAGAACTTGTACTATGGAAACCAGATAACGGATATACTACTTTTCTTTCGCAAATACATACTTATTTAGATAAATTGCACCCAGACGCAGGACAAACAAACATGTTCATGCACACAAATACAATGGGTTAAAACTCTCATTATTTACCTGTGATATTAACGTAAATATTGGTATGATTAACGCCGAGTTCGTCATACTAAATTTTTACAAGACACAAAATTACATAAATCGTTTTCTAGATGTTTACAGTTGTATGTTTTGTGTGTCGTTTCTATGATCTCTATTATTAGCACAACGATCGTGAACCATATTCTTTGGCAAAGTAAACAAATAGGTCCTAGAGTGGATTAACCCTTAATCAGTCATAGCGAATATATATTTATATTGTTCATACGTAATTCATTGGTTTTAACTCTTAACACAACACAATAGAGTTTAAAATGAGGTGGCTACTATTATACCATTGTCTGGTTAAGGGGTAAAAACAATATCTGGACTAACAAAAACCATAACCGTTTATTTCAACTACCTAGTAATGTTTAGGACTCAGTCGTAATACGTTGATATTTTAGATGTGTAATAACTATCATTGATCTCCACAACATTATACATTATGATAGTATAACTTCAAGTGTTTTAAAAGTTCACTCTCCTAACAATTGCCATTGTTTGGGAACAAGATGTTACTCTGGATTGTTTCTCAATACATTATACGTACGTTCACATGACAGGTACATATATGTATATATACAAATGCTTGTATTAAGATGTTCATACCTAACGCTTGCATATATCAACACTTGCACCGAATGTTAAATATCTGGTATCAACAATAATCGCGTGTGGTGACGCGGCGAATACCAGAATATTATCACCCCATCTCCTCCTGTAGGGGCGTAGAAGTTGACCAAAGGGAATATCTACCAGAGGACGGGCAGCTGCTTTTTTCTGAGTACTATGACCATAATACTGCGATAGACAACCCGTCTGCCAAGCGTGGGGATTATGGCATATCCTCCAAGATGATTCTTGGGGAAGTATTTTGTCCAGCGGTTGTTATGATGATGCTGATGTTTAACAATGCTTGCCAGCTTATCGTAGTCGTAACGCCTAGTTTCAAAGTTGCTCAAGCCGCACAATAGGCCTCTGACATGGCTTAACGCCTGTTGTCTAATGACTACAACCGGGACCGACAGCTTAACGTGCCCTCTTAAGCACGGAGACGCTCAGAAATTTAGTGGTTTAACTTCTGAGCGTCTCCGTGCTTCGGCGGTCACCCATCTATGGATTGACCGCGAGCTTAGTTGCTTAACCTCGCCGATCGCTTACGGACCGGTAAGAGCATCTAGCTATGAGCGCCTCATGTTCAATAATAAAGAGATACTTATAATTTTATTAATATAACTAAGCTGGAAATAACCATAGCATTTTTCCGTTTATTGAATTATAATCTTACCTAGTATTCATCTGATAAATAGTTTCGAAACCGTTTTTCATTGTCATGATAAGAGTATGGTGTAGAAGCACAATCTCTTAAACATGAATCAAAAAGACAAATTACTCTCGGAACAATGTCGAAACCAAAAGCGATGACTATTTATGACAAAATCTAGTTTAATGGCGACTAGATTGCATACCAGGTTTTACATCATAGTGTTAGAATTTAAATCACAAACCAGTGTGAATAAATCAGATAATTCCGATATTATAATACTATAATAAATTGAGTATCGAAATTAATTTAACAGTTATGGACATTGTATAATTTACGATTTAATCATATTTTCTGATATCATGTTCAATTAAAAAGATATCAATTACTTAGCATTTTCTTTTACGTAAATATACTAATTGATTGTATTGTGAATTAATGAAGTATATAATTATTAAAATTTTAGTCATAAAATATCTCTAGAAGACAGGTAAGTTTCAAGTCATAATAGAATAAAATATCGTACACGCCTTTTTAATGGAAATTTATGCTTGGTTAAATTATTATCATAAATAGAACTTCTTAAATAGTTTAAAATATAATCTCTATAAATCCGGATGAAATTCGTGGCGCTTGCACCAGCATAGACATATCGTAGTTTCAAAATAAATAATGAAATGAAATGAAATATTTATTCAGCACTTGGGTATTAACATACACTTGTACTTGTCAAGGTCACAATGCAGTACATAAACAAAGTGGATAGTAAAAAGAAAAAAAAAAAAAATCTGTCAGTCCGTGCGGTTTGTTTTATCGCATATATTTTCTGAAATCCTTAAATAAATAACAATGTACTAATCTATTATTTTGAAATTTAGTTCTACTATATTAAAATTAAAGAATTGAAGACTAAAGCAAAAGACGAAATTCTATGTGAGGGTGTGAGCACATGCACGGGATCACCTATCACGCATTAATGGGCCAAAGCGATCCTCGCCGCTGAGGAACCTACCCTAGCTAGCCTGCGGCTTTCTCTAGCTGCCTAGGTGGACGACCCGGAGAAGAAAGCCACAAAGAAACTCCGGGCTTGCTTTTTTCGTCTTCTTTTGCTTTCAGTTTACGATTTTTATTTTTTAAATGTCATGTATTTTACTTACATTGTGATTGGTTGTTATGTAGGCTAATGCACGCACAGAACCGTTGTCATTCAGTGAATCATAATAAAATAAATAAGCAATAGCATTCAATTTCACTCAAGCATGTATATGTATATATCAATATCTTCTTGCTAGACGAAAAAACGGTGGGTGCATCCGCGTACATTTACAAAATTAACAAGTCAAACGAAGTCTACCAGAGGCGAAAAAGAAAAAAAATGAGTACCCCAACAGCAGTTCGACCAGTTACCGCAAGCAGCACCCGTTCACGAGTATGACGTGTGGGCCAGCCATCGCCTGCCTCGCCATATTAGAGGGAAGGAAACGACCCGACCCACAACGCCACCGCAAGCATTAACAGACAATGGGAGCATGACGAGCTTACAAAGGGGAGTTCATATTGAAGTCGTTAACAGCCTTCGGCCGAACAGCGTTTGACATGTTCAAGATAATACACATTTGTTTTAATAATAGGTCTAAAAATCTATAAAGTTAAATTATTACAGCATTATTTCTATAGTCGATTGAGAAACATATACATGTATATCCTTAACATAACACTAAGATGTTGCTCTTGTTTAACCAAGCGACCAAGCGTTTTTGTCGCTTAAATAATCATTTAGAGTGTAATAGGCCTTTTTCATTAAAATATTCTTGATCTCTGATTTAAATTTAGCATAGGACAGTTCCTGAAGATTTGTGGGTATTTTGTTATAAATTCGGATACTCAGTCCGACAAAAGAACAATGAACCTTTTGTAAACGATGGGATTCTGCACACAATTTGTGTTTATTTCTAGTGTTTATCGTGTGTGTTTCACTTCTCTTTTGAAACAAATTCAAATTTTGCCGCACATAAATTATATTAGCATAAATATATTGCGAAGATACCGTTACTATATTTATCTCCTTGAAAAACTCTTTTAAGGAGAATCTCGCACCTAGCTGATAAATAGCTCGTACTGCACGTTTTTGTAGAATAAAGATACTGTGGATGTCAGCCGCCTTACCCCACAGTAGTATACCGTAAGACATAACACTGTGGAAGTAGCTAAAATAAACCAGGCGCGCAGTATCTATGTTAGTAAGTTGTCTAACTTTTCTAACAGCATAAGCAGCAGAGCTTAATTTTCCAGCCAAGCCGGATATGTGAGTTCCCCATTGAAGTTTTCAGTCTAAAGTTAAGCCCAGAAATGTAGTAGATTGAACAGATTCCAACACTTCATTGTTCATTACCAGATCTGGACCAACATTACTCACATTAGGTGTGGTGAATTTAACGCACTTAGTTTTTTTGGCATTTAGAACTAAGTTATTAACCGTAAACCATTCGGTAATCAGTGTGAGAGCACTATTTATTTCATCAAGGTTATCTCTGTTTCGATCTACTTTAAAGATAAGAGAAGTGTCATCCGCAAAAAGTACTACATCACAGAAGTTTTTTAAATAATGTGGTAAATCATTAATATACACTAAAAACAAAAGGGACCAAGAATGGACCCTTGTGGCACGCCTAAAGTGACAGGTAGATCATTTGACATAACTCCACCTACGTCGACACACTGAACTCTCTGATTAAGGTAAGAGGATAAAACGTCAAGCGCAACTTCCCTTACGCCATAGTGTCGTAATTTCAGTAATAGCGTGTCGTGGTGAACGCAATCAAACGCTTTTGAAAGGTCACAAAAAACTCCAAAAGCATTCTGTGACTTCTCCCATGCATCAAATATATGTTTTATTAGTGCAATCCCTGCATCTGTTGTAGATCGCCCTTTAGTAAACCCAAACTGGTTCTGGTGCAAGAGGTTGTTTACATTAAAATGCTTGAGTAACTGCTTGAGTATGAGTTTTTCAAATATTTTACTGAATGCTGGTAAAATGGAGATGGGGCGATAATTCGAGGGATCGTCTTTAGAGCCTGATTTAAACAATGGTATGATTTTACTGCATTTCATTAGGTCGGGGAAAGTACCTGTATCTATACACCGATTATAAATAACCATCACGTAAGGCGCTATTACATCAATTATGGTTTTTAAAATCCTTACGGATATACCCCATAAGTCACCTGTATTTTTTTGCTCAAGCGTCTTAACAATATCATATATATCAGATACCGTAACATGTTAAAAATTAAAAATTACATTGCACTCTGGCACGCTATTACGTAACAGCAGTTCGGCGCCAATTTCGGAGGAGTTTAAGGAGCGAGTGGTGGTTACAGGTATGGCGGCAAAAAAGTTATTTAACTCATGAGCTACGTCAGCTTTATCACTAATAACTGTATTATCTATTTTTAATTCCAAATAATTATCACGTCTTATATTCTTACCACTTTCTTTATTAATTATGTTCCAAGTGGTCTTTATTTTATTATCTGCTTTTTGTATTTTTCGACTAATATAATTAGATTTAGCCATAGTGCATATTTTTTTGAACGTATTTGAATATTTTTGACATATTGTAAAAAATCTGAGTCAAATCTGTATTTTTTCATACCGTATAACTCGTACAATTTCGCTCGACTTTTATATATACCAGGAGTTGCCCACTCATTAAATTTACTATTAGAAATCCTAAGTTTTTTAGTTTTAAATGTACTCTGAAACTCAGTTTTAATGACACTAAAAACGGATGTATAATTACTATCTGGATTGTTATTTTCCAGCAGAGCGGGATTCAGCTTAGATAGAATACTCTCTTTGAAACTATGTAACCGATAACTAGTGATTGGTTGGCAGGTTACATGAGATGGTTTTATCTTTTTATAATTTTCAAATACTGCTAACTGACCACAGTGATCCGATGTCAGATGACTTATTATTTTAGGATTCATTGCTTCACAGTTAGAAAAAATGTTGTCAAGACAAGTGGATGAATGTGATGTGATCCTAGTGGGTTCATAAAATATATGTTTTAAATTAAATGATTTAAAAAGGTTTAAAAGACTGTCCGTTGTAGGGGTGGCCTGAAGAATATTTACATTGAAATCCCCACACACAATCCGCCCCTTCCTGGTACAACATATTTTTGTAAGGGCATCTTCCATAACAGATTCAAATATGGAGAAGTTGCTAAGTGGAGGATGATAAACACACTACTTGGTGCTCTAGTTCAACACAAGACAACTCAATTAATAACTTGACCATGGTAGTTTTAATACTATTTGAAATTCAAACATTATAACCAAGATGGTTAAATCAGGTATTCTACCAGGTATGCTTCGTTCTGCGTATCCGTAACAATGCTCCTATAACAACTGGGATGGATAACAGATTTAAAAAATCAATATATTTTTTTTGCTTTATGTACAGCGTCAAATATTTAGAATTTGCTTTTATTTGTTTAGTACTTTAAATCATTTAGTTTGGTATTATTGTAGAGGTAAATAGCTAGCATTCCTGATAAGCTGTGCTCTCACATGAGAAATAAAAATGTTATTTTTACGTTAATTTCATACTATTGAAGGTATTGCTACCCGTCTGTGGAAAATTCATATTGTTGACTGACATTTGATTTTCAATGCATTTATTTTGTTTTCGGTATTGTAGCAAAAATATGGATATCAACAATGAGTTGACATATTTTTGCGTGTAGATATTGATATCTACACGAGCTAGATATTCGGAGTATCCAATATGTTAACACATATGTACCTACATAATGTCCTCCTAGCTAAATTTCGGCCACGGCAGCCTGTCTCAATAGAGATTTGAACGTGATTTGAACCCAGGACCTCGGTATCTGCGGGTGACCACGCTACCGCTAGACCAACGAGGCAATATTTTAATAACGAGAATGGTTCCATTTCTACACGAGCTACTTCTTCGTAGTATTCAATATGTTAGCATATATGCACATACATTAAACGCGTCGGCACACGCCCCATATTCTATGTATTTAACAAGATTTGTTATGCCGCACCCGTATGCATTATACCGATGACAATCCAATGCAATCCTACGGATTTCCTATCCTTCGGCATGACAAGGTCTTCCGTTACGACGTTTTGTGAGGACGTCCTTATTGTATTTGTAAGTTATATTAACGTCAATGTTGAGGTGTTCTTTTACATACCAAAGTCAAGTATCGAAATTATATTTTAAATTTAGTTGATTTTAAAAGAAGGATATAATTTGGGGATGCGTTTAAAATTAAATATATAATAAACTCCACGTGTGGCGCAGTGGCTAAGACAGTCGCCTCGCTGCTTCGTGTTGCGGGTTCGAGTCCCGCGCCGGACTATTTGTGTGACCCATAAATAGTTGTTCTAAGTCTGGATGTAATTTGTGTCCGTCTATTATATGTTTCTAAAGTACGCCGCGACACAGGAATTAAATTCCCTAATGCGGGCGTTGTCTTTAAAAAAACCATTACACTTATTAATCTCTTACACCTCCGAATTTATTTTTGTATAAAAATTTCCGTAATACATTTTTACCGTCCGGCGTGAATCAAACATGCACCCTGTACACGCCTATTACCTTTTATAATATTGGTACGGAGAGGACATGCATCTCTATAAAAATATGACCTTAAAAGCAGGTGCTACCCCGGCACATGTATACCGTAATAAGATGAGCACAGAGCCAAATATGTAGATTACTGGTAGATGGAGTTGCTAGGCAATTATTTATCGCTACACTTGCAAATCTAGATCATTATAACAGGTTGCATGAAATATGAGAACTAGTATGATAAACCGCTGTGTACTAGAAATGTATTTTATTATGCTGCGTAAGAGTTCTTAGCATAATATCGATCAGCAGACCAAATGACGAACGTTGATAATAATAAGTCGAATGCAAGTGTAAATAATGCGATAAAAACATCACATTAACCCTGTTTTAGCTTGTCAGCCGTCTAGAATGAGCTACGAGTACAACCTCGTATTTAAAGCGCTCTTTTACATTACCCAAATACTCCCGACATCCACCTAAGCTTAGCTAGATCATAAAAATATGGGTTATGGAACTTATTACCTCTCTTGTAAATTATACAAAACGTGTAACTAAATACATTTTTGCACTTATAGAGTTCAAACACTTAACAATTTGTAGAACATTAGTTGGCAAAATACGCATGTTTGTATTAAATGTGAAAATATTTATCCTTATTTTATAACTGATGTTCTACAAGATGTTCGAATAAAGACCCTTAAGTGTAACATAGCATTTATGTAACATACTCGTGACAGGTCACGAGAGATGATAACTCACGAGGAGTTGTGCAAAATCATGAATCTATCGCGTTATCACTGCAAAGAAAACACGTAGCTAGTATCTATATATGTACCTTCTAACGTACGAGGTTGCTACTACGCTATGTTTGTAATCGATTTCATCATTGAATACAGACAATGAGGTGTCTTTAAACTGCGTGGTCTATCTATCGATCGTTTGAAGAACAAGGCTACACGTGTAACGGCAAAAATGATGGTTTTGCATGTTTAGAGGCTAAACCTCGTTCCGAGGATAGTGATGTACTCGGGGGTAATTTTTACAATGCTAATTTACTATAATGTAAGACATTTTAAATCCTAACTGTCAGAGTTAAGGTGCACTTTCAATTGTTTTTAGGAGTATAATTAAATGAGAACTTTAACGTTAGATGTTTAGGCCTCGTTGGTGACTATATTTTAAGAACCCTAGGTCATGATTGCTACTAAGTTTTTAGTGTATTAGGTACCTTCGTCGAAGTGTATTACAGACACAACTTTTGAAAAGGAAAAATAATCTTAACTGATTGGTTTTTGAAAGTAACAAAACAAGCCTTAGAATTTCAAGATGTAAGTCAGATATAGGTAGTTAAAACAACGTACTTAAGCTTCCGACACTTACTAAAGAATTCTTCTGAACGGCTTATCAAATTTTTGTGTAACATAGCTTAAAACCATTCTCACGGAACTCTCTTCTACAATAACAAAACACATTGAAATGGATTTCCCTAGCTTTGGATATAGTAGTAAATAAATTTAGAGTGTTATGTAGTTATAAATACTTTTAACTTAAAGAAAACAATATAAAAGCATTTTCCGTGCAAAATCAGTTCACACATTTTATATGGCAAATTCAGTTATAGCATTGGACTAAAGATAAACACTCGTTCGTATTTATTAGTGTTATATTGTATACGACCTAAAACGCTAAGGAAGTCTATAATCAATGTATCTTGCTAGAACTGATTGCGTCAATAGCCTCAGGTATGTTACATCATTTTTAGGGTTTCATAACTTCAAAGGCTTGCTGGAAACCGTAGAAAATCCGTGTACTAGGTTACAGAGATTTACTGCACATTATACACTTCTACGACGATTTATTTATACGCCTAATCAATACAATTCCTATGTAATGTTGGAAGGATATTGCATGGTATTATGGTTATTGTTAAATTACATTAGTTCAGAAGTGAAAATTTCAAGGTTTAACTTTTTAACTAACTAAGAGCTATTCTGCCGCCCATCCTCATAGCGAATGCGTATGAATTAAAATGGAAGAAACTTGGCGATGGAACGGATAAATAACTATATGTTTACATGGTGCTGATGAAGGATGGAGTGAATTTGATGAAGAGAGAGAAGAAAACAAACTAAGAAATCCTAAAATTAGTGCATAAAAACAGATCTATTCTAAACACCATAAAGAGTAGAAGAGGAATGATGTTGGGACCCTTGATACAACACGACACTTTAATAAGAAACTTCATGAATGGAAAAGTAGAAGGGAGAAGACGTCCGGAGGGACCAGGGATAACTTACAGGGTTAAAATCAAAGAGAATTTACTAGGTAGGGTAAGGTATCGAGAAGTCAAAGTGCTTGCCAAAGATAAGAATGGAGGAAGCTCCACTGAGAAGAGCATGGTTCTTAAATTGGATAGATATAAATAAATTCAACTCAAACTTTCTTAACATCCCACTTGATTACTTTGTACTCGCGTATTGTAAGAAAGATAATACAGATCGTGCAATGAAAACAATAGAACTTAAGAAATAATCTTTGAAGCGTAGCGAACATTTTTTTGCTACAGTGATAAAATATATTAATCTAACTTATTTATTAATAAAATATTATTTTATCAATTATTATTTTTCAAACGCTTTAAACGTAATTACTTCGAATAATTCCAAAAAATATCGTAGCTGCAACGAAATAAGTCGCTAAGTTAGGTTAAGATATGTAATATTAGGTATGTATTATATGTTTAAGCATATATTGTTTTACTAACACACTATGGGCCCTGGAAGCCTGATAATAAAACATTTTTATTTTTATTTTTTTTTTATTTTTATTATTTATTTATTTATTTATTATATTTCCCATAACTCAAGTTGTTTAATAAACTCAATGAAATATGACTGAAGGGAATCCCACAACATTTATAGATGCAGTCTTAATATTGTACTGACTACGTAATAAAATAAACCTTGTAAAAATAAATTACATGTACTTACTGCACAAACATCACGGAATTTTTCCTTTTAATTTCCACACGGACCTTCTGACTAAGTGCATCAATTGTCTCGTGTATGTCGAAATGATGTTTTGGACTTTCCAAAAGCGAAAGCAGTTAAATTAAGCACATGGAATCTCTGGGATTTAATGGGGATGCAAAGGTACCTATATAACGACGAATAAATATGAAAAAAGTAGCTGATATACTGAGTATTCTCTCGATATTCGCTTAAAATATACACAAAGACAACGGTCGTATAAAGGAAATGAATCACTATATCGCAGGGTACTTAACAAACATAATTGACGGACACAAAACATCACATAAATAGTTGTTCTTTGCCGGAATCGATCCAGGGACAAGAAGAAGGCGACTGCCTTAACTGCTGCGTCATACGAGCAGTCAAAAACATGATACCATTGCGAAAACATGCCCTATCAAATAAAAAAATATTATTAAAATCGTTACACAAACTACAGAGAAATAGCGTAAAATAACCTAAAATAAAAAAAGGTATTTTTGGAGAAATGCTGAAAAATTGCCTGACATTGCAATGTATACTTTCAAACGTATGTATTACAGCACTGCAGTAAAATGTTTGAGTTCTTACACGTGACTTTGTATAGTTTGTGGTTAGTTTATAAACATTGAGACTGGTGAAAGACTATAAATACGTGGCTAAAAGTATAATGAAAAGAGAACTAACTTCAATATAATATGTTTCACTCACTCTGAATCTGACGAAACTGACGAAACCGTAGATAAAGCAATACTTCCACCGAAACCTGAAATACATAATAACCTATTCATTGAATTTATAATGCCTCCCCATACACCCAAAACGATAGGAAAGTCCAGTTTCGAGTGCATTAACCCTTGAGAGTGCGATGCTCTATACCTGATCCCACCGTAGTAGGTACATGGAACATTAAACCTTGTAATGTTTACGTTTCGTTGCGACTGTCAGTTGTGATGCACTAGTGGAGTTTAATTTTAACAATATCGACATCGAATATTTACCGTACTCTACTTTCTTGAGTGACAAACGACTAAAACAGGGTTAATCAATGATTAACCCTGTTTTAGTCGTTTGTATAAAAAATTACCCCAGAACATTACTTGAGTTCAAAGCTTTTCTACTCGAGACCGATGAACCTAGTGAAATCTAGATTTTTTTTAATGCAGAACCATATAGGTTTTACTCTGCTTAATGGTAAGTTCAGATGTTGTTAGATGAAGCAATATAAATCAATTGACGTCGACGAATATCATCCCGCAGAGGGCATAGAAGTCGTCCCGAGGCATATCGACCAGAAAACGGGCAGGAGCTTCTCTCTGACCATTATACTGCGGTCGCCAAATCGTATGCCAAGCGTCGTGATTATGCCATTATGCCCCAAAGGATGGATTATACCTTGGATTTGATTATCTAGCTCATGCGATGTGCAACATACATCGTACTCAAAGAAGGAGTGGAGAGCAGAGAGGGAGGCAAATCCTGTGATATGGTAACCCACCCGTGGAGGACTTTACCCAGCAATGGCCGTTTATCAGCTTATATGATGATGAATAAAAAAAAACAATTTTTATTAATTTTATGGATATTTGTAATACATTTTTCTTGTAGTGTGAGTTGTGAAAGTTCTGTATTACATGCAGTACTCAAACAGACAACTAATGATGGATGGCCGTTTTACGTGTCTTCGACGAGGTCCCATTAGGTATTGTATTCAAACAACTCAATTGATATGCTATTAGCTTCCTAGATAACAATGATACAAATATAGACTAACCTGCATTTAATACCTAATTGTTCTCACAATAATTGGATTCAAGAAAGATTGTACAATGGATCAGAATGTTTACGTTTACACGATGCACTTAATACTTAATATAATTTCCTTGTTTTTGTTTCAATGCATCAACATTTGGTAAAACGTGATCTTGTTTCCCAAGTAGGTAAGTTTTAGTACGAGATAAATAATATACACCCACGCTTTTTAGGGTTCTGCAGACCAAGGATACCAACGGAACTGTATTACTAACGTGCGTTGCTAAAATGAGATCATAGTTTCAGATCCCAAATCAGGCCAAAAAGTTTTATTGGAATTTTTCTAGCAAAGAAACACCCCGTAGTCTTTCGGAGTTTTTTTTGGTATATGGCAGGAAAATGCGGTAGCGCTTAAGATACGTCTGCCCCATTTCAATGTAATGATAGTTGTGAGTTTTGAGGAAGAAAAATTCAAGCTCTGCTTAGTTTGTGATCAGATGTCGGTGTTTGAATAATGTCCCAGAATATTATTTAATATAAATAAAGGCAAGAAGCTTGATTAGCTTACTCGACTTTAAAAAATTGTACGAAACCTTCGTGTGAGAGTTCGATTCGTACTTAGTCGGAGTTTTTTTGATCTTGAAACTTGACATCATATTTTGTTTTCACAATACTAATACCGTTACTTCGAACAGTTGATTAAAGCGTGATTGTTATTAATGTCGTAATAATATTCATTAGGTATTTCTATATTACAAGGAAAATATGTAAATGAATTTAAAGCATAGGGATAACGGATAATTACGTCATTTGGCAGCCGACATTTGGCTTAATTGACCGCAATGGGGAATTCAGAGAAGTTTCACTATATATATCTACGTGTATGTTGTATATTATTCTATTGAATACTTCTCTTCCCGGTCTTGTCGCTAGTCGTCCTTATCTGTATTCCATCACTCTCATGATCCTGAGTGATGGAATAAAGGTAATCCGGTGTTTTCTCACACACACTAGTGAACTATAATAATAATATGTCCCGCGCAGATAATAAGTCTCCATTGAGACTGGCCGCCGTGGCCGAAATTCGGCTAGGAGGACATTATTATTATTTCTAATGTATCTATACACCGATATCAGCCCCTCTCAATATCTCCATTCTCCGATCTTTACTTTGGTTTTCTGGAAGAGATCACATTCTATTGTATTATAATGTTTTAAGGTTCAATTCTTATTTATTTGTTATTCCTTTGCTGTACAATGAAAAGTTTATTTATCTATCTATACAAATAAAAAAGATATAAAAAGAAATCCAGACGAATTCTTTTTTAAATTGTATTTATCAATAGGTAATAATTATTTATATGTCGCACTTTATATTATTGTACACACGGCTACATATCAAGCTGTACATTTCCAATATAAGCTGACCTGTCATTGTATGAAAATCTTATACTACGCGAGATCAGCTTATACTGGAAATGTGTAGCTTCATGTGTAGCTGTGTATACCTACATAAGCGCGCAATTACGTACAATAAGGCCCGTGTTAATTAGGTAGGTTAATTACGTTCTAATTTGCATTGTACTGATCATGTAATATTTTATCCCGGAGTATATACAACGTGTAACATAAATAGTGTAGGAGATTTAAGGACAGCAATTAGCCCATGAAAATTAACAAATAAAAGAAAATCAGTTTGTAAGATACTTCGCACTTCACTTCGACTTCGCTGTCTGTCTGTCCGTCTGAATCCGTCCTGTATCTCATGAACCGTGATAGTTAGACAGTTGAAATTTTCACAGTTGATGTATTTCTGTTGCCGCTATAACAACAAATACTAAAAAACATAAAAAAGTGTTTAAGGGTGCTTGGGAGCCCCTTAGATATTTATTTATTAAACGAGCAAAATATTCACGTTCGTTCTATGGGTAAAACAAACGTGAATTTTTTGCTCGTTTTTATAGATAATAGTACGGAACCCTTCGTGCGCGAGTCCGACTCGCACTTGGCCGGTTTCTCTCTTTTAAGTTTAGTATGCAAATTAATCTTATGGAACTTCCTCCTCTATTCACGTTACACCTTGTATAAGAGAAATGAATGTTTATTTATAATTAAAACGTTCTCATGCACTACCTACACGACTATACCTTTCTCAAGATACAATCTATGCAAATGACTTCATAGAAATCTATATAAAAACACATACTTGCTATGAAATGGTATTTCCTGCCGCAGTTAAGTTCACTTTCGGAAACTACGTACACACGGCTACATATCAAGCTATACATTTCCAATATAAGCTGATCTCGCGTTGTATAAGATTTCCATACAATGAGACGTCAACTTATATTGGAAATTATAGCTTGATATGTAGCCGTGTGTACATCATACCAATTATTTTTAATGTTGAGGAAAATGTAATACAACCCGTGTCCTCGCGGTGTTTTATTCGAGATCCGCTTGAGAGATGGCGGTTTCGATTCCCGTAACAAGCTATCTTTCCATGAAAACGAAAATTTACATTATGTCAGTGTCTTATTGGTTGAGGATATGATACCGACACCACATGTAACCTCATATCTAAGTTAACTGTGACAGAGGATGTTGTTTATAGGCTGTTGAACTCATTGGATAAATCTAAGGGCCCTGGTTGTGACGGAGTTCCTGCCATATTTTTGTCGAAATGTGCTAGGAGTCTATCAAACCCAATCACAATAATACTAAATATGTCTCTGCACGAATGTATTTTCCCCCAGGCCTGGAAGAAGGCACATATAATTCCAATTCACAAAAAGGGATCTAAATCCGAAATAAAAAATTATCGACCTATATCTATCCTTAATACAATAGGTAAACTTTTTGAGAAAATAATTTACACACATATTTACCCCATCATATCTGCTGGCATACCCCACAGTCAGCATGGATTCCTTAGAGGTCGATCCACTTCATCAAATCTGACTACCTTCAGTCACTATACCCTAAATGAAATGGAAAGGTCAGGTCAAGTAGACGCGATATACACTGATTTCGAAAAGGCATTCGATCGCGTAGATCACATAATTTTATTAAAAAAACTGCATAGCCTGGGCATCCACGGTGATTTACTTCGATGGGTACAATCTTATCTCACAAATCGCTCACAGGCAGTAGTTTTAGGTGGCTATAAATCAAACTTCATTAATGTTCCCTCCGGTGTTCCACAAGGATCACATTTAGGACCTCTTTTTTACTGTGCATACTTAAATGACATTTCTAAATGTTTTGATAACGCTAAGCATCTTTTGTATGCCGATGATAAAAAAATCTATATGCGTATTCGCTCCACAGAAGACTGCGAAATGATACAGCAAGATTTAAACAAGTTATCTAAATACTATGAACTTAACAATATAACCGTCAACATTAATAAGTGTCAAGTAATTAGTTTTAGTCGTAAAGCCAATCCTATTATATACAATTATAAGTTCGGCGACTGTATAATTAACAGAGCGGAAACGGTGTGTGATCTGGGAGTGCTTCTGGACTCCAAGATGCTGATCTCACAACACATAGACAATGTAACCAAAAAAGCATTTCGAAACCTTGGCTTCGTTATACGTACTTGTGCACCTTTCAAAAATCCTCACACACTCAAAATTGTATATTATGCCTATGTTCGTAGTATCTTGGAGTACAGTAGTCCAGTCTGGTCTCCCAGGTATAATGTATATAATGACCGAATTGAACGCATTCAAAGACGATTTATAAAACACCTTAATTACAAAACACACAAACGTCATGACACTTACATAGAAGACTGTCGTCACTATAAATTGCTACCTCTTGTTGATAGACGTGTGATGATAGACATGTGTTTTCTTTTTGATATTTTGCGTGGTGTACTCGACTGTCCTGAACTCTTGTCATCTATCAGGTTTAACACTCAAAAAACTCGTACCAGGAACACTACATTATTTTCCGTACCTTATCACCGCACAAACTATGGTAGCCACTCAACTATGTCACGATTGCTTCGTACATATAATGTTAAATTTAGTTACATTGATATTTTCTTATTGTCTAAAAATAATTTTAAAAACAAGATTGTTCATGAGCTCGTCAAAAGTCTAATTAGAACAAGTGTCACTTAAACTACCTAACTTTTAAGTCTAGTTATAATTAAATCTAAGGTTGTGTCCATGTTGCATTGTCGTGGAACTCTGTAATAGGCTAAGTGTTCTTGTATCGTAAAAAACAATTAATGTATTCTGTTAAAATAGCTGTAGAGTTTCCTTAATTAAATAAATAAATAAATAAATAGAGGGATTCCTCTGTACATTCAACGGCAAAAGTAGATAATCAAAATCGGAGGTCCAGTATCTACTAATTATATATTGGGCGTCAGTATCTCTAGCTATAATTTGTTACACTTACCAATCACTTTGGAAACACTGCACCGTCTCACTATTTTGACTTGACTGTACCTGGAAATGCGTGCTTTGCAAGGTAAAGGTCGTGGGTTCGATTCCCACCCAGGACAGACATTTGTGTGCATGAACATGTCTGTTTGTCCTGAGTCGGGGTGTAATTATCTATTAGTGTGATATCAGTTATACGGTTTCCATATACTAGCTCTGCTTAGTTTGGGACCGTGTGTGAATAATGTCCTAATACATTGTTAAGATATTATGTACTCATAATATTTTTATAGGTCACTATAAACCTTATTGAATCAGACAGTAGGGTATAAGCATGCAAAACTAAACATACGGGCAAGATCAAGCTCTCGACGGCCACTATAATTGTTTACGGTCGTGACAGTGTGACAAGTTTTGCCAATCAAAATACTTCGTTATACCAGTCTAAACATTTTGGTTACTGGTTCCCCGTGAGTTATGAGATCAGGTCAGACTCATTCGATCCTAGTCTGAATTTAGTTGCCCCCAAAAGGTTAGTCAGGGCGTCGACCCCAAAAAAAATGGGGAAAAGAAGAATTGAGGAAAACAAACGAAAAATGTAGCGTTAAGGTTGCTTTAAGAACGTCATAGTAGGAAACCCGTCTTTGGCTGTAAGCCACGCCCTGCCACATTTATTTAAATGTTTCTACATCTTTTGAGTCATAAACAAATGCTAATGAAACTGTAATATATTTTATAGAGGAAAATGATTTAACATATATAAATATATAAACTTCTGATTTCCTTTACTCTGGTAAAGGAAATCAGAAGTTTATTCCAGCTCGCAAGAAAAACCCCAATATATGAAGACGATAATATATCAATTGGTTTATACGAGCTTCACCGTCATATAATATTTTAATCCAAAAATTTTAATGTTATGAATAAACTTAGCCAAATAGCAATATACACGAATTTACCTAATATTTTCCTGGTATAACAGAATTTAAAAGACCAAACAATTTCCTTAACCATGTTTGTGTATTTTTGAGCCTTCCCAAAAGGTTTGTGTTTTTAAGCCAATTTCCTTGAAAGGCCGTAAAATGTAGTTATTTCTTTTTTATGTGCGGTTTTTTACGTTCATACGATTGCATGATTTGTAAGTATTAACATCTGGTTGAGAACACTCCAACCGCTTTACTTGTAATAAATCATGAAAATGGGATTTCCTGGATGTCTTGTATCTTCGCCGTCTTTTTACCGCGGAAAACCCACTTTTCCCAGAACCTGATCTCCCATATACGTATTTATGGAAGGTGTAAGAAGCTTAAGGATATTTGCCAATGAAACTTAACATGATGTAGAACGTCTACTTGCAAACTACTCCAAAAAAAAATTTCCGTGCAAACTTTATACAGCCAAAAAAAACTCTCACGATCAGTCGTATTTGATGATGGCTCTTTAAAAGCAAATCTATTGTTCTCGCGTGATGAAAAATGGCGGCCGTAGCAGTACTCTACGGAATTTTCCTTTTAAGCTGAAATATTAATTCGGGCCAGCAATAATACATCTATACAGCAGACCAATAAAACCAATTCGGAATGAGCCGTCTCGATTCGATAATTGGCATCGATTCGTAACTTATCGATTTGTTTACGGTTAACGTTAAGGATGCGACACCGTTCAATTGGCAAAGTAGTACGGGCACCCGTTAACCGGTACAGTGCAGTTATGGCAGTGTTAATAAGTATGGCAAAAGCCATGTGACATGCCATGCAACTTGTATCGTATTGGCGTTTGTCTTCAGACACGTTTAATATTCATTTACATTGCCTTTGTTGTGGTTGGCTTAGCAGCCATTCAAAAGTGAATAAACTTTAGACACGTTTCGTGCCACGTATAAAAAAAAGATAAAATATAATAATGAATTGATTGATTCTATTATAAAGATACATCGAATAACCCTTTGATGATATTGTCAAGGTGGCTATAAGGTTACATATGTGAAAAGCAACGAAGTAGAGTAAACGGCGTGCACTTGAGGACACCCATGTGCTGCCGGGAGATTTCATTTTCGTTGTCATTAGCTAACGTGTATTTAACTTTTATCCCTTTTTTTACGGGCATAGTCCCTCCCTCTTACCCACCACTGCAAGTCCTGTAAGCCAGGATCAACAATGGCGCACAATGAAATGACACTGAGCAGTGTGACTCAGGCCTGCCCGGAGAATCGCTTTAATGTCTTGGATCCCGCAACGAATTTAATCAGAAAGAAACAAGGAGGAGTTAGAAAATGTATAATTCCACTTCTCTCCAGAGAAAAGCGGGAGACAGACTTATATAACGCGGCTAGAGCCTCATAAAATGAGAGAATTGCAACAAGACAAGCCAGCTGCAAAAGCACTGAGGATCAATTTCAAGGGTCCCAAGTGAGCTGTAATATCTGATTCCAATAGTAGGTATGGCAAAAGTGGTTAAACCCATGTAATTAACTACTCCAGATATTGCTATTTAACATAATTTCACGCTCAGTTTGCCAGAGATCACACTCCCAAAGTATGTGGTGGGCGGTTTGTCCATATTCGTTACACGAAGATGAGCAAAGACTGATAGGTGAAGATACTAATTTGAAACTAAACAATTTGCTTTTCAAATTGCCGTGTCCGGTAAGAAATTGTGCAACACAATCTTCAACGATTAGATTGTATTTAACTTATTTAAGTTTCTTGTAAAAAGTTTATGGTAACGGATTTATGTTAATAAAAAAGTCTAATATTATGACTAAAGAACAACTCTCTTAGTCCGTCCACGACCTTAAGACAGACTTAACATAACTGGTTCCATTTACAAGTGACATAACGTTAATCGATTTGCATTTTAGAATTGGATAGCCATATTATTTTTTAGAACGTGGTTTTAAGCGTGCACGTTTGCGGTTCGTGTTAGAATTGTTACTATGCGTCTTTGTTCGATGATTCTCTTTAATGATGCTTTTGGGTATTTCATGGATTTTGGTCGTTTTATCGGCTATTATACATGGTTTAAACTTTGAAGATAAATCGAAACGATAGGTATGTAGGTATTCAAGTTTTTTAATTGTAAGTATGGAATATTTTGTGTTGTTAATTTAGTAAACAGTTTAATTTTTCTTTTAGAAATCTATGGCAATAAATGGCAATTAAGCTATCAATTAGTGTTGTACAATGCGTGCTGGTGTTGTCATGTAGGTAGTTCTATTGACATCTAGGTATAATATTTACTGTTTTAAATAACTATAAAAAGGACAAATATTTTTCTATCTGACAACGAATGTGTATGGGACCATATCAAATGCCTACGTAGCTACGTTTACAGCTGTATAAAAATAATCATCAATGCCGGTAAAAGCAAAAAATAAATTCAAAAAAGCAAAAAATAAATATATTCAAAAAAGACGAATTGATGACCAATTCATGCTCTTCTTTTTCAAGTTGATTAACATTTCATTTTAATTGCGGGTAAACGAACGAGTAGTTGACGATGTCATCTCCCCATCTCATTCAGTGGGGTAGAAGTCGCCACCAGAAAACAGTGTTAGTCTAAGTAATATGAGCATCATACTGTGATTGCCAATCCGTCTGCCAAGCGTGGCGATTATGGCATATTCCTCTCAAATGATGGAAGCAATTATTAGATTCTTAGGAAGGCCTTTGTCCAGCTGTGGACATCTTTTGGGTATTACCTTAGGGTAACCACTGCCCATACGATAAGTAAGTAAGAAAGATTATAATACCCGAAAGATGTCCACAGCTGGACAAAAGCCTTCCTAAGAATCTCAACAATGTAATAACTGACACTAGTGTCAGAGAGCGAGGCGCTCACAGCTAGATGCTCTCACCGGTCCGTAAGCGATCGGCGAGGGAAAGCAACTAGGCTCGCGGTCAGTCCATAGATGGGTGACCGCCAAAGTGGTTTAATTTCTGAGCGTCTCCGTGCTTCGGAGGGCACGTTAAGCTGTCGGTCCCGGTTGTAGTCATTAGACAACAGTCGTTAAGCCATGTCAGAGGCCTACTGGGCGGCTTGAGCAACTCTGACACTAGGGTTACCACTACCCATACGATAAGCAAGCAAGCAAGTGTCAGAGTTGTTCAAGTCACCCTCTTTCGGCCTCTGACATAACTTAACGATTGTTGTCTGATGACTACAACTGGCACCTACGGTTTAACGTGCCCTCCGAAGCAAGGAGACGCTCAAAAGTTAAATTACTTTGGTGGTCACCTATCTATGGACTGACCGCGAGCTTAGGTTAAGCTTAACCTCGCCGATAACTTACGGACAGGTGAGAGCATCTAGCTATCAGTTGCTACGATGAAATGAGAAGTATTACCTAGTTTATTGTTTTGGAAATAGGTACCACAATTCGTACACTTGTTTAAACCTAAAAAAAAGGATATTAATTGTACAACGTATGTAAAACTAGCGGCCCGGTACGTGCTTCGCTACGTATAAGGCAAAGTAATAAAAAAATGATTATTAAGTTCATTTATTTAAACAAAATATTTTAAATTGCTAAAAGATGTTGATTTTACACTTCTTCAAGACTTTTTAAGATTTTTCTCTACGTACAAACCTTCCCTGGACTTCCACAAATAATTCAAGACCAAAATTAGCCAAATCGGTAAAGGCGTGGTTGAGTTATAACATTACAATGAAAAGTGGCATTGATTTTTATATATATATAGATAATATAGTTTTTTAGGTAAACCTCAACTGATACTGTACTCAACATAAACTCATCAACATTTTTACTGTTTTCTTTGAAAAATGTTATCTACACCATTACGTCTGAATAGGTTCTAAATACGAAACAAAGTAGGAAGGTAATCTGCAAAAAAAAAGAATGAATAATACACTACAACATGTCTATGTAACAAACCAATTATTTGAGATAATACGCTCAATTATAACCAATGACAGTAGTTTTTCTTGAAAATATGTTTTCCATAGCACTGAGGTTCTTGTTAATTGACATAATGTGTGTTAACTAATTGCTATTCCTATGATACCTACAGTCATATAACTAGCTTCACATCTGCGGAAATTATACCCACCACGACATAATGTTTATTTAAATAATCTATTCATAAGTTAGTGTTGAATCTTTTATCACTTGCATCGCATATGAGATCTATTCGAAAAATATTTTTTCGAAATATCTTCTTTGTCACATCAGTTACCATTGCCACTTTTGTGTCAAAGTTGTTCAAGCTGCGCAGTGGGCCTACGACATGATTTAAGATTGTTGTCTTACGTAACAACCCTAGCTTTACGTGCCTGCCGCCGCGCCGCTGCACGGAGACGCTCAGAAATTAAACCACGTTGCCGGTCACCCATCTGTAGACTAAAGGAATGCCTACTTGCTTGAACTCGCCTATCACTTACGGTCAGTGGACCAGTGTAGCAACTGGCTGTGATCGAAAGATGTTTAAGGTTTATATGTTATTTATTGAGAAACATTGCCAAAATATAATAAGGAATTCTTTAGACCGTATGTATAACGACATAGTTACTGCCCTTTGTGACTCATCTATGGCTAGCAAACGACCGCGGCAGCGAGGAAGCGTGCGTAGGAAGGAAAGCAATGTACAGGGATGGAATACCTATGTTAAGGACTCTCACAGGGTGGCCAGGTTAAATTTTCATAACTGGGTTTCGCACGGTAAACCACGATATGGTCCGATTTATGAAGATATGTGCGAGAGTAGAAAAATATTTAAGGCACGGTTAAAATGGACTCAAAATAATTATGAGCAATTAAAAATGAATAAGTTAGCTACTCAATTTCGTAAAAAAGATTTTAAGAGCTTTTGGAAGAGTACTAGTAAATTTAATGTACGGCCGGGCCTCCCTGTGAGTGTGAATGGGGTATCCGAGCCCAAAAATATTGCAGAAATATTTAAACAACAGTTTTATATAACTTCACCCTTAGGCCCGTCGACTTCGAAGGTGCTGGATACTGGGTTTCATAGTTCCGGGACGGTAAGAATTACAGCCAAAATGGTGGCTCACGCTATCAAGCGTATAAAGAGAGGCAAATCTCCCGGCCACGATGGCCTCAGTATCGAGCACCTTATACATGCTGGACCCCACATTGCACGAGTACTGGCCATATTTTATTCACTCTGTTTAAGCCATTCATATTTACCTCTAGATTTAATGAAAACAATTGTCGTGCCAATTGTGAAAAACAAAACAGGTGACTTGTCTAGTAAAGCAAACTACAGGCCCATTTCATTAGCAACTGTGGTAGCTAAGGTGCTTGACAGTGTGCTTGATGTTCAATTGGACCAGTACGTAAAGCTACACGATAATCAATTTGGTTTCAGACCACAATTATCGACGGAAAGCGCCATTTTGTGCTTGAAGCACACTGTTAAGCACTATACCGATAGACGAACGCCGATCTACGGCTGTTTTCTCGATATGTCAAAGGCTTTCGACATGGTGTCATATGACATTCTGTGGCGGAAGTTACGGGATATAGAACTACCTTGTGACTTGATTAATATATTCAAGTACTGGTATAGAAATCAAATAAATACTGTGCGTTGGGCGGGAGCTCTTTCAACTCCTTATAAACTAGAGTGCGGAGTGAGGCAGGGTGGGCTTACCTCACCCCGCCTTTTTAATTTATATATCAATGAGCTGATTGTGGCGCTCAGTAGCTGCCGTGTTGGCTGTCACATAGAAGATGTGTGTGTTAATAATATAAGTTTCGCTGATGACATGGCATTATTAAGTGCTTCGGTTTGTGGCATTAGAAAGTTGCTAAATATATGTGAGGGTTATGCAGCGTCCCACGGTCTAATGTACAATACAAGCAAAACGGTGTACATGGTGTTTGCGTCAGGAACTAAGTGCCCCTCTAGTGTTCCTCCTATCAAGCTAAATGGCAATGACTTGGAGAGAGTAAATCATTTTAAATATCTGGGACACGTATTGACAGTAAACCTAAGGGATGACGCGGATATGGAACGTGAGCGGAGAGCACTATCCGTGAGAGCTAATATGATAGCACGCAGGTTTGCACGTTGTTCAAATGAAGTGAAAATAACCCTTTTTAAAGCATATTGTACATCCCTTTACACGTGCAGCCTGTGGGCAAATTATACACGCAGAGCGCATAGTGCTCTCCGTGTTCAATACAACAATGCATTCAGGACATTGTTGCGGCTGCCCCGCTACTCTGCCCACCATACACTAAAGTGCAGTAACAGCAAAATCACGATTTCGAGTAAAACGCATTTAAAGTTAAGAATTGATTTTAAAAAATCAACAGAATGTATAAGCACAAAAATTTGAATGCAGAAAGGTTGTAAAGGCATAGGTTCACACGTTAAAGCAATAAAAAAAATATATCTTAATAACTGAATTTATTATGGCCATTTATTCTTTTTGGTGCCTATTACTGCATAGCCTTTTTTGTAAAAAATACCATTTTAAACTTAGTAAAATGCAGCAAAAAGCCCTATTACTGCGTTTGGATCAGTTATTTTGTCAAGAAACCCAACTAACATGCAGTAAGGTCAAAAAAATACTGCATTTTAGTTAGTTTTTTAAGAAAAAAGTGTTCAATTTACTAGTGCAGTAAGAAAAATAGCTAGTTCACATTTTAAAGACCGTTTATTTCTTATTATTTAATCACAATAATTCAACTCACTTATGTAAAATTTACATATCAAAAATAAAAAAAAAACATCTAATTAATAAAGGACCCTGCGCAGAATGCACAACCTCCTTTGACAGTTTTCTCTTAATATTAACATATATAACATAATGTATCTTTATGTTTAACAATAAAATATAGATAGTAAATGTAGGTGAGTATTATAAAGGTGGACATAAACTTGAGATCAACATTACAGTAAAACAATCATCACACACAAAGCATTACAAGCCTTGGTAAGTCTTAGGTAGGTACATAATTAGTTTCTAAAAGTAATTTTTAACAGTATAACGCGCTTTAAAATAACATTGGTTTAGTTTAGCTTTTGAAGCCTCTTATTATTCTTACTACTAGACATAATCTTGAGATCAACATTAAAGTAAAACAATCATCACACACAAAGCATTACAAGCCTTGGTTATTAGGTAGGTACATAATTAGTTTCTAAAAGTAATTTTTAACAGTATATTAACGCGCTTTAAAAATAACATTGGTTTAGTTTAGCTTTTGAAGCCTCTTATTATTCTTACTACTAGATTTAAAATAATAAAAATGTATGTATCATACAATTATCAAAACAGATCAGAAAAATATTTACTTAGTTCTTTTGTTGTACTTATTAATAATCAGTCTTAAGTTAACTTTAAGGCACATTGTTTCTTAGAATTTGAAGATAAAAAATACAGACTATTAAAAATAAATTCAAAACACATTAACAGTTTAAGATTATTCATCAATATCAAAATTAAATTCTTCTGGTTCTTGTGACGTAGAACCAACAGAAAGATTTTTCCAGAAGATTAATCTATTTGGTGGAATAAGCGGCCCTAATACGTTTAAGATGTTTCGCTTCCTTTCCCTATCAATGCCTTTAGGAACAGTTTTTACAGTAAAATTAGGCAAGTTCTTTGATTTGAGACAATATAGTTCTTTGAATTCTATATCATCAAAGTTCTTTTTGTAAAAGAAACTATGACTTCCCCTTTTTACCATAAGATGTACAATATCTTTGATGTATACCCGGTTTCCATCTATATCTTTGTTTTTTTTATGTGAAATATGAGATTTAAAATTAACAAAATCTATTATTTCCATACTTTTGACTTCTACCTTCCCCGATTTCAATGATGTTTCAACAGCTTCTAAAAAGTCTTGATAATCGTACAGCTTACCCTTTTTGTCCATCGACTGCTCTACAAAATGGTGGAAGGAATCGGCGGACATAAAAGTATGGCCCGGTTCAAAAAACTTGAGTTCAATTGTTGTGGCAGAAATCTCTAAGTTGTTAATTATACTTATCAAGAAAGTAAAAAAACACCAGTTTTTATTTTCACAAATAAAGTTTTATCTATTCAAACTGTTCTGATACTGCTGATCTGATACTGCGTTTAAATTAGTTTAATTTACTATAATTTGTTAAACTTGATCCCAATTAAAATGCAGTATTTAAAACATTAACTGCACTTTAGCTAGGAATAATCATATCTGTGTCATTATGCTATCCAAACTAATCTGCAGTAATGCTGTATTTTACTGCGTGTTAGTCAGTTTATAATGATAAAAGAATGTTAAGTATTCACAACTAAAATGCGACAAGCTTTGATTTTACTGCATTTTAGTTGGGAGTTCGTGACAATAAATTGTATTTTCTTAATTTGCAGTAAAAATAGCTTGTATGGCGGCAAATTTTACTGCGTATTAATTTTTTTTTTAATTTTTTTCCAGAAATATAAAACTATCTAAAGAACTGTAAAATTATATTGCTTACTGCATTTTAGTTATGAAACCTTAAAATTTAATCTGCAGTATAATTTATACTGTATTTTAGTTGGGAAATCACGCCAAATTGTTATTTTTTTTCGTTTGCAGTAAGTGAAAACTGTTAAATAAAAACCATTCTAATAGTCTTAGAAATAAGTAAGTTAATTCAATAGAAAGCTTAAGAAACCCGCTTTCAGAATCACTAATAAAACGAAAAATCACAAAAGGGCTGTTACTGCTCTTTAGTCTCTGGTGGGCAGTACTGCAGTGCATCGGGCATGTTTGCGGGGGCGCGCATCGATTGCTTCTACGCTACTCTGCGCAAGCGGTGCGCGTCCATGCTAAGCAGAGTGCGGGCCAGCCGAAATTCCGTCTTGGCTGTCATAGGAAACAGGCTAGATTGCCCTTACGTCAGTCACTGGATCGGTCTGCATGTGCAGCTTGATACACTGACTCACGCAAGAAGCCATTGCTGTTAGAGTTGTAAATGTAAAATTATATTGTAGATACTAACATAGTTTTTAAGATTTATGTTTTACTAACAAAATGGATCCTTGTAATCTGATTGAAAATAAATTTATTATTATATTATTATTATTATTTACTTAAAAATCATAATGATCTAAACTAATTCTAATTTCTATTAAAATTTGTTGACCTAAATCTACAAATTTGCAATCATTTTCGTCGTTAATCTGTTTTTTTTTTATAATTTGTGATTAATCACACAAGATTACCGAGGCATATTTTTATGATATGTGTGCATATCATATTCTAAAAATGCATATGATAATTGTATACAATTATCATATGCATTTATAGCATATGATAATATATAGCAATGGTAGCTAGGAATGGCTCTAATGATATATCATTAGAGCCATTCCTAGCTACCATTTTACCATACAAACTTATTCTGCATTATCCTACCCAGATTTTGAAACGAGACATATAGTTATGTACGCAATATACCTAGTGGGTAATATAGAAATATAGGAATGGGATCTTCCACCACCCATTCCGACAGTTTGGTTTTTGACGATTAACCTATTTCTGTAGAAGTTATAGTCCACCAAAACTTTATAAAAAACGCATATCAATCTGCCGAACGTAAACATCTAGAAAACAAATTTAAAAGCTATTATCTTAAATCGGCCAGGCATAGCCTATTTAGTTGTCGATTGAGTAATCAATCAAATTGTCTTTATTTATACAAGATGTAACATGAATAGTGTAGTAAACCAGTTTACCAAATACGGAAAATATTGCTGATTGTTATTCTTGTATGGTCAAAGTCAAAGGTACTTTATTCCGTTATATATTTTACATTTATGGGGCATCGTCATATTTTTTTTACCCTACCGTGCAGTGCATGACGTGGCAGCTACTGAGAAACACTGCCAGAAAACTCAGAGGGAATCCTTTTTTTTTAAATAAAATATACTTAAGATTAAACTCAATCTTTTTATCACTTAAATAATCAGAAATTTTGTAATATGGGAAGTTAATATCTTTTTTGTATATTTTGCACGGGTTTAAATGTTTTGCTGTTGTTTTTTTTTTGGGTTCTGTTTCTGTGTGTTGTCAATAATACAAACAAGAAAATATTTCCATTTATTGTTCAACACGTTTTTTAATCACAGCTGTGTGCTTCATATATTATCAGTTTCAAAAGTAAACATCTTTCGTTACCGATAACTTTACTTTTTAGTACTAAGCCATATCAATATAAAAACTACGTGTCCATCTAAATTTGTTTATTTTCACAAAATTAGCGCACTGGTTAAAAAGTTGTCCTGTATAAAGTAATTCTATATCCAATTACTTACCTAATTGTTTGAATCCGCTTACATCGGCTAGGTTTTCGATCTAAAAAGAGATAATCTTACATCCATTTCAATATGACGTCATCAAAAAGCCTATTTATAACATAAAAGGAGGAACGAACGTCAGTCAAAAGATTTTTTTGCAATCAATTATCACGAAATCGTTACCACAATGACTCATTATTAGAGCAATACATTTTGTTTCTTATTATCCAGTTTTTAAAGTTGCTTTTCATTGTTTCAGATGCCCCGAATGATGCGAATTACATGATATGTGGTGTCGTGATTGCAATGGCCCTCGTTGGCCTGATTATTGTGCTGCTGGCCCTCACAATAAAGTAAGTACCTACACACTAAAAGTTGTACTGACTTTGTTATACCTATTCGAAAACAGAGACGTACTCATACCAGTTTATTTCCTAACACGATGTTATTGACATCATCAGAGACGCTTGAAACCACTTGCTTTCACCGATACGCTAGTGATCGGACAGGTAAAGCACCTATGCACGAGGTCCGTTTATAGATGGGTGCCCACCAAAGAGGTTTAATTCTGATTCTCCGTGCTTCGGATGGCACGTTAAGCTGTTGTCAATAGTAGTCATTAGACAACAGTATTTAAACCATGTCAGACTGGCTAGAACAACTATGTCACTAGTGTCAGATAGTAATCACTGCCCGTACGAAAAAATAAATGTTTCCTAACATGTTTGATATTTTATTAGGTAACTCAAGCTTTAAATAAAATGTAAATAATCAGCAATGTTTTATAGTACCCCATATTTAATGTTCTTTTTTTTCTGGATTTTGAACAGCAACTTAGCATACAAGCATATTTTATGTCTATGCTTGTCGATAACTAACTTGGCACTAGACTGTATTAAAGTTCAGAATTAAATCAAAGGGATTTCGTGTAATTTCTTACCTAAGTGATTATTTAAAATTAACTCTATTTTACATACAGTTATCTCTATTTAAACCTACGTTATCACTTATCAGTAATAGGAATGCTATTGGCCAATGTTACTGCAATATAAGATGCTATTCAAAATTGCATTATACTTAACATTTTTGTTGTTTTGTAATATAAACGATTTACAACAGTAAACTAAAAGAACGTTATACCAATTAATTCCATTACATTAAGACCTTTGAAGACAATTCAAAACGGATGTTTGGAATGGCTCCGAGAACAACAAAAACATAACAAAAGACTACGTATTCTAATCCGGAAGTGGATGTGACCCATGACACGGAAGCTACGTGGGTAACTTGAGCGTCATGGGCTGGGCAACAATAGTACAGACGCCAGCACATCCAGTTTCCCAAATCTGTCAAATTTCTGTTATAGATTTTCAACTTTATCACATAAGCATAAGGTTCACTTTCAATTGGGGAAATTTGACAGATTGGGGTAGCTTGATGTGCTGGCATCTGTACTACTATTGCGTTTTATTGGTATATCCTTAAGACTAAGTTTTGAGCAATCAATACAGTGTTTTTTCGGAACACCTACGCTGCTGCTTAATTATCCAGAAATGGTTATATTTATATTTTTATAAACAATTTTATTTTCTCAAGTATGTGTTGGTAAGTTGTCTCATATTCTTCCAGAACTTCACTAAAAATAATGAAAAGAGTTATATAAATATTAATATCAATTTTTGACTACCATATTTGACAAATGGAAATCCGTTGTCTCTACTTACCCCTACTTACAATAGAAACGGTTTATACATAAATACAGTTGTGTAAGTCAAGAGGTTCACATGAGTAATTATTCTTATTTGATTTATTTCCTAGGTCAAATCTTACAACATTAACAAAAACTAAAAATACATTTTCTTAAACAAAATATTTTAGAAAATGGCAAATGTTAAAGTAATTTATATGAAATATTTTAGTTTTACGTAACAGAAAGAAATTATATTATATAATAAAGATTCCTATGGTGAAGTATTATATTCCGATGACAGATGACGTGTGCTGCAGCGGTTAAGACCGATTCGTGTTCCGTGTTCGATTCCCAGTAGGACATCTATTTGAGTGACCCATACCATTTATGGGTTTTGTTCTGAGTCTGGATGTACTTTGTGTCCGTCAACTACCTGTTTGTAAATTAACCCGTGACACAGGGATTAATTGCCTATAGCGGGCGTAACAAAAAAGAGTAAACAGAAATTAGCAGAAACAAAGTAGAAAACATCAAAATAGTAAATACGAGTTTCAATTTCTTTTATCTCCACGAATCTAAAAGTAATAAAACTTCAATACTCGCAGCACTTGCGTTTACGATATCTAAGTCGTAAAATTAAAGATATAACGTACGAAAAATTATTTATTTTCATTTCAAATAGTCTGTGTTGATTGATGTGGGGAGTAAATCCGAGGATATTGACTGTAAAATATTAGTAAGTGAGTGCCAAATATTGCATATTATAGCATAATAAATTGTATCGGATTATAAATATTAAGATTTATTTGGTTAGATATTTATAAGTGGAGCGTGTCTCCGTACCAGAAGCTAAAAAGCAGAGGACACGGCAATCAGTAATGAACAACCCCCGCTCCCTGGAAGCAACTGAAGACCGACACTTATTTAACGGGTCGCGATTTGATACCAAGGGGCCTACCCCACAACGGAGTCCTCCGCCCCCAGAAGGGGGTTGCGAGGAAGCTAATTGTGCGTGGATTGGGATTCCGATTTTTTCGGGTCTAGCCAAAACCAATGGTACTTCACTTAATTAAATTATGCATTGAAATAAGTTAAGTTATAAAGGTTCTATGCTACAAATTAACCGAAGCAATAGTTAAGTAAGTAAGCAGTGGTTAAGGCATAAAACTCGCTATTGTCTGTGCGCCCTCGTATTGCTGGTTCTTTCCCCGCACAGGACATCTATTTATTGGACCCACTTATAATTTTTCTGAGTTTAGGTATGCTTTGTGTCTAAGGGCCATGTCGTTTACGAGAAAGTAATGCAGGTTTCTCTTAAATGGCATGGCCCAATTAATATTTAGCACCAATTTCAGACTTCAATTTGTTTTGTAACAAAAGTTTAAGGATCAAGTCGTTTACGAGAAACCAATGGAGGTTTCTCTTAATTAGTATGACCGTATTAATTTTTAGCACCAATTTCAGACTTCACTTTGTTTTGTGTCATTACGATATTTTAATTTTTACTTTGCATGCGGGGAGCATGGGCGGATTGTAGGTGCCAATAAATTCTTAAGATAGTCTCGGAAATGAGATTCATATTAACAGTTTATAGTTATGAAGTTAATAAAATAAGAAATGAAAAAACGCTAATGATTATCGTCACTAGCTTTATGTTTTCCATAACACACAAAAAATGGAAGCTCATGTAAATATCACGTGATAACGTGATTTCAACAGATATATAAAAGCAAAAATAACGTAAATTGATCTATCTAGAGCATAGCGTTTTATATGAGTAACTCACTGGGAAAGCACACCTACCTTACATAATACACTTAAGATTCAAGAATGGTATAATATGTAACGGTTGTGGATCGGCAACTAGGAAGGTCGCCAGAACTTATTGGAGATGTCGCCAGTTCCTATGTGGTTCGCAAACATCATACATAGCTTACGATAACCGTTTACCATCAGGTAGAGCTTGTTTGCTGGTATAAAAACAACTAACATATATTGCGTAACGTTTACTTATTAAAAGGGCAATAAACAAATAATGGTCTTGAATATAATTATGTTATTGACATAACAAACCTATTAACATTTCTACACTTCAATAAAAATTATAGAAATATCTGAACTGGCTTCAATCGATTGACGTCATCGACATTAACTTTTAATTAACTGCCTACTTCATAGGTCAACATAATAAATAAAGACTAACTCAATATCTACTGCTTCAAATTTTTAATCATAAATATAATCTTTTCGGTTTAACCCAAGTGGAAAATACATATAATTTGCCTTTTGGCAAGACCCAAGAACCTGTGACCTAATTATCTACAGTTAAGTAAGCTATCCGAATTAATAACGCAAATAATAATTTTACATTATGTACACTTACACAACAACATACATATAATCAGTTTTATATTATATAATGTAAGCACATTATTAAAATTGACACTACTTGGCTCCCCATTCAAGTTCATCCAATTCCAAACAATTAGTTATTTTTAGCAATAAAGCCACCAACTATGCAACTGTATTATTACGTAATATCTAATTTTCTGACCCCAAACAATGCTTTAGTTTCAAATATATCTATGGTTAAGATATTGATCAGTCCAGAAACATCAATATAGATTCTAAATTTAAAAAGAAACTTGCTATAACACCAGAAAACGAATCAGGGGATACGATTTAGAACACAGACACAACAGAACAGTCGACATTCAGTATTTACGACGACTTTATTTCAAATATATCTATGGTAAAGATATTGACCAGACCAGAAACATCAATGTAAAGTTTAAATTTAAAAAAGAATCGTCCTATAACAGCATAAAATGAAACAGGAAATACGATTTAGAACACAGACATACAATACCGTCGATAATTAGTACAAGTCTTATAATTTTCGGACGCTAATGCTTTATTTTGAAATATATCTATGGTAAAGATATTGATCTGTCCAGAAACATCAATACAAAGTCTACATTTAATAAGATACGTGCTATAGCAGGTTTCGTTTTCTGTTGTTACAATAACAGAAATGGAAACATGGGATACGATTTAGAACAAAATACAACAGAACCGTCGACATTTATTACTTATAATTTATAATCCAGGAAGACTTGCAAGAATTTAAAAGGTCAGTTTTTATTGTAAGCGCCTTCATCTATTTCATAATGTCTTAGCTGTTCATCTAAAGCTATTTTATTGATAAACAATGATAATGTGTCAGAGGCACTCGGATTGCATAGGTAAAGAACCTATGCACACGGTCAGCCTATAGACGAGTCAACGTCAAAGTGGTTTATTTCTGAGGATCATCGTGATTAGGAAGGCATGTTAAGCTGTCGGTGCCGGTTGTTTTCGCTAGGCCTACTAGGCTGATTGAACAACTCTCGACACCAGGGTAACCATTGCCCTTACGGTAAAGAAGAAATAAACAAGGACAATGTGACTTATGTTATATGTCTATATGTGTAAAACATTGTGTTGTCAAAATTGATATTAAATTTTGTTTTCACTTGTGTAATCTAATGACGTCATATAAAATGTATGTTGTTATTAATTTAGTGCTCTATAGAGTTTACGAAATATCTGGAAAATTCTTAACGACCTTTTAGATATATGGTTGACCCCGTACTGACTGGCCAGTTGACCTAGTGGTTAGTAACCCTGGCTCCTAAGCCAGAGGTCCCGGGTTCGATTTTTTACTTTAATTATGACAGGAGGACATAAAAACTTATTCTAACAGCAGGTGGCTACCGGCTAAGTCGCCGAACATCGGGATAGTGATCGGCGTACAAATAAATATAGGTTAAAACGACTTAATCATTCGTTACATCGGCTTCGACGTTGAAAATCGATTCCGGACCATTTATGACGTCACATGTGCTCATGGAATCCGATTTATTCCGATTGATTAAGTCATTTTTAACCTTTATTTATTTGAACGCCGATCACTATCCCGATTATCGGCGCCTTAGCCGGTAGCCCCCCGGGCCCTAATTGAGTTTGAAATGTGTTTCGAAAGTACTTTTTACCATACATCAAACGTGTCTGTCTAGATGACAGACACAGTTGAACTTTGTATGAAGGATCACAAACTTTTCCACAATCATTATCAAAGTGTATAAAAACAAATACAATAGTAGGTGTCAACTGATTGCCATATACGAGTATGTATGGAAAGTGACATTTCTCTCTTGCATGTACAGACGCCAGCATTTCAATAGTGGAAATCTTACAGATTGGAGTAGCTTAATAGCTACCCCAATCTGTAAAATTTCCACAATTGAAACTGAACATTATGCTTATGTGATGAAGTTGAAAATCTATAAAAGAAATTTGACAGATTGGGGTAGCTGGATGCGCTGGCGTCTGTACATAGGTATGTCCGACAATTTGTGGAGCTGTATATAATATTACCTACACGTTGTATGGCATATCCAAGAATACTTTAAGTCTAATAGAAATGTCAACCTTTTCTTGGTATACAGCAAAGCATAGGTACCATAGGTTTATGGTTATACTGTTAAGTTTCCTGTTTATATAGGTATTGTTACTGCTACATACGTTTATAGAAAAAGTGAAAATCTTACTCATATTGTTATATAGAAGACCTATAGAACGCATTGCGGTTATATGTGAATGGTAAGTGGTATTAGGCAGGCATGAAATCATACGAATCATTCATTGAACGCGTGCTATTTGAAAGTGGTTTAGTTACTACTTATATGTGCTTGTAAAATACAAGGTCCGTTTATATTCTTGGTACAGACGCCAGCACATCAAGCTAACCAAATCTGTCAAATTTCCCCAATCGAAAGTGAACCTTATACTTTTGTGATAAAGTTGAAAATCTATAAAAGAAATTTGGCAGATTGGGGCAACTGGATGTGCTGTTTCTGTACCTACTGAACGAATTTTTATAAGACACAGCAGAGTTCTGTGTAAGTAATATTTATTCTTGAAGTGGCTAACAACGGAAGAAAATCTGTTGCTAAGATCATACCTAGAAGATTTTGGGTTGTCAGTGTCCACGGTCAGTATTGGTTGTTCATTAAACATAATTGCTGTTTGTATAAAAAACATAGAACACACTTCAGCTTGTCTGTGAGGCGCTCATAGCTAGATGCTCTCACCGGTCCGTCAGTGATCGGCTAGGTTAAGCAACTAGGCTTGTGGTCAGTCCATAGATGGGTGACCGCCAAAGTGGTTTAATTTCTGAGCATCTACGTTAAGCACGGAAGGCATGTTAAGTTGTCGGTCCCGGTTGTAGCCATTAGACAACAGTCGTTAAGCCACGCCAGAGGCCTTCTGGGCGGCTTGAAAACAACTCTGAGTCTCTGACTAAGTAAGCTTGTCTGTTTGTATGACAAACGGTGTGTACAAAATGTATATTGAACTATGTAAAAAGCATTTTGAATACAAACGAATACCACAACCTCTGCTCTTGCTTAGTCGCTGTTCCCTATAAATTAATTTCGAAATGAACGGGTTAAATACGATTAAATAAGTAGTAATACCCTACTTAAGCTAGTATTGTACCTCTTCCCTAGAACCCAGCTGCAACTACAAAGGTAGAGTTATAATAAAGTCAATATTATGGCTATGTTTATGATAATTATTGCCGTTGCCGGCATATAAAATAAAGCTATTGATTTACTCATCAAACACGTGTAGGTAATTGTTTTATAAGTTGTACGCAATATTTTATGCAAACAGATGTATAGGGAATATTTGTACTGAATTGTATATGTATATATATATTTGTGCTTATATGCAATGAGACATGATCACTGCAATTTTGGCAGAATGACAAGAAATTTTAGCGATACTCAAAATTCTCAGTCGATAATGTCATTTGATGACGTGAAGTCATAGAAGTCAGCCGTATTAGACAGTTTGGAGATATACAATATATATATAATATCTCGGGACTATGTCACACAGATCTTCCTAGCCCCAAACTAAGCAAACTTGTACTATGGGTACCAGGCGACGATATACATAGGTACTTATATAGATAGATAAATACTTATATACATAGAAAACATCCATGACTCAGAAACAAATATTCGTGCTCATCACACAAATATATGCACTTACCGGGATTCGAACCCAGGAACACCAGCTTCGTAGGCAGGAGCACTACCAACTAGGATAGATGAGCTAGAATGATTTATTAATTCATACGACAATGCAATCGTTCTTTTATAAATGTGTATAGAAATTTACGAGTAACGTGAATTCATGAAAATAAAAGCATCCGGTAAGACGTTAGTTTTCATTGCAGCCAATTTTAAGATTCAAAAGATTTTGGAATAATGTGTTTGAAGCGCCGGGAAATCGTAATAAATATGACGATCATTTTGTCATCAATGGCTTCCTTCCAAAGTAACTACGTGGTAAGACTTAAGATTGGAAACAGATGGAGGCTTCAGTGGCATTAATATTGGTGTTTTATATACATTCGTACTACAGAAAAGAATATATAGTTAAATATATTTAATTTAAGTAAGCCTCGGAACTCCGACATTTTGCTCCTCCTTTATATTTATCTAAGTATTTTAAGAAAAAGAGGTTTAACGGCTGGTCTGTTTCTGGTGCAACGGTGTCATAAAACTGTCAGCATTACCACAGACTATTACAGTTGTAATAATCAATGCTGAGTTGTTTTTGGTCTTTAGTAACTATCATTTTAAATTTAGTTTCCTTACTTCTTTAAAGGAAGAAAGTATTTATTTTGTGTAAATTAATCAATGTACTGTACTGTGGAAAGGTATCCATAGGTTAATTCTATTATTACCTATCGTAAGTAGTCTTTAGATATATGTATTAGAAAATATATTCGTATATACATATAACATTTGTACCTAGGTACATGTAAATTTACAGCAGTAGACGCACTGCAAAGTGCAAACCATCACCTTTCTCCCTGCAGTGCTTTGATGCAAAAGTTGTCTGGAAGAGATTGTCACAATAGCTATAAGAAATAGCTGTTTGTACCCCATAATTTAAGTAAACTCATGTAACAATGTAATATTTTGATTTGGTGTAATCAAATGTATCTATATTTAGCAGAGTATACATACAGATTACGCTTTATTCTTTTGTTCCTCCAATACATACTGTAAGAACTACAAAATAACTCAATCGATTCCATTATATTTTCAACATACTCCATTCCACGAGTCCTATGATAGAACGAAACTAGCAACAACCACATTCCATTGATCTACTTCTACAGTTTCTAATATAATAGAATATTACTCAATACTTTGATTACGTGATTCATACTACATAATGGGTATATGAATTATGATACAAGTGAACAATTCAAGACTAATCATATCTTCAAGGCAAATAGAATGGCCAAACCCGAACATCTGTGCTCCAAGGATTTTGCGAAATTTGCTACGTACTATTCATGCAGTTTATTTCTTGTATCTATACAATGGACAGACGTTAAGTTTCTTTTATAGAATTTCAACTTTATCGGAATAGCATAAAGTTCACTTTTAATTGGGGAAATTCAACAGATTGGGGTAGTTTGAGGTGCCGGCGTCTGTACATAAACCTTTAACCGCTCGGAGTCTTATAAATTATAGTTCGGCATTTCGAGCAATCATATTAAATTTAATCTAAAATTAACTGACTAGAAATCTATATTATAATATTCTAGATATCGAGCAACATTATAACTTAGTTAAGTATTTAGTAAATATATTGGTAGATATCTAGTTTTGTGCATGATGTTAATAATAATAAATATGTAACCATATTTATATTATTAAGTTGTTGGTTTGTTTTTGATTCCTATATTATTTTCTGCCTCTTTCTTATTAAGTTAGTAGTCGTAAATTTAATAGATACAAGCCCGATTATAATAATATGAATTAGGTAAATTATAATAATAGTAATTATTAGATTATTTTTATTTAATATTGAGATTAAAACTAACTTAAACGTAAAATTACAAGTAGGTATTCAAAATTTTCTTGCTTTGGTAATGTTCCCTGAATACTGGCAGCATTACCACGCTGTGTGGCTTATTTGTTGGGCAAAATAAAAGGCAGCATTCCGGGAACGAGCCACCTCTATAAGACGTGCAAATGCACCTTTATAAATAAGTTAGTATTGCATAGAACTGGGGACATTGTGTCTGTATTGTGTGCCGCATAAAGTAAGTGTGTATGTTTTAACAATTGCTTTATTAATAGCAAGGTTAAGGTTAGCAAAATAATATATACAAAACACGATAACGTAACCATGGTAACTAATTTTACCTCAAATTAATTGAATTCGATAAACATTTTAAGAGCGAAGCGAGGTCTCCGATTTGAGTGTCGAAGATCTGTTTCATAATCAGTGAACTTGGACAATTGGAATATTTTTTTTATTCTGTCAAATTGTGAAATTATGTAGATTTTTGAGATGTATAAACCATTAATAATGGGAGTGAAATAGCCATCAATTGGCAATAATAATAATATCCTGGGACATTATTCACATACGGCCATCTGATCCCAAACTAAGCACAGCTTGTACTGTGGAAACCAGATAACTTAGATATTACATGATATACTACTTTTCTTTGGTAAATACATATGTAGTTATATTAATAATTACACTCAGACTCAGGACAGACAGACATGTTCATGCACCCAAATATCTGTCCTGGGTGAGAATCGAACCCACGACCTGCGGCGTGAAAAACAAGCATTTACCAACCACGCCAACCTGCTGTCAAAACAAAACATTACACCTACCGATATTGTTCCCGTATCTGTTTTATTTATTTATTAATGATCACCAACTATGTACAGACGCCAGCACATCAAACAACCCCAATCTGTCAAATGTCCCCCATTGAAAGTGAACCTTACACTTATTAACAGTTATCTCCGGGGCAGGAGACAACAGGTTAAAATTGGCAACTTGTACAGTGACGAGGAAGACGTTGTTTTCGGGGTACCACAGGGCTCTGTGCTCGGCCCGCCACTGTTTCTGGTGTATATTAATGAACTCTGTAACCTACGAAACAGTGGCGGGAAAATCTTTTCATACGCGGACGATACGGCTATTGTCTATTTTGGCAGCACTTGGGAAGTGGTACGTAATAAGACCGAAAATGGTTTAGCTGTTGTAGATAAGTGGCTCAAAGAAAATTTACTAAGTCTTAATATTGCTAAAACAAACTATATTTGTTTATCTCCAAGTGCAAGGTCTAATGTATGTAGTAACTTCAATATTCGGTTACATGAGTGTGAAAATGGCTTGAATCAAAATTGTGACTGTCAATCCATCAAACACGTACCGACTACAAGATACCTGGGGGTTATAGTTGACGAGAGCCTGGCATGGCACTCACATATCGAAGTTATTATGTCCCGAGTTCGAAAATTGATATGGATCTTTAAAAATCTGCGACACGTGATGCCTCAAAATACACTAAGCAACATTTATATAGCACTCGCGCAGTCAGTAATAACATACTGCTTACCAGTTTGGGGAGGAGCCACTAAATCTAAATTACTTGAGTTAGAAAGAGCTCAACGATCACTTTTAAAGGTAATGTATTTTAAACCATATCGATACCCCACAGTCGATCTTTATAATATTAGTGGCCTATTATCTGTAAGAAAACTGTACATTTTAACAATTATACTTCATTTACACAAACACATCCCATTTAACCCAGAAAACTTAGCTAGGAGGCGAAATAATATTGTAGCTCATTCGCCACGGGTACGCACAATGTTTGCAAGGCGCCAGTATGTATGCCAATCAGCCTACATATACAATAAAATTAACTGTGAGCTAAAGTTCCACTACGAGGTCTCGCACAAATGCAAAAAAGTGATAACCGAGTGGTTAAAATCTCTAACTTACGAAGAAACAGAGCATATTCTAGATAGACTTACATAAACACTTATTTCCTATAACGTACCACCAGAAAACAGGTAAACACATACAATAACACAAACACAAACTCAACCTCGCACACTACTATACACACACATACATACATCCACTCACAATCAAACAATACACAGAGCTGCAAACTAGTTTAAGTTATTATTGTTTCTCTTCTATTTTTACTTTTATTTTTAATTTCTAAGATTCTGTTTGTTAATTTTATCTTATTTTTTATTTTATTTTTATGTAATAGTTATATTCATCTTTCTCAAATATTGTTAAGTATGGAATAAGGGAAGGAGCGAGACAACCCCAACACAAGTGTTATTAATTACTTACTGGGGCTGTTTCATTCACATTTGCTGATGTAACCATTTGAGTAACAATAAACATTTTTCATTTTTTTTTCATTTTTCATTAGGGTAGCTGCATGTGCTGGCGTCGGTACCTACATCATGTAAATTCCATTAAAATATATACACATTTAAATAATAGGCCATCATAATATACATTCAATTATAGGTAACCACAGCTTTCACAATTATTATACTATTAATGACCATGCCAGGTCTAAATTGTCGCTGAACCACAAATTTTAATATATTTTAATTTTATGTATACACAAATTGAATAAGACCATATTATACATTTATATTCTAGATATTTAAGCAATAATAGAAATTTATAGATATTAACCAGTTTGATGCCAATTAAATTTTTTAAATACAATCAAGGTATTTATGCGAAAATGTTAGGTATATCAAATTCTTACCAAAGAACATTGACTGAATGTCAAGTTGTAATAATTTGTATTGGATCCGGGTTTGACTTGATAAAGTAAATGTATTGTATGTAAGGTCGTGGGTATTGACTTGCACTGAATATCTCATTGGTCTAGAGGTAGTGTTTAACTGCAAATAAAGAGGTCCTGGGTTTAAAACTTCGTTCGGGCCAATTTTTTAGATTTTTTTTTAATTATAAACACTTTTGCTGCCTGGAGTTTGAAGGTTGACGGTGTTAAAGTTGATGTTCCTGCGCCTAATATCTGCCCGGCCGTAGATTAGAGAGTGCCAACACTTCTGTACTATAATATGTCCTGCATAGTTGACTAATCTTCGTTCAAATTGGCTGCCGTAGCGAAAAACAGACCAAAAGCACTATTCAATAATGCATGTTAAGCTTGAAAACATCTCTTACTTAATTTCTCACATACTTAAAAATTTTTACTCGAACGCTGGCGCTCTGAGTATCAAACAATAACTCTAATAAATACTGTTTCATAATAGATATACTTTGTGTGGTGAAGGCGACAATTCTCACCTCTACATCTCATCCTGTGGCCGGGATCTGATTTTCGCTACGGCAACAAGGCATGTTAACAATTTACATCTCTACCCGGTCTCTATACTAAAATACTACACAAAATAAAGGCAGAATGTGGTTCTTTTAACCACATTCTGCCTTTATTTATTGATCTCAAATTTGTAGTAGACATGTACGGAAAACAAGGTAAGACTAAATGATATGCAGCAAAGATACGGTTAAACAGTGGACAAAAGCAGTAACTTATCATTGGAGGCCGGTAAGGAGGACGTCGGTTGCACAATGACAATTGAGTAGTACTGGCTTACGGTCGAACATAACGATGGAGCCTTTATTAATACAAACTTACTGGTCTCATGTACAGACGCCAGCACATCAACCTACCCCAATCTGTCAAATTTCCCCAATTGAAAGTGAACCTTATCTATGCTTAAGTGATAAAGTTGAAAATCTAAAAAAGAAATTAGACAGATTGGGATAGCTGGATGTGCTGGCCTCTGTATTTAAAACCAGAAATAGTTCTATACGTCCACACGGTCAAAGGACGAGGTTTAATGACGTCTAGATTTGACTGGCTACAAGGTAGGGATGGTTGCAGTTGACTAAAATACGTTATAATAATATCTAGGGACAATGTCACACAGATCATCTAGCCCCAAACTAAGCAAAGCTTGTACTATGGGTACTAGGCGACGATATACATACTTATATAGATAGATAAATACTTATATATATAGAAAACATCCATGACTCAGAAACAAATATTCGCGCTCATCACACAAATATTTGCACTTACCGGGATTCGAACCCAGGACCACCAGCTTCGTAGGCAGGAGCACTACCAACTAGGCTACGGTGACCGTCAAAGTAGTTAGTTTAGAAATGTGACTAACTACATAACAGAAATGGTGACCAGATGAACTAGTTAAATAAGAACAAGGACATAACCACAAAACTGTAATAGACTGATAAGGTTTGCCTAGTGAATCGATATGTTACACCTACCTTCAATAACTAAAACCGGCCGCATCTAGTTTTGTTCGGTTAAATCTAACCGCACTTTGGTTTTTAGCCATAACACAATATATACTGGCTTGTGGGTAATGAACGCCGAGACGCTCCAAAAAATCTCTTGAGAATGCTTGTTAGTTTCCAAATAATTTAAACAGAAAAATAAATATTCAACGCTAGTTTTGAGGATCGACATCCGCCATTAAACGTACAGACGCCAGCACATCAAGCTACCTCAATCTGTCAAATTTGCCCAATTGAAAATGAACCAATATTCTTTTGTGATAAAGTTGAAAATCTATGAAAGAAATTTGACAGAATGGGGAAGCTCGATGTGCCGAAGTCTGTACCTAAAGGTATTTATTAACACTGAAGTTAATTTCGTAATTTTTATGTTTATCTAAGAACGATTTTGTTCCTATTTGGAGCCTTAATACTACGAATAATTGCCTTAAAACCTACAAGGTTGTTTAACCTGTGGGGTTGAGTTCCCCACAGAATAAATAACTTTATAATAACCCTAACTCTTCTAATTTCGATAAAATGTATGGTAAAAACTGCGAAATTGAGCGAAGCATAGTCGTCCAGGTTCTAATTAATTTGTAATAATTCTGCTCAACCGTTGAACTTGAAAACGGTTACACAATCAGCCACACAGATTATAATAATGTGTGACGATATTCCTAATAATTATATTCACCAAATACCTACTATTAACTTCAAACCATTTGTTTTCCTCGAGTTCTTCAATTAGTTTTGTTTAAAATTATTATAGTTTCCCCTTAGTAACTTAATCGTAAAACTAGTTTCATTTGAGTATTTTATTTAAACAAGTAATCAAAAATCATCATGCTACTTTTAGCAACTGTTTCTGCACCAAACACGCAAACTAGTCTTGCAAGGACCATATATTTTACAAAGAATAAAGCTTTTATACAACCATGATTAAAATAAAAATATGAAACAAATATACATAGATCATTCTAGACTATTCCGTATCCAAATTCTATGGAATTCCTTCTTTATTAAAAACTCTTTATTCAAAAAACCATCCCATAGTAAGTATAGCACACTGTAATGAAAAAGATTGTATTTAGGTAGTCGTCTAGTACTATTAGACTTACACAAACAAACTAACCAATATCTTTCTCAAATACTAACGTTATTATAAATAATTTCTAATTATTATTTTATATTTTCATAATCGTTCAAATAATACTATATTACCTTATAATATGGCTTATACTAGAACTAAAAATATGTTTGACGGTTATCAGGTCAGTGGCCTGTTAGAAGGTTGCCTTTTCTTTTATTTTTTCAGTCCATCAATCGTACGACAATGATAGTGCAAAATTATTACATTACATTAATAATATTCTAGTTTAATTAAGTAGATTTCATATTCATTCTTAATTATGCTTTGTTCCTATCTCAATAATGCGATTATTTTCAGTCAACAATCTTCATAAATATACGTCTTTACATATAAAATATTAAAAAAAAAAACACCACAGCCCCTATTCATTTTATCTACTGAATTTGGCTGTGGAGAAAAATGGAAAGGAATCAAGGGTCATTATGTTGCATTTCTTAGGAAAATATAGGTACATAACTCATACTTGGTGCATTGTTGACGTTATGAATTATTTATGTTTAAATCATAAACGATTGTAGGAAATACCGATCTAGATTTGAAATGTCAAATACCTGGACTTATTAATTAATCAGTTGAGATGTTTTTACTAATACCCACCAGTTGTTATTACTTTGGATGAGTTGTGATATAAATTTTATATCACATCTCAGCCCATACATCAGTTTGTAGGAAATAGAATACATTTTGTTTGTGCAAGCCAAATAGTGTGAATGGCTTAAATAACTCAGTATCAAGAATCATTTATAAGCAATGCGGCAGTTATGTACTTAACGTTGGGGGATTTTCCGATTTTTCTTGGGAAAATATAAATATTTATTTGTACACAACTAATGCAGGAAATGCCGATCCACATATTATAAATAATAGTCCACAGTCCATGATACATAGGTAAACTCTGCTTAGGTACTCCAAAACTTCTTGGTAAATAACAAAAATATGTTTATTTTATAACGTTTAAGACATAAATGGTACTACATTTTGAATAAAACGAAAGTTATAGACAGATGTGTACAGACGCCAGCACACCAAGCTATCCCAATTTGTCAAATTTCCCCAATTGAAAGTGAACCTTATGCTTATGTGATAAAGTAGAAAATCTATAAAAGAAATTTGACAGATTGGGGTAGCTGGATGTGCAGGCGTACATACATTGAAGCCGCGCACTAAGTTGAGCTAGTAGGAATATATTTTTTTCTTTAAGTAATCCACGAGACAAGGCTTGGGAAACCGATTGAGTTTCAGTCGCCCATGTACTAGTCACTATAAGACTTCCTTGCCGTTATCTGTTATGTAAATCAAAAGAGGATTGAGGGTATTATGAAATATTTATTTAGTATCTACCCGTATTTTTTTCTTGCTTTCTGTCACAAGTAATATTGACTTGTAATGTAAGTTTGTCTTTGCAAAGATTTAACGGTGAACTAACTGTAATTATTTATTAAAGTTTTGTTTGTCTCTGTATTTCCATTATAATTAAGAATATTATATTGAAGTGTATTATTTTAATTATGTTTACGTTTTATTTAATAAAACTATCGTTCAAGAAATTGCTACGGAAAATGTGAGTAGCGTGAGTTTTTGAATAATTTTATTTGGCCGCTTGAACTCGACTTCCAAAACGTGATATAACTACAGGCTGGCCGAGGAGTTGACGTTCAAACCCAAAATTTAGATACTTTATGATGAGGAGTATCGGAATCACCTCCATGCATGTTCTACGATTTTGCATAATTTTCGAGATAGAATTTTTTTGTAATTTTTTTCGTAAATTTCACCTAATATCAGTTTTCGATGTTTTTCTCGTTCTGTTGAACATTTCTGGTTGAGTTTTTTTTTGATAACTAATTAGCATAGTTTAACCTAACACTCTAAAAATTAGTGTTTATCTAATCATTGCAGAACTGACTTAGAATTTACTTGAAAGTTCAAAATTAGGGTTTGAGATCAGGACTCATGATACATCTAAATTTTGCGTTTGATCGTCAACTTCTCGGCCACCTTGTATGTGGAAATATTTTGAAAAAAAAAACAGAGTATACAAGAAAAAAAAGATAGATCGTTAGTACTATGTAGCACAGTAAAGTTGATTTTATAAGTGGCTATTATTTAGAATGACCTACTGCTTAAGAATTTTGTCGACATTATTACTACATTCGACCGAGAAACAAGACATTTCTAGGGGATAATTTCGATGTCAGAGTGTGTGTGTGTGGCATCATTAGAACCCTTATATTAACCCGAGTTATACGATCGTGGAGGCTAGTCCTTCTCATCAGTGCCTCTAGCACGAGTTCCTGCAGTTTACTTACTCGATCACACGTACAGTTTCGTCCACCAGCGCCAGCGCCTCTCGCGGAAACTACTAAGAACTAAAACTCTGGTGCTCAATGTATGTGAGGAAACTGTACGTGTGATCGAGTAAGTAAACTGCAGGAGCTCGTGCTAGAGGCTCAGATTACTTATAAGACCTCACGTATTATAAGGGTTAGCTCCTGGCATTCTTTAATTCCTCACTATTACTCTTATTTATTTATTTTATTTCTGTTTGCGCACAAGCTTGTTCCATATAATATGCTAAGTAGCCTTCTTTGTGACTGGCCGCTACCCAGGTCGAGTCTTTTTGCAGTTATTAAACAGTAATTAAAAGTATTATTTGCAGTCATCGTTTTAATATGCAGTTATTTCCCAATTACTTACAGGATCTTATCCAAGTCATGTTAAAAGTAACACTTTGTTTAAATACGTGTGAATTGCTCGAATAACAAGTTTGTAGTATACACGACTACATATCAAGCTATATATTTCCAGCATAAGCTGAGCCCGCGTTGTATAGGATTTCCATACAATGAGAGGTCAAGTATATTGGAAATGGATAGCTTGATATGTTGCCGTGTGTACAAGTCGGCAACGAATAAGGAAATAATTAGAGTCTATTAGAGACTTATTGTCATTAATTCTGACAAAATTGGGATGACACAATGTTAGACTCACGAGTTGTGTCTGTACTTACATATAATTTTATTTCAGGGTATTGATTTCTAGTATGGGCCAGGTTTGTGTGAAGTTATTGCCTTATTCAACCGAAAAGGTTGTATATGGTCGTCTTATGACTTATTGTCAAGATAATTTATGATATACTAGCAGTGCCCCGCGGTTTTACCCGCATTAAACTTTAAAATTATAACCTATGTGTTAATCCAGGGTTTCAGCTACCTCCATACCAAATTTTATTAAAATCGCTCCAGCAGCCGTTTAGACGTGAAGAAGTAACAAACATACACACTCACAAACTTTCGCCTTTATCTAATTAGTTAGGATACGCCATTACAGACAAAAAAATAAAATAGCCATATTTGAGAGATACGCACAATTTTAAGTAATTCTCTCATAATGCTCTAATGCCTTTGCTCAAATTTTACATACATTAATCTTTTGACGTAAATGACCAGCACGCAACGGTCACCACTAAATAATAATGGACTATGTTATCTATATAAGTATGTATTTACAAAAGAAAAGTAGTATATGTATCTGGTTTCCATAGTACAAGTTCTGCTTAGTTTGGTATCTGATGACCGTGTGTGAATAATGTCCCAGAAAATAAAAAACAATTACCGTGGGTACATTACTGTGGCAGTCAAAACGTTAATGTTTGAAAAATTATGAGAATAGGCATTAGAGGACCAGGATATAAAAAAAATACAGCGGGCACATTTTGGTTCGACATATTTTTTATATATATTACATATATTATTTATACATAACTATAGCAGTCAAAAGGTCATAAACTCTGGGAAAAAAGGTCAAATCTGGGAGAAGAATACAATTCTTAGAATACATATAATATTTTCAACCTAATAGCCCATTTATTGTATTATACTTATTTATTGTAGGTATTGTAAGTTTTATCTAATATTTCTAATAATGATGCAAACCACGTAGGTGGCATAAATGCCACCTACGTGGTTTGATACCCGGTCCAAATAATATTTAATGCGGTTTTGGGTAGCGATGCACATTAATAATGACGTTAAATATACTAATACTAATTAGTCCCTTAGGTTAAGCTACTTGTCGAGAGCCTTCTGCGAATGCTTCAATGTCCTCAATTTTTTATTTTTATATAATAATACTAAATTTATAAATAGTAGCGAAGTAGCCTTTTATTTATTGCTACTAGCTGTGCCCCGCGGTTTTACCCGCGTTAAATTCTATATTTATCACAGCTCCTCCCCCGTAGTTGATAGCGTGATTATATGTAGCCTATATGTTGACCCGACCTCTTAGTAATAATCATGCAAAATTTGAAGTAAATCCATGCAGTACTTTTTGAGTTTAGCCCGGACATACATACAGACAAACAGACAAAAATTCTAAAAACTATATTTTTGGCTTCGATATCGACTGCCGATAACGCCCCAGGGATCCTTTAAAAAAATATTTAATGTACAGTTTCGACTTTCCTACGATTTTATTATATGTATAGATTTACTTAAGGATATCAAATTAATGTATGTGAATTGATGCGAAGTAGCCTTTTATTTGCTATTTATTTAAGGATATCAAATTAATGTATGTGATAAAATAGACTGTACGGACGGACTAGTCAAAATTATTACCATTTTTTTTTCTTTTATCGACTATATTTATGTACAGAGGCCAGCACATCCAGCTACCCCAATTTGTCAAAATTATTTTATAGATTTTTAACTTTATCACTTTTTAATACCCAAGTGCTGAATAATTTCATAAATTTACGTATTTCATTTCAACAAGTGAATTTTAGTGGATTCTGCAATAGTGCCCATATTACACCGCAACTACTTTGTATTAGGTGGTTAGTACTCTAATTTCCTTATTTGTTTGTATAAAAAAACGGCTCAAACAAGTACTAACTGGAACATTTTAGTTTTTAATTCGCTGCGTCCTTTGGTAATTGATATTTCCGCATTTCGATGTCCGCCGCTAATTAATCCCACAGCAGTCATTACGGCAGTAATTGTTTTGCACATGTTACGAATTTTGTGGGACGTTCTTAATGAGTGTTGTTTGTGTTCAGTTATGAGATCTAACTTGTATTGTTTAGGTTACAAGAAAACCTGTTAGTATAGAAAGTAATACGAAATAAATGAGTACGATTACTAAACTAACTCGTATTAATTATTGTTTACTTAAGGCCTTGACTTTAGCGGGCAACTATCTCTCAAGAGGCGGGCTCCCCGAATTTATAGTTGTTTTAAATGTTAACACCCGCCCTAAATTAAATCTTGTGTCTCGGATTCCTACTTTAAAAACCTTTAAAGGGGACTTAAAGCACACCCAGACTCAGAACAACTACTTATACTACATATACTGATATACTACTATACAAATAGTTTGTCCTGTGCGGAAATCGAATCCGAGATACGAAGCGGCAAGGTGGCAGCCTAAACCCCTGCACCACACTTGCTTTTTAAAAGATGCGAAATTATTGTATGGACTTTCCAAAAATGTTTTAAAATACCAATAAATAATCAGGACAGCTTGTTGTTTTTTTTTTTACTTTTTGTATATATTTTTTGGTCATTACAAATAATTTGAGAACGGAAACTTGTTCTAGACATTTTGAAACATTAGTCTATCAAGATGACCTTCGGATATTTTAGTAAAGTGAATATAATTATTTTAAATTCTATAAAAAATCTTGAGCTGCGCGCTGAATTCTGGGCCTTAAAGAAAATTAGTTATATTGGGCGTAAGTATACTATATTTGAGTCCAAATATACATATGTGTAATTATCATAATTTGTAGCGTGCTTCATAATATTAATAAACCAACCCTTTTAATTATTTCTAGTATAGTGTGCGAATTACATAAATAAATAAACATACACATAAACATAATTATAAATTAATATTTTATAAACGTAATAAAGGTAGGTACTTGTAGACTCGTGATGTGAGGAAAAAATATTCAAGGTAGGTACAACGATAAATTATGACAATATTTATATAACACGCATACATAATAGATGATATTATTAGAAAATTTGCAATTTAACGCATAAAGACCCAAGGTT